>OZ037748.1:3626604-4857854 GCA_964035475.1 Salix caprea | reverse complement strand
TCATTTTATTCAAATACTTGAGCAACAGAGTCCTTTGCACATCTCCTTGAGACATTCTAATCCTAAACCCAAATGATATCCATGAACCATGATGGGGAAGTTGGCTTTCAACTTCCGCTCACGAACCAACTTGCTCATGAGAAGACCTACCATAATATCCTTGTTATATGATAAACTTGCTTGTGATCATATGATTCTAGCATTATTGTGAATTTCAAGCTCGTTACTATTAGATAACTCATTCAAGTTTGTCATCACAATCTTTTCTTTTCAGTGATATCAATTTATAAAATTTAATGGGCAATCAGCACAGACTGCAAGGTGACTGATTTGGAATACAGATTGCCTTTCACGGTGATGGTTCATGATTCACGTCCTAGTTGTACACTCAATATAAAAATGCATGGAACGCAGTGAACAGAAGAAATAATCTATTTTTATTATATTATGTTACGCTATATCAAACAACATTTGAATTCATACATTAACCATGGAAAATATATGGAAAAAAAACTATTCTGCTACTGTCTGAGAACGGCCATATCATAAATAGTCAGTAGCGTGCAAGTTCCAATATGACACAAAGAATATGTAAGCACAGGTCCTAGAGGGTAACATGGATCCCTCGGCCAATAAAGGGGGTGAACGAGTTAAGATATGACCAGCATCTTTTGCCACTCAAGAATTTATACATGCTCAATAAAGCCTTGGCTTACTGACGTAACTATACAAATAAAATTCGTATCTTTTGCCACTCACCAATGCCGCTGTGCTATCATACAATGCTAATAAAATGCCACCACAAACAGCCAAAAAAAAAAAAAAACTGGATTCTGTCGGCTGAATCCACAGTTACACTTTCAAAATGCATTACCAGTGGAGACCAATAGTCATGACATGACCAGCAAATTCATCTTTTCATCATTCATTAGCAGCTACACAATTCCCGTCAGCAAGGCATACATGGTTAGTTGCGACCAACAAACTTTCCATCAGAACAGTTGGCTGTTTGCAGATTTTAGCAGCAACTTACCATCTTCAAGCAATTCTGGACACCATTATACCTGTACCAAGTGCACAATTCCAGGAAATTTCATTTCAAAAGAATCTTGTCATTGTTGCAGATTGTCTATCCTCCAATATGTTTGTGTAGAATAGTTAACAGTAAATATCTAGAGTAATGCGCTACAATAGAAACAAAAAGGATGTTTCAACACAGCAATCTCTAATTACTGCAAGTTCCACCTTTACAGGTAGAAAATCTCGGGTACTAGGAAACTTAAAGCAACTCGTGCTAGAGAAGAAAAGCAAGGCAAGCACTGTATCTTTATTTTGTATCTACTAAAATTGATTGTTAAGCATGGACATTGTTCCATCATCTTTGCAGCATATCTAGCATTACAGGGACATCATATCCTCACAGGGCATTTTATTGCATAAATACATGTAGAACCTTCATTACTCTTGGTTGCAAATAATGAATTCAAATTTCTTCTTGCTCAAGCTCTTTTAAAAAATCTAAGCATCCTGGTTTTGAAAATGCAAAGCAAAATTCTGATTCAAGAGCTTAAAAGTTAAAAATGTTCTACCACCTCTGAATCATACCTAACATCTATAAGTAAACATGGAATATATATCCTCATGTGGCCTTCTTATTAGATCACACAAACTCACTCTCATTTTGGTTTTACACAATGATATCAAAAAATTTAAGGGACCAAAGGTTTCATGCATTACCTTTCTCTAGTTTGATGTAGTAAATAATCGCAACTTAAAATCAAGAGATAGAAAAAAGGTAATAAATTCATGACGCAAAGTTGACTTACCCAAAATTACAAGGGTAAGAATTGTTGTCGATATCATTTTCATTGAATATCGATTGATTTCGAAATGAAAGGGAAATCTTTGATATCTTGCCGCAAGACTGCTGCCCAGGTGCATTACTTCTGATTGCAATCTAAAGCATATTCCTTGGAGGCTTCTGTATCCAGACCCTAACATTTGTCCTAGACACTGGCCCTGCAACAGAGACATAAGCATCTACTGCTTGTACATGATTGACAGGGAAGAACCATTTTCAGTAGCATCCTAAGTCATCCTATCATGCTTAAATGTTTTTATAAATATGAAATATCAGACTGTCTTATAGCATCTAGTGCATCTTCCAGACATGCATGTAATTTCCAACTCTTAAAGCACCAAGAAACAATAAAAAGTTGCATCATGAATATGAAAAACAACAAAAAATCCTAGATTGGTATAGAACTATCCATATAGCTGTCATGCTTCAATACCTGAGAAGTGGATTTTTTCTTTGACAGAAAAAAGGCTATAGACAGACTTTCTGGTAACAAAATTTTACTTAAGAGTACCCTTAACATGGATCATCCAAGTACCTGTGCAGAATGAGACGATTCAGTGTAAGTAGGCGAGTGCCTATATTCTTCTCCATCTTTCAACCTCTTTGTATAGTTCCTACCAACTCTGTTCCTATGAACAGTCCATAGGTTGCCCAAGAAACCAAAGAAGATCATAATGCTGTAGATACCTCTTGACTTGATCTCATGGAAGAAGCTCCTAGATTTGGCTTTGTTAGCTTCCAGGTCCCAGTGATCATCACCAACATGCCTGTCATGAGGGATCTCTTGCCGAGAGTTCATCATATCTGAGCTTATTCCAGTGGAGTTATGCAAAGCAACATTTCTCTTATCCTCATTTGCAGAGTCAAGATAATGATCACCATTCCCAACACCATTCATTTTTACCCTCTCAAATTCTCTGCTGTCATGCTCAACAATTTCATTATCCTTTAAACCATCACCTGAGTTTGAATCAAGGAAACTTCTCAAAATGCTACTTTCTTCCATTTCATAAGGATGCATATTTTCAGTGGGATTTCCTCCGGTAAGAAATGATGCTAATACCTCTCTGTCTTGGTCATTTAAATTAACCCATTCAGAGTTTCTCATGGTATCACCCATTGAATGGCCCTTTACACTTTTCTCCACTTCATTTATATGTTCCCTAATGGCTATAATAAACTGTCTGTGCCTGGAAATCACATCTTCTCTGGTTTGTGATTTGTTTGCTATGCTTGATGAATTAACAGCTCTTTCAAAATCTTCCAGCTGTTGGGGAAAATAAGCAGAATCAGACAACTAAAACCACAAAATGGAACGCAAGCTTCTCAACAGCAAATACCTGCCATTTTGCAGTTCCAAGTATGGTAGCAAGGTCACGCTTATGATATTCTATCGATGAATGCAATCTTGGGCCAGAATGTTCACTCTGAACAAGACTCTGCTCATGCAATAGAAGGCGAAAAAGCGACTCCATCCTAAACATTAACAGTAACTGCAATCTTAAGCTCAAAGAAACATTAAAATCTACCCTACGTATGCATCTTCCCACGATAACATATTAGAACAAAATAATTCAACCCCGATATAGCCTAATACAGGCAGTACCACAATTAAATTTAATAATCAACAAAATGCTAGCAAAATGGTTATTTTAGATTTTTCTAGACATCAGTAATATTACCACAATGTGCTATGTGCTTTGAAATAGCAATAAAAGGAAAAGGCCAAACCTAATCTTACATAACATGATGTACTAACAATAGAAGTAAAGCTAAAAAACACAACTATAAGAAAACCAATCCATCAAAGATAAAGTTTACAAAGAACCCAGAAAATAAATCTTCAAAAACAGCTTAAAAATCAATAAAAACGAAACCTTTTCGTTAGCCATCTAATCAAGCACATTCAAAAATCAAGCCAAAGTTCTCAACTTTAAATACAAACCAAAGGAAAATGGAAACAAATGATGGAATCTAACCTGTCAGCAGAGTCTTGAACCACCTCAGCGGCTGAGAATAAAGGGTCAGATTCCCATTCATGAAAACTTGATGCCATTTATTGAGCCTAGGAAAAAACCCCAACAAAGTTCACATAAAAAAGCTTAGGTTGAACCTTTAAGGAATGATGATCTTTAACAAATGGCTTTAATGGAAGCTAACAAATGAAGAAAGAGGAAGACATGATACAAATGGAAAGTAGAAATGGGTTTGTGCCAAGTGCCAACCTACTCTCTCTCTCTCTCTCTCTGAAGTTAAAATGGTAATGGGTTTCTCTTTCTTGAGAGAGAGAGATGAGTTTGTATGGTAAGCTTTAGGTTTCAAAGAGGATGAAGATGGTTGTGCAAAAAGGCAAAGCACGAGGAAGGAGAGGTAAGAGAAAGCATAGATTGGAGGTCCTTTGGTCAGTTTCATTTACAGATGGATTGTCTATTTGCGAGTTTGTTTTATTGGATTGACTCTTTTTTTTATTTGCTTGCTCTTGTGATGATATTTTATTTGAACGTGTTTGTTTTTGTGATTAAAAAATATTTTTATTTTATTTTAAATTAACTTTTTATATATAATTTTAAATTTGATGTTTTAATACAAAAAATAACTTTTATAAAAAAAATATTTTGATATATTTTCAAAAAAACAACTTTAAAAATTAATCATTATTATAATTTTAAACACTGCTTTAAATCAATTTACCCCAACTATTTTCAAATTCAAAAGAATGGATGAAATTAGGGTGCAATTTTATGAAAACTTGTGAAATTTTTTATACTTTAGTTTCAAATTAGTTTTTTATATTGTTATTAAAAATAATTTTAAAAAAAATATATATATATATATATATATATATATATATATATATATATATATATATATATATATATATTCCACAATCTAAACAAGCACTAGAAATTTATGCTTGGAAGGAGTCAGGTACAAAAGGATAAAAATATAAAAAAATATTAATTCCAATTAAATATATGTTTATCCCAACTATATATTACATTTTATTATAGTCACTAACCAAAAGCAAAACTGCATGGATGCATTCACTTTATAAAATTAAGAAATACAAGAACTAGTGACATTGATGCCAAAAATTACGAGACATGCAATAAAATAACTAAATTATTTATCAAAAACAAATTGAAAGGAAAATGATTGTTAATAGCTTAATGAACAGTGGATAATACGTATTGTTTTATACCACATCCTGTAGTCCTAATATGTTTTTTTTTAATTTAATTAAGAAAAGAGACACCATAAGAATATACTTTCACTTACAAAAATATATAAGATTAGTTTAGTCTATTATATTATCAATCATTTTGTAGTTTTATTCTTTTATTTTGCAGGTGACCTGTGTATTTGTTTTTATTATTCATAGACAACGATCGTCTGCTAATCATTACCATTAAAGAGAAATAATGAATATAATTTATTTATTTATTTTAGAAATTTTAATATAATTAGTGTAGTTGTTATTATTGCTATAAATTACAAGCAAATACCTAAAAAAAGAAGCAGAAAACGATGGATGTAGATAAAGAGAGGAGATATAATATTCAAGATATTTAAAATTATTTTTAACAGTAATTTTTATTCAGAAATGTATCAAAATAATTAATTAATTTTGTGTAAAATGATATTTTTTCTTTCGCAAGGCAGGTCAAGAGTGAGACTAATTAATTATGTGAACAAAGTATTTTCTCCAAATTACCTCACTGATTTTATACAAAAAAATCTTTTTTTAAGTTCATATTTAAATTGTGTAAGAACTTATTGAGGGCTACGCCTATGGACAAATTGAAAAGGATGAAAAAAAGGATAAGGTTTTTCTCTTTCAAGTACCTTTTACTTGCGAAAATTAAATAAAAAAAAAGAAATTAAAGGCTTATTGGATTAATATTGCAACCCATGAAAAGGAAAATGACAGGAAAAAAAAAACAGAAGAAAATAAGACCTCTTGGTCATTAAACTACACCACAAAGATCGAGTCGAGCCCATCTGCAATTCGCGAACAGTTCATTGAGTCAAAGTGTTAATCCTGATGGAAGTGTTTACAGTCTTGGAAGCAGCCAGTGGTGGTTGTTTAAGCTACAGCGGCTGAGCTCCGCCGCATCTTGGGCCACTTGGTTTTAATACTAGCCAATTGCCCCTTCGAATAATTGCAGGCCCTGAAAAGTCTGCACTGTCGGTTTTTGTAACTATCGAATGGGCTGTGTTCAAAAACTGCATTTAGCAGGTGCCTCGTACAAATCACAGTACTTCGTTGAACACATGCAATAACCAACAAGGCTGTGCAGCTTTCTCTTGTTCTTCTTTCTAAAAAATTTCTAACCACTACCCTCGACATGCAAAGTTCAGACAGAAGCTAACTTGGCCACAACTCCTCGGATAAACAACACAGAGCTCGTTAGAAATGGAAAACCTGACCAGTCAAGAATCAAAGAGAATGAAAGGAGCTGGCTATAACAACCTCCATGAACTCGAAATGCCTGGTAAATCAGTACTTCTGTGTAACATTTTTTCAAGCACTAAAAAAAAACTTTAATTACCATCACACCGACATATAAGAACATGAAGCATTTAGCAAGGCATTTATACCATCACACCGACATGCTCAAGAACTATACTCATGAAGATTTTCTCGTCCCCACAATGTGGTGATAGAATTGCATCTGTTAACTGAAAGAGAGATTATATTTAGTTTCAGGGCCAGTACACATGTAGGAGGTAAATTTGATGGACCTTGCAACTTCACATTAACTATAGAAGATAAGAACAGATGTCGAAAGAATTATTCAAAGGAGTGTTTAAGAAAATTTAACCCATGACTTTTGGGCGCCAACCGGCAACAACATCCTCTGGCAGAGCACGTGTGTTAACAAATGAATCCCTGGAGAAGATTTCCTGAATAACAGAAATTAGGCATTGTCAAAAACCAGACATCATTATAAACAGATTACAAGATGTCTATGGTTATACTAAACCGGTAATCCGCAACTGTACTTCCATGGATGGTTTAAACACAAGGAATTATCATCATAAACCATGCATCAAAATAACTAGTTGCTCAAGCATGTTTAGTCCAATGTCGATGTAGTTTGCTCATTCGGAGAATAGGGTTTTGCATATACTTTGTAATATTACATTCAAGTTTACTCGTTAAATCTCTGGCAAGTAACAAGAGGAAAAGCACCTAAACTGCATGAAATTGTTTATATATGTTCCCAAGGAAACAGCACGGCTCTTAACCAAACAGGAGTAAGAACTTTTGAAGACATGAAGACAGCATGGCATGATTACAGTGAATTCTGAGGCAAGCTTATGGATTCATTAGAAACAGAATTTGCAAGGCCAACTGTGGACATGAAACTTATACTTATCTTCAAATTACATATTCTATGGTATTTTCCCAAGTAATATACTTGTTTATTCCTTGTAATGAATGAACAATATAGTAGTAGAATGGAAGCTCCATAAGAATCAAAGGATGCCTATTCTTGCCACTGTGCCATTATGGTAACAGTGGTGCAATAGAATATGTTACAGGGAAAAGACCATGGACAAAGTCTGCATTCATTGGCTGCACAAAACATGTTCACATATGTAACACACCATATCAGAGGATTAGCTTATAGGAGATACCTTCATGTAGGATTTGACGTAGGGAAGTGATTCTGGAACCAACCAGTTCTTATAATGCCCAAGGGCAATCTCTAGATGATACAGCTTCGGTCCAAGGGCCAAATCAGCTGCAGAAACCTTTTCCCCGTTGATAAAAGGGCCCTTCAAAGGGGAGAAGACAAACAATCATATAAATTAGTGAAAAGAACCATCAGATTCCAAATTGAACAGTGCATAAAGGAATTTTTGAAAGCAAAGCATTAGATCGAAGCAACACAGGCCTACAGATAAAATGTCATTACTCAACCAATTGTTTCAAACAAATGCATTTTTAAGTCTTGAAAGCAGCACCAACACTGGCATTTATGACTTCAGAACTCAAGAAGCATTTCTATGTTTGGGGAATATGAGAATCCAAAGCAGCAATTTACATTGCTATAAAAAATCAAAAGGCATCTCCGTTGCAATCAGATTAATCCTTCACATGCTTAAGCTGATTATAACATTAAAAGGATGACATCATTGCAGTTCTTATTTTTACATTTTTTTCTTCAGTACCACAAGGTTAGCTGACCACCAGAACTTCAAGGTAGATAAGGACATACATTCTCTTTGATATGATCGTTGAAAGCACTAAGCTCATCAAGCAATGCCTGCTCTGTTCCATCACCAGGGTCTTTGCTTTTAAGAAATCCAATAAATGTGGAGAAGATCTTTGAGCCACTGCATTGAGATAACATAAAACCTCAACTAAGATATGAAACTTGGGATCTGCTATGTTGTTGTGGACTTTTAGCAAGAATAACATTCAAAGTAAAAACGCTGAACATACTCAACTCAGTTTAACTAAACTTTATTCCCTAATTAGTAGTCAGAGAATTTCTCCTCTCAATTTTGTATCATTTATCCCAAACTTTTCGCAAGCTGTTTTAACAGTAGATCAGTTTTTGCCACTTCCACACATCACCTTTGGTGTACCTTTGATATTTCTGGCTACTACTATTCATAACACCAAATGTGGATTGTCAAAAGTATCAGTGCAATCAAAAATAAAACCAAGGGATCTTGTTATAATCAATAAGATTTGGACTCAAAATGAACTCAGCCTCATTTGCAATGGAATCCACCTCATTAGCAACAGAACCAACGACCAAGACTTGTATTGATAATGAAATATAGCAATTATTTTAGCAAACAACCTCAAATGCAATGCCTTCTACATTGGAAACTGAGAATGATAAAGGGGGAAGGGAAATACAAAGGATTCTGCAAATAGGCAAAAAAAAACACATCTTTGAACCCTCAAAAAGGTTGTGAGCAAGTAGATAGATAATCTAGAAGAATCAGCAATTTCACCATTCTAATATGGAAAGTTCAAGTTAGAAAACTCTAGTAAATTACAATGCTCTCCAAAAATCTCAAAGGTGGCAATTCAACAAACACTGACTCTAAACGAATCATTCACGCATCGGACTTAATCAGAAGTTCAAATATGATGACAGTCCCAGATTTTCTTTACTAGAAGAAAATAATTTTTAAATGAGTTTAATTTTTATAAGTGGTCTTTAATGTTTCCTCCACTATCTTCAATCCCCTCCTCCTCCTCGCAAATAAATCGGTAAATTTAAAGTTTAGAACATATGAAAATATTTAAGTGCAATACGAAAGCATGGTAAATATGAAAGAATTTGCAACTAATGCTTTACAGGATGGTCACCAAACACCTCCCAGAAAATGGAAGCACCAGAAGCATTATTAGGTCAGAAAGTAAGAGTGACACTGGTAATTTTTGTAACACTGAATGTAAAACATACACTGAAGCCTTTTCAGGTGGGATGGCCAACGGTGGATCTGGAAACTTTTCTTCCAATGCTTGAGTGATAACATCTGAATCTGAGACCCAGTTCTCTTCAAACTTTATCACAGGAACTTTACCTTCTGCATTTAGTTTCAAGAACCTATATCAAAGAAGAAACAAAACTGATATTACAAATGGTCAAATACAAACTAAGTAAACAAAACAGAGTAATTTAGCTATCCACCATCACTTGTTTTTCTTCTTCTTCTTCAATGCCTTTGGTTAAAACTAAGGAACTGCCTTTATTTTGACCAGATGTGGGTTGAATTCAACATTTCATCAACAGGCAGTACTGCGGTTCTTTCTTGCTGGTTAGTATAGTCTCCACTATTGTGATTAGACAAAATGTTTATCAAATCATGCTCAATGCATTCGTTTTTCACCCAAAGTCATTCTAGAATTTGCCTACTTGCTACAGCAGTAAACTATGTTTTCTTCCATCAGGATATCTGGTCAAAGTCTTATACAATCAACTTATATTCAGAAATAAGTGTAAATAACACCAACCACCTAAAGGGTTGGCCAAAATTACAAGACCTACAAAATTTTCCAAATATGTGAACAAAATCATTATCTTCTCACTATTCAATTCCAAATTTTCCAAATATGCCAACATTTAGTTAAAAATTGGAAACTTCAAGTTTTCTGTATAATCCAAAAACTTTTGGATAGCACCCACAATTTCGCCAGTGCCCTCCACAATGCCTTGTTTACAACATGAAAAACGTTTTTTACATGACATTTTTCGATTTTGCACCAGCCTTCCCTCGCAACATTACGTTATAAATCCACGAAATTATCAATCATGAAACATACTAGTAAATTTATGGAACCAAAGTACGATCTTTTGTTAACAGAATTCTAACTAAGGAGCTGGATTCAAGTCAATCGAGTCAAAAAGTCGAGACGCCGTGAGATATTTTATGAAAAGCGCTTTACTATCGTAATTTCTTCAAGGCATTGTAGAAAAGAACACGGTCAAATAGCTTGAAGTAACTCACCATTCAGGTTTGTTCCCCAAATCAACAAACTTCATGTCATAAGGCAGATTCTTTTCCTCCAAAGTAAGCAATACCCTTTGACAAAAAGGACCTAAAAAAGCATAAAAAAAACGAGACTCGTCAATTGCCATTTCCAAATGACCCAACAAAAGGAAAGAAAGGAAAGGAAAAGAAAAGAAAGAAAACATGATTCACTCACAGTCACCAAGTTTATCAGGGACAGTAACAGAAGCTTTGACACAGATTTCAAGAGGGTCAGGAACTGAAGTAGCCGACACTGAAACAGTGAGGTTTCTTTTGATTCTTTGGCGTCTAAAAGCAGCAGAGTGGTTCGTAGGGAGATGAAGAGAGGTCAAACCGAAGTGGTGTTTGATCGTGGAAGACAGAACACAAGCTGCTGTTACTGTTGGTTGGATTCTTGCAGTCGACATATTTATTTATTTTTATGTTTTTGTGCTATGTTGAATTGCGTGGCTCTGTCGAGAAATTGAGAGGTGAAAGAGATGAGGCTGTGAAGTGTGAACTGATTTTGCCTACGGAAGCGACTGGATTTTGCCTACTGTTTGTAAAGGTAGTAAATAGTTTTTTATGAAATAGTTTTTTATCTTTAATTATATTAAAATATTTTTTTTTCTTAAATTAATTTTGATATAAAATTCTTCAAAGAATCATAAGAACTGTATGTTATGTTTTTTTTTTCCTTTCTGTCTTCTTATTTTGACAGCTATATTATTTATTTATTATTCAAGATAAAATATTTTTTAATCAACTAAAACATTAATTTAATTAAATTAAATATTTTATATTTTAATCTTCGCATTAACATATATAAAGATAATTCCAGGCTATATTATAGTATGGTTAGTTATTTTTAAAAATAAAAAAATTGTTTAAAAATGTTTTAAAATAATATTGTTTTTATTTTAAAAAATAATTTTTGATATTAATATATTAAAATAATTTGACCCAAATATTTTTTTTTCAAAATTTTTTTAAAAACAAAATGCTAAGCAGTCACAACTATAGAACTACTGATGCTGCTTTTCTTGTTTTGCTTCTAAAGTAAACCTTGTAGATTGATAAATAGTATCATAAAAATAGATTGTATCAGTTGTTATTTGCATATTTCTCAACAGCCACCGTATTGGGTTATTTTGTATATGTTTGTAAGTTTAGTTTAAGATATTTTTTAAAATATTTATCATTTAAAAATAGATTAAAATGATATTTTTTATTTTAAAAAAAAATTATTTTCAGCATAATCATATCGAAATAATTTAAAAATACTATATAAATTAATTTAAAAAATAAAAATAAAAAGTTATCTTTTTTTCAAAAATATTTTTTAAACTCATCGAAAAATAATCACTTCGAAGTTCATATATAAGAATCAAGGATTTTAATCGTCTTGGAACTTGCAACATTAACACATTTTCTTATTTTATATTCTTATGAAGGTCAGATTTTAAATATATTAATAGGGGTAAATAAAAAAACTAAAAAACGGATTAAATCAGGAAAATCGAGAAAAATAGAACTGAAAAAAAATCCAACTTAACCGATTAGATTTTTTTCAAAATTTTTGGACTGGTTTGGTTTCTTAAGTAAAAAATAGTAAATCAAAATTAAACCGAACCGGTTTGAATTTAAAAAATATATACTATAATTTATTTTTTTTCAGATCAGTTTATTTTTTTTTTTTCATTTTAGTTAAATGAGAGAAGAGAAAAGTTGGTTAAAGTAAAAAAAACAAAAAACCTAAAAACCAAATTATTTTTCGGTTTTTTAGTTATAAAATAACCAAACCAAACCTAGTCGGTTTAAACCGGTCCAGTTCGGTTTCAGTTTTTTTTATTTGGTTGTTTTATTAGTAAAAATCAAATCAAAATGAAAATAATCACTCCTGTATATTATCATAAAAAAAAAACGAGAGAATAAAAGAATTTTATTATTGTTTTAAATCCAAGATGATAAGGTGAATGACAAACGTACTCACAAATGTGCAATGCGTCAATTGACAGGCATCTAACTGCGTCGACAGTTCTTCAGATTTGAATATCTTCACCGAGTTTTTTTTTTCATGTCCTTCAGCTCTATACATTGACATGAAGTCCCTTTGTTTTGTTCATTTGTACCTGAAAGCTTACAGTAAACTCCTGACAGTCCTTTCACGACCTAACATTTTAAATAAAATTAAGGGGGAGGGCGGTTGCAGTAGTTTTTTAAAGTGATTTTCGTGCTGAAATACATCAAAATAATATTTTTTTATTTTTTAAAAAATCATTTTTGACATCAGCACATCAAAATAATTTGAAAACACCAAAATATATTCATATAAAATGAAAAAAAATTGAATTTTTGCGGCATGGCGGTTGAAACACGGTGCCAAACGGGCTCTAATTTGTGATTTGTTAATAGTATACAGAATACTATGAAATTTAACAGTGAAGTCAAAAAAGACATGCATCCAGCTCAGTCTGTGTGTGTTACTATCAATCTATCGATGCTCAAATCATGTCTTTTTTTTATTATTAATATCAGTATCCGGGTCAGTTGATGTATACTTCAACTAATTTCATTAGTGTTTAAATTAATAACTATATAAGTTTTGGGTAATCATCATATTAATAACCATATGGCTCAAACATGAAATTAGAGAAAAAAACAAAATTTTTAATCTTAAATTCTTATCACTGCAGTGTGATACATTAACATGGTGAATCCTTGGATGTAAGGTATAATTATGGTGGGTAAGGGGAAAAACCCTGTCTTTTTATTTCACTAAAATAATCTCGTTTTGTTTGTTTTGTTTGTTTGAAAAAAGAAGAAAGTCAAAGCTTAAACAAGGCAGATCCTCTTTCAACTAACAATCATACAAGCTATCCAATGTATACTCAGAACTTACTTATTCTGCATCATCAGGGGTGTAAAACCAAGTTCCTTGGGTGAAAAAGAAAATAATTTTACAAACCTACATCACGTTTAGAAGGCAAGAACAATCATAGTCAGGGTGGTTTCCAAGGTTCGTGTTATGATGATAAAAAACTTGTGATCTGCATAGTAGATTTTGAGTTTGAGTCAGAATATGTATTCTTTATAAGAATTCTGATACAGCCGGGATTTTACTCATTCACCTAGACCTACAAATTATATTTTCTAGAAATAAAATTTTCTCGCATCCAAAAAAAAGTTCCGTCTAGTCTTCTCATTGTGGGTTCTTAGCAGGATATTTTGCCTTCAGGTGTTCAAAGCCCTTTATGGTGGGAGGGTTGTCAGTGGACAACATTGCTCGAAATCACATGAAGATCCATGTGAAGGGCTGGAGCAACAATTTCCCTCAGAAAAGCTTCCACCATCCATGAAGATCCATGCCAGGCCAAAGCTGGCTCAACCAAGAACTGTAGCAGAAAGTCGACGACCCCGAAATTATTGACATCAGAAAGGGAAAAGAAGAAGAAGTGGTTTTCAGATTTCAATTAATGCTTGGACCAGGATATGTATATGCGAGGAACACGACCCACATGGGCTAGCTAGATTGTTCTCCGTTGTCCTCTGGTCCTACCAGAAGCATGAACTTATGGTCTTAAAGAGGCCTGCCCGGTGCATGACAAGCTCATCCACGTTCGGTGAGGGCCGCGGTGTTTAATATTGTGTTTCAAAAATAAATCAATAAATAAATAAAATATTATTTTAATATATTTTTGAATGATAAGTATTTTAAAAATTAATTTCAAACTTACTATCAAATACTTACTAAATCCCAATTTAGGGCAATCTTGAGGAGAAATTATTACATGCCTTTTCAATTATCCTTACATTTTATTTTATTTTGTGAAAAATCAACCAGCGTGTAGAAGAGAGAAGACAATTGCTTTTTACGTGTGTTATAGAGCAGCAGAACGTTGATTTTGTTCATGGAATATTGCTTTTGATTGAAATTAATAGTGTTTTCCATCCCATATATTATTGCAAATTAATAAAGAAGTTATTATTAATTAGTGAAGCCGCGAAAAAGTAAATCTTCTTTTAGCATATATGTGAATAATGTTTTGTAAACCTAAATATCAAAGAATTTTCTTTTCAGAATATGACATTGAAGACGTATTTTTTCAGCCAATAACTCACTGATAACAGAGTCAACAGAAGGCAGTGGAGAACGATACAGAATTAAACCTCTAAGTCCTTCGAAATCACTGCGAAGTGTTGTTAAAAACTGTACCAATCGTTGTTGCTCTCTACGCTCAATATAGACACCACATGCCTTTAACTCTACCGATTCTGTAAGAGCCAACTGATCCCAAAGATCTTTCATAGCAGAATAAACTCTTGAATGCTCATATTCTTTTGATGAAGAGCTCGTATGTCATTCTCTAATTGATACTGTTTTGCAAAATTTGACTGTGTGAATAACCTTTGCAGATGATCCCAAACCTCTTTTGTTGTCTCATATTTCGCCAATTGTGTACCTAACGAATGCTCAATAGAATTGTTGATCCAAGTAATGATCTTTGCATTATCTGCTTCCCATGTATCTATCAATTCAGCATACTTCTTCTCACTATTCTTAGGTACCATATAAGTTCCACTAACATACCCCCACATCTTCTTAACCTTGAGAAAATTTCTCATCACATAACTCCAATACGAATAGTTTTTCCCATCCAACCTCACATTTACAGAATGAAGCGAATCATCTCTTTCAGCAACCATAATAAACAATCACAAAGAATCAGAATGCAAAAGCAGCGGAAAACAAAATACCAAATTTTGCAGAAGCGGAATACAAAATACCAATACCAAATAATTGCAAAAACTAAATGAAAATATCAAATTGCAGAAGCTAAAGGGAATACGAAATACCAAATTTTGCAGAGACGAAAGACAAAATATCACTAAAAAAAAAAACCTCAAAGTTGGATCCGCGAAGTTGTGTTTGAGATTAAACCTCGTTCCATAAAACTTGCTCTGATACCATGTTGAAATAATTAAGAGCAAAAACATAAAAAAAAAAAAAAAAAGGCTACAATTGTGAGTCCTTACCTTAACCTCATTACAAATAAACTATATATAGGTTAAACATAAAGTACTATTCTACCCTTAATGAATAAGACTAAATAAGTCAATATAATTATTATTTAACACTTTTAACATATATGTGAATAATTTGTAAACCTAAATATCAAAGTAGTTTTTTTAGTATTTTTCTTTGATAATTTTGATGTGCTAATATTAAAAATAAAAATATTAAAAAATTATTTTAATATATTTTTAAACAAAAAACACTAATTAAACACACAGGAGTTGGGATCCTTAAAATAATTGAATAGTAAATTGCATTCAAATCAAGATTTCAGTTTTTTTCTTGATAGCATAAAATTGTGCACATTAAAGGCATAGGATGCCCTAAATTTGCTTTCATAAATTTTGATCCCACTTGGATATTTCGAAATTCAGGTCCAAGTTTTGATGCCACAATGCATCCTAACGATGACGCGCAATCACAAACAAAACCATCAAGGTAGTGCAGGAAACACACAGCTCACATCACATGATGGAGGGTCCCAGATGTACGGATGGATGGTGGCAGTGATTTTAGAGGCATGGGAGCCACATGATGGGGGAGGGGCCCTGCAATGTCTTTCAAGTTCCATGGCAGTGATGGTACATCATCATAAACAACAGACATGATCGGTTCAACCCATGCTTGTTCGTTTCGGCCGAAATGTTTAGTATCAGTTAAAGAATAAGATAAAATAGTATTATTTTTATCTCAATTTAAATTTTTGACCGTTTCATATTTTTAGCAAATACCGGCCGAAATGTTTCGGTTTCGTTCCACCCGTTCTGTTTTGGCCAAATAGTGTTTTTTTAAATACTGAATAATTTTACAATATCAATCATATTTCTTAATCCGACCGTTGGATTGAGATGAAATTTTACGAGTCTCTTGACATATTTATATATATTATGTTAAAATTTCAGAGCAATCAAAGAATGCAATGACCTTACAAGATTGATGATGACATTCTCGTAGTATTATACATGTTCATAATTTTGTTCAGAAAAAATATTTTATTGTGTTTTTTAGATTAAATTGCACAATTTTAAATAATCTTATTTTTAGATTTGAACTTTTTTTTAAATATATATATTTAATTATATGCAACCCCGAAACAACACACTAAAACACTCTCAAACTAAAATATTTTATTTTAATTAAAAAAATAAAATACCAACCGTAATCTTGATTTCTACGAGATATAATAAGGCAAACTGATTTGACACCATATTTTGGCATCTGCTCACAATTCGTGAGGTTGACGAGATGACTGCACAATATTGTTTTGTTGGACCTAAAGAGTGAAGGAAGTGGAAGAACATTACAGCTCTTTTTTCCTGTTCCATGGATGGAACCGTGCAACTGGTAAGAATCCACTCGATAGTTAACCAGTACCATGATTTTATTGACAGCAATCGCCCAGCCACTAGCCTGTAACTATGCTTTGAAAAACTCTCAACGACTTTTATTTTATCCTTTTCCTTGAGAAGATAAAAAAAAAGAATCCCCTTGTAAGTTTGAATCATCAAGTGGAGGGGAGTTGAGAGTTTTTCATATGAATTTGGTACTTTTATGTGTCTGGGATCACTTATTATAATTAATCAATTCCTCAAAATAGAAAAAGACTGTAAATTTTAGTTCCTTCTGTTTCAAAATCGTATCCTGATCCTAAATGTATTTTAAATTTTGTGTCATCAAAGCGTTTGTCAGCTTTAATATAAATGATCCAAGTGCCCTTTTATCCATAATTACTAAACTAGACTGGTTATCGACTAATTTTGTCATTGTGTTTTTAAAATATTTTTGAAAAAAAAAATTATTATTATTTTAAATTAAAAATTTTGATGTTTTTAGATCATTTATATATTGATATCTAATTTTTTTTAAAAAAAAATAAAAAATACTATTTTTAAAATATTATTCAAACAGACACAACATGTGCAAAGTCAAGTTATTAATCAAATTATTATTTTTTTCTTGATTGAAATAGTTAACAATTGGGTCAATCAGAAAATATTATTCATGAGAATACAATTGTATAAACATGGCTATACGTGTACACAGTACAATACAATACATACATACAAAGTATAATGCGAATGAAAAAATTATAGAACTACTTTTAAAATATGATACGAGAGTTCCGGTGTCTGACCCGGTGATCCGAAATAACTTGAAGACTACAATTAATAATTTCATCTAGAACAAGTCTACTATTGCTTTACAACTCAATTGGCTCGTCGTAATTGAAACTAATTATATTTTAATCACTCGGAGATGCTAATTAATTGAGTTTAGGATTGAGATGTGATGTTACTTGATTTTTAATCAATTGGTTGTATGTGCTTTGTTTGTATTGGTAATCAGTACTGCCGGCGTGAATGCTCAGGGGACAATAATCTAAGAAAGTGGAATTAATAAAGATTATTTCCTCGAATTAACATGCAATAATAATAGTTTATGCACCGAGATCAACGTATGAAATACTAATGCGTATCATAATCAAACAATTTGTGGGGTTTAACGTAATGTGACAACGTGGTCTCTAGCTATTGAGATCTTAATTCAGAGTAAAGGAATCTTATTGACTTCTATTTGAACGAGTTATTAGATGAGGTCCCAGAATATGATTTATATTATTCAGTAATACATCTTCTGAGGTGAAAGCTCTTTGGGCTTGAAATTTGCACGGAACCATATTATTTTATACTTGATTTTTATCAAATAGAAACTCAAATGGTTAAGTAAGATCCCGGAATATAATTTATATTATTCTTCAACGTAATTTTCTTCTTCGTGGATCAACGATGCAATGACAAGTGGGAAAATTCAGACATGGCAACACATGATATGGACAACCATGTGATTCTGGTTTGGATTGAGGTGGACAAGTGCTGGAGTTTTTTTATCCTGACCACCTAGCAAGTTGAATAATTCTCTTCTCTTACCCTTTTTTAATGTTTGTTTTGAATAAGTTTTCGAGATTAGTTGTGTTTATTCTGTCATTCTACAGTCATCAAGAATAAATTAGCTCTAACCGAGGATTGAAACACAAATATCAAGGACTTTTGCACAGTTAATGGGGAATATGAAAAGATGAACAGCCTTGAGATTTCCACACCCGGAGAAGATAATAGTATTTCTGCTACAAATATTCCAAGAATCCTCAAGAGAATTTTGTGGGCATGGGAGATAAAAAGAAAAAGAAAAGAAAAGAAAAGGTGACCAAAATACATTTAAAAGATTCTTTTAATTACTTATCACAAGCAAAAACTCTCCTGGGTTTTGTGCATGGTCAAATTTGCAGGTCCCGTAATGGTTTTATGCGTAAAATGTCAATAAAATGCACGATTGAGATTGACATGATCCACTTAACTATTCTGGATAATGTCTTTTTTTCTTAAACCTGTGATGAAACAGGGAATGCAACATCTTCATCAGCTAATAATCACCATAACTCTCCATTGATAAGTTAAGGAGTACAAGATAAGATCGGAAAAGGATTACATGGCTGCTGGATATCCTTAACTAGCCCACCAGACGCAGCTCCGGGAAGATTATTTCGCCGGAGGTCGAGGCACAGAGCCGGAAAAAGGCATGCAAAGTTGAATTGCGGTGGCTGATAATTGATATAGGTAGCTAGGGTTCGTACGTGTAGGGCATGGTTGATATGAGCATAGATCTAAACCTAACCCTAGTACTAGAATGCTCATAAAAGGAAAAAAGTTGGAATGTGCCCGATTGGTTTTATAGGGAAAATCAATCAGCTCGGGAAAATAATGTAATGGGTGACAATAATGTAATGTTTTTTTATAGAGAAAAATCAATCAGCTCAAGATAATAATGTGATGGGTGACAATAATATATAGAACTATATCGAATTATTGATGCAAAGAGTAGACAATTTGCCTAATTACAGTGATGTGGCTGCTCCAGAAATTCTAAAGCCAACACTGTACAAACATTTGTTTTTTTTAATTGAGCTGAGTATCCGGCTAACTTCAGCGTAATTTGATTATTATGGAACCATCTCACCTAAAAACTTAAACTAGTAGGTGAAATTCCAGAATATGATTTATATTATTCTTTAACACCCTTCACAAGTGAAAGTCTTTTGAGCTTGAAACTTGCACACAAACTCACTCTGCATTGTGTTTGAGTTTTATCAAAATAGAATGGGGGTGGTGAGATTCAAACTTGTGACCATTGGGTTAACAAGGTTCTGATACCAATTTCACGAGTTCTGAAATTAATGTGAAAAAAATACAAATTAGATGTAGAGTGAGTGATCATATAACTCGAATCTGAAACCATAAAAAAAGCAAACTACAAGAAAAACAAACCATTTGATCCAAATTTTTTACCTTTGGACTCTCTACATGGTTTTGTACAATACATTACAGGGATGTGGCTGCTCCAGAAATTCGAAAGCCAACACTGTACAAACATTTGTTTTTTTAATTAAATTGGTTATATGATCTAACTTGCATGTATTTCGATTGTTACGGAACCATCTCACCTAAAAATTTAAGCTAGTAGGTGAGACTCCATAATATGATTTATATTATTCTCTAACACCCCTCATAAGTGAAAAGCTCTTTGGGCTTGAAACTTGCACACAAACTCACTCTACATTGTGCTTGATTTTTTTTTGTCAAAATAGAATAGGGGTGGTGAGATTCAAACTCGTGACTATTGGGTCAACAAGGCTCTGATACCAATTTTACAAGTTCTGAAATTAATGTGGGAAAAATACAAACTAGATGTAGAGTGAGTGACAATATAACTCGAATCTAAAACCATAAGAAAAGCAAACTACAAGAAAAACAAACCATTTGGTCCAAATTTTTTAACTTTGGACTCTCTAGATGGTTTTGTACAATACATTTGTTCCGTTTCATTAATGTCCTTGTGCTCCGCGATTTAATTTTGTGTACCCCATGAACCTAGCTGTAAAGCTTTGGCGAGGTTTCATATGACTTTATTATTTATTTTGTACTATGGTGAGTGTCAATTAATATTTCTTGTATTTGTTATTTAATTCCAATGCCGGAAATTTAAAGTTCAATTAATTGGGATTTTTTTTCTTTTACCATTTTAGTTTCTCTTTCTTCCTTTGTAACTCAATAATTGTATACATAGATGATTGAGATCAACTTATATTCACAGGAGAGTTTCTATTTCACATCTTCCTTTATCATCAAAAGACGGGGAAAAAAGCATCTTCCTTTTGGGGTTTTCTAATTATTTTTAAGTTAATTTATGGATTTTCTTGCTAAAAAAAATATCAATTTGCTTTTGGGTTCGTACAACAGCAATTGATAAAATTTCTAGTTTTTATAATAATATTTTAAAGTATTTTATGGAATTTCATACCGAGAAAAATTCAAATGTAAGAGGAGATTTGTAAATGAAATCCATTTATTCATGCATGAGATACGCATGAAAATCTTAATTTCTTTCAGTTTTTTTATTATATAGTAATGTCATGTAAAGTTAGTATTACTACTTTTTTTTTTAATGTGAGGAAACAACACCTCTCAGAAAATATACTTTATGGATCTAGATGAACGAGTTAAATGTTGACTGTCATAGATTCTTACAAAAGATGCATATCCTGACTCGAATTCGAGACCTGTTATGCAGATCACAAATCCTCTTCTATTACTAGTTTTTGTTATTCTATGATTCATTAATTGGTTATTTACTAACTTCATTTTTTTACCCTAAATGGTTCGTTTAATGTAACTATACTATGCACATCTAAACGACTATATAATTTTGATTTTATATACAAGAAAGTAAATAAAAAAAAATTAGCTGCTAAGAAAATATGTCCAATCTTTATCAGCATTAGAAGAAAAAAAAGTCGAATTCTAAGAAGATTCCCACAGCAAAAGGGTATAATCCACTTTCGAAAATTGCTCATAGTCGTTTTCGTAATTGATGTGGGAAAAATAGGCTGCCCACTTCTCAGAGATAAGCATGATATATATATATATATATATATATATATATATATATATATATATATATATAATACCTTAGCATATAAAATCATGCTAGCGATGAAATTGAACTAAAAACGAAGTATATTTTTATTATTAGTATTAAATATGGTATGATCCAGTAAATTAACCCAGTAAACTGCTAATTTAATTTTTAACTAGATCTAGTAGTAAATTAAAATAGATTGGAAGTTGATTTGGTATGATTTAAATAATATAATATATTCAATTTAATAAAAATTAATTTAATTTAAAAATAAATATCATAATAATATTATTTTAATTATTTATATAAATAATTAAATAATATTATTTTAAATTTATCCTTAATAAATTAAAGTTTTACAGTAACTTTTGAACTAAATTGTTAATTGTATATATATAAAAGTTTTCAAATGTATTTTCTAATAAAAAGTAGTCGTGAAAAAGGGTAATTTGGAAGTAACAAACTTTGACGTGAGGGATAGGTGGGGACCACCATGAGATGAGAATCTAGGTAACGTGGCAGAATCACATGGTAATGGGCCAACATGAGAGTTGAAGGTGTCAGTGGTCAGGACTACTCTCCTGTTTTCAATGTTTCTTTTCTTTTTCTCTGCTTTATATTGATTTTTTTTTTAATTTTGGAAAATAAAAAACGAAAGAAATAAAAAGCCAAAAATTGCCATAACGCCATCCCTGACTCCACGTTGCCACTCCGTTACATAAACACTTCTCTCCAGCAAATAGACGGCCTAGCATGATCCACCTTCAAAATTTTTCCAACATTTATCTCCACTTAGGAAACTGAATAATCAATAATTTATTTCGGTTTAAGTTTTGGATTTTTTTAATTTGATTAAAATCCAAGTAATCCGATCAAATTTAACCTTATATATTTTTTCTTCAAAATAATATTATTTTAAATTACCCAAATCAATCTATTAAACTTATAATAATGATTTAATTATGTTCGAAAATCATAAATTAGGATTTTAAAGGATGATTGGACGGAGCAGCGGCATTCTCTCGCCCATAGGGAACAAACAAACATTGCTTGAAAGAGAAAGATCAAAAGACGGCACGTTACGCAAACGCCGTCATCTTTGCAACCTAAATTTCCGTATCTTTGAGAAGTGGGCCCCACAAGAGGAGGAGCAGGGGAGGGGACTAGGGGGAGGGGTGGTGGTGTGTGGTGGTCCAAAATTCGATGCCGACGTCTGAATCCTTCACCCTTCGATCTAATCTTTCCACTTATCTTGTGGGCCCCTCTACGAAAACTAAAAAACATCCAGAGCATGGGACATGTAGCCTTCCTAGTCATCATGTCTTTGACGTGAAGTGCACTTGCCTTAGCAGAGAGCCACGTGGAAGATGAAGTGACACTAAGCTTTCAGTGACTGGACTTTGACGATCACTTGCTGTGCTGCTGTGTTCGGTCCAAAAGTTGACCATTGATGCTCTTCATGTGGTCATGTAGTAAAAGTTGGGTCTTCCCCCACTCGGTTCAGGTGGGCGTGGGTGATTTTCTTCTTCTTTTTTGGAATACGACACAGTATTTTATTGTTTCTTCTATTTTTTCTTCTTTTTCTCTATTTCTTTTTAAGTTTCTATACTCATCTAAATAAAATAAATACTCTTACCCCTCCAATAAAAATAAAAGAACTGAATCTTATTTTCTTTTTAATCGTGAAATATTAAAATGAATGGTTTATACGGGCAATACTTCTATATAGAACTCCATAGATATTAGTTTTTTTTATTGCCTTCTAGATCTTTTAATAAAAATAAATAAATAAATAAAAAAGCATGTAGCCACGCGCTGTTGAAAAGGGTGACGAAGCAGGAGTTCCCATTCGTGGGTTTGCTGTGAGCAAAACACGAAGCGGAAAGATTAGTAATATTTTGAGAGCGTACGGCCACCTGGACTGTGTAAGCGTATGTATATAATCATCACACGAGTGTGTGCACACAGTCACCCGTCACCACCTCCATCTTTTTGAGAGTTGCGGATCTCCCACGACTCTTTCTTTCACAAACTTTGATAATTATATAAAAATATACTCCTCCACCCGCTTATCTAATTTCGAAGCAAGGACTTTGCCATCTTTTTAGATATTTTTTTTAATTGGATTTTTGATATTTTGGTGTTTGACTTTTCGATTTGGAGAGGGCAGTGGAGTGGAATAATTGCTTCGTGAATAGGTATTCCGAGTTCACTCAGCAGTTGCTCTGGAATTAGGGGATGATTGAGTTAATTCTTCACAATTGCTCTATTTTTTTATACAGAGTGGTTTTTTTATATATATATATTTTGTGTTAGTTCTTCATTTTTATCTTTTAAAACAAAAAAAAAAATTACACATTTATTTTTTCTATGGGACAATACTTTGTTAAAATTCATACACCCATGGAAGCGCATCATTTGGTTGAAAATTGTTAGAGAATAATATAAATTATATTCTAGAGCATTACCTAACAGCTTAAGCTTTTAAATGAGATGGTTTTTTAACATGATATCAGAGACTTGTTGACTCAGCAATCAAGAATTCAAATTTCATCATCCCTATTCTATTTGATAAAAATCAAGCATAAGGTAATATGAGTCTGTGCAAATTTCAAGTCCAAATAGCTTTTACTTGAGGGGGTATATTAGATAATAATATAAATCATATTCTAGTACTTCACCTAACAACTTAAAATTTTTAGGTGAGATGATTTTTTAATAAAAGCAGACGCTGGTTTATGGCCGGTAAAGGCTAGCTTTCCATCTTGGCCAGAAACCAAAATTTGAACTTTAGATTAGGTTTTTAATAGTAAATTTTCTCATGAATTTACTAACCTATGGATACTGTTTTTTTTTTTTAATGCCCAGCAAGATGAATATAATGTTTGTGCCATGTTTCAATAATTTATATTTGATGCAAAATCTAAACTTTTACTAACAATAAATTAATTTAATTAATTACTAAAGATAGAAAGGAAAGAGAAGAATAAATTTACCATCACTTTCACAAACCCAAAAATAAAATAATAAAATAAAATAAAGGACAGAGAAAAATAATGCCATCTCCATTGTTCCTTATCCCTTCCACTTCCAGCCCCTTCTTGTTCTCTCATTGGGCCTCTCCTCCATCACACTAGCTACCTATCATTTCTTCACGAGCTTCTCTCTCTTTCTTTTTCAAAAAAAAAAAAAACCCCAGAGCAAATAAACTAATAATTCATCTCCAATGTCACCACCAGAACACCAGGCTATGAAATGAAACCATAAAGAAACCCTCCCTCTCTGTCTTGAATCCTTTTCTTTAGCAATCAAGAAAAAACACCTAAAATGAAGAGAGAGCATCAAGAAACCATTGGTGGTGCTGGGAGTTCTAATGGCAACAAAGCTGAATCTTCTTCTTCATCAATGGCAACCGGGAAAGGAAAATTGTGGGTCGAAGACGATCAAGATGCAGGTGGCATGGATGAGTTACTCGCTGTTCTGGGTTACAAAATCAAGTCTTCGGAAATGGCTGATGTAGCTCAAAAACTTGAACGGCTAGAGATGGTTTTGGGTTCAGAGGATGGATTTTCTCATCTTGCCTCTGATACTGTCCATTACAACCCTTCAGATCTCTCTGGTTGGGTTCAAAACATGCTTTCCGAGTTCAACAATCTACCTTCTACTGATCTTGACTCATCTATTCTTCTTTCCAACAATCAAGATTCACAACCTTCCACAATCACTTCCTTAGATTTCTCCAATAATTCTCAATCTAAAGTGTTTGTTGACGACTCTGAATATGATCTCAGAGCGATTCCTGGCGTGGCTGCCTATCCTCAAAAAGAATTCGATAAGAGCAACGACAGGAAGCGAATGAAGCTCACCCCAGATGGGTCCAATACCGCGCCGGCGCTAGCTGTGAATTCCTTACAATCTTCCAACTCGTCGTGTTCTCCCTCTTCATCTCCACAAGCAATAATGGCAGTCTCAGGTACTTTATCAGAGCCAACGAGACCTGTAGTCCTGGTTGACTCGCAGGAAACTGGAGTCCATCTTGTCCATACCCTATTGGCTTGTGCAGAGGCAATACAGCAAGAAAATCTTAAATTTGCCGATGCCCTTTTCAAGCTTATTAGGCCACTTGCATCATCTCAAGCTGGTGCCATGAGAAAAGTTGCCACATACTTCGCTGAAGCTTTGGCACGTCGAATTTACAAGATCTTCCCTCAAGAATACTGTCTTGACTCTTCATATTCAGACACGTTAGAGATGCATTTCTACGAGACCTGCCCTTATATCAAATTCGCACACTTTACTGCCAATCAAGCCATTCTTGAAGCTTTCGCGAATGCTAGTCGAGTCCACGTTATCGATTTTGGCTTAAAACAAGGAATGCAATGGCCGGCGTTGATTCAAGCGCTTGCGTTAAGGCCCGGTGGCCCGCCAGCATTTCGGCTGACGGGAATCGGACCGCCGCAGCCTGATAATACTGATGCGTTGCAGCAAGTGGGGTGGAAGCTAGCACAGTTGGCTCAAACTATTGGGGTGAAATTCGAGTTTCGTGGGTTCGTAGCAAATTCTTTGGCAGATCTTGAGGCGGAGATACTTGACCTCCGACCTCCGGAGGTGGAGGCAGTGGCTGTTAACTCGGTTTTTGAGTTGCATCGCTTGTTGGATCGGCCAGGTGACATCGACAAGGTTCTCGGGTCTATCAAGGCCATGAGGCCGAAAATCGTGACGATTGTTGAGCAAGAAGCAAACCACAACGGTCCGGTTTTTCTAGACCGGTTCAATGAGGCCTTGCATTACTATTCAAGCTTGTTCGACTCGCTCGAAGGGTCCGGGTTGACCCCGCCGAGTCAGGACCTGGTTATGTCCGAGCTGTACTTAGGGAGGCAGATATGTAATGTGGTGGCCTGCGAAGGGGCTGACCGAGTTGAGCGCCATGAAACTTTGGCTCAGTGGAGAACTCGGTTTGGTTCTGCTGGGTTCGACCCGGTTCATCTCGGGTCGAATGCCTTTAAACAAGCTAGTATGTTGCTGGCCCTCTTCGCTGGGGGTGATGGGTATAGGGTAGAGGAGAACAATGGGTGTCTCATGCTTGGGTGGCATACTAGGCCACTAATTGCCACCTCCGCATGGCGGCCTGCCGCCGGTGATTCACAGTTACCGAGTCAATGAAAACTCAGGCAGGAACCCATGTGAATTTATTGGAGTGAAACGGTTGTGAGTTGATGAGGGTGCGAGTGAGACTTTAGACTTGAGAGCTTAAGAGGTAAAAGTGAGAACCCGACACCTCTTGGTTAATTATTTTTTTCTTTTATTTAATTTCCTTTGAAGACCTTTTCCATGTAATTTCTTAGAGATGTGTATCTATTTGTTAACCTTTGAATAAATTGGGTACTTCTTTTTATATAATAGGATGTCGGAAACAAAATTCTCAATTTGATCCCTTTATCTTATCTACTTTTGCTGGGATGCCCTCGATTCCTCCCGGCCTGCATTTTTTTTGGAACTAGCTTCAGATTTTCTTAGCTTTGAAACGTAGGAGTCATGGAAAGGATCCCTTCTCCATGCACTAGCTATTCATTCATGACTGTTAGGTGCGTGTGAGAGAGATAGATCAGAGTGATCCTGTGCCGTTCGATTTAGTCAATTGATTTTTTTTGATTATCTAATTATAATTGTATTAGTGGTATTCTTTGCAATCTATGTAATAAATCATTAAAATTGTTTGATAAATATACCAGCCATATCTTTGAAAGAATAATAATAAAAAAAACATTAATAATTAGTCCTTAGTAGAACAAGGTAGTCCTGTCGCCATCAGGCTTGTTAATTCCGTTCTGGCCGGAACCTTTAAATCAATTAAGTAGAAAAAATGATTACTCATCTAAAAATGATTACATTTTTAAAATTACAAAAACAATTTGTTCTTGTTTCTATTTTTTTTGTGTGTGTTTAATGCTGCCAAGTTTAGCTTTTTTTCCCCAATGAAATCGATTTCAGTCAGTTAGTGTTACGTGAAGGGGTATTTTTTTTTCCTTCATTAATATATGAAGGCGACATGAAGAATTACAAATTTTCTAAATGGATCTTTCGTATTCACAGCCACGGTCTATAGACGGCACGTCAACCCAATGTGCATATAAATTGACTCTTGATGTCTAGAATTCTCGATTGAATTTGATCCTTAATTATAGAATGCAAATGGAGTTTCGTTGAAAATTGAGTCGAGATTGAAGATTTTTTATCTGGATAAAGGTAAGTCTTAGTCTTTATTATATGAATATTGTATTAAAAAAACAAAAAACGAACATAATAAATTCATAAAATTGTAATTCCCCTTCGATACAATGTTTTATTCATTTTAATATATAGTTTGGACTAGGGTTTCTCCGAAGCTTCCCTGTGTTGTGGATTGAATTAGATAAAACATAGTCAAACAAAAACTATTGGGATACGTTCTTGACTTCTTGGGTGGATACTAATCACTAACTCTCTCCTCTCTTTCTTTTTATTCATGCAAGAGCCAGTTCACAGGAGAATAATTAGAGTTTATTATTAGATGGGGACTCTACGAGAATGATAAACTGTATATGGATCACCTTCGTTGACCAGCAGAAGGTCGAGGGTGTTTGGGAGAGCTGTTGTTGTAGCTTTTCAAAGTGCTTTTCGTGCCGAAATACATCAAAATGATGTTTTTTTTTATTTTTTAAAAATCATTTTTGACATCAGCATATCAAAATGATCTAAAAACACCAAACCATATTCGTTTAAAATGAAATAAAAAGAGAAAAGCAGCAAACCGGCGTTTCAAACGCCAGCCAAACAGGCCTAATATGTCACCCTTACGCAAACCCTAAAATCCAAGCAGGAAGGCTAACTTGGCGCGATGACTGTTTTAGAGTGTGATTGAAATTATTTTTAAAAATATTTTTCATTCAGAAATGCATTAAAATGATATATTTTTATTTTTTAAAAATTATTTTTAACATCACCACATCAAAATAATTAAAAAATACTATTTTTTTTTAATTTAAAGTAAAAAATAAAAATAATTTTTTTTTTAAATTTTTTCAAAAATACTTTTGAAACGCAGTATCAAACACCCCTCACCATCCCTATCAAGGTGGTTTTAGTGGTATGAAAAACATGTTCAAGGTGTTCTTTATGCTATTAGGTCTCCAATAAGGCACATGAAATTAACTAGGGTTAGATCTGAAATCAAAAGGCTAAAGATGCGATTCGGTGTATCGCTAAGAGCATCGAATGCATGTAATCTCTGGCTTAATTATGAAGATGGGAAAAAGCAGCTGGAGTTGGTGTTAAGGTTATCCGATAATCAATAATTATGGACAGCAGTAGGGGGAAAGCTATCGTTAAAATGAGTAAGGAGGAGGGAAAATAACAGATCCTAGGGTTTTGGGTTAGGTTTATCATGTTTTAAGGATGTGTAGGGACAAGCTTAAGTCGATCCAAAATAATTAAAAATCCACTATATGATATTAATAATACTTCGTTTGGTATAACTATGGTTTTATTTGTTGATTATAGAAGATTAAATAATTATTTTGATATGGGTTTTTGTACTCATAACTCATTTACCATGAGAATGCAATGAGAGTGTAATAGAAAACATGTTTGTTAAACTCGATCCAATTTGATAGATTTTTTTTAAATCTTGATTTAGATCTTAATTTAAATTTAATTTTTAGTCTAACATGATAAGAAATTAACTCCGTAAAATTTATTTGAATTTTTAATGACACCCAATTAAATTTAAGCAATTATATTTTATTAAAATTACCTGACTCGACGATTCAATGGTACAATTTTTCTCAAAGGATAGTTTACAAAAATGCTCTAATAACTATAGTTAACTATAGTATGATTAGATAAAAATTTATGATTTAGCCATTGTAACTTGGAATATATAGCTATAATCAGTGGACATATATAATGATTTGATCAAATCGAGTTGCTCTCAGGAAAAATATATTAAACACCAAATATTTGTTAAAAAGAGAGATTAATTTAAAGAACCCACATTTTTTAAATATGGCAGTCCCTTTTCATGGTAGCTATAGGGCAGTGCGCATAGATTCTTTGTATTATTGATGTAGGTAAGATCTTCCTATAGCCAATCACATACCAAAAATCCAATATATATTAACTATACAGTAGATGGTTTAGTGGCACAATATTAAAACTACTAAGCGGTTTACTCTTGTTGTGGTCTCAGGTTTGAGCTCTGTGATTATTAATATGATAATTACTGGAGGTTTATATGGTCGTTAACTTCAAAAATTTTGAAATTAACCAAGATACACATAAGTTAACCTATACACCCATATTATTTTTAAAAATCCACTATATTCTCTCTCGTTAGACTGTAACTTGATATTATTGACATGACTTCTTTCCAGCATTTCTTAATTTTTTATTTCGTATTTATAACTACGTAAAGCAAATTAATGTTATAAGAATCCCACGTGGCTTATTTTATTTATTTTTCAAGGCCGAAATTAGCGTGGACCTTGACCTGGCAAGCACTAACTCAGGGCAATGTGTTGTCAAGACAAGATATTATCATCGTCTTTAAGTTTTGCTTTTGTCAAAGGTGTTTTAAGTAGTTTACTTAATAATCAAGTCCATGTAACCTTTATCAAAGCTTCGCTTTCTTCGACGAGAGAAGTTAATTACCAAAAACATGTTAGAAAAAAACCAGTCTATTTATAGATTTAAAGTTTCATTTAAACTAGATTTGTGATGAACTTTTTTATTTAAAAAAACCAAAACCAACACTATTTACTTGTAAAACCTATAATTCAATTCTTGAATTTTACATCTATGAAAAGAAAAAGTAATCAAAATATTAATTAGCATTGCATGTGTAGGAAATATTAGAAAATTATATAAATTTTTAGATGGGGTGATTTATTTATAGAAAAATCTCAAGACTAAACAAGAAACCTAGTACCATTTGACTTGCAAATTAAATATATTTGACACAAAAAGTTACCATCCCTAATCTTCATCCGGAGAAAGCAAATGGCTAAAGACCAATTGCCTAACTTTCAATCATGGGTGATTTCTAGCACCATTAAGACGAAGCCAAGTCAACATGAGATAACCTTTTCGCATTGAAGCCTTTGACAACATGATTAGATAATGGGAAATCGTACTCGCACTAGCCATTCTCAACTTTTATCTAACCCTAACCCTACACAACTCTTATTTAATTGTGCATGGGGTCCATATATCTCTTAAAAAAATAAGATCAGCAAACAAATTCATGGTGTTGGGAGTTTGATCTCGACAACCTCCACCAACAAGCACTCCTCCACCTCCTAGGACCACCACAAGGCCCCCCTCGTCGCCTGAAACCACCTTTACACCTCCGCACATCATCGAGTGCCGTTGCTTTTCAACAACTTACTCGTAAAATCTTCCCTTCTAGTGTTGAGTACAACACTTTTCACCAATCCCTGCTGAGAATGCTGCCCACCTTGATCAAAAGATGGGATTAGCTTTAACCTAATTACGAATCCTCCTCTACTGTTGGAAAGCTCGCAATCATTACTACTAATCCACGAGGCTCTAAACATGCCGTGCCATGTAGGAATCTATGATTAATAAACAGCAAATGAAATGGGATGGTGGCTGATTACGACCCTTGCAACTCTTTGATTGCGCGAGAGTTTGGATTGGACAATTAACAGCTACTGGTCAAATACTACTGCTTCCATGGCGACGATGAACAGATAGAATCGTGTGGAATGCGACTCTTTCCGGCATCAATTGTTTAAAAATTGATCAGCCTTACACGTGTGTTTAAACAACACACTTATATGGTGCGAGGTCTCCGAGGAGTATGATGATAAAAATCTTGCGATCTGCATAATAAGTCTCGAGCTCGAGTTAGGGTATGCATTCTTTGTAAGAACTTGAGACAACCGGTGTTTTATTCGCTCACCTAAACTTATAAAATATGTTTTTCAAGAGATATAATTTCGTGGCATACAAAAATATATTTGGTGTGAGTGATTTAAGAGTTATTAGTGCTAGTGTATATCTCTTTAAAAGCTTGTTCATTGTTGACAAAAAAATATTCTAATATATGCTCGCAAAACTATATATATATATATATATATATATATATATAACTATCTTCGCTACTCACTTGAAGTTAGTGGGAGCTTGGAAACAGCCATTGCTAAGAAAATAAATCTACAGAATAGTTCTGTCTTTCAAGCTTTTTTAATCGAATAGGAAGAAAAAAAGAGCTGGCCCAATTGACTCCAGCTCCTTAATTATACCCGTCAAGATTTTCTTTTGCTTTTAAATAAGATCTAACACTAGGTTTTCACCAAAGCTCTTCAAATTCTTAATCAATTAAAGCTGAGGGGAACGAATCTAAATAACAAATAATATCAAGCCTTATTTTCTTGCAAACATAGAGACTGATTTGCACGGAGAAAAGATTTTTATATTTATATTTATTATTTGATTCATAAAATGAAAAAAATAAATAGATTATTTCATCTTGCCTTACATAGAATATTGTGTCCATATTACACCTTTTCTCCCTCGATATTATTTATTTATTTATTATTATTATTATTATTATTATTTGGCTTGATTGACCAAGTCATCTAGACCAGACATGAAGACTGGTTCATCCAGAGCGTTGCTGTGTTAATACCTCTAAGAAGATTCCGATAATTTTTTCAGTTAAACTTGCTTTAGACCGAGTCGATCGAGTCGTGATAGACTTGTCAAATTAATCATGTTACATTAATTCAATTCACACACGATTTAATTTGAAACTCGGATAAAACACAACCTATGACCTCTAAGTTGACCCCCACAATTTAATGATATAGACAAAAAAATTATTCTTATTTTAAAGTTCCTAGAGATTTTTTAATATTTGTAGTGATTGTTTTCTATTTTTATTAAATCAGTGATAGATAGGAATAAGAGAAGGAGATATTATAGAACCAAATTATTTTGTTTCATCAAAATTAAAAATACAAATATATTTTTTATATATAAAAAATTACCATATAAATAAATAAGAAAATGTTAATATCTTGCATCAAAATTCTTTTTGGTCCAACCCAATAGAAAATGTTGGTAATCACAGACATTTATTACAGACATTTATTAATTGCAAGCTAAAATCAATTACTTCTCACATGGAAAATGAATTAATTTATTTATATTTTTATTTTAAGGACTTGTTGACCCATGCCTTCCAGCCAGATGGTTTTCTTGCTATGATCTCGGACCTCACTCCTGTCGTTTCTTGCTGCAACTGTTTCTTGCACAGCATAAAATTCCTTCCCTCGGAAGAACCTACTGCTTCCCGTGGATTCAACGCTGAATGAAAAGAGCACCGAAGAATTATATATTATAATGATATATATATATAGAACACCGAAGAATTATATATATATATATATATATATATATATATATATATATATATAGACCCTACCCATTAGCTTGTTAACCTGATTTAATTAAAATAATAGTAATAAATTATTGGCAAATAAATGAAATTAAACCCACAAAAAACGAAACTATAAGGGTGATGAATATATGCTACTGTCGGAGCTATAGTTATCATAGATTTATTGGTCAACCCAAAAAGACATAGATTTAATTGTTTTAAAAAAGAAGAAGTTATTGAAGTTGATTTATGGAGATCCATGTGACTGTTCGGAAGTGTAGTCGAGATTATTTTTGAAAATACTTGTCGTTTAGAAATACATTATAATATAATATTTTATTTTTTAAAAATTATTTTTTACACCAGCACATCAAAATTATCTAAAATATTAACTTCTTTTGATTTAAAGTAAAAATTAAAAATTAAAAATTTTCAATTTTTTTCAAAAATACTTTTGAAACGCAGTGTAAAGCATAACATGAATAATAAAAAATAAAAGGTATTGTTAGATCAGGATTTTGATTTTGTAATAAAACTGTAAAAAAAAAAACGAATACAATGTAACATAATGGATTTAGAAACATTCATGATGATCGAACCAATATTCGGATTCATAAAAATGAAGCAGTTCCTCAATTAAAATCAAATAATAATTAAAAAATAATAAGAATATATAAAAGAACAATTCCCTCCAAATAAAACTATCTAATTATAATGTGCGTGAAATAATTTATTTATTTTTGAGTGATAAATTTTAAAGAAAGGGCAAGTGAAAATACCATCTGAAGATGCATTTACAGAGTACAGAAGCAAGTTACGGGCATCGAAGCCAAGAACTGGTAGCCGGCCTTCACGAGCATAAATCTTTAGAGCAATGTCAATGACCACAGAAACACGATCGTCCCCATTAATCACAACCTTTACAGGCCCTGCACTGCCAAGAAAATTGATACTTATCAAGAATCTATTCTCTTTACCATCGCCTTTCTTATTATTCTTCTTCTGCTTCTTCTGCAACACCATTTTCTCGCTCGCATTTCTCTTCAGGTTTTCCATTTTTGACCAGCCTTTCTGAAATGAAAAAACAAGAGAGAAGAGTTTATTAATAGAGAGAGAAGAGTTTTTTTTTGTTTTTTTTCTTCAAATTTCTTATAAGCATCGATAGTGCTTCGCTAATGGTGGTTGCTTTACGTGAATCTGTTTTTGTGGGATTTTGCAGGCTGCTAGGGTTGCATTTTCCTCTCTTTGAAACACAAATCAAAGAAGTCACACGATGAGTGCTCTTGTTAATACTTTATTTTCATTATGATAATATAAATGATAAGAGAAAGAATCGGAATTAGGAATAAACAAATAATAGGGGAAGAATATGCAAAAAAGGACAAGAAATTAAATTAAATTAAATTAGAGGATCAAGCAAAAATAAAACATTATTAAAAGAGATCCAATAACACGTTAAGAAAAGAAAATTAATTCATTAAGAATCCATGACCAAGAAGAAAACAATATAATTGACTAATATTATTTTTCACTTTAGTTTTTCATGTTTTGTAGGATCCGAACAATATAATTATAATTAGAGAAAACGACATCAAAATTTATGGGGAGGACATGCATACATATTGAAATGCAAGACTCTTGCAAAGAAAAAAAGACAATGGAACATCAAAAACAAAAAAAAATCACTATCTTAGAAACTCTTACCTCTAATATATATACATTCTATATGTATATAGAATGTTTTAAGTTGATTTCTTTTAGCTATTTTCTTATTTAAAATTATTTGAAATACTAGTTAAGATTTTTATTAACCATAAAATTAGATGATAATTTTTTTACCCCTTTCACATGATCAGATCTCCAAGATATCTCCACAAAAATATTAATTTAATTTTTCTATAAACTCATCAATATAGATTTGAATAATTAATACTACAATTTTTTGTAGTTGTATAAATGTTCATTTATTATGAATCACTGTGAATTGGAGAATTGATTTTTATAAAAAAAAATTCAATTCGATACATAAACTTTTTTTATATATATAATTGAGCCTTTTTGAGTTCAAATTAGCATTTAATTGTATGTTTTGTATAAAACGAAGGTTGAATTGAAAAATAAATGATCAAAGTGAAAAACACGGATAAAATAAGTGACAACATTCAAATTTGGTTGAAAAGTATATTTGAGTCCCCCATCTTTTTTAATTCATAGGTGATTGATCCCTTTAATTTTAGAAAAAAATAATTTAAGTGCCAAACTTTATTTTCATTTATTTTTAGGTGTAAAGAGAGAACAAGGCTCACTAGATTCTAACTAAGAGATAGAAAGGTTTAACCTCTATTTTTATTTTAATATTTTTAATGTGCTGGTATAAAAAGAAATATTTTGATATATTTTTTAATAAAATTAAATTCATAGACACCACAATTCTAATCACACAAATTTATTTAATTTATGTGGCCGAGTGGATGTTGCAGAATTAGTAACTTGGCCTCTTCTGATTAATGTCCAAGTAGATGGATGCAAAAGAGATACAAATTTGTTTTGTCGAAAATATACAGACAAATAAAATAAAATAAAATAAAATAAATATATTTTTAAAACAGTTTAAAATACAATTTTTTAAAGTGAATTTGTGTACATTCAATATAAAAAATACATCATTTTTATTTTATTTGTCTGTATATAAAACAGTTTTAAATACAATTTTTTAAAGTGAATTTGTGTACATTCAACATAAAAAATACATCATTTTTATCCTGATCGTTTTTATTTTATTTTATTTTCTCAAAACAATAACCAAACACCTGGAGATTTGAGTATGGCATCGTCGTTTTGGCGCATTTTAAGTAAAAATTACGGGGAAAGTTCTCTGCAATTAAATTCTGAAAATAATGGAATCACTTCAGGCTAACTAAGCATCGGTAAAATGAAATATTACAGCAGAGACAGGTTCAAGCATTCCTTCACTTTTATTCTTGAATACCTTTCCATTTGAGCTACTTGCTCGAGTTAAAGAAGTTCATACTAGGATTTTTAGAAGACCAAACCGAACAGTGTACCTCAGACTAAACAATCAGCAGGTTATTTTCTGTCAGTCCCTCGCCAATGGTAGGATATTCAGGAGACAGCTGCCACTCTCCATCCACCAAGAATTTGATTTCATACCTTCAACAATGAAAAACTAAAGGGGTCAGGACACACGAAGAAAACAGAAGACGACTGGAGTGTTTGGGAAAGCGTTTTTGAAAAAAAATGAAATTTTTTATTTTTATTTTTTACTTTAAATTAAATTTTTTTAGTGTTTTTAGATTATTTTCATGTGCTGATGTTAAAAATGATTTTTAAAAAATAAAATAAAATCATTTTAATACATTTCTGAACAAAAAATACTTTTAAAAACAGTCTCAACTACACTGCTAAACAAGCACTTAATAACAAAATAGAATTCGGCTGCTAGTAGAATCGCACCTTCCAGGTCTAAGCATTAATGTTGCCGAGAACTTGGTAAAAGAACCATCATACTCTGGTGACAAGTGCTCCCCTTGACTCCAACCATCAAAGGATCCCATCACTTGTACACTCTGAAAATAGATGAATCTTCATGAGAGGATGCTATACCTCCACCAAATTCCTTTACATTACTGGAAATATTTTGAAATCAAAATTTCTCAGTACAATTTCTTAGGAATATGAAGGTGGTTTCTTGCATTCTTACCTCTGCCATGCCACACCAGAACAAGGATACCTCCTTGGATTGTGCAGCATCCACATCCTTTACTTGTTCCTTCAATTTTTTTTGGAGAGCTTTACAGCAACACAAACGCCAGTTGAACTTTTGTGAGGAAAATGATGGAAAAGCCTCAGTAAAGCAAAAGAATCATAAGAAATAGTAGAACTACATTCATAGTGTTAAAAAATACAGAGAAGATGGTTTTTTTGAGATGTAATTATAAGCTGGTTCACATTGCTAAGCAACACAAGAAAGTTGACCTTAAAACAAGCATGCAACTAGCACCATTTGTTCAAGCCACAATAAACTGAGGAAATTATAAAAGGAAAACCTTAAATTTTTAAGATTTGCATTTTGACCTTGCCTGCAAGACTACTGCATTGCACTTGTCATGCATTGGGAGAAGCCACAAAATTTACTTGTTCAAAGTGACTAAAAATACCATCATAAGACATGCATGCAAAAAGCTTAGTACCTTTCAGGCGTGAATGCAGGTGAGATTGCACGTATTTCCCGTTTATCTTTCTAGACCCATCTGGAATTTCATATTGAGCTATTTCTTCTGCCAGCATGACCAAAGCCTGCCTATCAAATGAAAAAAATTAGAGTACTTCTAGATTTGGTTTACAACACCAAGATATGGAAAAGGTAAATGGAGCCTTTTATGATTTACAATATCTGATTCATGAAGGGAGCTTGTGCAACTAGTTCCGCCTAAATCCAATCAACAAAACTTTTCAACAAATTAGATGCTTTGATTTGTATTCAGCAAAATGCAGACAGTTATGGTTCTGCAAATATAAACAACCAAACTACTAAAATAAGCCCATGTTCCACAGTCCACAAAAGAAGATCCTAAAGAACTCCCACTTGAATTACTAACAGAATACGTGTATAATAGCGCTTTGGAGCAATAATGTCCATAGAGGCTTAGATTAGTCGCACACTATACATAATGCTAACCCAAGACTAGGCCATATCCCTAACCATTGATTGTTGAATTGCCTGGAAAAGAGCCATCCATACAAGATTGGTTTGAGGGACATTTATGTCAATCCACAGTTCGAGGAGGACAACACTTTTTTATTACTGGGGACACTGACTCATGCTATCCATGGTAATAAAACATCAGTAGTTCTTCAATAAGCTTCAGATGAAGAAAAAGGAGACATTTCTCATAAGAAAAATGGGAGATTCAGAAAACGAGACAATTGTGCAAATAGTGTACTGTTAACCTGAAATTCAAGTTCCACCACAGCAAGTTCTCTTTTGAAGTTTACCAGTGCATCCTCCATTACATGCAGCTGCAATTTTTATTTTTATTTTCCAAAAAAAAACCAAAAAAAAACAGAGGATGTTAGACCAAAGGCTTCATACAATGAAATTCATTTATGTAGCTTTCAGAATTCGATGAGTTGGCTCTTTCAAAATTGAGCCGCTGCATATCATTTAATTGCCAACATCTGCCATGTAAGCACTCCAAACCAGTTAAATGCATCTGATTGTGATATTGTTTCAACGAGCAAGTCATGTAATATGAGCTTCATTAATAAAAAACTATTTTTCCTTTTCAGTTTTCTAGTTTTCCTTTTTTAGGCAAAAACTTGGAGAAAGTGTTCATTTGTTGAATGTTGGGGCATGATAAAAAAAGTACATGACTATTGCAACAAGAAGGCAAAGCATCAATCAAAGTCAAAGCATGAATGTGCAATAGTCCTGATATCAGATATGAATCTTATGCAGCTAGAATGCAAGCACAACCACCAACAAAATGCATAAGTTTTGTATATAACAACATCAGGTTTTCCTCCAGAACATACCCAAGTTTCCACAAATACAAACCTGTCGTTTGAGAAACCGGTTTTGCTGATTGGCTTCACTTAGTTTTTTAGTAAGGTTTTTTCTCTGAGAATCGAGCAGCAGTGCCTTCAACTGTCAAAACTATAGAATATCAGTACACGTTTCTTTTTCAAAGGGTAGACCACAACCTAGACATTTTTTTTTCTTATAGTGCATGTCAATTGGCCTAACTAGAGTCCACACTTGGCAATTTCATTGTTATACTATACTAAAGATTATAGCTACAACTTAGCAGGCACATTCAATTTCAGCAGCACAAAGATTTCAGGAATGGGGTTGATGTCCAGCACATCTTGTTGAAAGCTAACTTCCAATTTCAAATGAGGCAGAGCTATAGTGAGAAATAGAACTTCACATGTAAATTGAAGAGTATGGTAAATGAGACAAAACAACAAAATAGTAATATCAATGCTCATCTCAAATATACCAACATATTTTTACCCAACCAAAGAAAGAAACATCAAAATGGAAGCCACTAATCCATTTGAGGTCAACACATAATTACATGCTGAACATTATTAAAAACAGTTTACTCCACTCTATGTTTATGAGGATGCCAGCAAAGCAAGTGTGTGATACTTGTTTCTATGCTTCTCGTGTTTTCATTTACTTGTTGCATTGCTATGCAGTATGCAATTAAAAGTCTTCAAGGAACAGATGCCAGTCCAACCTTGAAAGATATTTGCTCTCAATTTATTTATTAATCTATTTATCTGTGGTTCAATGCATTGATCATTGAATTCTAGGGGTGTAGAAGGAGAAGGTCTCAATTGGAAGAGATTGCTAGTTGCTCCATGTCTGTTTGCTTTTTCAGCAATGAAGAAACTCTGTAACTGTTATTATCATACTGTACCAAACAGATGTGAAAATGTGAGCTCACCTCATCACTGCTCAATGGTTGATCAAGAGGCTCGTCTGGTAAATCCTCAGATGAATTGTCTTCATCAGCTGAATAGTCTTCTGGCTGTGTTGACGATGATTCCTCCAAACTAACATGCATGGTATATTTTCTCCACAATACATTGGTCATCCAATTTTTCCTAGCAGTGCCCCGATAAGAATGAGTGAACCTTAGGTTGTTTTGCTTAATGGTGCAGCCAAACACATGATAAGGAAGCTTACGGATACTTTTGACATCTAACATTCGTGAATTCCATGAAAACCATGGTACTTGTTTGCCAATGCAGAACCTATCACCAATTATACAATGCTAAGCATGGTCAGGAAGAGGTAAACTACTCTGAAAAGCATTGAACAACAGGGAAATGAGGTGGCAGCTACAGAAAAAATCAAACAAAAGGGGGTGCGAACAAAAACAATGGTAACTGGGAGAAAAACTTGAGTCCTTTTCTGCAGTTTAAAAGCAAAGAGAAGAGGTGGCTGATGAAAAACATTCTCGGCATGGCAGATCTGAAATATCCTTTATGGCAATACCCAACAGTTTCAACCTTTTGAATTGGAAGATCCTATCCACCCATAACAGCCGGCATTGTCTCCTCTATGTGCCGTATCAGCTTAAATATGCTATTGTAATCTTGCTAAGGGCATCGCAGAAAGCATCTTATCGAGAACTATGAGTCCATCATATCATGATCATAAACCCAGCTTAATTTATGAAATCAGTTTTTCTGAAAAGGAAAAGGTAAAATAACTCTAAAAGGTTAGTCAGGAATGCTTACTTTGTAGTTCCAATCTCCATGTTAAAGGGTCCTGTGGTAAGGAAAGGGAACAGAAAGTCAAACATTAGGAGGAACTTCATTCTTCTTGAAAGATTATTAAATCATAACACAAGCAATGAAATAAATTCTGCTTCCCATTATTTAATCATACAAGAAACGATTACCTATAAAAACTTAAGATGCACGGACACACATTCATTTCTACATCTGGATATGCACCTATCCTATTTGATGAAAATCCTCAAAAACTCTATTGAACTCATCAAGACAAAACCCATTTTCATATCATGAACCCCCCGTGCTTTGGTACATTCATTGGATTCGCTCATAACATTTGAATCCTCACGGCGCCCTTCAAAACATTTCATTAAATATAACTAATGCCCGACACAAAGAGAAGCAAAAGGGATTTCAAAACTACAATTATCCATCTTCCATTACAGAAAAGGAGCAGAAAAACCCACTTTCCAAAATCCAAGAAATGATACGTATTGCTACACCGCAAAAATACTAGAATGAACTAGCAAGTCTATTTACACAGAGTTGTAAATTTCAAACAAAACGTATAGAGTGGAACATCAAGCGAACATAACAATAGAAACATAGTAAAAATTTGCATAAAGATTCAACCTTTCAGCAGAATAATCATGGGTTTACATTAATACATGAATGCATTGCAGTGAGTTAAGTAGAGAAAAAAGAGAGAGTGTTGGCTGCTCACGACTCACGAGTCAAAACGGTCTTGAAGATAGAAAGCAGAATAATTTGAAGAGGCAGTCTCAAAATGTGGATTTTTGGGTGGCAGAGAGAGAAGGGAAACTATGCATCTTGACACGTGTTAGTAAATGACTAGTCGTTTCAAGTTTCAACTCGAAAAAGTTAAGAGGTTTTGATTCACAAATCACTGGTTAGGTGAGGCCATTTGGATTTCTTTTTATGGGCTTTATGGTATAGTTTTTGACATATTTAATCGTGGTTTGTTTTTGCTGATTGAAACAATATGGTTTAAGACAAATTATTTAAAAAGTATTTTTATTTTTATTTTTTAATATATGAGTATAAAAAATAATTTTTTAAAAATAAAAAATATATTATTTTCATGCATTTTCGAGTAAAATATAATTTAAAAAGTAACCATTTTTTATATGTATTTTATATTATGATAGTTGATTTTTAAAAATATTTTTATTTAGAAAAAAACATCAAAATATATTTTTATGTTAATATTTAAAAAATATCAGTTTAATATTTTTCAAGTAAAAATTATATTTAAAATAAAAATAAAAAATTATTTAGATGATTTCAAGGCTGAGAATTTTGTTGCCGATTTTCTTTTTCAGATTGACATTCCAAAAAAAAACCCTCCATCGTTCATCCAAAATGATTTGAACTCGCAATATCTTTAAGAAAAAAATATTGAAATAATATCATAAAAATGAAATACATATAAAAATTAACAAACAACTACTGTTTTAAAAAAGCTAAATAAAAAAAATAGAGAGATGGAATATTAAATTAAGTATAATTTAAAACATTATTTAAAAAATACATATAAAAAGCATCATTTGTTTTCTTATAAAGAGAAAAAAAGAAAAAGATCAGGCATTGCTGGGTATGGAAGACAAGGAAAGAGATGAGATTTTTGAAATGATTCAGGGATATCTATATCTCGATATAATTTCAATTAGGCTTGTTAATTCCGTTCCGTTCCAGACAGAATGACCGGAATGTTTCGTGCTATTAAAAACACCAAGATGAAACGATGTCGTTTTCGTCTCGGTTTTAATTCCGGCCCGTTCCGGAAATTTTGGTCGGAACGCTTCGGTACCGTTCCGGCTCAAAATCATAATATTTCTTTTATTTTAGAACACTTTACTATCATAATATTTTGGAATTTTAGAGATGTTTCTAATTGTGAAATTATGTTTGTTTGACTTTGTGTTTGTATTGTATAATTTAAAGTTAATTTATCTTGCATTTAAATTATACTTGTTAAATTAATATTTTTTTTTTCACACACATATATATAATTAATTATAAATGAACTCAACTCCAAAACGGCACATCGAAACACTTCGAAACCAAAACTTTATGTTCCAATAGAAAAACCGGAACGGTATTGACAACCTTGATTTCAATTGCTAAGAGAAGGATCTTATGAATTATGAGTTAATAAGTAAATTTAATAAATCTACTTGTTGAGAATTTTCAGTCTTTTATACAATTAGGATTATTCATTTAAAAAATTAATCTTATATATACACACACACACGTAAACCCTGTTTTTACAAAGAAGGGAGTGGCCATATAAAAGTTTAATAACTTAAACAACATTGGGATGGGAAGGTCCAATCCCCAAAACTCCTGATTGACCAAGTCAACCTCTCCATGATGATTATTTAAGACGATCATTTAAGAATTTGACATGATAAATGGGAAAATTTGAATGAATGATTCTAAAATAGCGAGTGACATTTAATGATCTACTGAATAACATAGTCAACAAGTAGACCAAGACCAAGACAATATTTGACATATTATTCACGTTTTGTACTTTAAAACCCCATAAAGAAATATAATTTAACGAAGCATGGCGACTTCCTAGAATAAGACCTTAGTGATTTGGGCATGATAATTACAAGACCTTTTTTTTTTTCGGACCAATCACTTCACTTCCTCCACATGCAAAAACAAGAAATCACAAGAAATTTGTAGGTGAAGATGAGGAATAGATTTAGATTAAAGAGTTTGTTCTCTTGTAATTTTAAATTCGAGTTCTGTAATTTTTTTTTTTTTGAAATGGATGATCCGGATCCGCTGGGGCCCGACTAATCCCATGGCCCATAAGTCCTCGACAAGGCATATAGACCGGTTAAATCATGGGCTTCGCCCAAGTCCGATGGCTCCAAGGAAATTGTTTACACCAGCGGGATTCGAACCCAAGACCTTGCGAGGAGTATCCCCGACAGATCCCAGACCTCATCCATTAGGCCAACCCCTTGGAGTTGAGTTATGTAGTTACTAATATGATAACCACTAAAAATTTATATAATTATTAATTTTAGAATCTATAAAATTAATCGAGATACGTTTAAGCTGATCCGGACATCCTCGTTAATAAAAAAAAATCACAAGAACTTAAGACGTAACAATTCCTGTCTTCTCCTCAGTTTCTTATGCATCTTTGTTTCATTTCTTGCACCATTCTGACTTCTTGGTTCTGTTCAGTATGGTTTCTTGTTTTGGGATTGGCATGGAGTTCAGTTGGTATGATTGTTTATGTTGTGGGTTACTTAGGTGTTGCTGTATAAAGTGCCTTACTGCAAAAAAATTTCGATCTGAGCAGTAGGTCTCAAGTTCGAGTCAGAGCGCATATTTTTTTTAAGAGTTTGGGATCAGGATTTTACTCGTCCATCTAGATCCACAAAGTACACTTTTCAAAAATAAAATTTTCTCGTTTCCAAAAAAATGTTTCTGCCCCTGAACTCCTCCTGTTGCTGTTCAACCAGCAAGGAACTCAGTCTAGGGTACATCTAACTTTTGAAACCAAAAAATGGAATGGTCTTCTAGTCGTCGACTCTGCTCACCCTAATTTGTAAGTCCTGTTTTCACACCTTCAAAATTCAAACTGATGTGTAATGCTAAATTCTCTCCAGGCAGGTAGGGTTCTTGTTGTTAGACTCGCCCTAATCAATTTCTTTGACGGGATTCATCAAACTGGCTTTAAATTAATGAAATAAAATAAAATAAAATAGTTTTAAGTGTAATTTTTGTTTTTTTACCCAAATAAAAATTTACCAAAGTTCAAAGCTCATTAATTTGAAGACAACTAGCACGTTTGAGGTCCCATTTTGTTGTTTTGTATTTTATTTTTTTGTTTGGGTTGTCAGCCCTCCTTTTACCAAAAAAAAGACAACTAGCACGAGCACATAATTTGCACCGTAGGTTGTGCAAGCTTTCCTCGTCCGTCAATCATGAATGAGTGTTTTTTTGTGTCAACTGGGGCTGATCCACTTGGCAGAAGAAACAATAGTACTCTGCCACAATTTGCTGTCCTTTTTTCTCAGTTGAGAGTGTTACTGAAAGAGGGTCACATTCAGTGCAAAATTATGGCCAAGAATAGGCCAAGACAATTGGGAGAAATTAAACAAAAGGGGACAAAGCGTACGAGTGTTTGTCACTTATTTTCAAAAATATTTTTGAAAAAAATTGATTTTTTTATTTTTTATTTTAAATTAATATTTTTTGATGTTTTAAATTATTTTAATATGTTGATGTGAAAAAATATTTTTTTAAAATAAAAAATATTATTTTAATATATTTTTTAATAAAAAATATTTTTAAAAACAACTGCAACCACTACCGAACATATACTAAAAACATCAAATAAGTGTTTGGTAATTTTCCCTAAGAATCAGTTAGTTTGGCTTCTTGTTTTTTGTAATTTAACCTACAAAACAATTAACAACGTCAAATGAGTGTTTGGTAAAAAAGAAATTAAAATTTAATTACTATAAAAGTGGAAGATAGTTTTTTTTAAAAGCTATAAAATTTAAGTTGTTAGGTGAAATATAATAAATAATTTTATATTTAAATTTGAAACTTGTATATATTCAACATTGTTTTGTTCTTGATTTTGTTAATTAATTTAATAAGATAGAATTGATTAGAAGTATGGTGATCCCAAATGATCTTGTAATTCTTCACCTTGTCTTTATTGATGGAAGAATCCAATCGAGAAGTGAGAAACGCTATTTAACGGTGTGAAATAGTTGGATCGGTTCAAAAATATTTTTAAAAAATTAAATTTTTTATTTTAAATTTTAAATTAAAAATGTCAAAAATAATTTTTAAAAAATAATTTTTAAAAAATAAAAATAAAATCATTTTGATATATTTTTGAACAAAAACACTTTAAAAAACAATCTTAACCACACTACTAAACGGCCACGAAATCATTTTCATCTTTTGAAATCATATAAAAAATTATGTCTGAAAGATTATAACATAAAAAGTAAATAAAAAAACCATATATAGAATATAATAAACTTAAAAATTTACAGATAAAATCATAACATTAAATCAAATATGGAAATTTAGACAAAAAAAGAAGAAGAAAAGGATTCATCATGTAATTTCGTCTCATAGCTTTATCAAGCACTAATAACCAAATGGAGGACTCCCATTGAAGGTAGGAAATTGTTAATTTAACGTTTTTGAATTGTTGGATTGGTAGTTGATGATTGCAAAAGCATCCGTTTCCATCTTTTGAACCACACACCTTTTTAAGCAAAACCTCGTGGTTACAAGCCATGCACGTCGATGTTGTCAGAAACTACAAAATTCAGCTGAGAAAAGCACTCCATATATATATATATATATATGATATTATGGAGGCAGTGATCAACCTGCAAATGCACACTTGGTTGCGTTTATCTTGCAGATACTTGCTAGCTTTGATTAGGTTGCCGGGCTTAGACTGCGGGAGAGGCAGGCAGGCACCATGGTAGGCTCATTAGGTGTAAGGAAAGGTGCATGGACGGAGGAGGAAGATACACTTCTGAGGAAGTGCGTTGAGAAATATGGTGAAGGAAGATGGCATCAAATTCCTTCCAAAGCAGGTCACTTCTGCAAATGACTCTCGTGTTTGAGAACAGCTACACAAATGATTTCGTTGATTTTTAACAAGCTGGACGCTTCGAAAAAGTATTAATTGATTCTTAATTTTCATTTGCAGGCTTGAATCGATGCAGGAAAAGCTGTAGAATGAGGTGGTTGAATTATCTCAAGCCAAGTATAAAGAGAGGACAGTTTTCGGTGGACGAAGTAGACATGATTATCAGGCTACACAAGCTGCTTGGCAACAGGCAAGTGAAAATGATGTCTTTATCTCAGATAGAACTATATAATGGTGTTGGATAAGATCGTGCATAATATCTTAATCTTAATTATCTCTTAATCAAATATCATTTTTTAATGTTAAAAACACGAATAATGCTGAAAAGAAGCCATTTAATTAGGTTATGAAAAGAAAGTTTTATTCAATCATGGTCAAATAAACTATTTTACATATGGGGTTCGCGATGTTTGCATATAAAATTATTAGTTTTTTTGTAACTCAGGTGGTCATTGATTGCCGGTAGACTCTCAGGAAGAACAGCGAATGATGTAAAGAACTACTGGAACAAAAACCAGCGTAAGAAGGTGTTTTCTAGCACTGATGAAGCTCAATCAAAACCAGAAGCAAAATCAACAGCAAAAGACAACATAATAAAGCCTCAACCTCGGAAGCTCAAAAACTTATGGTGGTTAACAGGAGAAAGTACTCCACTTGTTAATGGCGGTTCTCGGCATGGGAACGATCTTGGCAAGCCATGCAACACACCAGCATCGCCACCTGAGGATTATTATGAATTTGAAAGTTTACTGTGGGAAAGCTTGTTAGATGACAGAGAAATGAATCTAACGATCAACTGCAGTTTTCTGGGTTCTGCTTCAGCAGCTAACCTAGAATCCAACGAAAGCCTTTTTGCAGAGAGCAACGCACCAGGTGGGATGAAAATTGGCGACACGTTCTTCGAACAAGAACAAAATTGTTGGAGTACTGATATTTGTTTTGATGCACAATTGGAATCTAATCAGTACAGAACTAGCTAGATCAACAACGACGTGAAGAACTTCAGTCTATAATGTTGTAATATTTGGTGCCATGTTAGTATATTATTATTATTATTTTTAGGTGTTTAAAACATAAAAAAGTAACTAATAATAGCACTAGTTGTTCCAGGAAACGCTTTTAAAAAAAAATGTTTTTTTTTTTAATTTAGATTATATTTTTTTGGTATTTTTAGATCATTTTAATGTATTGATGTTAAAAATAATTTTTAAAAAATAAAAAATATTTTTTTAATGTATTTCTATATGAAAAATACTTTCAAAAGCAACCATAATCACACTTCCGACCATAAAAAAAAGCTTGTGGATTCCAAATGCAAGTTGACAAAGGAGGAGAAAAAGGAAAGAGTTAATTATAATTTATACCTTCTATTTTATGAAAATAAATTCATTAATTCTTGTATTATAAAAAACAATTAAATAGTATTTCAAATAATGTTGATCACGGATAATTTAATAATATTTTACTCTAAAATATTATCTTTTCTCGTTAAATTTTGACTTCACATGACTCTTTTTCTTTCATTGTTTTCTTACATTTTCTATTTTTTAAAATGAAATGAAAAAGAACGTTAAATGCTCAGTGCGCCCAGAGAGCATGCGCTATGGATTTTGACAGCGTTGATCTTTGTTTTGCCCCTCCCCTTAAAAGCTTGGTGTTTTTATTTTTCAAGTTTAACTTATTTTGATTTTTGATTCATTTTTTTGTTAGTTCCAGGTTAACCCTACCTAGTCAACTCGATAAAGATAAACCTAATTAAGTCAATTAGTCAGGTCAACTGGTTGAATTGACTTAGCAAAGCCAGCACAAACAAGCTACCCAATGTTAAAGGGTATGTTTGTTTGATCCTTTATTTTGTGCTAAGTTTTTGGGTTTAAGAGTGTGCTTGACAAACACTCTCTTAAGCTTGTGTTAGACAATTTTGTTTTTGGATAAAATATAATTTTACCAAACATGACCTTTCAAAAATTATATATAAAAAAAAAAAAAGTTTTTGTGTGTTGCATTCAGTCAAATCTCTCAGCAATGAATTAATGTTTTGATCCAAATAATTTCGTTTTATTTAGGTTTTGACATATATCCTGGAATTTTAATAATAACTTTATTAAATCCATGAAAATTTGAGCAATGTCTATTAAAAAATCAATCAATTTCCCCTTGATTCATGAGAATAAAAAATAAATATTTTGTAAAAATATTGGATCTAAAATTAGGATAATATTAAAAATATTAGTGATTGATCTAAAAAAATTTAGAGTTATTTTAATAGTCACCGAATGTAATTAAAAAAATAGCCTAAGTTGATATATAAAATAATTTAAAATACTTTTACTTTAGGGTATTATATAATGTATTGTAAACATTTAGAGTGTGTCTATATATATATATATATATATATATATATATATATATATAGACACACGCACACACAATGTAATGTAATACCAACTTTGCTCGGAGACCAGTCGTGAACATGACAGTTCAATAGACATGAGAATCTGTTTGGGCTGCATTAACGGAAAGGTAAATCTTTTTTTTGTTGGCGCACTCACGTGGCGAATACCAAGAGAGGACAGTTTTATGTGGACAGTTTTCTGTCTTTTCCGCCTGTGAACAGTGCCTTACCGGTTATAGCTCCTGAAAAAGACAAAATAGTGCACAGGATGGCAGGGGCGCTCTCGGGTTTTCCAACTTTTTTGACACAGTGCGCGGACAAAAAAGGGCCCAGAAAACGACAAAATAGAGAACAGGGACCGGGGGCAGGGGCGTATTTTCCCCTCAGGTTTTTTCGTTAATATCAGTAAAATCAGGGGCGTCTTGGTAATTGGCCCTTATTTTATTATTTTTCCTGACGGACGGCTAGCGCGTCGTACGGACGCGACAGGGGTTCCACACTGACGCGCCATGGAGGCGGCGCGTGTGGGGTCTTGCGGAGGTCCAAAACTACCTGACACCGTGTCAGGAGGTTCGCCGTCACGTCCTGTGTCTTCCTTCGCGGCGCGTTCCGGTCATACATGCTCCGGTGAGCGGCGGACGATGGTTTTTTGTCGGGTCTCCGTTTTCTCTCTCCAGGCGAGCCAAAGTCAGGTGCCGATCCCTGATGTTTGTGTTGAGTTTCTTTTGGTCCCTGGGTTTTGATTTCAGTTTTATTACTGATTTGTTTAATTGAAAGTTTGATTGTTTTCAATTGTGCCCTCCAATTAAAACTGATTATATAAAGCAATTTTTATTTCAGTCCTTATACTTTTGATTTTGCATTTAGTTCTGGTTCCTACAATTTTTCTGGTACAGATCTTTTCATTTCTTTGATTTGGCCCTCCTATTGAAATTGGTCATATATACAAAGTTTGATTTCAGTCCCTCTTCTTCTAATTTTTTCATATCATGACAGCAATTAGCATTATTTATTTTTGGTCCTCCAATTGTTTTTTGTTTCAATTTTATCCTTCAATTGGAATTAATTTTATATGTGTTATTTTTCATTTTGGTACTTATTCTTTTTATTTTTTATTTTATATCAATTAATTTGTTTTTTTTTATAATATTTATTTCTTATTGATATTTATGCATCTATGCTTTTAGATTTTGTCTTTTTTTTCGGTTTTATTTTTGATCGGTTCAATCCTAAAATTTTAATTTGTTGAGGTTTTGTATAAATTTTAGATTTAGTATAGATGTATAAATTTTGATCGGTTATGCATCTATTGCTTTTTTTTAATGATTTTCATTTTTCTGACAATAATATTGATAATGATTTTAACTCTTATAGTAATCATTTTACTGTTAATATTGCTTCTTTTTTCCCTTTGTTCATTTTTTTTTGTATCCTGTTTTTTTTTATATTAATTCATTTAGTTTTTTTTTAATTCTTAGACAATGTTTATTTTTTATTCGTATTTATACATCTATAATTTTAGTTTTTTTTTTTTTGTTGAGGTTTTGTTTTTAATCGGTTCAGTCCTTAAATTTGAATTTATATTGGTGGCCATTTTAAAATTAATATCGCTTTCTTTTTTTCTTTATTCATTATTTTTTATTTTCTGTTATTTTTATTTGTTCTCTGGATTAAATGATTTTTATGATTTTACTATTAACGCAATAATAATGATAATTTTAGTGATTGTTTTTTTTAAAAAAAATCTTTTGCTTTTTTTACTTATTTTTCAAGACTATTTAATTATTTTAATTATTTTGACAGTAATGTTGATAATAATTTAAATAGTTTCTTTTGTTGAGGTATTTTTTTAAATCAGTTCAATCCTGAAATTTGAATTTATATTGGTGGTCATTTTAAAATTAATACTGCTTCCTTTTTTTCTTTATTCATGTTTTCCTATTTTCTATTATTTTTATTTGTTCTTTGGATTAAATGATTTTTTTGATTTTACTATTTACGCAATAATAATGATAATTTTAGGTATTGGTTTTCTTTTTATAAATCTTTTCCTTTTTTAATTATTTTTCAGGGCAATTTATTTATTTTAATTATTTTGACAGTAATGTTGATGATAATTTTAACTGTTGTAGTAATGATAATGAAAATAAAATAAGGATATATTTTCAGTTTATGTTTTCATCTTTTTGTTCATAGAAAATTAACTACTTATTTTATACTGGTTATTTCATTGAAACCTACTAAATAGATAAATTTATATCCATTTACAATTCATATATTTATATTTTTTTCGTTGAAAAAAATATGATTCCGCCCGCGACGAAGCGCGGGTGCCATGGCTAGTATATATATATATATATATATATATATATATATATATATATATAGACACACGCACACACAATGTAATGTAATACCAACTTTGCTCGGAGACCAGTCGTGAACAGGACAGTTCAATAGACATGAGAATCTGTGTGGGCTGCATTAACGGAAAGGCAAATCTTTTTTTTGTTGGCGCACTCACGTGGCGAATACCAAGAGAGGACAGTTTTCTGTGGATGAAGTAGACTTCATCATCAGCCAAGTGAAAATGTTCTTATATATATATATATATATGTACTATTGTGATCGCTATTTATGTTAAAATTTACTAGCATCAATGTTAACGTTTAAGTTTTGAATCTATAAAATAGGATTGAAAAAGAAATAAAATATCGTTCGTGTGCCCCACAAGAGTCAAAACCAAAGAAAAGTCTAAAAAACAGAGAGGGGGTCGAGGCAAGAAAGTTAAGAGGAAACTTTATATATATAATACAAATTATACTGAAATGAAGCCAATTAGGTTATATAATCAATAACCTTGATCTAGGTTATAAGACTAAAATAATTGCATAATTTTTTTTATTAAGACCAACTCTCGATAATTAAATATTGAAGGATAAAATTACAATACTAGAAAATTAGCAAATACAAACAGAAATAACAAAGAACTTTTTCTGTATGTAAGTTGCGACGAATTTTACCCGCAAAATATGGCTTTATTGTATCAATTATTAAACAATGACAAGAATATTCCCTTATTATATACAGAGGGAATAATAGTGTGAAAACGAGTGAAAAAAAAGAAGCAAAGAGTATGATGACATGTTATTTTTACAGACATAATTATTGATGGATTTATATTCATCATGAAATTCATCAATAATATTTAATTTATGATTTGTCGAGCGACCCTCCTCTTCCCTTCCTCTTTTCTTTTTCTTTCTCCATTTTTCTCTGCAACAAATAACACCCCTCGTCCGCCTAACATCCTTGTTGTGAGTCAAGTTTTATAAAAGATTTCTCTACTTTAAATAAGCAAAACTATTTTTTTTTAATTTCAACTCAATTTTGAAATGTTAATTTTTATTACATCTTTTTGTAGTATATGTATTTTGTTTAGGTGTTTACCTATTTTATAGCTTTTTCCAAATAAATTTATTATATAAAGTATGATTTGAACATGTTATGGGTTGTTTCAGATTTTATCAAATTTATTTGTTTGTAAATTGATGAAATTGACTTTGAACTTATGACTTAGGTGTTTTGTGATGAAATAAATAATAACTTATTTAACGAGTCTGTTTTATCTTGTTAGTTTTATTACCAAGTTGAAGTTTTTGATAAATGTATAGTAATTATAATTTATATCGATAATTGATAATTAATTTAGGGTATTATTAAAATAGATTGGATAAGTTTGAGTTAAACTAATATTTACAATGTTTTTTAGTTTACATAATTGATTAATACAAGATTCACCTAAAGAGCTATGTAGGATGGATTATTGTAATGGATTTAGGGTTTTATTAATCACACATGCATGGTTCATGTGGTCAAGCCCGATTTCCATGCCCATAACACCATGGACCTCTAAACAACCATTTCTGGACCTCGACCTATAACATAACAATATATAATAATCAACAATTTATTTTTTCAATTATTCTTCATCATTACACTATTCTTTATAAAATAACGTGATTAAGATATATAAATATTTTGGATCACCAAGTAGATATTTTAGATTGAAAATTCAACAACAAGCTCATTCAACAATATCAAATTCCATTAAAAGTAGTAGAGCAGACCATATACGGTTACAAAGTCACATTACTCTTCCTCTCCCTTCCATATTCATAATCGTAATAGTACAAATTTTGTTTCTGTCATTTGATTTTTATTTTTATTTTTCAAACCAAATAATATTTTTTTATCTTGATAATTTTTTTTTGCCTTCAATCATAAGAATAATAATGAGAAAATCAATTGAAATAATTTATCATCCAATGTTGTATTTATTAAGAATTATTTTTTACAGCTTCTCTATATATAATAGTTCAAATCTTATAATTTAATATTCAATGTTGTATTAGTTAAAAAACTTGTAACTCAGTCTTGTCTTTAATTTCTTACCTTATTTCTTTTAAATTATATTATTTAACATTACTATTAAACACAAAAATTGTCTTACAATTAGTTTCTTTGACATTACCTCATAAATTTTTTGTCTAAGTTGATTATTTTGCTTAGATGTATATATTCACAAAAACAAATCTAGTACCATTTCAGAATAAGAGAAAGTAATAAAAATGAAAAACAAAAAAATAAGAGCATATACATATAAATATAGAAAAAATATATGGACTATTTCAGAATGATTGAAAAAAAATAAAAGAATTAAAATCAAATAAAAAATATAAAGACTTTTTCAGCATATGGTGAGACGCCGAATGGAGATTTCTTGCCATCGCAAGACGCTGTTCACGCCACCTGAAAGGAACGTAAGAAAGAAAACCACTGACGCGTCCTGCCGACGCGCCAACAATATTCTGCAAAAAAAAAAAAAAAAAACCTATACATCCCTACAGCCAACTCTTGAATTTTGTCTTTTATGAGGGTTTATTCGTATTTCTACTGTTTCAAAAAATTTGAAAAACTTGAAACACCCCTATCGGTAACTCTTGGTTTTTGTCTTATTTGAGGATAATATGGTTATTTTACTGTGCACAAAAGTGCAAAAAATAAAAAATACTCCCGGGTAGTCAACTGTTAGCTGTCTGTTGGTAGGGGTAAAATCATAGTTTTACTGTGCAAAATATCCTGAAAAGACACAAATACCCCCCAACAATCAGAGAATATCAACAGGTTCCATGAAAAAGTAAAAAATACCTGTGAATCCAAGACTTAAATTCCAACGCACTGAGGGGCAAAACAGTAATTGCACCATTACAATCCGTATGTAATCTATGTCTACTGATATAGTATTTTCGCCACCCGATTTAATTTAATAGTTAATATATATATATATATATTAACTATATATATATATATTAACTATTAAATTATATATAATGTGATGTAATATATTAACTATTAAATTATATATAATGTGATGTAATATATTAACTATTAAATTATATATAATGTGATGTAATAACAACTTTGCTCGGAGACCAGTCGTGAACAGGACAGGTTGGTTCAATTGACCAGTCTGTTTGGGCTGCATTAACGGACAGGTGAACTTTTGTTTTTCGGTGGGCGCGCTCACAAAATTGGAAAAACACGCCTCTACCAAGCCAAGCCAAGCCAAGCCAAGCCAAGCAGCATGTCATGTCAATTTGAGTCTTTGGATGGTATTGTGCAAATAATTCCACATGGCCTTTTTTATGACCACACAGAAAAAACGACATGGTGTCCATCCAATAAGGCAAATGGACACAATCATTGGGAGAAGAGGGTCGCAGTCAGTGCAAAATTATTGAAGACAATTGGGAGAAAGGAAACAAAAGGGTACAAAGACTACAGAATTCGGATATCGGTTTTTTTTTTATTTTGAAAATAATTTTTATTTTATATGGAAGACAATTGTTAGGTGAAATCTAATAAATGATTTTATATTTAAAGTTGAAACTTAATTTGTTCAATATTATTTTGTTATTGATTTAATTAATTAATATAATAAGATAGAATTGATTAGAAGTATTGTGCTCCCAAATGATCTTGTAATTCTTCTTCACCTTGTCTTTACTGAGCACTGATAACCAAATGGAAGACTCCGATGGAGAAGTGAGAAACGTTATTTAACGGTGTGGAACAGTTGGACTGGTAGCTGATGAATTCGAAACCGCTTCCATCTTTTGAAATCATATAAAAAAATATTTCTGAAAGATTATAACACAAAAAGTAAGGTGGTGTTTGAGAATGATCTTTAAAAGTGTTTTTGAAAAAAAATATTTATTTTATTTTAAATTAAATATTTTTGATGTTTTTAAATCATTTTCATGTGCTGATATCAAAAATAATTTTTAAAAAATAAAAAAAATAACATTTTGATATATTTCTGAATAAAAAACACTTTCAACCACAAACTCAAACACATCACACAAAACCATATATAGAATATAATAAACTTAAAAATTTCCAGATAAAATCATAATATTAAATCAAATATGGAAATTTAGACATAAAAGGATCCATCATGTAATTTTGTCCCATAGCTTTTTCAAGCACTGATAACCAAATGGAGCACTCCCAGTAAAGGTAGGAAAACGTTAATTTAACGTTTTGAATTGTTGGATTGGTAATAGCTTCCATCTTTGGAACCATACACATTTTTTAAGCAAATCCTCGTGGTTACAAGCCATGCACGTCGATGTTGTCAGAAACTACAAAACTGAGTTGCGAAAAGTTAAGCCCTATATATAAAATTTTGGAGTCAGAGATGAACAAGCAAATGTACACTTGATTGCGTTCATCTTGCTAGCTTTAATTAGGTTGCCGGGCTTAGACTGCGGGAGAGGCAGGCAGGCACCATGGTAGGCTCATTAGGTGTAAGGAAAGGTGCATGGACGGAGGAGGAAGATACACTTCTGAGGAAGTGCGTTGAGAAATATGGTGAAGGAAGATGGCATCAAATTCCTTCCAAAGCAGGTAACTAAATGATTTCGTTGATTTTTAACAAGCTGGACGCTTCGAAAAAGTATTAATTGATTCTTAATTTTCATTTTCATTTGCAGGCTTGAATCGATGCAGGAAAAGCTGTAGAATGAGGTGGTTGAATTATCTCAAGCCAAGTATCAAGAGAGGACAGTTTTCGGTGGACGAAGTAGACATGATTATCAGGCTACACAAGCTACTTGGCAACAGGCAAGTGTTGGATAAGATCGTGCATAATATCTTAATCTTAATTATCTCTTAATCAAATATCAATTTTTTAATGTTAAAAACACGAATAATTAATGCTGAAAAGAAGCCATTTAATTAGGTTATGAAAAGAAAGTTTTATTCAATCATGGTCAAATAAACTATTTTACATATGGGGTTCGCGATGTTTGCATATAAAATCATTAGTTTTTTTGTAACTCAGGTGGTCACTGATTGCCGGTAGACTCTCAGGAAGAACAGCGAATGATGTAAAGAACTATTGGAACAAAAACCAGCGTAAGAAGGTGTTTTCCAGCACTGATGGAGCTCAATCAAAACCAGAAGCAAAATCAACAGCAAAAGACAACATAATAAAGCCTCAACCTCGGAAGCTCAAAAACTTAAGTTGGTTAAGAAGAGAAAGTACTCCACTTTTTAATGTCAGTTCTCAGCATGGGAACGATCTTGGCAAGCCATGCTACACACCAGCATCGCCACCTGCGGATTATTATGAAGTTGAAAGTTTACTGTGGGAAAGCTTGTTAGATGACAGAGAAATGAATCCAACGATCAACTGCAGTTTTCTGGGTTCTGCTTCAGCAGCTAACCTAGAATCCAACGAAAGCCTTTTTGCAGAGAGCAACGCACCAGGTGGGATGAAAATTGGAGAAGCTTTCTTCGAACAAGAACAAAATTGTTGGAGTACTGATATTTGTTTTGATGCAGACACTTGGAATCTAATCAAAACAGAAATAGATCAACAACGACGTGAAGAACTTCAGTCTATAATGTTGTAATAATTGGTGCCGTGTTAGTATATTATTATTTTTTCTTTTTTAGGTCATTGCTTAGTTGATGGCAGTTGGGTCTGGGGAAAGTGGTTATGGTGGTTCCTTCTTTGGAGGCCGTGGCATGGTTATGCACCGCCACTATTTGGAAATTACTTAAAAAGTGTTTTTTTTTTGCTTTAAATAATATTATTTTTAGTGTTTTTAAATCATTTTGATGTGATAATATACAATTTTTTTTTTAATAAAATAATATTTTAATGCATTTCTAAGTGAAAAGTATTTTGAAAATTAATTGCAACCACACTTTCAAATAGACACTTAGAGCGTGTTTTCAAACACCAAACACCCTCTAAGTGTCTGTTTGTAAGTGTGATTAATGTTTTTTTTTAAAGTATTTTTCATTTAAAGTGTGGTTGGTGTTTCATTTATTTTTAGAAATCATTTTTTATATCAGTACATTATAATAATCTAAAAACACCAAAAATATCTAATTTAAAATAAAATATAAAAATATTTTTTTAAAAGAGTTTTTAAAACACAATGTCAAACAGGTACCAAATGCATAATCCTTTTGCTATCTTTGTTTTAAGGGAGTTACATCTCTTTTTAATAGATTAGACAAATTATTCGTTTATTATGAGTATATCTAGTTTTAGTAAAACTAAGTACTCATCAACAAAATAATAAAAAGTAAATAGTAAGCTTGACATCATATCCTTTAGTTTCACTTTACCCATTCACAATATATTATGGATTAATTATTCAATTTGAATAGTTTTTTTACTTATGAAGTTCATCATCAAAAAATTAAAAAACACCAATAGAATATTTTATTTGTATTTTAAAAACAATAGTCAACAATTCAAATATGAACAAAAACATGTTGGTGGAAGTTACAAACCTTAATTTCTAATGGACTATTTTGTTACTAACTTCGTCAAAAATTCCTAAACCCTTGTAACTATCCTACAAAATGAAAGTGAATTTTGTAAATTGAAAGTCATTTTTCACGTTTATTACTTGTTAACAAATGATTTGATAATACTTTGCAAACACCAATCAGTATCCAAATAAATAAAGAATACAAAGAACTTAAATGCACAAGATATTTTGTTACAAAAAGAAGACTTTTTTGATGAACTTTTTACAAGAAAAAAAAAAACTCTTTTGGACAACCAAACCTAGGATAATTTTTTTTTTACTAGTTTGATAGATTACAAGAAAAGTATCTTTAATAATGACCCTTTATGTATATACTACCTTACTTGTTAAGATAATGGACCATGTTATGTCTTCAACCATGGTAGCTTGTCAATAAACATAACAATATTCAAATTGTTGTGATCCAAACTAAAATATCTAGTTGCTAACAATCCACATAAGAACTTTCTTTAGAAGTTTGTAGGCTCTCCAACCCTTTAAGAACCAATTGTTCTTGAGAAATTACTACATAATCCTCATCTGTGAAGAGCATGTGCTCTAAAATCCTATGTAAACCTCTTAGCTAGTTAATACACTTGTTTCAATATATTTAATGTTTTTACATTCTGAAACACTCCTCTTAATCATTTTTTTTTCCTTAGACTTAACCTTCCTTGTATAAAGATAAGGATAATCTTTAAGCTTTCTATTCTAATAGGTTGGTAACAAACAACTAACATGTTTTACAAAAACACTAATAAAGTTATCTTTAAATAATTTTTTTTTCTATATATGAACTTACCTCTTATAACTAAACTAATCAAATAATCATAGATAAATATAATGCTAGCTAATCTTGATAAACTTCTATCTTAAACAAATTAATTTTTTGACTAGTCATGAAAAAATGTTAATTAATCTTAGGTTATTAAAATGGCATTTGCACTAATATAATTGCCAATGAAAATTCACCTGAACGACACGTACACATTTTATAAACTATTTTTTTTTAAAATGATAAAATATTTTCGAAAATTCACCTGATCGGCGTGTATGCGTGAAACACTGTTGGCGTGTCTGCACTAAGCGCATGCAATGTTTCAGAAAAAGAAATAGAAAAATGATAAATTACCTATACACCCTTATACCCAACGATAACCACGAAAAAAATCAGAGGTGAAAGTACCACAATACCCCTCGATCAACGCGTTATATTTTATCTTTTTCAAGGGTTTTTTTCATAGTTTTACTATGCACAAATTTATGAAAAACCGAAATCATTCCACTGTTACACATCATTTTTTCAGCACCAGGAGTAAAATAATAGTTTTATTATGTAAAAAAATCATAAATACCATTCATATTTACTAAAAAATAAAAAATAACTCTAGTCCTCGAGGTTAAATTTTTTCTACCTTAAAATAAAATAATAATTTTATTGTCATAATTTATAGTGATATGTGTCTAAAAATAAAAAGTAAAAAGGCCACGCCAATGATCAACAGCATGTGAAGTTGAGACGTCATGTCAATCTGAGTCTTTGAGCAAATTATAAACACTGAAAATTAATAACCACACAGAAAAAGTCACGGTGTCCATTCATGAGGCAAATGGACACAATCATTGATGAGTGTCTCCCATGTTGTAGTCAACAGAAAGATCAGACAAGAAGATTTTAGAATTGACTACTTGACTCTTGACAAATAAATTATATTTATAAAATCTTAAATTAATTATATATTTGGATTAAAATAAATGCCTGTTTTTCACATCAAACTCATTGTGGGGTCATTCATTTTTTTTTTTAAGTTAATATCAATTTCTAATTGCTAAAACATAATCAAATACAAAAAAGTACGGTAACAATCATAGATGATTCTACTTTGATTTCCCCCACGTGATTTAGGTTAGCCGACTAAAATAAAAATTACCCACAATAAAATAATTCCACGAAACTATATGAAAATAATTCATATATATATATATATATATATATATGCAATAGGTATAATTTATAATCACATATGCCAGATTCGATTTTAGAAAGGAAGAGATGTAGGATTGCGTATCGAGTGATAATATTAGTGATGCGGTACTTTTTTTTTAAAAATAATATATATTAGAATAATATTTTTTATATATTAACACATTAGAATGATTAATATATATATATATATATATAACTTAATTTAAAATATTTTTAATTTCCATAAAAAGTTTAGCTGTTGTCAATTAGTCAAGTTTAACCTCTAGCGCCAGCCGACGATCTGCACCGTAGCTTCTGCACCACACAGCTCAAAAGCTCCTTTTTGGTCCATTGGAATGCGTGTTTTCCTCTTGAAAGAGGAAACAGTACTGGGCATAGGTGAGAGGAAGGAAGAACACGGTTGGTAAGGATTCAATTTGTTTTTTAAAATATTTTTTAATATTATTATATAAAAATAATATAAAATTATTAAAAATAAGTGATTTTAAGTAAATATTTTATTTTAAAAAAATTATTTTATTGCAAGAGACACAAAATCCGTTGACTGTTTTAGTGTGCTTGATTTTAATAATTTAATCATAAATAATAGAGATGATGTTTATATAATATGTAATCGTTTGATTATTAAATTATAAAGTATAAAATAATATTTCAGAATAAATTTTATTTAAAAGACTTAATTTTTTACGGTCAATGATCTATTTTCAACTTTATACTATTTATTTATTCTATACTTCAAAAGGCATTTTAGTGGTTCTCACAAAAGTATATTTGCTTATTTAAAAAAAAATATATATGAAAAATGATTCGTATTTCATTTAAGAACCCAAATGGATCTTAAAAAATATCTTAATAACAATATACCAAATTACAACTATAAATTTTAATTGAAGTATATATTTGTGATGATGTTAGAGTTTAAGAGTCATTATTTGGTTATTTGGTTAAATTGTCTAGCAACTTGGCATTAAAATAAAATGATAAGGAATGAAATTGAAAAAAAAAATTCAATTATAAAAATGATATATATTAAAAGAAAGGTAGAAGAATTAAATAAAATCAAATAAAAAAACAATTCAAAATTTTTCAAAATGAAACCAAATATTATTAGTACATACTTATGGAAAATGTTCTTCGTTCAAAGGAGTATTGGATTTGGTGAAGACTGAAATTATTATCATAACAGAAGGAGTGAAACTTACTAAAGCATAACAACAATCTATTACAAACCAGAATATGAAAGACTTGAACATTAAGAGTTATTTGTTCTAAGCCATTGATCGAAGTGTTATGAAAGCAATCCTTAATAGAGATCCTTAAAGCAGAAGTACCAATGTTTTGCAAGAGTCAAAATAACATAACTCCAAGCTCTTTAAAAGGAGTTTGAAGTTATACAAATGAAAGAAGATGAGAGTGTGGATGAATACTTTGTTCAAACACTCATCATAGTAAATAAGATAAAGATTCATAGTGAAAACATACAACAAGTAGTAATCATTATAAGATTTTTAAATTAAGGTTCGACACTTTAACCCATTAATGAGTTGAAGAGCATCTTGTTGGTATATGAGCAAAGGATGAAATTGAAGTTTTTAATATGTATGTTTACTTGATATATCTTAAAGATGCACTCAGACAAGAATTATATTTTCTAGCCAAACTAAATTCGGTACTGATAGGATTTTATGATATAGATTGGTCTTGATATTTAATCCTGAGATTGAAGTATATAATTGCATGTTTACTTGAGATATCTTAAAGGTACACCTGGTCAATGACTGTATTTTCTATCCAAACTAATCTTTGTGCTAATAAGATCTTATAGTGCATATAGGTCTTGAATTTTAATCGAGATGAGTTATTATATATTTCTTGGAGAATTTGATTGTTGAGCTATGGATGAGCTTACTTGACTCTAAGTATTTTGTTGGATGCTTAAGAGGAGAGCATCCAGAACCAGATAAATATTATGTAATAGTCAAACAACACCTCAAATACTTAACACAAAACAATTCATTACCATGTTGCTCGCGAATGAATTCAAGTGACTGTTATAGTAACTTGTATCATATCATCCTGCTAAGTCGTCGATTTATGATTTATTCATGAAATTTTCATTCTATCTATAGCAAGTTTGATGATATTATACTATATACTAAAAGAGATCATAATTTCAATTATTGTAGCTTGTAAGACAAATAACTGTGAATTACAATAGTGTTGCTCAGTTTTAGGGTCGGTTCAATTCGGTTCGGCTCGTTCGGGTGGCTGGTTTACTGACTTTTTAATATTTTTGCATAGTAAAATAACCATTATGTTCCTCATAAAAGATAAAAAAACAGGTGCTGCTGCGAGGGGTGCCACAATAATTGCACATTTTTGGTTTGGTTCGTGTCACCAATTTATTGATTTTTTTATATTTCTTTTCACAGTAAAATAATCATTCTATCCCTCAAAAAAGACAAAAAAATCAGCTCTGACCGGGAGGGGTGCCACGAGAATTTTATATTTTTTGAAAATGAAAAAATACAGATATGCCCCCAATAAGACAAAATTGAAGAGTTAGGTAGAGGGGTGTTTCGGTAATTGACCTTATTTTTTTCTTTGATTACCGTGGGCACATGTGACATACGCGGATGACAATATTCGGCCTCATGCCCTCTTCGGGCGGTGCATGCGGTGTCTCAATGGATGCGTCGCCGTCCTCTTCCAAATGGTATGGCGCGTGCCCTCAACTGGTGGCCGGAGACGATATGGTGGGCAGCTGAAAATGTCCATTCGGTGTCTCAGTGGATGCACCACCATGTTCTCTTCCTAATGGCGTGGCGCGTGCCCTCAACCGGTGGCTGGAGACGAGAAAGTGAGCGATTGAACTTTTTTTACCCTTTTTCTCTCTCCTCCACCCTAAACTACACAACAGCCCCCCCAGTTTTATGGATTTTTCATTGCAGTCCCTTATCTTTTAATTGTGTTGTGTAGTCCTTATTTCTGTTATGTAAGTTTTGATTGTGTCATTTGATTGAAATTGATTGTATATTATATTTTCATTTCAGTCTTTATTCTCTTAATTTCTGAATTGCTTTTAAATCCTTTAATATTTTTGGTACAAAAGATTTGATTTTTTCAATATTGTCCTTTGATTGAAATTGATCATATATTTGGTTTTCATTACGGTCCTTATACTTTTAATCTTTTATTTTAATTCCTTTATTTTTTTTATATTTCTTAAATAGTCTCTATTTTTGTCCATGTTTATATATGTGTGCTCTTAGTTTTTTTTTTAAATTTTATTATTTTCTCTTTTGTTGTGATAACATTTTTTTCAAAAACTTTGTTATTAAAGTTTATATATGTGTTTATGAATTTTTTTCATATATTTGGTTTTTTTTTTCTATAAGTTTTCTCTTCTTCAAGTGAAATGATTTTCTTAGCTAATACTTTTTTATCATTTGGTTTGTTTGCGCTTTTGTTAAAGTTTTTGGGTTTTTTATTCTTTTATTTAATTATTTTCCCATTATTCACGCAATAATAATAATAATAATAATAATAATAATAATAATAATAATTTTAGATATTAAACCTTCGATGTTGATAAAATATGTTGATGTATTTTATTATATTAAACCTTACATATATACAAGCTATATTTTATTTTTAAACTAGCAAAATTTATTAATTATTTTAATTTTAACAGTTATAAAAAAAATTATTTTCTCATACCACAATATAACACAAATAATTTAACTAGTATATGTTTTAAATATTGTGGGATATCGAAGATCCGCATATTTATATAAAAGATTTTCTCTTTGGATGGATTTCAAAAAGCAAACAGGAGCTGGTCCACAGTTTTAAACAGTGTTGTCCTGTGCGGACACAGTTCTTTTCTAATTTGGAAGATCATGGAATTTTGTCTCCTTATGATGGAAGACTCTAATATACATCCTTTTTGTTTTTTGATATTATTATATTGATATATTATTGAACGGGCAGTGCCATGAAAACAGCGGCAAACTATCAAGTGAAACCTCGTGGTTCCAAACCATGCGCATCGTCGTAGTTAGAAACTACAGTGTTTCTAGAATATTACCATAAAAAGAAAAAAATACAAAATTGAGCTGATATATATATATATATATGAAAGGACGTATTTGCATATATCCAGCAGACTTGCTAGGTTCAATCAGGTGAGCATACACGACGTAAGAGGCATTATAGTAAGCTCATTAGGACTAAGAAAAGATTTTCTCGTGTTTATATGTCTGCATCGAGTATAGTCTCTCGTGTTTGAGAATTGCATGCTACACAAGAGGCAAAGAATATTCAACAAACTGGACGTTTCGAAAATTTATAATTGATTGTTAATTTTCATATGCAGGCTTGAATAGATGCAGAAAAAGCTGTAGAATGAGGTGGTTGAATTATTTTAAGCCGAATATACCATGAGAGAACAGCTTTCTGTGGATGAAGTAGACTTGATCATCAGGTAATTACAGGCAAGTGAAAATGTCTTTATATATATCATATCATATATATTATCTAATATATATATATACGACCGTGATCGCTATTTATGTTAATATTTACTAGCATCAATGTTAACGTTTAGGTTTTCAATCTAAAAAATAGGATTGAAAAAGAATTAAAAAATGATCGTCTGTCCCAAGAGTGGAGTTAAAATATTATATGCGTGGCTTTGAAACCAATCTGCATTTTTTTTGACAAGCCAGAGTATTCATTTGAAGTATCTAATGAGAAAAGGAATTCACAATGAGGAAACAGAAATACACAAGATCTAAAATAAAGAAATCCTAGGATGGAGATGATGATGATGAAGTCTATTAAGAGCACAAGCCTTGCAAACCATGCAACGTAAATATAAATATTCAATCTGGCATTATCCAGGAAAAGATGAAGAACTGGTACTGTTGCCAGTTTGTTTTTAGAAAAATCACAAATGCCAAGCCAATATCAAAACCAATGAAAAGTCTAAAAACAGAGGGGGGTGGCGAGAAAGTTAAGAGGAAACTTTATATATATAATACAAATTATACTGAAATGAAGCCCAATTAGGTTATATAAAGAGAGATGTTTTTATTCAATTACAATTAACTCAATTAATTTCACATATGGTGCATGATATATGTATATAAAACATATTACTTTTTGTTACACAGGTGGTCATTGATTGCCGGTAGACTTCCAGGAAGAACAGCAAACGATCGATGTAAAGAATTATTGGAACACAAACCTCCCTAAGAAGGTAGTTTCAGCACTGAAGATGTTCAAACAAAACCAGAAGCAAAACTAATAAAAAAGACAACATAATAAAGCCTCGACCTCAGAACTTCAAAAAATTATGCTGGTTAAGAGCTGGAAAAGGTACTCCATTTATTGATGCTGGTTCTCAATATGGGGACGATCTTTGTAAGCCATATTCTACCACAGCATTTCCCACTTCCGATACTAGTGAAATTGAAAGTATGTGGTGGGATAGCCTGTTAGGTGACAAGGATTAATCTAACGAACAGCAACAGTTTTCTGGGTTCTTGTCCAGCAGCTAGCCAAGAGTCCATCAAAAGTCTTTTTGTAGATGACGACGCACCAGAAGGGATAATGATTGGGGATGTGTTCTCTGAAAAGGACAAAATTGTTGGGGTGACATTTCTTTTGATTCATATCTTTGGAATCTAATCTTTACAGAATATATCAGTAAGGACCCAAAAGACTTTAGACTATAATTAGAGAGATATTTCGTTCATTGTCATGAACCAGATCAATTTTTATTTTATGTAAGGGAAATTTGATGTTCAATTATTGTTTAGATTGTTTTAAAAACACTTCACGAATGAAGCCATAAATTATATTAGATCTTTAATTTAATTATATGATTAAAAAGCAACTATAGTAAATGTACCAAATCCAAAGACAAAAAAATGATAATTGTCATAACCCAATTTCTGGGTTACTCCCCATAATTCACATAAAAATAACAAAAATAAAATAAAAGGGGTCAGCGTGGGTAGAAAAATCAATGTGGAAGTTTTGTTTGTTTTTCGCGAGTCCAATCGTATCTCTTTTGTTCCAAAAATAGAGGAAAATACAGATTCAAAGCAAAAATAATTTATCGTTGGATGAATCTGTGTAAAAATTAAGTTAAATGACATAATTATATTTTTATGGGTTGATTCGATTTAATCGTCGACCAATTTAAAGTTTAATTATGATCGGAAATTAATTTAAGATCCAATTGAAGGATTTAATTAAGTACAAGTACTTAATTATACTTTAAATTGGTCAAATTAATTTTATTAAGGGCTTAGTCAATGAGAAATCAAGTTTTTGAATTTAATTCGGGTTCAATTGATTAGATTGGAATTTTTGGAGACCGATTTGAATTTTTTAAGTCAATTATGTGAAATCAGGGGCCAAATTGAACGAATTGAGAATGTAATGGTCAATTGAGGGTTAAATCGCGCAAATCAGAAACCACATACGAAAATAAAAAAGGCGCGCACATTTAAGGTTGTTGTTGAAATTTTAACGGGGATACAATTGCATAAAATTAAAAGTTTCAGTCTCTTGTATACAAAAGGTGTTATCAAGTTTTTTGTTTTCTTTTAAAAAAATGACTGATAGTATCTTAATCCTTTAATTTTATTAGATATTGGTATTGTTGTTGTTGCTGTTATTATTATTATTATTAGGTTGTTGTTGATGATGATGATGATGTTATTGTAACTGTTGTTGTTGTGTTGTAATATTTTGTTTTTTTTGTCTTTATGTTTTTTTTAATGTTGGCACAAAAATATAACTACTTGAATTTCATTAATTAATCATTGTTTCCCATAAAATTTCTCGTGAATCTCAGAGGAGAAAAAAACAATCAACTATAATTTAGTCATTATAATTTATAATAATAAATAAATAAATTTATGTATTATAAAAAATAATTAAATATATTTTTAAGTAATGTTGGTCTTGGTTAATTTAGTAGTATTCTATTCTAAAATATTATGCTTTCTCACTAATCTTTCCATCCAATCTACTTATTTATTTATTTTTTATATTTTATTTTAAAAAAAATGAAAACAAAATGAAAATGAAAATGAACATTAAATAAATGAAAAGAGTTTTATTAAAGAAAATAAACACATGTAGATTATTTAAGATTAACTGAAACTGTTAAAATACTTTCTAACAAAAGTCTAATTGAAGATACTTTACCCCTCCTTACACTGTTAGTTGGAATAACATTTTGATTTTAATTTTATCCTTTAACATTATATTTAGTTTTATTAAGTTATCTCATTTGCATGAAATGGATCATGGGTTTACTCAATTTTTTTAATTATTATTTTTTATTTCATCTCTTAATATTAAGTCATGCGGGAATAGAGATTTATAATTTGTTTTCATTTGTTTTAATGAGAGATCTTAGTCTAAAGATTAGGTTCACATGTCTTAATATTTTAACCTAGTTTAGATTAAGTTGTTTTTTTTTAAATAATTAAGAGGTTATCTTGGTGGTATGGCATAGGTTACGGGTTATTCAACATTGAATTTCTCTTATTTTTGAGTTATCCCTATCTCATGACCTAGGTTGCAGGTATTCTGTGTTAACCCAGTTGACACCAGATGTTTTGTTTTTTAATTGATATTAACCCTAATTTTATCAATTAATATCATGTTTGATTGAGAATTAAATTTTATGATTTATTTTTGCTAGCTTTTTATTAGGTTTGTCCCACCTTATGACCTAGAAATAGATCTTACTAAGTTAACTCAGGTTGACTTAGCTTATTTTTTAATTTAAATTTTTATAATTTTTATCGTTCAATATTATATTTGAAAGGGTTGATTGAGCATTGAGCTATATAATATATTTCAATTTCTTCTTATAAGATTATCTTAATCTCATTACTATACTCATAAATTTAGCTGTGTAAACCCATGTAAATCATGTTTTTATTTTTGTTCATTGAGGCTATCTTGATTTAATGATTGGGTCATGTGTTTTCTAGATTGATTCAAGTTGTGTTTCATGTTTTTTTTATTGATTTCTTTTTTTTAATCTCATTCTTAAATATTTGGCTTTTTGAGAATTGAACTTCGTTAATTGTTTGATTTAAAAAACCGATTCTTAGGTTTGATAGGTTAGTTCAAGACTATTTTTTTTTGTTATTTGTTCCCTTCAATTTCATCATTTAATATTAAATAATTTAGAATTAAGTTTCATAATTTATTTTGATTTGTTTTTTATAGAGTTATCAAAGTCTTGTACGTTGACATGTTAATTTGGATTGATCTAAGTAAATACAATATATTATTATCTTAATATTAAAAAAATATCATCTTGAATTTGTTTTCGAGTTAAAAGATATTTTCAAGATGTTTTTAAATTCATAAAGTCAACTTAGTTGTATCTTATAAACTTTTACATGGTTTTTTCTCTAGAAAAAAATAGCAATATGTAAATATTTTTATATATATTAAAGAAAAATGAAGCATGACTAGTAAGGTGGATCAATAACTTATTTAATTTGCAACTGATTAAGAATGCTTTCAATCATTCTAGTAGTGTTGATCAATTTCTTCTTGTGTTTTTTTTTTTTTAAATAAAATAAAACGCGCTGTTGGATGGGATTTCTAAGCTCAACTTTTCAATCTATTAAATGGTTGAGAGTGTTCATCAACCTTTTCTCTTGCTCTCTACTTTCTTGGTGCGTTGCTGGATGATTTCGGACGTTTCTCATGTTTGATTGTACTATTAAAATTGTTTTTGATATTAGTATATAAAAATAATTTAAAAATAAATAAATTAAACATAAAAATAAATTTTCTTTTATTTTTTAAAAAAAACAAGTTTGAAATACAACAACAAACAAGCTTAATATTCACAAAAAAAATATTAAAATGAATTTTTTTTATATTTTAAAATTAATTTTAAAATTAATTTTAAAATGAACACATATCTTAAAAATATAATTAGTTTTAATTTTAATTTTAATTTTAATTTTTTCAATAATAGTTTTAAAATACAGCTGCAAGAAGTACTTGATAGATAGATGAGAGGTTGTTCGAGTTTCATTTTCCAATATAAAAAACAAATATCCAAGTGGTAGTTTAGGTCCAAAGGGTCACGTGGCATCATCTACAACCACACACATAAAAAAAGCAGAGAAAAACACAAGTACTTGGACAGTTGGACTAGACCCGATTAGGCAACTGCACACATACAATAAAAAAGCAAAGAAAAACAAAAGTACTTGAACAGTTGAACTAGACCCAATGAGGCAACTGCACAATTTAAAAGAGGTTTGAAAGACGTTGATGCGTAGTAGACAGTGAAGACGGCAATGATTTATGGGAGAAAAGTAAGCGGAGCTACAATTTTTATTTTTTATTTTTATTTTTATTTTTACTACAAGAACAGTCCATATCATGGTTATCTTTTGTTCTGTTTTGGCTATTCAAGTGTATTGTTTTGTATCAGTTAAAAAATATAAAATAAAATAATATTATTTTTATTTTGATTTAAATTCCTATCTTTTCTGGATTTTTAGGTTAAATATCAGTTGAAACGTTTTGGTTTCATTCCCCCTAAGAAAATAAAATAAAATAATATTATTTTTATTTTGGTTTAAATTCCGATCTGTTCTGGATTTTTAGGCTAAATATCGGTTGAAACGTTTTGACTTCATTCCGCCTATTCCGTTTCGGCCAAATAATATTTATTTTCAAATACTTAATAATTTTATAATATTAATCATATCTCTTAATCCGACCGTTAGATTGAGATGAAATTATACGAAGAGTCTCTGGACATATTTATACAGATTTTGTTAAAATTTCAGAGCAATCAAATGATGTAATGAACTTGTGAGATTGATGATGATATTCTGGTAATATTATATATGTTCATAGTTTTGTCCAGAAAAATCATTTTATTGTGTCTTTTTTAGATTATATTACACAATTCTAAATAATTTTGTTTTTGGATTTGAACTAATTTTGTTTTTGAATTAATATATTTAATTATAAATATATATAAATAATATAACCCTGAAATGATGTACCAAAACTAAAACATTCTATTGCAATTAAAAAAAACATAAACTAAAACGGTATTGACAACCTTGATTTTAAGATATTGTATTTGCTTGCACTACACCATGAGCTACAGATGTTAACATTGAATTAATTAATGGTTTGATGAAGAAATATACGAACCATTGTGCTAAGCAACATATATAATAATGAAACCAAAACCCTGGAAAAAAATGGTTAAGCAAGGTCTTTTTTTTTTATCTTGATTTTATTTTGCAGGTGATGGGTTAATAGAGTTAACTTAGATTGACTCAGTTTTTTTATAATTTTTTTTTATTTTACATTAAATTCTCTCTTAAGTTCTATCATGTTCTTGTTTCTCTTTCTATTTTGTTTTTTCAAGAGTAGATTTGTCAATCTAACCTGAATTAACCTATATTTTTATTCACAAATATTATTTTTATTAATTTAAGCCCTTGTTGTTAGGGTGTTTTTTTGAGGTCTAGATTTTTTATTTTCTATTCCTTGACTTTTGTGCCCTCCCACTTAATTTTCCATGCCAACCCCTAAACTTTTATTTATTTTTTATTTAGTCACTATCCTCTTAGTTCTATTTTTTTAAAAAAATTCATTGAATTAATTTTTTTCTTAATTTCAATCTCATTAATTTTTTTTGTTTTGTCAGATCAGCAGTATTTTAACTGTTGTTTTTTCTAGGTTGAGATAATGTTTAGAGGTGGATCCAATTAAGTTAATAACTCAAATATTATGTCTTTCTGAGATTCTTATTAAATCATTTTTACAAAAAAAAAAAACAAGTTAATAGTAACTAAATAGAAATTTCATCCGACATACAAGATAACACAATAAAATATCTAATGGCTTACATAATTTCGGGTGTTTGCCCTGTTTGTGTTTCCGGTTCAACGAATAGAACCGGTCATTAAAGAGGACATTCGAACTGATTTGTAATTTGACAAGACTACACGAAAAAAAAAATCTGTTTTTTTTTTTTTTGTCTTGTATCAATAGAAACATAAAATATTAAATATACCCATCTCAATTTCGACACGCAATGACTTCATATTAATTAATAAGATTCTCATTATAGTGGAAATTTAACTAAGGGTGTTTGATGTTTTAAAAAAAAATTGAAAAATTTGAAAATAATTTTATTTTAAATTAAATTTTTGGAAATTTTAAATTATTTTCATATGATATTTTGATATTAAAAATCGCAGCTCAGATATTTTGATATACTAATATTACAAAATAATTCAAATAAAACAACATTTTAGAAAATAAACTCCACCTCAATTTCGATACAGGCTATAAATAGTCCACGTACACAGCAGCTTCCAAGTACGAAGTAAGCGATGGACAGTATCCATATTTTTGGCAAGTATAGATGATCGTGTACTGTCACTGTCTTCCATTTCCATCTTCGATGGAGAAGATATGAAAGGAACGTGGTAGAAGGTTTACGAAGTCATCACACTTTTTGCTCGCTCTGGACAAAAAATAAAAGGAAAAGTCGTGTTCAAATCTTGACCATTATCCTTTACAATTCAGGTTTTTTTTTGCAAAACATTTTTTAATTGAATCATTATGTTAAAATCATTAAAATTAATTACATTTTGTTTTGGTGTGCTTTTGACCATTAGGGTTCTTGGATTGAGTTTTTTAATCATTGTGCTTTTGCAAAATATTCATGGGTTTGTTTGTTCATATACTGATCATAATTTTGTCTAATTATGTTTTAACTGTAGTTACCGTATGCTATTAACGGTCAGTTTCAAAATATCATTGAGATTATTTTTTACTTTTTTTATTACAAATACATTAAAATCATTTATTGTCTTACAAAAATAATAAAAACAATGTTTTTGAAGCACAAATTTTTCAGTGGCACAATATAGTTCAGACTTATGGAGCAGAGAAAATGGAGAAATCATGAAGCAAAGAAATCATATCTTTCCCATGATCTTCGCCAAAACTATATGCTAATAATAATGACACAATCATATCTAAACTTGGTAATAAATAGCCTATTCTATGGAAATTATATATATATATATATATATCTTCAGAATATTCTTTACTTCAGAATATTCTTTACTAGTTTCATAATCCTATGATTGACTGTTCGTTAAGCAATAGTGCTAGTAGACACCTTGCAGTATAGGTTCTGCACCGTACAGCTCAAAAGCTTTGTTCTTCCGTCCACTATGAATGCATTTTTTTGGGGGGTCAAAATTGGCGATGTTGCCCTGAAGATGTCCGACCTTGTTTGATATTTTATTTTAAAATGTTTTTAAATAAAATTGAAATTTTTATTTTTTATTTTAAATTAAAAAAATTGATGTTTTTTAGATCATTTTAAATAACAACCTATTAATTGTTATTGATATTATTGACCCTACAACTTAAAAGATTTTTTTCGTGTAAATAATTGATATTTTAAATAACAGCTTATTAATAGATCCAATATTTTATCAAAAAACTTAATTTTTCTCATGTTAATTGTATTTTTAAAAAAAAAATTGCAAATTTTTAGGGATTTAATAAAATTATTTATTGAGATCCTAAGATCTATTTAGCAGGATTTCCTTATTGTTTTAGAAGGTTACCTTTGCTGCTTTGCACATTCTTCTTCAAAGTCCAATACAAATCTTGATACCTTGTTTTTTTCACCTACCTTTTCTCTTTCTTTCGTTTTGTTTCTCCTTTTGTTGTTGCCTTGCTCCTACAAATAATTTGCCTTTTGGTAGGCCCAATTAGGGTTTTAGCAACTAAAACCATGATATTTTTATGCAAAACTTTTGTTTTGCATTCAAATGTTTTTTCAAAAATCTTGAGGACAAATGAACGTGTTTCTAGCCTTTTTATCCTAAAAGAATGATTTATAACCTTTCATAAGAACCCCTAGATCAATTTTGAGTATGAAATTTTGATGTTGTTAGGTGGTTTTGTGTATGCGGGTGTTTTAGTTGAAATTGACTAGGTTGATCACTTTCGTGATTTTGTGAGAATAATTTTGGTGTCATCATGACCAAAAACCACTTATGTTTGCTAGAGGAGGTGCATACCTTCGCATTGGACCTTCTCTTACTTGATTTAGATATTTGTAGCTTCACATTTAATTGCTTGAAGTGCTAACCCAATCGGTTTTTTTCTTGAACATTAAGTGAAGGTTGATCAAGAAAAAAATGATGAATATGGAATATAATCATTTAGTTTTGAGACCATAAGGTTATAAAGGGAATGTTTGTGAGTCGAATGATGGTAATTTTAACCTTGTGGGTGGTCGGAAACTCTAAATTTAATCGCTTGTAGGTGCGTTTTTTATCAGCCAAAATCAGAGAAGAAATTTTATAGTACATATAAAATGATATCATTTTGTCTAATCCTTAAAATTAAGGTTCTTTGGTTTGGAAGTTTCAGTTACACCCTTAATTTTGCAATTTCAACCTTGAATTTGAATGCACGTATTGTTTTAGTCCTTGTTTTCTGATTTGACCATTTTAGTCCTTGATTGGTCAATAAAACCTTGTTTTTCTTTAATTAAGCCCTTGAAACCATTGCTTTCAATTCCTACAATCGTGCATATTTCCCATAACGGTCATTAGTCTTAAATATGTTTACTTAAGTATGTATTTGTTTTTGAATTATAATTTTATGCAATTAAGTCTCTAATGTCAATAACTTAACTTTTTAGATTTAAATTTGATCCAAAAATCTTGAATTATTTTTAATAACACCTAGATTTTGCATAAACTAATTTCCTCTTGCAATCTGATCCTACATTATGTCTTTTCTTTTTTGGTAATGACATTCAAAATTTGCCTTTATAATTTATTGTGATTTTTCATGGCTATTGTAGTCTCATTATCGATGTCATTGGTTTGTAAGATTGACATAGTTGACTTAGATTTCTTTTGTCTATTTTTAATTGAATTTCTTTTAGTTTTATTATTTAACATTTGATTGATTACAAATTGAGCTTTATAATTTGTTTGAGTTTGTATTTTATGAAATTATTTTAGTCTCATGATCCGATTCATCGAATTTGTTAGTTAACCCAGATAGACTTTAGTCTTTTTATTATGTATTTTGTTAGATTGATTTTTTTTCTCAATTTCATCATTCAACTATAAGTTTATTGATGATTGAATTTCATAATTTATCTTGTTCTATATTATTTGAGGCTATCATGGTTTCATCATTTGTTTCATGAATATAGAAGGTTAATCTATGTTTGATTTAGGTTAATCCAATACTTTATTGTTTAATATTTTTTATAAGGATATCACCTTGATCATTTTAGTCAAATCATACTTTTACTAGTTATTTAAGTTATCTTTGTGCCTAACAAGTCGATTAGATCATGTTATATCAACTCTCATGATGACGTAACACAGATGGTTTATCTTGGGAAAGCCGAGTGTTACTGGAATTAAGTAATCTTGAGGGGCAATAAAGGGGAAAGCTTTTTTGCACATTTTCTAAACCAACATGATTAAAGAAATCTAATGACATTAAGACAACGATTATTGGAAACCTTAGGAAATAATTCTCGATCCATATTCGCTAGGGAAGTTGAGTGGATTATCCCCCAAAAGATCATGAAATTTTGTCACCTAGTGTTTATTGAGAACCGATAAGCAAACTCCAACGAGGGTGAAAACGTTATCTAACGATTTGGAATTGTTGGACTGGTAGCTGATGACTCCATCTTTTGAACTGTGCCCCTTCAGAAGTAAAACCTCGTGTGGTTACAAACCATGCACGTCGCTGTAGTTAGAAACTACAAAATTCTCAGCAGAGAAAAGTAATATATATGTGTGATATTTTGGAGTCAGTGATCAGCATGCAGATGCACTCCACGCGATTCTTGTAATATATATACATATATATATATATATTGAAGACTTGCTAGCTCTGATTAGGTGGGCACCATGGCAAGCTCGTTGGGTGTACGGAAAGGTGCATGGACGGAAGAGGAGGATACACTTCTAAGAAATGGCGTCGAGAAATATGGTGAAGGAAGATGGTGTCAAATCCCTCTGAAAGCAGGTATATATATATATATATATATAAATATCTAATTCTCTCGGTTCATGACTGTAATTAAAAAGTGTCGGTTTTTACGTATAAGAATTTCCCTATTTTTTGGACAAACATTATGGTTTCTCTTTTCTATACATGTTTATATATGTCTACATCGACTGTAGTCTCTGTCGTGTCTGAGAGCAGCTGCACAAGAGGCAAAGAATAATATTCAACTTGCTGGACGCTGGAAAAAGTATACAGTACTGACTCTAAATTCTATTCTGCAGGTTTGAATCGATGCAGGAAAAGCTGTAGAATGAGGTGGTTGAACTATCTCAAGCCGAATATCAAGAGAGGACAGTTTTCATTTGGCGAAGTAGATTTGATTATGAGGCTACACAAGTTGCTTGGCAACAGGCAAGTCATCGAAATTTTTTTTTGGAACTTAACCAATCTAGATTTTATTTTATTTTTGACAAGACAGGGTGTTCACTAAATCACCTTATAAGAAAAAAGAACTCACAATTAATGATGAGAAGAAAAAAACACGAAAGATAGAACAGCACAAAAGGAATCAAAGGATAGAGATGAAAAGAAAACCATGCATGTAAGCTTGAAAACCCGATCGATCTAAGAATGTTGAAGATAATGGAGTGGTACTGTTTCTATCGATTTAAGAAAAAACACCAGTGGAATGAAGCTCAAAAAGAGAGGGAGGGACTTCAACTGATTCGAGAGGATTCGTTTGTTATCTAAATAAAACGCTATGTCTCATTATTTAGGTCAGAAATTTAAGAGGAAAACTTGAACTGATCATGGAAGCCTTAATTACTCTCTTTTTTTCTTTTCTTTTTTAATTAAAGCTGATGGCAACAAGAAAGTGACTCTACGAAATTACAGAAGTACAAGGCTGAAAGCCAAGCCAAAAGGGAAAGCAAGCTTTGTCTCTATAAAGTTACTTTCCTTATATGACATGCTGAGAAGTACAGTTTAAATTACGAAGTAAAATTCAATTTTTTTTTTCGGTGGAGACATCTAATGCTCGACAAGTGTCTTCCATCTTATTTTACAACGTAGCCCGAATGATCTCGCACTTTAACCCATCCCACTTCAGTTTTGTTTTGAAAGGAAGAAGAAGCAGAATGAATTCTTAATAAACTCGACGGAAAACTCATGATTTTTTGTTACACAGGTGGTCGTTGATAGCCGGTAGACTTCCGGGAAGAACAGCAAACGATGTAAAGAACTATTGGAACACAAACCTGAGTAAGAAGGTGGTTTCCAGCACTATAGACGCTCAAACAAAACCAGAAGCAAAATCAATAACAAAACACGACATCATAAAGCCACGACCTCGGAACTTCAAAAATTTATGTTGGCTAAGGGCTGGAAAAGGTACTCCATTGATTAATGTTGGTTCTCAATATGGGGACGATCTTTGTAAACCATATTCAACCACAGCATTTCCCACTTCCGATATTAGTGAAATTGAAAGTGTGTGGTGGGAAAGCCTGTTGTATGACAAGGAAATTAATCAAACGAACAACAGCAGTTGTCTGGGTTCTTGTTCAGCAGCTAACCAAGAGCCCATCAAAAGTATTTTTGTAGAGGACAATCCACGAGGAGGTATAATGACTGGGGATGTGCTCTCTGAAAATGGACAAAATTGTTGGGATGACTTTGCTTTTGATGCAGATCTTTGGAATCTAATCGATTCAGAAATAGATCAACAAGGACTTGAAGGATTTTAGCTTGTATTGCTGTAATATTTGGTACCATACCAATTCATTAGTATTAAGTGTTCTTTTCCTGTTAAAAAACTTCAAAAATTGTTTGTGAGGATTTGTCAAATAAGAGTTTCTTTTTAGATTAGTTTTTTATTCAACCCATTTAAATATATTAATATTCTATACTAACATAAACATGTTTTAACCGAATTTGAAAACTATTTTTTCTAACAAAACATCCATGATAACATCAACTTTGAAAGTGAACATGTTGGTGCAACTCAATCGTTTGGTCCAAAGTTTGCTCTTTCTGAATCATTAATTCAAGTCTTACAATTTTCAAAACTAATAAATGATCATTCAAAAAAGTTACCAGCACAAACACTAATTCAGCAGCCAAAGATGTGGCCTCCTCGAACACCACAAACGGCGGTTGGTACTAGGAAGTTTGTCTGAGCACATGATAAGCTGAACAAAAACACTAATCCAGCCTGAGAAAGATATGGCTTCCTCGAACACCACAAACTTGAGAGCTTATAAAATAACAATTTAGAAAAAAAGAGTAAAATTACAAGTTATTTACACTGAGTATTTGATAATGATATCATCAGTATATCTTCAACTTATATTTTTTTGTCCTTGATTTTCGCTCTCTCCTCTGTCTTTACTGCAAATTGTTTTCTGCTGTATTACTTTATTATCATTTCTTAAAAAAATTGCTAAAGTAACTGTACCTTTTGGATGATTCCACAAGCTGCGACTACGGCTTCGATCTCCGGCAAATCAACAAAAAATGGGCATCATCGCCATCGCAAAACCCTGTGTTTAACGTTGCATATCATCATCAGTAGCATCAACAAATAGTGGGAATGAAACAGGAGTGAATATAGCAGCAGCCGCAGCTAGCGCGGTAAATACACCGGCGAGGTTGAATTTAGGGCACCGTCGCCGGTGGTTGCTAGCACATCGGCTGGGGAAAAAGAAGGCTCAAATGTTAAGGGATTTTTCTTCAGAAACTTATGGTGAGCAGGAGTTAATGGGGCGTCCTGGGTATAATCAACTACGTTGATCAAAATCGTAGGAATTTAGCGTTAATGTAAGCGCTAACAGATGTGATTTAACTTGCAACCAAGTTTTCAATTCCTTTTCGGCTAGTGATTATTTTTTTAATTGGAATAAATGTTTTGATTTTGAAATGTTTTAACATATTATTTCAAGGGTTATATATCATTATCAATCTCGAAAATTCATTAATTTTTTTAATTACTCTAAAATTTTAATATAATATATATAAATATATTAAGAGAATTGTTGTAGAATATTTTTAAGATAAATAAACATTACACTGCAAAAATGAGATAAATATAAATTAATATATTTGATCTATACCCATTCTCCCTCAGATCACGACAACCACCTCATCGCCGACTATCACACACCCCCGCGACACAAATAGTTGAATATTATTTGCTTGTCGTACAGTATCTTAGACTATATATACTTGATATTGACCTATACTAGCCTTGATCATGTCCATGCTTCATCACAGGGCCTACTATGTTTTAAAAGATGAATAATGTTTAGCTACCAGAAACTTGATTGAATACTATTTTCAAAACGATGAAAGAAAACTGTACTCCTCGATTATTAATTTTCATTTGGAGGCTTGAATAGATAGATGGTTGAAGCTATCTTAGTTTTTTTTTTGGATATCCATATAGAAATGGAGGAAACACATGACCCGGAAAGCGCACTTTATAGACCCAGGACATGTGTAAACCTCCGGCTGTCCCAGGCTCTTACGAGGAGGGGTTGTTTTCCAGACTTGAACTCAGGTCTACCGTAGCAGAACCCAAGTGTCAGTCGCTAGGCCGGACAGCTATCTTAGTTTTCTGTCTTGGTAACATGCAAGTCCTGCTAAGTTGCTGTTACGATGGCGACAATTGCGTGCACTACATGTTTATCACTAATGATGAATAGAGCCCTAATAACATGAAATTTTATAAAAGCTTGAACAATAATATCAATAATATAAAAAATACATTTTAATTAATTAAAAATGTTAAAATACATTAATAAAGCCTCCGCTTACAAGCTTTAAAAATGAAAGTGATCGAGGGGAAATGGTAGTCTATATATTTTACTACGGCATTGCCATGATCCAATAATCAAATAATGAAAGTGAACGTATGTGGTGGAAAATCTAACAGGCAACATAAGCTGGTGGAGGGTTAGAAGTTGAGATGAGCACATCAACAATCTTTTTGTAGGGCCGCCAATAAGGACAAATTTGTTGATGTTTTCATGTGAACTTTTGGATTCTGATCAATATATAACAAGATCAACAACTTCAACGAAATTAAATCATTATATATATATATATATGCACAACCAAATATATCACTTACTACGGTCAATTTGGAGTGTTTTCGTTTTTCTTAATAAAAATAAATTAAAACAATAACAAGTAGCCAACTCTATAATTCGTGAGTCTCAAATGTCATCAAAACCCTTTTTAAATTGAGAAATTACGATGTACAAGATTCAATAAAAAAAAGATAATAGAAACAAAAAAGAAAAAAAGAAAAAACAAATCTCGGGATACACCAAAACTATATAAGATTAAAATAAGGTTAATTTTGAAAGTATTTTTCATTCAAAAATATATTAAAATGATGATTTTTTTTCTTAAAAAAATATTTTTAACATCAACGTATAAAATAATCTAAAAACACCAAATTGTTTTAATTTATAGTATAAAACAAAAATAAAAATAAAAATATTTTTTTTGAAACGCTTTTGAAACGCAATGTCAAACAATCGTGTAAAGACTCGACCTCGAAAACTCAAATTTTATGTTGGTTAAGTGTCTATTTGGGAGTATGGTTGCGGTTGTTTTTGAAACTGTTTTTCGTTAAAAAATACATTAAAATAATGTTTTTTTAAAAAAATATATTTTTAATAACAACACATGAAAATATCTAAAAAACAATAAAATATAAAAATAAAAATAATTTAATTTTTTTAAAAATACTTTTAAAAATTACGATAAACAACCCTAGGAGGGTACTTATTAGTTATTAATGCTAGCTAGTTGTCGATGAAGAGACGATCGATCTGTACAAGCCTTGTCCTACAGCAGCATTGCCACCTTCGAATATTAATGGAGTTGAAAGTACGTGATGGGAAATCTTGCTAGATGACAAAGAAATTAATCCAACGGACAGCAGAAGTTGTGTTCCAGGTTGGAAGCTAACGATGAGCCCATCACAAGTCTTTTTCTTAGGACAACGCACCAGGAGGGACAAAAGTCGAGGACGTGCTCTTTGAAGAAGGCAGAGATTATTAAGAAGATATTCTTCATAGCCGCCACCTAAACAAGAAGAAAAGAAAAACTAGAGAGAGAAAAGAAGAAGAAGAAAGGAACGAAAGTTCAAAACCACCATTCTCTCCCAACTCCGGCGGTGGTGAGCCACCCTGCCATGAGTAGGAAGAAGTCGTGCATGGTGCGAGATACGTACGTGTGCCAACAACGACGGTTCTCCTCTAACGTACGCATGCTGCATATTACTTTTATCGTACCAATGATCTTGCACAGCTTAAAACTGTGTAGTTATCTTATTTAATCGAATGACTTTGGCTTCAATAGCCATGCATTACAACTTGGAATCAAAGAAAACAACCCACATCTTCATCTCCCCAAGATTGTGGTAACAGAAACAGAAAACGATGACTAAGGCATGAAAAAATGTGCCGCCGCCACAGAAAGAAGCGCCACCTTGTGGTGGCCGAAACCCAACCAGAAGGCAATAACCACCACCTTCCTTCGACGCCATCAATTCTCTCAATTTGAAAGAAGGTTCATCCACCGACAACTCTTCTTTATTGACGGTTGGCAATGCACCTTGAGGTAACAAACGACCTCAAACCCAATCAACAATTACGGCGAAGAGAGAGACATCGGCAAACCATACAGAGATAGAGCTAGAAGAAATAGAGAGGGAGAGAGAGGATCGAGGCTTAGAAAGGTCAGGTCTCCTTCCATGGAGTACGTAAAGGAGCATCGCCGGTGTAAAAGAGAAGAGGAGGCCATGCCTTACCAATGGTGGCGGCGGCGTGTGAATCTATACGCTAACGGTGGTTCATGCCAAATGCCTTGGAAGGTCGATATAAACTCAATTTGGATCTTGAAAAAAAAATACTGATAGTATCTTAATCCTTTAATTTTGTTAGATATTGGTATTATTATTATTATTATTTTTATTATTATGTTGTTGTTGGTGGTGGTGGTGATGATGATGATAATGTTGTGGTGTTGTAATATTTTGTTTTTTTTTGTCTTTGTTTTTTTTGTTTTTTTGGCACAAAAATATAACTACTAGAATATCATTAATTAATCATTGTTTCCCATAAAATTTCTCGTGAATCTCAGAGGAGATAAAAACAATTAATTATAATTTAGTCATTATAATTTATAATAATAAAAAAATAAATTTATGTATTATAAAAAAATAATTAAAAATATTTTTAAGTAATGTTGGTCTTGGTTAATTTAGTAGTATTCTATTCTAAAATATTATGCTTTCTCGCTAAACTTTCCATCCAATCTACTTATTTATTTATTTTACAAATTTATTTTTAAAATAACAAATGAAAATAAAATGAAAAGGAATATTAAATAAATGAAAAGATTTTTATTAAAGAAAATAAACACATGTAGATTATATAATATTTACTCAAAAATATTTACTCAAACTATTAAAATGCTTTCTAACAAAAGTCTAATTGAAGATACTTTACTCCTCCTCACATATTACTGCTCTTTGGAATAACATTTTGATTTTGATTTTTTAATTCTATCCTTTAATATTATATTTATTTTTATTAAGTTATCTCATTTGCATGAAATGGATCATGGGTTCATCCGTTGCAAATAAGTAAGGTTGCCGTTGCAAATGTGCATTTGCAACGGATTTTGCAACGGATACATTCCGTTGCAAAACGGTGACTGCAAATTTGCAACGGCTAATCCGTTGCAAAATTGCAACGGATTAGCCGTTGCAAATGTGCAACGGGTTAGCCGTTGCAACTTTGCAACGGCTTAACCGTTGCCAATTTGCAACGGCTAATCCGTTGCACATTTGCAACGGCTAACCCGTTGCAACTTTGCAACGGATTAGCCGTTGCAACTTTGCAACGGCTAAGCCGTTGCCAATTTGCAACGGATATTCCGTTGCACCTTTGCAACGGCTAATCCGTTGCAAAGTGGCAATTTGTTTTTTTACAATTATTTTTTATATTAAATTGTTTATTTAATTTATGGAACATTTACACCCTTTGATTTTATTATTTTTTAGAAGCAAATAAATACATTTCAAATAACATAAAGGATATATTATACAAATTCATAAAAGATTCAGTTACATTTACTTGTTGAAGTATATACATATTTGTACATCAACATAAAACAAAGAAATTAATAGTTCTATCACTAGCAACATGAAAAAAAAAAAATACATAGTTATGGTGGAAATTATTTACGATGTTGATGAGATGCTGATGGACCAGTATTTGGGGGGTGTGGTCGAGGTCTATTCATTGTGCAAGATGTGGGACCCATATTTGCCATCGTATGTGATGACATCGTGCCAACGGGTGTTGACATATCTTGACTCATAAAGTCAGGCCTCTCATTACTTCCATGCTGGTTCGCAAGATAAGTTGTAATGGAGTCAATCTGACGTTGCATATTCTTAATAACACAATCTTTTACTAGCAATTCGTCCTTCAACTCCTGTATTACAGTGCTCGGATATGTCGAATTCATAGAGTACGAATGTTGAGATGAACTCGTACTAACCTTCGATGCTGGCATACGTGGTGCACCGTAAACTCGACCCTTGCTGACCCCCCCTGAAGCTTGACACCAAGCTTCTCCATCAAAAGAAGGATGGACATCTCGGTTTGGTCATACTTTTCAATCATCTCATTTCTATATTTTTCCTGCAAACAGACAAGTACATGTACAAAGAAATTTGTAAAACAAATAAGAAATTATATACTAGTAATTAATTAATAAAAATTAATAGTACTTACCACAACTGTTTTGGACCTATTATCCACGAATGTGCCGCTTTGATTTACATTCTTATGCAACATTGAAAATACGTCATCCCATGGAAGTTCTTTTCCACCGGCTTGTTGTTGCTATGAACATTTTAAAAATAATTAGGAGCATAAATATTAACCCAATACAACAACAAGTGTTTAATAATCTTAATGCTTACCATACTGGCTCGATACGATGCAAATGACACTGAGCCACCACAATGAGAACTTATTTTTCCATCTGTTTGTTTCAACCGATTCCGTTTTGAAGCGTCAGATCGTCTATGGAATTCTTCGGTTGACCAAACTTCAAGTATCATTTTATTCCAATCTTCCTTTTGTATCCAAATTGGTCCATTGTCAATGCAGTCAGTTATATTTGTGGTGTTCAGTTTAGCCAGAGCTTTAGAGCGTGCTCGGGCCAATAGTTGATTCAACGAGATTTGAGCTTTAACTTCCCATATATTCCGAACAATCTCTTCATCTTCCACGGGGAAGTCATATTTTTTCTATTAAATACATATGAAAAGTATAATCATTAAAAATACACGATCACAATTATGAAAATAGTTGCGTGAATTCAAATTAAACAAGGCAATAAAGTCAACAATATTTTTTTTGTCATACCTTGAACTCTTTGAACAATTCATCCTTATACATCAAATCTACTTTGTCCCAGCTGTGCCATGGCCCCTTGAAATTACATCGCAATATGTTTCCGATTTCACGCCCACATGATGCGTTATTAAACCTGATATATTATAATAACAATTTTTTCAGTAAACAAATACAGACATAAATATTGAATGTGTTAAAAAACTATAAAACTTACTCTGTTCGTCCATACAAACTCAGTTGTCGTTTTTTTGTTACTGGATTGATTTCGGTGTCAAAACCCATCCGTTTAATGCAAACATTGTTCCCTTCTGAGTTTTGACCACTGCCTGATTGGTGACAATCTTCATTTTGATCGTTATTATCCTCTTCGTTTATTGTTTCGTCAGTTTCGGTCTCCTCATCATCCACATGATCACCATCCACTCCCGGATAATTATCACTCCCCAGCAAATGCTGATACCTGAACATGTAATTATCTTCTATATTTGGAAATGAGCTTGGGACTTCGGACATGTTATTATCATCTACGTCTGTACGGTCAATAGGACGAGAAGTTGTTGCAGGCCTACTCTTCCTGTATGAATTTTTCTTTGATCTGGATGAAAACTTACCAGTCTTCGAATCTACTATAGATCCACGCCACAACATGATTTCAAAAACTAAAGTGTTGTTATCAATAACTGTTTGCAATAAATAATAATCATGACAATTAAGCAATTTAAGCATAACACTAATCATAATAACAAAAAAACGTCAATATTAAAATAAAATGAACAAATCGTAAGAAATTAATTTAAGTACCAAGCTCATGATCAAACATCATAATACTAATCATCATTATCATCAACATCAATATTTCAATAAAAATAACAAATCATAGCATAACGACAATCATCATTACCATCAACATGAATATTTCAATGGAAGTAACATATCCAAGCATAATACTCATCATCATTACCATCAACTTCTAATATTTCAATCAAAATAACTAATGCAAGCATAACGGCAATCATCATTTCCATCAACATCAATATTTCAATCGAAGTAACATATCCAAGCATAATACTCATCATCATTACCATCAACATCACATATTTCAATCAAAATAACAAATCCAAGCATAATACTAATAATCATTACCATCAACATTACACATATTAGGAATCCAAATTAACAATACAAGCATAATGCTAATAATCATTAACATCAACATCAATACTTTAGTAGGGAATAAAAAAAATACATGCATAATGTTAATCATCATTATCATCACTCCTAATTACATCATCATCAACATCTACACCATCACCAATGACATCATTGTCAGACACAATTTCTTCATCCAAAGCCATTTCATGCTCTTCTCCCGAAATTCCCTCAACCCGAGGCAACTCATGGTGATTGATTTCTTCATAATAAGATGAGTCAGCAAGCACATTTACATCATCAAGTGACGGATCAGGCAGCACACAAAATGGATGAGTAATTTCATCTAATTGATCAACATCAAATGATTGAACATTGTCGGTGTTTTCAGTAAATTCCCCCATATGTACGTTATAACGACTTCTAGCTGATGTCTTTATAACTGCCCACCTTTCTGATGATTTATTATTTGGTGGACATGAATAGTACACTTGTTGACATTGTTGCGCCAAAACAAAATCTTCATTCCCATGTAGCCTAGAAGTAATTTTGATTTCAACCAAACCATTTGAACGATGCTTTTTAAGTCCACGTTTTGTATCATACCAATGACACTTAAACATAAATACCTTGCATTTATTTCCTAAATATTTTAGCCTAATCACTTCTTGAAGCATTCCATAATAATCAATCTCATTCTCATTGTAGGTACTTCCTTTAACACAAACCCCGCTATTCATAGTTTTTTTATATCTTCCATAACTTTGAGTATGAAATTTAAACCCATTTACATAATACCCATTATAACATTTCACTGAATTTGACGGCCCCATTGATAGTGCAAAGATTTGATTCTCAATTCCAGTTGATTTGTATTGAACCTAGCATAAGAATAATAATAACCATGGATGAATTTATTAAATTTCATATAAAATATTTAATATAACAAGATTCTTATTGAAAAAACTTACATGATTTTTCAACCAAATTGGAAATATCTGCTCACATAGTTTTTCAATTTGGACTTCGGTAAATTGTGGTTGTTCTGTCTTCAGCTCTTGACGACATTGCCTAAAATTGTAATTGTTAGGTTATATTAAATTATAATAAATGACGATCAAAATGAATATATTTGACACTTACTCCATATAGGGTTTCAATTCTTGACAATTGAAAATGACATAGCTGTGTGCTATTTTCATTTCTTCGTGCGATAACTGCCTTCTATAAAATTTCTTGGACAACTTTCTCCCAGGATAGGAAAACACAGAAAGTTGTCCACCTTCACATTTAGATCCTCCATCGTCATTTCTTGGAACTCTATTCCATATTGTTTCAACATCATCACCAAAATAATACGACGCAAAATTTGTAATTTCGTCAATTAGGTAAGCCTCACAAATAGAAGCCTCAACGTGCGCTTTATTGGTTACTTTCTTCTTCAGATAAAACATATACCTACATTATTTTTTATAATTAATTTGCATTGAAATAAATTATAAATGGAAATTTTAAAACAAATTACATTGTATGAGATCATACCGTTCAAATGGATACATCCATCGATATTGAACGGGTCCTCCAGCTTGTGCTTCATAAGGAAGATGTATCGTTAAATGTTCCATGGAGTCAAAGAACGATGGAGGGAAAATCTTTTCAAGTTTACAAAGTATTTCAATTATATTTCGCTGCATCAGCTCCACGTGGTTGACATTTAAATTTGTAGCACAGATGTCCCGAAAAAAAACTGACAATTCAGTTAATGCCTCCCATAGTGGTCTAGGCAAGTAAGGTCGGAATGCGACAGGAATAAGTCTTTGAATAAATACATGACAATCATGACTTTTCATACCCGAAACCTTACATTGACCCTCTTTCACACACCGTGATATATTTGAAGCATAGCCATCAGGAAAGGACAACTCTTTCATCCATGACAACACTTCTTGTTGTTGTTTCTTTAATAGATAATAACTACCTTTCGGTTTGTAAACTCGACCATTGTCATGTTGTTGCAAATGTAAGTTTGGCCTCCTACAATACAACTGAATATCTAACCTAGCCTTCACATTATCCTTGCTTCTATCAGGACAATCCATGACTGTATAGAAGATATTGTCAAAACAATTTTTCTCTATGTGCATGACATCTAGGTTGTGACGGAGTACATTAGTATGCCAATATGGAAGCTCCCAAAATATACTTTTCTTCACCCAATTATGATACACACCGAAACCGGGAATTTTATCACAAGAGCTATGAACATGTCCATCAGTAAACTTTGACACTTCATCTAACATCTGTAAACCAGTTCGACGTGGGAAAGGAGGGAGCTCTTCAACTACTCCATTCATAAACTTATCTGCCTGGTATCTATAGGGGTGGTTCATGGGTAGGAATCGTCGATGACTGTCAAAAAATGTTGTTTTCCCACCATTTTTTAACCTAAAAGCCTTGCTATGCTCCATGCAGTAAGGGCAACATAATTTCCCATGAGTACTCCAGCCTGATAACATACCATATGCAGGAAAATCACTAATGGTCCACATCAAAGCTGCTTTCAATTGAAAATTTTGTTTACTGTATACATCATAAGTTTCAACACCAACAGACCACAACTTATTCAATTCATCAACCAAGGGTCTTAGAAAAACATCAAGCTTCTTTCCAGGATTCTTTGGGCCGGGAATGATCATTGATAAAAACATAAATGGTTTTGTCATGCACTTCCAAGGAGGCAAGTTATACACTGTCACAATTACCGGCCAACAAGAATATGCATTTGACATCATATTAAATGGACAAAATCCATCCGTGCATAACCCTAATCTCACATTTCTAGGATCTGCCGCGAAGTTAGGATGCATACGATTAAACTCTTTCCATGCATATCCATCTGATGGATGCACCATTACTCCATCATCTGACATATGAAAATGATGCCATGTCATATCTTTAGCATGATGTGGAGACATAAATAGCCTCTGAAGTCTTGGTGTCAATGGAAAGTATCGGAGTTGCTTCTCCGCCTTTCTTTTTGTGCCTTTAATAGTTGGGTTTGTAGGTTTATATCGTGAACTTCCACAGAAGTCACACATGATTTTCATTGCATCCACCCCGTAATACAACATACAGTAATTCGGACACACGTCATATTTATCATAGCCAAGTCCAAGTGGCCGCATAAATTTTTTGGCTTCATAAAAATTTGAAACCAAATTTGCATCATCAGGCATACAACTCTTAGCAAATTCTGTAAATTTGTTGAAGGCATTTTGAGTTAAATTTAAATTTGACTTCATATTAAGCAATTGTACAGAAGCCGATAATTTGGTTTGCTTGGTACACCCTTCCCACAAAGGTTCCTCGGCAGCTTTCAACAACTTAAAAAATTTAGATGCCTCTACATTCGGAGGTTCCTCTATGACATCGGGACTGCAAACCCTATCATTATAGCATACATCATCATTCCCCATTGCATCTAGAACCATATTTTTATACGGATTTGGATCACCCATGTCATTCACACCACGACTAGGCCCTCCTGATGAAGGTCCGCCCAATATATCCGTGACAAAAGGTTCCCCATGTACAGTCCAATTTTCATAATAAGGTAAAAACCCTCTTGTCAATAAATGCTTACAAACATCATCTGCTTCTTGGAACTTTTTATTTTTGCATCTCACACAAGGACATCTAATTTTTCCCTCATAGATATTTTTATCAATAGAAAATGCGAAATTGATAAATCTTCTAACACCCTCAATAAATTCAGGACTAAGGCGACCACTTTGCATACGACGATACATCCACTGGCGGTCGTCCATATTAATCTAGTAAACATTATGACATACAAACATTTTAGAATGTTGTTTCATTTTGTATGGCGCAAGAGACAAATTAAAAATAAATTGCTTTGAATAACTGAAACATAAATTAAGTTTCTTATATTTCACCACTATAGATTAATGCCTAAGATCATTTTCATATAACAATTATTTAGAATTTGCAAGTTCAAATGGATTTACCGTAAGACCCCTTTGTTTTTGTATTTTTTTTATTAATTATGAATATGAATTTCATACTACATTCATTAGGGTGCGAAGGGGACAACTCTGTCTCCCATAAGTGTTGTTTTTGAACTAGTTTACATTACATATTACTTATTTAATTTTATATATTTTTTCAGCCCCCTTTTTTCTAAGTGTATTTGCTATAGGTCCACATTATTAACGATGTTAATGGACATTAAGTTAAACGTCATGTTATGAAATTTATTCATAATTTTGTTATAACAAAATCTTTATTGCTTTGTGTCATTGTTTCTACTTCATAACATAAAGGCTATACCATGTAATCAATAGTTTCTTAGTAATAACTAGGTAACTATGTTCATGTAGCAAACTAATTATTTAATGCAAACCAAATTTTTGTCCCTCATAAGAAAAACATAAACTTGCAACGGTAAGCAAGAGCATTTCTGGATGAGTCCAAGCAAGAAATAGCAAAATAAGTAAGTTAACAGAATATATGTTATTGCATTGATGGTACAATTTACATGTTAAAGTAATATGTTTAGCAACATGATAAATAAAAAATAAAGAGAATATATCCATACCTCTATCACAGACGCAAAGTCTAAGCAATAAGAGAAATCCTACAGGAGAAGCACCAAATAAGCTGCACCATCGAAGATCCATTGTTTCAATATAAACGCAATCAAATGATGGTTAAGCTATTGTACAAGAACAACCATTATCCAAGTACAGACAAAAGACAACATGAGTTTAATATGGAACTAGTGGGATGAAATGTAGGACTAAATTGAAGGGCCATTTAGGAATCAAGGCACAGCACACATTCAAAACATAATCTCACAACAGCACATTATCATCCACACGAAAGATAAAGGAAATGAAATATGAACGTAGTCTTCTATTTTGATAACTAATTCCTAATAAAACTCCTTCCCCTGCTCCTTTTCAACTTCTTTTCAAGCTTCGTCTCTGTCATCATCTAAAACTGATTGTAAAAAACTTTACCTCATCATTGATAATCTAAAGAGTTCGGCAGAAAAATTGAAGTGCTTTTTCTCGGCAAAATCATATGGGTGACCAAAATAATGCTAAACTTATGCTAATAAATACATACATGGCGTCAAATTAAGCTGAATTAATAGTGGAAATGGCGTCTAGAAGAAAAAACCGAAATCAAAAATATTCGGATAAAAACTAAGGAAATAAAAATTTGAAATGCTTACCGTATGAAAGAAGATCGGCGTTGTTGTGGTGATGGGTCGTCTGTTTAACTCAATGTCGACGCTGACAAGGTCGAACGGGAAGAAGAGATGGAATTTGATTTTTGTTACCACTGTACAGTGAACATGTTCACTGTACAGAACATAAGGGAGATCGAGGAAGGAAGAGAGATGTGTTATGAGGAAGATGATGAGTGATTTGTTGTGAGGAACAAGAACAGCGACTGTCCAGAAAAGAGGAGGAAGAGAGATCGAGCGCGGGAGGGAGAGAGATCGAGCGAGGGAGGGAGAGAGTTCGAGGGAGGGAGGAAGAGAGATCGAGGGACTGTTCGTCCGGACGAAGAGTTTTATCCGCAAGCCATAAAACGCACCGTTTTGGTCAAAACGGTGCGTCCAGGTAATTTATTTGCAACGGATAATCCGTTGCAAATAATTAATTTTGCAACGGATTAGCCGTTGCAAAGTGGGAATTATACGCAACTCATAAAACGCACCGTTTTGGTCAGAACAGTGCGTACATGGACTTAATTTGCAACGGATAATCCGTTGCAAATAATTAATTTTGCAACGGATTAGCCGTTGCAAAGTGGGATTTAAGGGCAAAGAATAAAACGCACCGTTTTCGTCAACACAGTGCGTACAGGTATTTATTTTGCAACGGATAATCCGTTGCCAATAATTAATTTTGCAACTGATTAGCCGTTGCAAAGTGGGAATTAAGGGCAAAGAATAAAACGTACCGTTTTCGTCAACACAGTGCGTACAGGTATTTATTTTGCAACGGATAATCCGTTGCAAATAATTAATTTTGCAACGGATTAGCCGTTGCAAAGTGGGAATTAAGGGCAAAGAATAAAACGCACCGTTTTCGTCAACACAGTGCGTACAGGTATTTATTTTGCAACGGATAATCCGTTGCAAATAATTAATTTTGCAACGGATTAGCCGTTGCAAAGTGGGAATTAAGGGCAAAGAATAAAACGCACCGTTTTCGTCAACACAGTGCGTACAGGTATTTATTTTGCAACGGATAATCCGTTGCAAATAATTTATTTTGCAACGGATTAGCCGTTGCAAAGTGGGAATTAAGGGCAAAGAATAAAACGCACCGTTTTCGTCAACACAGTGCGTACAGGTATTTATTTTGCAACGGATAATCCGTTGCAAATAATTAATTTTGCAACGGATTAGCCGTTGCAAAATAAATATTAAGGGCAAAGAATAAAACGCACCGTTTTCGTCAACACAGTGCGTACAGGTATTTATTTTGCAACGGATTAGCCGTTGCAAAGTGGGAATTAAGGACAAAGAATAAAACGCACCGTTTTCGTCAACACAGTGCGTACATGTAATTAATTTGCAACGGATAATCCGTTGCAAATAATTTGAATTTGCAACGGAATAGCCGTTGAAAGTAATTTTCAATTGCAACGGGATTTCCGTTGCAAATTTATATTGCAACGGAAAATCCGTTGCGAAGTACATTTAATTTGCAACGGATATTCCGTTGCAAATGATTTTTATTTGCAACGGAAAATCCGTTGCAACCCATGGTTTTTTTTTTTTTTTCGGGAATTTGTTTAGCAACGGAAAATCCGTTGCTAAACAAAATTCCGTTGCAAAGTTTGCAACGGATTTTTGCCGTTGCAAAAATCCGTTGCAAACAGCCCCCTTTTTTAGTAGTGTCACTCAATTGTTTTTAATTTTTCTAATTTCATCTTTTAATAGTAAATCACTCGGGATTATGTTTTGATTTGTTTCTACGAGAGATCTTAGTCTAAAAATTAGGTTTCACGGGTCTTGATATTTTAACCTCAGTTAATCAAGTTTTTTTTTTTTTTTAAAAAAAGATTATCTTAGTATTATGGCCTAGGTTAGGGCTCATTCAACATTGGATTTCTCTTATTTTTGGGTTATCCCTATCTCATGATCCAGGTTGCGGGTTTTATGTGTTAACCCAGTAGACTCAATTTGTTTTGTTTTTTAATTGACATTTTCCCCAATTTTATCAATTAATATTATGCTTGATTGAGAATTAGATTTCATAATTTATTTTAGCTAGCTTTTTATTAGGTTTTTCCCACCTTATGACTTAGTAATATATCTTACTAAGTTAACTCGGGTTGACTTAGCTTATTTTTTATGTAATTTTTTAATTTAAATTTTTATAATTTTTATCGTTCAACATTATATTTGAAAGGGTTGATTGAGAATTGAGCTATATAATACATTTCAATTTTTTCTTATAAGATTATTTTAATCTCATGACTAGACTCACAAATTTGGCAGTTTGAACCCATATAAATCATATTTTTGTTTTTGTTCGTTGAGGTTATCTCGATTTAATGATCGGGTCATGTGTTTGCTAGATTGATTCAAGTTGTGTTTCATGTTTTTTTTATTGATTTCTTTTTTTGAATCTCATTCTTAAATATTTGGCTTATTGAGAATTGGACTTCGTTATTTGTTTGATTTGTTTTATATATAGTTATCTATGACCCGATTCTCAGGTTTGATTGGTTAGTTTAAGTCTCTTTTTTTTTCGATTTTATCATTTAACATTAAATGATTGAGAATTAAGCTACATAATTTATTTTAATTTGTTTTTTTTATAGATTTATTAAAGTCTCATACATTGACATGTTAATTTAGTTTAATCTAAATAATTATAATATATTATTATCTTAATATTTTAAAAAATATCATCTTGAATTTATTTTTGAATCAATGATATTTTTCAAGATGGATCAATAACTTAGTCAATTTGCTGTTGATCAAGAGTTCTTTTACTCTACATTCTAGTAGTGTTGATCAATTTCTTCTTGTTCTTTTTTCAAAAATAAAATAAAAAAATAAAACGCGTTATTGGATGGGATGGGATGGGATTTCTAATCTCAACTTTTCAATGTATTAAATGGTTGAAAGTGTTAACCAACCTTTTCTCGTGATCTCTACTTTCTTGGTGCCTTGCTGGATGATTTCGGACGTTTCTCATGTTTGTCTTTTAATATATAGTATTTTAAAAAAATTATTTTTGATTAATATATGAAAACGATTTAAAAATATATAAAAAAATAATTTAAAATAAAAATAAAAATAAAAAAAATTTAATTTTTTTTTTGAAATGAAATGACAAATAAAACCTTAATATTCATAAAAAAAATATTTTTAAAATAGAATGAATTTTTTTTTGCATTTGCACTTGATAGATGATAGGTTGTTCGAGTTTAATTTTCCAATATAAAAAACAAATATCCAAGTGGTGAACCTGGTAGTTTAGGTCCCATAGGGGGGTACCGTGGCGTCATCTACAACCACACAAATAAAAAGCAGAAAAAAACGCAAGTACCTGGACGGCTGGACTAGACCCGATTAGGCAACTGCAAACTGACAAATTAAAAAACAATAATTTAAAAGATGTTTGACTAGCGTTGCTATGTAGTCAGTGAAGACGGGAAAAAAGCAAAGGAAAACACTTTTCGTTAGAATGTGTTTGGTATTGTTTTTGTTTTTATAATTGAGATTTAAAAAAAATAATTTTAAAAAAAGTGTTTTTATTGCGGTTTAAAATAAACTGGTTAAAAATATGGTTGAGTTAGAGGTTAAAAAAAATCAGTTTTGGATGTTTGGTTACCAACTTTTCATATTACTTTTAACTTGTTAAATCACTTTAAAGGACATAAACATACACACATTTAATTATATATATTTATATTGTATTAATAACTTTGAAAACTTTGATGTCTCGTAAAACTTTGCAAATAAAAACAAATCAATATTAAAACAAACACTAAATACTATCAAGAAAAAAAAGCCAAACATAACACGAACATTTAATTAAACTCAAAATTATTACTTGTGAGAAGTTAACTCAAAGTTGGATTCTCTCTCTCTCTCTATACACACACATACACACCCCTCAACACAGCCATGGGAACCTCCAAGGGAAAACATTAAACATTGATTGATGAAGGTATCCTCAACAGATACCAATCCTTATTCAAATATTATGTTTTTCTTAGTATTTTATAAAATATATTTTAAAAAATAACTGCAACTCTGCATGGATTCATGCATGAAATTAATCACACACACTGTCAAATTCCTTTTATTATAAAAATCGCAGCTCAGATATTTTTAATATACTAATATTACAAAATGATTTTAAACAAACAACATTTTAGTATATTTTTGGCAAATAGTAGTGTCACTGTCTGCCATGTCCCTCTTCGATGGAAAAGATATGACAGAAACGTGGTTGACGAAGTCACACATTTTGTTCGCTCGCAAAAAATAAAAGGAAAAGTCGTGTTCAAATCGCCACCATCATCCTTTACCATTCAGGTTTTTATTTTGCAATTTTTTTTCTTACATTAACATGTTAAAATCATTAAAAATACATTTTGTTTTGGTGTGCTTTTTGACCATTAGGGTTCTTGGACTGAGTGCCTCGTTAATGTAAGTTTTCTAAAGCGACTCTTGGATATTCATGGGTTTGTTTGCTCATATAGTGATCATAATTTTGTCTAATCATGTTTTAACTGTAGTTACCTTGTGCTATTAACGGTCAGTTTCAAAAATCATTGAGATTATTTTTATTTTTTATTATAAATACATTAAAATAATATTTTTATATTTTTTTATAAACTTTTTTTGACATGGCATATTAAAATGATATTAAAACATGAAAAATAATAATTTAAAACAAAAAAAAATATTTTTTAAAATTTTGTTGAAACACAAATAATTTATCAGTGGCATAATATTGTCTTATGTTCAGACTTGTGGAGCAGAGAAAGTAGAGAAATCATGAAGCAAAGAAATCATTCTTTCCCACGATCTTTTGCCAAAACTATATGCTAATAATAATGACACAATCATATCTAAACTTGAAAATAAATAACCTAGGCAATTACACACACACACATATATATATATATATATATCTTCAGAAAATTCTCTACGATTGACTGTTCGTTAAGCAAGACTGCTAGTAGACAACTTGCAGTGTAGGTTCTGCACCGTACAGCTCAAAAGCTTTGCTCTTCCGTCCACTATGAATGCATGTTTTTTCGTGTCAAAATTGGCGTTGACTATCTCCATGCATGTTTTTTCGTGACAAAATTGGCGGTGGTATACTTGATTATCTCCAGTTCTATTTTGCTTCTCATTTTAAAAATAATTTTTATTAATGTTTTACATCATATTTTTTATATAGTAGTGTCAAAAATAATTTTTTTAAGTATTTTAATATATTTTTAAATAAAAAATATTTAAAAACAACTATAATTAAATTCTCAAACAAAACGATGTGATATTGTACTATATGGGCACAATTATTATTATTACTATTACCACTATATTGATTAAAACTAATTTAGATGAAAGTTATCAATTTTATTTTGTTTCTAATGAAAATACCAAATATATCTTTTATTTGCTTATAAATTAGAATAATTAAAAATAAAATTTATCTTGATTAAAATCTCATTATGTTTTGGATTTTTCTAATCAAATTCTAGCTAAAATATTTTGATTCTATCCCAATCAATTAGTGTTTTTTTAACAATCCATGTTTTTTCTCATTATTTCATTCAAAACCTAGTTTATTCAATGTTTGTGGGGTCGGCACGATGACATTAGAGTTTTTGGAACTCACCACCTTGTTATTTGTTTAGGATTTATTAGAAACCCAAATGTTTTGGTCTTCCTAAAAATATCAAAGGGTAAAAAGCTAGTTGTGGTTAGGAAAAATATTAACACCTCTAATGTGATCTACTAAAAATAAACTGTTTTTGGGTGGTTTTAATATGATTTTGAGATATGATGGTTTCTTAGCAAATGATTTCAGTTTTGGATGGGTGAGCTTCTCTATCGTAGACTTGTACGTAAGTTGTTTGGAATACTTGTATAGGTTTTTTGATAGAGTTTACCTAGATTGGACAAAAAAGGATGAGATTATATATGCTAAAATACTATAAATCTAAGTTGGTAAATATTTAAAATAACTTTGAGATTTTTTTTTAGATAAATCATTGATGTTTAAATATCAACCTCTCAATATGTCCAACATTTTATTCACTGTCTTTACTTATTTTTCTCATGAATTCAAGAACAATAGGTTAAAATACCTTTAATTGATTAAAAATTATGAATATTTAAAATAACTCCAAGAATTTTTTTCCGGGTAAATTATTGATATTTTAAATAACAACCTCTTAATAGAACCAATATTTTATCAAAAAAATTACTCAATTTTTCTCTTGAAGTAGAAGAAGATTAATTGTATTTTAAAAAAAATATTAGCCAAATTTTGAGGGATTTAATAAAATTATTCATTGAAATCCCAAGATCTCTTGAGCAAGATTTCCTCATGGTTTCAAAAGGTTTGCAAGCTCTTGTTGCTTTGCACATTCTTCTTCATAGTCCAATACCAATCTCGGATTCCTTCTGTTTTTTCTCCTACCTTTTCTCTTGCTTTCGTTTTATTTCTCCTTTTGTTGTTGCTTTGCTTCTACAAATAATTTGCCTTTTTGGAGGCCCGGTCAGGGTTTTAGCAACTAGAACCATGCTATTTTTTTGCAAGGAAATATGAGAAATTATGTTTTTTTTCATTTAAAAACTATAAATGAACCTTAAAAAAATCTTAATAGCAGAATACCAACAACAGACATCTACAGATCTTCTTTGAATTGTATCATATGTATATTTATTAAAACCTATGCAATGCATTAATTCTAGGTTTTTTTTTCCATATATTATTAAAAAAAATCACGTATTAAATATGCTAGTGCCATTGAAATAATGACAAAACTAGCGGATAATAAAAAATAATAAAAAGTACAGAATTCCAAATAAGATCTATGCTACCAAAAAATGAACTTACGAAGCATCCTCCAACCTGACTACATGTCTTCCAGCTAAAAAGCTTTAGTGCCAAGTCCTCTATGAAGCAACCACCAAATGAAAACCTCGATTTTTGGAGGTGCTTTTCCTGTACAGATGATCTTAGAAGAGAAATAAAGATTGCCTGGGAAAAGAATTCTGTCAATGATCACTGCTGGTGACTGACTTAGTAGAATAGTTACTGTCTGTTTAAGGATTCGTTGGTATCGAATATTCCTATGTATTTAAGTAAAAACTTTTAATATTTTAATTCTTATTTCCTCATATTAGTTAACTAATTAATTCATTTGATCAATTAAATCATTTACATTTTAAAAGTGAGTTATTTTATATTTTAGGAGTTAGATATACGTCCTCTTAATCGTGATTTTAATTAATTTAAACAACATGACAATGCCATTTTGTTTGCACATAAAACGATCATCTACTTGCTTGAAAGACATTAAGCTTTGGCAAAATCCCATCAAAGTTGTACGGCCATCCAGGTGAAAGGCACCAATAACGCGATCCTGCAAAACACAGATGATTTATCCTGGGAACGCTGAGTATTGTTGGAATTTAGTGATTTTTAGCCGCAATAAAGGGAATAGCTTTTTGCACATCTTCTATACCTACAGGAGAAAAGGAATGTATTAAGACAATAATTATTGGAAACCCTACGAAATAATTCTTCCTATTCGCAAGGGAAGTTGAGTGGATTTTCTCTCGAAAGATCATGAAATTTTGTCACCTAGTGTTTATTGAGAACCGATAACCAAACTCCAATCGAGGGGTGAAAACGTTATCTAACGATTTGGAATTGTTGGACTGGTAGCTGATGGATGAAAAACAGTTTCCATCTTTTGAACTGTGCACCTTCAGAAGGAAAACCTTGTGTGGTTACTGTTAGAGAACAATATAAATCATATTATAGGTCTCACTTACAAGTTTAAACTTTTAGGTGAGATGGTTCCTTAATATGGTATTAGAGCCTTGTTGACCCAGCGGTCACGAATTTGAATTTCACCACCTCCATTCTATTTGATAAAAACCAAGCATAAGGTGATGTGAGCCTATGCAACTTTCAAGCCCAAAGGGCTTTCACTTGAGGGGGTGTGTTAAAGAATAATATAAATCATATTATAAAACCTCATTTACAAGCTTAAAATTTTAGGTGAGATGATTTCTTAACAGTTACAAATATGCACTTCGTTCGTTGTAGTTAGAAAGTACAAAATTGAGCAGAGAAAAGTAATATATGTGTGTGTGTGATATTTTGGAGTCATCAGTGATCGACCAGCATGCAGGTGCACTTCACGAGATTGTATAAATATCGAAGACTTGCTGGCTCTGATTAGGTGGGCAGAGACTACGTGAGAGGCAGGAACCATGGCAAGCTCGTTTGGTGTAAGGAAAGGTGCATGGACGGAAGAGGAGGATAGACTTCTAAGAAAGTGCGTCGAGAAATATGGTGAAGGAAGATGGTTTCAAATCCCTCTGAAAGCAGGTATATATCTAAGTATCTCCTTTCATGCTTGTAAAAAGTGTCGAGTTCTTGGCACGGAAGAGGCTTATCCTGTAGTCAAGGTCTACCTATAAGTATATATATATTTCCCCAGTTTTTGGACAAACATTATCGTCTCTCTTTTCTATATATACATGTTTATTTATGTCTATATCGAGTATAGTCTCTGTCGTGTTCGAGAGCAGCTGCACAAGAGGCAAAGAATATATAATATTCAACTATCTGGACGCTTGGAAAAGTATACACTGACTCTTAATTCTAATCTGCAGGTTTGAATAGATGCAGGAAAAGCTGTAGAATGAGGTGGTTGAACTATCTCAAGCCGAATATCAAGAGAGGACAGTTTTCATCTGGCGAAGTAGACTTGATTATCAGGCTACACAGGTTGCTTGGCAACAGGCAAGTCATCAAACTGTCTTAACCAATCTAGATTTTTTTTTTACAAGACAGAGTGTTCACTAAAAGCACCTTATAAGAAAAAGAACTCACAATTAATGATGAGAAGAAAAAAACACTAAAGATAGAACAGAAAACTTGGGAACAATACAAAAGGAATCGAAGGATAGAGATGATAAAGTCTACTAGGAACCATGCATGTAAGCGTGGATACCCGATCTGAGATTGTTGAAGATAAAGAGGTTAGAACGGAATGAAGGAGTGTTACTGTTTCTATCGATTTAAGAAAAATCACCAATGGAAGCTAGTAGGAAAGCCAAAGAAGTCTAAAAAAGAGAGGGAGGGACTTCAACTGATTCAAGAGGATTAGTTTTTTTATCTAAATAAAATGCTGTGCCTCGTTATTTAGGTCAGAAATTTAAGAGGAAAACTTGAACTGATCATGGAAGCCTTAATTACTCTCTTTTTTCTTTTCTTTTTTAATTAAGCTGATGGCAACAAGAAAGTGGCTCTACGAAATTACAGAATTACAAGGCTCAAAGCCAAGCCAAAAGGGCATGCTGTGTGTTCAGACCTGGCTTTGTCAATCCATCTCATCTATTAAGTTCCTTTCCTTATTTGACATGCTGAGAAGTACAGTTTACATTACTGAGCAAAATTCAAATATTACTTTTTTAATGAATTAGAGAATAATATAAATTATATTATAGGATCTTGTTTAATAGTTTAAGTTTTTAAGTGAAATAATTATTTGATATAGTATTAGAGTTTTGTTGACCCAACGATCATAAATTTGAATCTTACCACTCATTCTATCTGATAAAAATCAAGTATAAAGTAGTGTAAGTCTGTGCAAGTTTCAAGCTCAAAGAGTTTTTACTTAAAAGGATATGTTAGATAATAATATAAATTATATTCTGAAACTTCATTTAATAACTTCAATTTTGTCATCCATCTTATTCAACAACATAGCCCGAATGATCTCGCACTATTACCATGTCACTTCAGTTTTGTTTTGAAAGGAAGAGGTAGAACGAATCCTTAATTAACTCTACGGAAAATTTATGATTTTTTATTACACAGGTGGTCATTGATAGCCGGTAGACTTCCGGGAAGAACAGCAAACGATGTAAAGAACTATTGGAACACAAACCTGAGTAAGAAGGTGGTTGCCAGCACTGGAGACGCTCAAACAAAACCAGAAGCAAAATCAATAACAAAACACGACATCATAAAGCCACGACCTCGGAACTTCAAAAATTTATGTTGGCTAAGGGCTGGAAAAGGTACTCCATTGATTAATGTTGGTTCTCAATACGGGGACGATCTTTGTAAACCATATTCAACCACAGCATTTCCCACTTCCGATAATAGTGAAATTGAAAGTGTGTGGTGGGAAAGCCTGTTGGATGACAAGGAAATTAATCAAAGGAACAACAACAGTTGTCTGGGTTCTTGTTCAGCAGCTAACCAAGAGCCCATCAAAAGTATTTTTGTAGAGGACAATCCACGAGGAGGTATAATGACTGGGGATGTGCTCTCTGAAAATGGACAAAATTGTTGGGATGACTTTGCTTTTGATGCAGATCTTTGGAATCTAATCGATTCAGAAATAGATCAACAAGGACTTGAAGGATTTTAGGTTGTATTGTTGTAATATTTGGTACCATACCAATACATTATTATTAAGTGTTCTTTTCCTATTAAAAAACTTCCTCCAAAAATTCTCTGTAAGAATTTGTCAAATAAGAGTTTCTTTTTATATTAGTTTTTTTATTAAACCCATTTAAATATATTAATATTCTATATTAACATAAAAACATTTTTTTAACCGAATTTGAACACTAATTTTTCAAACAAAACATCTATGATCATAACATCAACTTTAAAAAAAAGTGAACCTTAAAGATTCAGTCCTAGGTTTGCTGTCTAAAGATAATTAAACAATTCAAATCTTATAATTTTCATAACTGATAATTATGTCCCCTAAAATTATTCTGAGTTTATACTTGCGTAAAAAAAAGCTACGAGCACAAACATTAATTCAGCAGCTATAGATGTGGCCTCCTCGAACACCACAAACGGCGGTTGGTGCTAGAAAGTTTGTCTGAGCAAACACTTTTTTTTTTTTTTTTATAAATCACGCGGTGTCTCAGGCGCTGGCCTAGACTAATTCACGTTCGTACTGGGTGGACCCCAAAGAGGTGAAAGTGCTCTCTAAATGGCCGGCTCCATACAAGAGAAGGGATTGAACTCCTGACCTTTCTTAAGGGACGAGAACGCCCTCACCATTAACACCAGGACCCCGTGGGTCTGAGCTAGCACTTGATAAGCTGAACAAAAACACTAATCCAGCGGAGAAAGATATGGTATCCTCGAACACCACAAACTTGAGAGCTTATAAAATAACAATTTAGAAAAAGAGTCAATTTCAAGGAGAACCGTACAATTGAAAAGGTTATTTGAAATAAAGATAAGAGATAAGACAGACAAATAAGAAAATAAATAATTCTAAAGACACGTTGAGTATTTGATAATGATATAATCAGTATATCTTCAATTTATATTTTTTTGCCCTTGATTTTCGCTCTTGCCTCTGTCTTTACTGTAAATTGTTTTCTGCTGTATTACTTTATTATTATTTCTTTAAAAAATTGCTAAAGTAACTGCACCTTTTGGATGATTCAACACAAGCTTATTAATACTGTTTTGATTTTTTTATTGGAACAGTACGTTTTAATTTCAAAATATTTCGGCATGCTGTTTCGGGATTATACTGTTCATATATAATTAATTATATATATATATATATAAATAAAATATTAATTTAACAAGCATAATTAAAATTCAAGATAAATTAACTTTAAATTATACAATATAAACACAAAGTCAAACAAATATAATCTCAAAATTAGAAAAAAAAAATCACTAATCAAAATAAAAAGAATTTTAAGGCCGGAACGGCACACCCGGAATGGTACCAGGACGTTCCGACCGGAATTTGGCCAGAATTTCCGGAACAGGCCGGAATTAAAACCGAGACAAAAACAACGCCGTTTCATTTCGGTTCTTTTAACGGAACAGAATTGACAACTTTGATTCCACAGGCAGCAACTACGGCTTCTCCTGCAAATCAACAAAAAATGGGCATGATCGCCATCGCAAAACCCTGTGTTTAACGTTGCATATCATCATCGGTAGCATGAACAAATAGTGGGAATGAAACAGGAGTGAATATAGCAGCAGCCGCAGCTAGCGCGGTAAATACACCGGCGAGGTTGAATTTAGGGCACCGTCGCCGGTGGTTGCTAGCACATCGGCCGGGGAAAAAGAAGGCTCAAATGTGAAGGGATTTTTCTTCAGAAACTTATGGTGAGCAGGAGTTAATGGGGCGTCCTGGGAATAATCAACCACGTTGATCAGAATCGTAGGAATTTAGTGTTAATGTAAGCGCTAACAGATGTGATTTAACTTGCAAGTAATTTCGAGTTCAAGGATTTCGTTTATTTGTAATTTTTGTTCTATATTTTCGCCTTTGATTTGTTATATGGGAACTACAGTCAGGGTTTCTTTATTATCATCTCCATCCTTTGATTTGTTTTATATTGTTCGCAATCTTTTTTTTAGATCTTTGGTATTTCCCTTTCGTCATTTCGTTTTTAGATTATATTTCTTTCGTCATTGTGAGTTCTTTTTTCTCATTAGATAATTTTATTGAATAACAATAAAATAAAATAAAATAAAAATCTAGATTGGTTTCAAGGCCACGCACATCCATTTATGTGGATACGAGTAAAAAAAATAAAAAAATATATCATTTTAATATAAATCTTGTAAGAAAATAAAATTAACTCATCCAAATATCATCCAAGTTTAACTAAATCTCAATCAAATTGTACATTGACTCATTGAATTTCTTGAATTTAATTGAGTCTAACTTCTAAATAGATGAAAAACAAACTAGTTCGGGGTAAAGAATCACTGAGTCAAGTTAAATTAGATTTAATAATTATAATATCTTAATAAAATAAATAAATTTTCCAATTTAACTATAAATTCGACCCAATCCAAAATTTGAAATTTATTAAATATAATAGTAACAGTCCATTGATCCGATTATTATCAGGACCTGAGCCTGCTCAAAACCAGGCCCGTAAAATAACTCCTATAATTAATGCAAAACTATTTATATTATATATTGTTTTGAAGCTCATGGAGCTCGAGGCACCGCCATAACCATCTAGTGAAAAGAGAGAAGAGACCAAATATAGAGACGAAGAGTCAGAGAAAGAAACGGAAAGGCACACAAAAAAATTTAAAATTAAAAACCAAGTTTGATTATTCATCAGTTTCCAGAAACACGGCTTCTTTATTAGGGAAAGGATTCCAACAAGACCGAAATCAGAAGTATAGCCACCAAGAATTACTATTTCAATACCAAAAGAACAAGAACAAGATAGGCAATGCAAGATTCTCATCACCACACGGTGGAAGGGGTGCTCTTCCTTCTGACGGTGGTTGCCCTTCTGATCTCCTTTTCCTTGCTGGTGGTGGCAGCTGCAGTTTGACAGTTTCTGCCTTTTCTTCTTTTTATTTTATACTAGCTGTTGCATAGAGATTTTTGCAGGTTCTCCTTAGGTATTTTTGTATTTGATCAAAAAAAGATATATATTTATATACATATAAAAAAAGAAGAAGATGCTGACGATAAAGAAGGTTCCTACAGTGGTTTCGAATTATCAGGAGAATTCTGAAAAAGGGTTTGAAGGGTGTGGCAGGAATTGCCTTGGGAAGTGTTGTTTACCAGGTATGTAGTTTTTTTTTGTTTGATTAATCTTGGTTAGAGATTATGTCTTTGTGTACGTAGAATAAAGAGACTTTTCTATTCTCACGACTTTATTATTGGCATTGGTAATTTTTAGTGGCATGTAAATCCTTGTTTGTTTGTTGAGAAAACATGGAAAGCAACGTTCTTTTGAGTGATTGATGATTGATAGGTATGGTGTGGATGAGTCTTCATTATGAAGATCTTGGCTTTTTTATTTTCCCTGATTTTGATAGCAGGCAAGAGTTGAACATTATGTGCAAAAACCTTCATACAGGAATTCTAGCAAACTGTTGTGATTAAAAGTTTTACTAAGAAAAGAAAAACAGCAAACTTGTTTGCTAATTCCTATAGAAAATTTAGAAACTTTGAATGGCATTGACAGGGGATGTGTGAAAAAAAAGTGACAGAATCTTATGGATACGCTCTTGATTTTTCTCCAAAAATTCTTCCAATGCTGATGTTTTTTTTTTCAGTGTCGAAGCTGCCTCTGTATGCATTCAAGGAAGACAATTCGAATTTGATTGGAAATAGTGTTGAGAAATCATCAGAAGAACAGCCTCAAATATGTTTCCTCCACAACCTGTTGCTGGGACAATGGGAGGATCGAATGAGCCGTGGCCTTTTCCGCTACGATGTGATGGCCTGCGACACAAAGATCATTCCCGGCAGATACGGATTCATCGCGCAACTCAACAAGGGCCGCCATCTGAAGAAGAGACCCACTGAGTTCAGGGTTGACAAGGTGCTTCAGGATTTTGACGAGACTAAGTTCAATTTCACCAAAGTAGGACAGGAAGAAGTGCTTTTCAGGTTTGAAAAAAGCAATGATCACAAGAGACGTTTTTTCCCTACTGCGCCGCCTGTAACAGCTGATTCCGACAGTTCAAGTGTCGTTGCAATCAATGTATGCAGATTGTTCTTATTATTCTGATTCTCTTACACTGCTCTCCTCTTTTTAGGAATTTATGTTTTGCTCGTCTCATTTATTTGTGAAATTCTGATGATCAGGTGAGCCCAATTGAGTATGGACACGTTCTCTTGATACCCCAAGTTCTGAATTGCTTGCCTCAGAAGATCGATCATGGCAGCTTCTTACTTGCTCTTCATTTCGCTATAGAAGCAGCAGATCCTTTTTTTAGAGTGGGTTACAACAGTTTGGGAGCTTTTGCCACAATTAATCACCTCCACTTTCAAGTAAATTTCTCTATCCAATTCCTAACTATTCATGCGCTATTTATGGTTTAGGGATCATTTGAATTCAATTACGAATAGATTTTCTAATTCCTGCAGGCTTATTACCTAGCAGCATCCTTCCCTGTTGAGAAAGCTCCAACTAGAAGAATAATGACAATGAAGGGTCGGGAAGATAAAGGAGTAATCATTTCGCAGCTCCTGAATTATCCTGTGCGAGGTCTTGTCTTTGAGGGTGGAAATACAATTCAAGATCTATCTGATTCAGTAGCTAGCTCTTGCATTTTCCTCCAGAACAACAACATCCCTTTCAATGTGCTCATCGCGGATTGTGGAAGAAGAATTTTTCTTTTTCCACAGGTAAATATCTCTCTCTATAACCACATGAACTAAAGCTCATTGTTGAAGTCCTTTAGGAACATGATTGTATGTTTGCTGTCAGGAAAGTTTGTATTAACCAGAAATCTGAAACAACTATGACAATGACCTTGAACATAATATGTTTCTTGTAATGGTCAGAACTTGAATTTCTCTAGCAATTGCTGGCCAAGACATTCTGAAACATATCTGAAGTGTTGTTTCCTCCATCCTGATGAACTTTCAGTGCTATGCCGAGAAACAAGCGCGTGGAGAAGCAATCCAGGAGCTGCTGAACACCCAGGTTAATCCAGCAGTTTGGGAGATCAGCGGGCATATAGTGCTGAAGAGACAGGAGGATTTTGACGATGCATCGGAAACACGTGCATGGAGAATTCTTGCGGAGGTTTCTCTGTCAAACAAGAGATTCAATGAAGTAAAGGCTCATTTATTGGAAGCAGCAGGGTTTCAGACAGAAACAGAAGAAAAAAACAGAGATCATGAGGGAGAATCAATCCATGATCAACCTTCCCCAAAAGCTGTAGCACATTTACCTCAGGATTGTATGGTCTTTCATTGAAAGGCTGTGGTTATTTACAAAACTATCATTTTGTAGTAGTTCTCATACCCTATTTTAGCTGCTATCTTTCCCATATGATGCTTCGTTCTGGTTTCAATCCATATAATTGAAGTTCTTGCATTTCAATCATTGCAGAGTCTATCACATTATTGTTGCAGAGATGCTATGTGATTTAACTGGTCCAATCATGCAATCCCAACTAACAGATTAATAGATTAGGTTATAAATTAATGAAGCTTTTGCACAATCTATTTATACTTGAATACGAAAGGATCGTATAGTGGAGGACAATATTTGCCTAGCTTCAGGTTTTTAGAGACCGTAGCTTATGCTCTATGTGTTTATGTGTTTGGCTTTGCGGTAACTTTTATGGTTGAGACTCACCACATAGTCAAACTGTTTGGTTAACCTTGTCCCACAATTTTTATAACTATGAAACCCACCAAAAACTGAGGTTAAACCTTTGGTTAACCTTGTCCCATAATTTTTATAACTATGAGACCCACCAAAAACTGAGGTTAAACCTTTTATACTTGGATCTGACATCAAAATCTTGGAAGCCATTCTAGAGAGAGAGAGGACAGAAACCTTAATTTTAACCAAACACTTCAATTTCAGTTATGAATCATAGCTAAAAGTGTTTTTCATAAAAAAAAAATTTAATCTCAACCACAACAACAATTGCAATACCAAATAGGTCATAAAACGGCAACCTCTATTGCTTAAAATAGCATTACTTTTGGTATAAACGTAAGATGATGTCTCAAAAAAATCTAAATAACCTTAGTAATAAGGATTAATTTTTCTGTTCTAATAATTTGATTTATTCTTCTTAGTTAAGGTGGTTGGAGGTTATTGTTTGGTAAGACCAAATTACTGGTGGTTAATACCTCTAAAAATTTACTTTTAGTGGATTTAATATTTAAGTATCTTTTCTTAGAGAAAATATAGTATTATCTTAAAGAGAGATTATGAAAATAAGCATGCCATCAAGAATATTCATAACATTTTTTTTCAAGAATTTAGTAAATTGTTTATAGCTCATTATTTTTATTTTTTTTGTGGAGAAGAGGGCTTGAAAGCCATGTCTTTCTAATAGCATTTAATATCTTTTAAGTGTCAAAGAAATGTTTAGATGGATAGATCCATATTAAAGGGAAAAATATATCTTATTCATAATAATCTTATGATTTAAAAAAAATACTAACAAAATTATTAAAATCCTAGCTATTTACTATCCTAATCTTTTTTTTATCAACATTAGTGTTAATATATAAGTTCTTAAGCGTGTTAACAAACCATTAAGACTTTCAGGATTCTAATCCTAAATGTTGACTTGCTATTAGTACTGATGTGATCGCACCACATGTGATCGTGATTTATAAAAATCACTTAATTATCTTGTACAGAAGTCTGCTCTTTGCTGAAGGCACAAGTTAAGGATTTGATTCCCACCAGCCACCCCACAATCCGAATAATAAAAAAGAAAAAAAAATAATTTCTGGGACGTCGTGCGTATACATGCTTCGTAAACTAATGAACGACAATGAAAATGGGTAAAACAAAGACGTCGTCTATCCATAAAAATCAACTCTTAACTACTTGTGGAGCTGGATATAATCATAATTAAAATTTAAAAAATATTATTCTAATATATTTTAAAATAAAAATAAATTTAAAATTCGTGAATGAACCATCAACTTAATTGAGAAGGAAAAAACGCGTGACTTGAAAAGGATGGGGCAGCTCATCAAAAACGGCACCGCCGAACCAATTCCGCGTTGAGCTCAGCATTGGAAATGCACGCAATCATCTTCGTGCCCACACATGATCCTAGCCCTTGAATTCAACCACACGTCAACAATGGCCACGCCCGCTTCACACCCCACTATTCCCATCAAAAGTTTCGTGAAGAAACTACCTCCACCTTAATTGCCTGATCGGGAGTTTGTTTGTATTTTTTTTTAAAGTATTTTTTTATTTAAAATTAAAAATATAATAAAATGATATTTTTTGTATTTTTAAAAAATTTATTTTAATATCAATACATGAAAATAATCTAAAAATTATTTTTTTTTAAATACAATGTCAAATATATACTAAATAGTTATGAATTCCCCACAATTTATTAAAATTTAATCAATGAATAATACCATAATTTCCTCGTAATTAAATCTTATCTAATAAGAGGAGGCATAACGTGATATCACAGAACTTGAGATCTACACGTCAAATTTCAAGACTCGTCAAGATATATATCTCTTGTAAGAACATGGAAAAACTAGAATTTTATTTTCACATTAGTCCCATCAAATATGCTTTTCAAGGTGGAATTTACTCCGGATAGAAAAAAAAAAAAAAAAAAAGTTCCAGTGTTTCTATGTGACTCCGAGTTTTCTTTCTTTTTGAACCATGGTAAATCTTATCTATTTTTTGGCATGAAATTAAGGAGTAAAGATGAGATTTTTTAATTAAGTTACAAGGTAAAGGATATACTTATAGTTAATTTAGAATCAAAAAGCTAATTGAAAGAAAAAAAATACAATAACAAGACTTGAAAACAAGGCTTTTAAATATTATATCGAATCATGTGTTGTCATGATTCATTAAGAGCAAACAGGTAGAGATTCATATCAATAATCCAAATTAAAAACAGCTAAATCCCATCAAGTTTCAGCTGTTTTTACAGAGTAAACCTACCTCAAACCCGAAAAAACATGGAAGGAAATTACTACTAATTACACTGATTAACTAAGAAAACTACTTCTGCAACGCCATACCAAACCTAAGAAATAAAATTAAAAACATTTTAGTAGTTAACTTACGCTAACCCTTTGTTCATCATCTTCTTAAACTCCTCAAAATTAACATTACCATCGCCATCTTGATCTACTTCTCGTATCATCTTACGGCAATCACCCAAGCTACACTTCAGCCCCAACATCCTCATTACCGAGTGCAACTCATCGACAGAAATCAGCCCGTTCTTGTTCTTATCATACAAATCAAACGCTTCCCTCAGCTCCTTACCGTCATTGCCACCGCTATCGCCAAGGCCACCATTCTGGATGAAGTCGACAAACTCATCAAGATCAATATAGCCATCGCCATCTTTGTCGAACTCTTGCATTATGGATTGGACTTCTGCTGGTGATATCTTGGTGCCCAGTTCGCTAAGGTTCTCCACGACTTCATTACAAGAAATCTTGCCATCTCCGTTTTTGTCGAACTTGGTGAATATTTTCCTGATGTCGTCCATGGAACCAAAGGCTGTTGGGGTTGTTGATCTTGTCATTGTAGAATGAAAAGAAAAGACAGAGACTTTGGTTTGGCTGCTGGAGGAAAGAAAAAGAGGAGAAGTAGAAGGGTTTTTTCTACATCGGGCGTATTGTGGGGATCAAGAGGCGTTTTTTATATAGGGTTTTGTGTGTGTGTTGCTCTTAACGCGGTTTCCACGCGTTTTTGTTTTCTATTTTCCTTTTTTTATGCAAGTGACCAAATATTTACTTTTTGCAGTCGTTCGGGTGGTTTGACCGTTTGAATTAAGGATAGTTAATTCAATTTCCTAAAGTAATATTATGGTGAATTATGTCATGCATCGAGACAAAACAAGTTATCAAGGGACAACCTTTATCATTTCACATTGCATGATTTACCAATAGAGTTAAGGGGGGGACCCTCTCCCTTATAACCAAAAATAAAGAAAGAAACCAGCAGGGTCTATACCAGCGGTAGTTGGAGGGCGTTTCTTTTAAGGGATTGTGGTTCGAGTGTCCCAGCGGTATATAGAAGGTGCTCCCTTTCATGACATCCTGGTTCGATCTCTGTCCGGTATGTTTGTCATCCATGCGGTGCTTTACATGCTTACTGGACTTGCAGGATGTTCAGTGGGTCCGAGGAATAGTCGAGATGCACGAAAGCTGGCATGGACACTCTGGTTACCAAAAAAATAAAAAATAAAAAATAATTAAAAATCCGGCCCGCTAAACTATTGGTTAAAATCTAAGCACTCCGTGAAAAAAAGGATGCAATTTATATCTAAACAAGTTTGGGACTAAAATGAAAGTATTGAGAGAATCAAGTGGGGTTGATAGTAGGTCTCGATTTCAATTCCATTTTTTTTTATGTGCTTCTTGCACTGATTTTTCGCCCAACGAATAATACAGTTAGGATGGCACGGGTTTGTTAATGAAAAGATAAATATAATCCAAGTAGTGGTTTTATATATTGAAGAGCCTATCTCTTAGATATTTTGTTTCATAGTGGATCTTTGCGAAGATTATAATTAATAATGATGAATACTCCATATAAGAAAACTGTTTCTTGTTTGCTAATGATAGGGACTCACGCGTGAAGTAAATTAATGGGATGTGTGATTATAGAAATATTCCTAATCACATTTTTAATTAAAGTATATTTTTTTCTTTGATTTATGGGGTTAAAATTAGGGATCAGAATTTATTAAACGCCTTTAAAATCATTTAAGAAAGGGATTCAAGAAATATATATATTAATTTATAGTCAATAAAAAATAAATTACTTTAATCAATGATATCAATTTGGGATAGGAACCAAATTCCTACTAATTAAACTCCTCTAGACTTTTTAGATAAATTGTATAAAGAATAAAAGAATGATTATATTAGTCTGTATGAACAGATGTTGGAATCATACCTTACTTCAAAGATTAAAAAGAAAAGTATGAATTTAGCCTCTTAGAAGGAAGCGCGTTGTTGATGAAGTGTGTCATTCACTTGAAAGGAACATGAATGTTAATATATAATTCTATACCGAAGAAGAGGAAAAAGTATTCGATTAGATTCTCTTAAACAAGTTCCATGGTTTTTGGAGCAGTTGCCATTTGGGAAATGGTCATATGGCAGGCCATGCCGGCATGGTGTCGTTCGAGAAATTGAGAATTCATCAAAATTATTGTTTTTTAAAAAGAAAAGACTAAACTTTTTTTTAATTTATTTTATACTTTTACCTTTCCAGCCAAACATAGCATTTAAAACATTAAAAACAAATAGAAGATGTGGTTGTTTCCCTGTGTACTTAGACATAAATTATTATGGATTCTAACAGTAAAATTACTATTTTACCCCTATATCTAAAAAATTAAACCTCATAACCGGGGGCATTTTGGACATCTCCATGTGACATGTTGTGGTATTTTCAAACTGTTTGGGGGTTTTCTAATATTTTTCATTTTAAATTGCACAGTGAATCTATCATTTTACCCCTAAAAGCTGACAAAAGGACCCAGAATGGTGGGGTGTTTTCAGAAAAAACTGACAAAAACGAAGGCCTGAAACTGGAGGCATTTTGATACTTTACTCCCTGTTTTTTTCGTGGTTATTGTTGGGTCCAGAGATGTGAAGATAATTTAGCATTTTTTTTATTATTTCTTTTCAGGAACACCACAAGCGCATCGTACGAACACGTCAACAGTGTTTCCCGCGCACGCACCTTTCAGGCGGCACGTGCAGAGTCGTTTAGGGTGGAAACTTCCCACCAGCTTATTCTCTAAAAAACAATTTGTGCTTGAAACTTGCACAGATTTACACCACCTTATGCTTGGTTTTTTATCATATAGAATGAGGGTGGTGAGATTCAAACTCGTGATCGCTGGGTAAACAAGGCTCTGATATCATATTAAGAAACAATCTCACCTAAAACTTAAACTATTAGGTGAGATTTCAAAACATCATTCTTTATCAAGGATTGAGTTTTTTTTATCATGATAATTTCTTGTAATAATAATAGTAAATGACTAGAAATTGAGTTAATTGAACACAATCAAACTTGACAACCAGTCTTTATTAATAACTACGGGTTAATAATTAATAATATATAATAGAAAAAGATTATATACTAAGTACGACTTCTAAGGAAGGGGATAAAAGAGAAGCAACCAAAATGAGAGTTTACATTTATAATAATTAAGGAATACTTGCTCAACGCATGCGTGCTCCTGTTTGCTTACGTGACCTAGAAGCGTGTAATCAAAATCTTGAAGTAAGGAAACCTTTGAAAAGGACATCCTAGATGGAGACAACATTGAATTCTATTTTTCTTTTTTTTTTTTTTTTTTTTTCTTTTTTTTTTTTTGTTGGCAATATACATGTTGAGGAGTTGGGGTAGTTATGGCAGTTTGAATCGAGTGTTCAAACCCAACAAAAAGATGGATTCTTGCATTCTAGATGAAGAAAAGTCTGGTCTGAAGCGGAATGCCCATGAGGATGCTTTGCTTCGCAAATCCAATGGAATCTTACTATTCAGCGTTGGGCCTGCATTACTTTTTTATGACTCGTTTGAGTTCAACTCTAGATAAATTGCAATAAATTATAATTTATACATTGAGACTAACCGATTAAACCGTGAAAACTGGATAAAAAATAATTGAGAAAAATCGAATTATTAGAAAAATTGATTAAACAGATTAGATTTTAAAAAAAAACTTTTGGGTTTTTTTTTTTGTTTTTTAAGGAAAAAAATAGTGAATTAAAACCAAACTGGTTCAAATTAAAAAAATATGTTATAATTTTTTTTTTTGATTCATTTCAAAATTTTTAGTTTATTTCCATTTTAATTAAATGGAAAAAAGAAAAAATGGATTAAAGTAAAAAAAAAAACTTTAAAAAATAGAAATTATTTTCCAGCATTTTAGTTAAAAAAAAATCAAACTAAACCTGGTCAGTTTAAACCTGTCTAGTTTGGTTTCAATTTTTTTTGTTTTTTTTATTTGATTGTTTTTATCATAAAAAACAAACAGAAAATGCTCATCCATGAGTTGATTAATACAAATTCGTGCTTTTAATTCAATTTTCTCCGTTATTATCGATAATACTTGTTCAACTATAATCCCTCATTTTTTAGATAGCAGTCGCTACCCACCACTCCACCTTGCAGCCACCATCTACGGTACGGACCACCTGAGACTTTTCCCTCTCCTCCCACCAGACCCACGACTTTTCCCTCTCCTCTCAGCCTCCCCAAAACCACACCTCAGCCCATCAACACCGTCACCGACCTCTTCACTCTCCTTCCACTAACACAAACTAGCCTTTGCTCTTCCAACAAAAAAAAAAAAAAACCAGGTTACCAATCAACAAACTCAGCCCTCAGCCTTTCTCCACTCACATACGGCGGCACCATTCACAACCTTCACTTCACTTTCATCATCAACCACCGACAACAACCCATACACCAACAACCACCTGCACCACCTTCACTTTCCCACTAACCTGATTTCGCCAGCCACCCATCATTTCCTCCCCATCAAGATCATTACTCATCCTCTTCCACTGTGAGTTACCATATCCACTCATCCACCGTGAGAAGTCAACCCTCTCCCTTCCATTCAGTCGGACACCAATAGCAACCCCTCCTAGTTGCTCCTCCTTATAGTGACCACTCACCAACTCTATCGTGAGTTGTGACTCATCTACGGGCCACGTTATCAACTCTTATTGTCAATTTTGTCTCCGTTGGTAAAAAAATTTCAATTATAACAAAAATATTTTATTTTGGGAGTCTTTTGGTGTGTTGTTTCAAGGTTATATATATATATATTAATTAAAAAAAATCTAGTTCAAATTTAAAAATAAAATTATTTATAATATAATTTAATTTAAAAAAAAACACAGTAAAATTATTTTTTTGAATAAAATTATGAACATGTATAATATTACAAGAATTTCATCACCAATTTCTCAAGGTCATTATATTCTATTATAGCTCTGAAATTTTAATATATATATATATATATATATATATATATATATATATATATATATATATATACTCCTTATAAAATTTTATCTCAATCTAACAGTCAGATTAAAAGATATGATTGATATTGTAAAATTATTTATTATTTAAAAAAATATTATTTGGCCGACACGGAACAGGTGGAAAGAACCCAATATGTTTTTACCCGGAATTTGGCCAAAAAAATCTAAAATGAGCTGGAATTTAAATCAGAATAAAAATAACATCATTTTATCTTTTTTTTTAACTGATATAAAATATTTCATTAAAACAAAATAGAACTGACAACACTACTATCTATCCCTATAGCGGTCTGGTGTAGAACAACAACATAAACAACAAAAAGTACGGGGGAAAATTATATTTGAAAAAAAAAAAGAATTGAAGCATTGCTATATGTTTTTGTTTTCGTTCACAAGGAAAGACACCGCCGGCATAGGAAGAAAAGGAAGAAGAAGAAGCAGTCATTGATCCATCTCTTTCTCATATTCACCGTACGATGACGACTGGATCCATGCACTTCTAGTTGACAAACTACCGGTTAAGAAAAATCAGTTTATCCACGCTAATAAATATTCATCCTCGATTAATAAATTATCAAAACCTCTATAATCAATTTATTACCAACTTCATTCGTCCCACGACTTGACGCGTCCACATGTGACTTTGTATGAAATTCAAAGTAACTACCTATTGTACTTGATATTTTCACTTTGATCCTCTTACTTTTAATCCAGCTTTTCTATTAGAATAAATATGCAACTAGGTGCTAATTTTGGATTGAAAGAATTAAATTATGTCAAAAACAAAAAGTTAAATGCCAAATTAAATATTTTGAAAAAATATTAACTATTACGATTCATAGTGATTTATGAGAGGGTGAAAAGTGTTTGGTGATACAATATTTTACCCATAAGCTTTAGTTTTTTAAGTAAGATGGTTCAGAAAAGATAAAATCAAAAGATAGGGGATCAAAATGATAGAGATAAAGAAAATGGACTGTTGTTTCAAAGTTTGTGAAAAAAATTAACTTTGATTCTTCTTATTTACCAATAATATATTTTGATCCCTATAGATTTTTTTAAAATTCATTTTTAGTATAAAACTTTATTTTTGTCACCATATTTTAATAGAAGAGAGAGAAATTACCATATTCAAGTAGAAGAGAGAGAAAATTATGATTAAAAGAAATTAACAAAATTACCATATTGGTGATACAATTTTCTTAAAAGAAATTAACAAGTTCAGACATGCAAGCATGTGCTAAAAGGCTTGTGCCCCTGGCCCAAGTTTCATAAGGGCCTATGCATGTTGGGTCTAGTTTTTCAATGGTTTGTTTTTTTCCTCTTGATTTTTTTGTATATTTAGAAAACAAATAAAAATCTTATTAAATCCAATAAAGTCCATAACTTTCAGTGGATTGAGTCGTAAAGCCTGTGTTAATCTAACACGTTGTTGTTTTCATATTTGTATTTTAAAAGATGTCATTTTTATTTTTATTTTTACTTTAAAGCATTTGGTTTATTTTGAATTGGTGTTCATGATATGTTTTGTCTTTTATTCATACTTGTATTTTTTATATGTATCAAAATATGTGTTCATGATATCGTACCAGTTTTCCAACTCATAAATACGCTTCCAAGAACATATACCAGCTCAACAAACTTTTAACTTGTTTTTTAAAATATTTTTTATTTATAAATGTATAAAAATAATATTTTTTTAATATTTTAGAAATGATTTTTGATAAAATGAAAATGATCTAAAATTATTAAAAAAATAATTTGAAATGCAATGTTTGACAAACAGAGTATCTCAGCAACTTTTAAATTAGAAAAAGTAAAAACTTTGTATTTTTAACTATCTTTAGGTTGTTTTTTTTACTATGCTAAATCCCAGGCTCCATGCATGATCTGTCACATCATACTAATAAGTTAATTTTGAAAATTAATTAAAAAATATTTATAGTATTTCTCCTCACAAAATATTATTCATTATAATAATATTTTGTTTTCTTAACTTCAATTATATACTTCAACATTGAATTTATTAGAGATTTGAGTTTCATAATTATTTTTAATTTATCTTTTTTAATATATTTCATTTAATAATTATAAAAAATGATATCATGAATATTTATTTTGAATAAAAATATATTTTTTACTTATTTTGAACAAAAATATATTTTTACCGATTATTTGAATTGTTTTTGAATTCATCAAATTAAACGTTAAACAAGTCACGGTGGGTTCATTTTCTCATGATTTCTATAAAAAAAAACACTAACAACATTTAAATATTTTCTTTATATTAAAAAAATGATCCGAACTCCAGCATAGCAAATAAAAAAAATATCAACTTATTTCCTCTATTAAGTTATGTTATGGTTAATTGAATCATTTTAATGCGTATTTTCTTATTTGTAACAATCAATTCTATAACAATCCCTTTTTCGAATATAAGTCTTATTTATGTAATTCTCAAAAAAGATTAAGCTATTATGTAACTATTTAAGGATTAACAAACCAGTTAGCATTATAAATGGATAGTGAAGAAATCCGATAGCTCAATTCCATTTTGTTACCTCAAATTATCATTAATAAAAATAAATAAGTAATTTATAGGATTTTGTTTTTTACAATTGTTTTGATTTCAATTCAAACAGTACAAAGTATTTTGGATTTCTATCTAAACAATGGCAATCCCGTAATTCACAATAAAAGTCCATTCAAAATCAAAGTCATATATTTTTTGAAGGGGATAATGAAAAACGGGAAAAAAATAATTTTATTTCCAATAAGATTTGTCATTACATTTTAAAAACATTTATGTAAAAATTTTAATTTTTTTTTTTTTTTTAATTTTAAATTAAATATTTTTGATATTTTTCTATCATTTTCACGATCTAATATTTAAAATATTTTTTTAAAAAATAAAAAAATATTATTTTAATATATTAAAAAACAAACAACACTATTAAACATTCACTAAATTTTATGCAGTCCACTTAGACTAGAGAAGAGCCATTACCAGACTACCTAAGCAAAACACGAGTAAAAAGAGTTGTCTTGTTCAAAATCCACAAGCTGACAACAACAAACTACTTCAGTCTCTTGCATCCTCCGCTCAAATCTCCTTAGTGTTTATCCAAAAACACTCCTCGGCCCCTCAAAACACCCCGTTTCTCTCTCATAACTAAGAGCCGAAACCCAATTGGCTGATCAGATCGTAAAAACGAAGCAACCAAAATTTGTTAGCAAGTTTTGATTTTGAGGTGCATGGCTGCTCTTCACTCTACTGCTTTTTGTTTAGGCAGTGTGGCTTTGTCTTCTCGTCAAGAGCTTAGTTTCAGGCGAGGGAATGTTAAAGCCTCAGCATTTTTTTGCCCCTCTTCGGTTTCCATTCCTCAATTGAGCTTCCAAAGTAAGCATTTTTTGTTTTTCCTAAATGGGTTCTTCGTAGTCAGTTTAAATTGCACTGATTCTTCTTGGAAACGACTGGCCATGTCTTTTAAATTGAAGCTTTGATGATCAAGTTTTGGATTCTGCAAGTTTTAGTCTCATAATAGCATAGTAGATGTCAAGGTGAATCTCAGGTTGTGTTTTTGCTTTTAACCTTTTTGTTAAATGATAAATTTAGAAGAGTCAGAGAATATCTTCGAGCTTTAAGGCCTATAATTCTTTAACGGTTTTGGCTCATTGAGTTTTGTCTACTATCTTGAGAAATATATTCTGCTGGAAGGACAGGAAGAGAGAAGGAAATTTTCTGCATTTATAGTTCAAGTCCATTGGGCATCAGCTTCTTTTACCAAATACATTACGTTTCTGTTCTTACTATCTATTTATAAATATGAACTTCTTTTCTCTTTTTTTTTTCAACTTTTCATTAACTTGTATGTGACTCTTGACTCTTTCATTTGCTTCATATCTTATGCATACTAGGTAAAGCATTAGGAGGTGATGGGTTACCAGAAACGAAAGACTCCTCTCTTGTGGTTTGCTTTGGTGAAATGCTAATTGACTTTGTCCCGACCATTAATGGACTTTCATTGGCTGATGCGCCAGCATTTAAAAAGGCTCCAGGAGGTGCACCTGCTAATGTTGCTGTCGGAATTGCTCGTCTTGGTGGCTCATCAGCATTTATCGGGAAGGTACCATTATGACAATATCAATCCATTTTTGTAAAAATGATTAGAAAGTAAGAAAGTAAGGATAAATTCATTTTCAAATAGCCAATTTGTGAAGTAGTGGATTAAAATTTCTGGCTGACTGTTTTTTTTATTCTCTATTGTTGGGTAATCTAAGATTGTGGTATTAAATTTAGGATCCTATTATAGTGGCATCTGCGTTTCCTTTCTCCATGTTAATTGCTTTAAGACACAGAATGACCTTCTTGTTTCACGGAGATTTTGCTTGTTCAGATGCAAAGCTGATTCCAGGAGTTTTCTGGGCTTGTATGCCATAGAGAAAGGAATGGAAATCCATGTTAATTAAATGCTTAGCAGCTTAGCAGTTTTCTCCATGTTAATTTAAATGCTTTTGTGCATCCACTATCCACAAACTCCTTCCTAGAAATCCATGATTACTAATGGTGAGAAACTGTCATTGATCTCTCTGAGCTGAATGGAGATTGATTTATTGCTTATAGGCTATGGATAGTTAAAGCTGGAACCTATCTGTAAAAGCCTAGAAGCAATTGGTCGCTCTGTTAACAACTTATTTATATTGATTGTTCTTTCAACGTAGTGCATTCTTGACAAAGGATTGCTTATTCCCTTTTTGTTCTAAAATTTAACAGTGCATCAGTTTCATAGCATGCCATTCCATGCTTTTAATTATCATATTTGTGCGTGCTTTCCACAAAAATTAACCATAGATGTTTATCTCTCGTCTATTCTCTTAGATCTTGAATCTTTTGTATGACATGCACAGGTTGGTGAAGATGAGTTCGGATACATGCTTGCTGAGATATTAAAGGAGAATAATGTGAACAGTGAAGGCATGCGTTTTGATCCTGGTGCACGGACTGCTTTAGCATTTGTTACATTAAGGAGTGACGGGGAACGTGAGTTCATGTTTTACCGTAATCCTAGTGCAGATATGTTGCTTCAAGAAGCTGAACTTGATCTAGATTTGATTAGAAAGGTAAGTGAGGTTTATACTTGTACTAATTGCTTAAATATTAAAAGCGCAAAAAATCCCTTTTATAGAATATTTTTAAAATGGAAGATGCAGCGCAAATATTCCTTGTTCATCTTCATTAACTTTTAAATATTTTGAATATAGTCATTTGCTACGGCACCTTTTGAATTTTTTTATAAAAGAATGATAAATCAATAGGGCAGACATGGTTCTTGGACTCAAAAGTCTGTAATTAAAGAAACACCTAAAAGACTCAAAATGGAAGGATAGATTTAACTTAACTATGTAAACTTGTAATGTACTTTGCTAATTTGAATGTCAGAGATTATAGTTTTTTGTTATTTTAGAACTTATCAAGATTTTACTTCTCTTTGGGAACCTTATTAGATAAAACTGATTTAGAATCTAGATTTAAGCCCCACTGATTTCTAGAAAGATAAGATAAAAAAATCATTTGTTTCTCCTCTTTTTGTCCCCTGGCAGGCAAAAATATTTCATTATGGCTCTATAAGTCTTATAACAGAGCCATGCAAATCAGCCCACATTGCAGCAGCAAAAGCTGCCAAGGATGCAGGTGTTGTTCTATCCTATGATCCTAACCTGAGGCTTCCACTATGGTCTTCTGCAGAGAGTGCCAGAGAAGGGATTCTGAGCATTTGGGACACTGCTGATATTATTAAGGTAAGTACCTTGGTTCATTTTGGCAATTGTTTTCCTTTCCCTAATGTACATACTTGACACAATCTGGATAAAAAAAACCACTCTGACGGTCACATTATAATTATGTCTTTCAGATTAGTGAAGAAGAGATATCCTTCTTGACTAAAGGAGAAGATCCATATGATGATGCTGTTGTTCGTAAGCTATTCCATCCAAATCATAAATTGCTTCTTGTCACCGAGGGGGCTGAGGGCTGCAGGTATTACACCAAAGTAAGTCCTGAAACTGTCATTTAGCATTTACTTTTACAATTTACAATACCCCCCCTCCTCCTCACCCCATGCATGTCACTGAAAAATATTGTTTTCTGTATTATTGCTTTGAATTTGGGTGATGACAGGAATTGATATAAGATGCACTCCCACAGCCTTAGTTCCACGAGGGAGAAAGAGAGAATCTTGCTGCAGCATTTAACATTTTAGAACATCAGGAATGGAGAAGAATCTAGATATTTTGATTTAGAGAGAATTATTGTGGCCTGAAAATATTTTTATCAACTCTAACATCAAACTGCAAATTGATAAAAACCTTCTCTGCTTATATAAGTTTGTTCTGTTGTGAGCAGCTATAAATGTTGTCTTGTATCAATTTGGAGGATTTGACTCCTAAATTAGGGAAAATGATCTGCAATTTTTTTAACTGATTGAGCTTCCAACATGGTGCTAATGCCTTGTGAAATCTCCTGCCTAGCTTGCAGATAACCTTTTCTTCTAACTTTGTTGCTAAATTTGTAGCTTCTTATATTTTTTCAGGAATTCAATGGGAGAGTGAAGGGCTTCAAGGTAGATGCTGTGGACACCACTGGTGCTGGGGATGCATTTGTTGCTGGAATATTGTCACAGCTAGCTAAGGATCTCTCCTTGCTCCAGGTAATGCCATTAACAATTTGATTTAAAAAATGGTAGTTTCTTCAGGTCAATACCGCTTCTTTATGTGTGCATTATAGTGTAAATTTGTTTGTTTGTATGTATTGCATAATCCTACCTTTGCAATATATCAACTGTTGACTCAAACATTTGAGTTCTGGATCTGCCCTTGGCAATCTCAGTAACCATATACGCACATGATAGAACATATAACGAATGTAGGTGATTTTTTCCGTTGCATAGAAGAAACTTGATCTTCAGCTGTACTTAGAAGGGAAAATATATGGTAGGGAGTTCGTTATAACCATGCAAGGACTTCATAGAGCTAGACAATGTCGAGAACTTCTCCAAATTGTTTAACTCAATTTATTCTTCTTTCCAGCATCTAAGATTTATGTATCTATTTATGCAATTTTGGTTTCCAGTCTCCAGTGGGATTATTTCATCATATTCTTGAATTTACAGACATTCCAGGTTAATATTCCATGCAAACTAGTGCTATACTGTCTTTGGTTTTCATGATTTCTTGTTTAAGCAATAGTGTATAATACTTCATCTTGTAACATCATAAAGCACTTTACCATTTTACAATCTGACGCATCTTATTTTAATCTTTAAGAACGAGGACCGATTGCGAGAAGCTCTGAAGTTTGCTAATGCCTGTGGTGCATTGACTGTTAAGGAGAGAGGTGCGATTCCAGCTTTACCAACCAGAGAAGCTGTGTACGATGCCATCCTTCATTCTGTTGGGTAGGGTTTCTTGTGTTTTATGTGATTAGGTAATAAATTACACGCCGATTCATTGGATTGGTAGTGCAGGATCTATTTAATTCTATAGTTCAAAACATATCTACCCGGTTCATTGTTGTAAGTTTACCATAATCTGTTGAGTGAAATCATTTGAGTCTTGCGGATAACACCAAACCCCCTGTCTCACACCATGTTGTAAACATTCAGCTGAGGACACCACTGTTGAAGATTGAGGACTTTGATTCCAAGACTGCAACTGCATTGAAGATTATCATTAGTAGTTTTAATTTATGTTTCAAATAAGATCAAAGTGTTGATCAAGTACGTTAATTATTTCCTAATTAGACTAAGAGTTTTCAATCTCCTATTTAGCTGAGAATCTGTAATAGACTAGAATTCTTATTCATGTAAGGTTTGATTTTCTTCTATAAATAAAACTAAGGGATGGCAGTAACCTTAAGTGATTCTGCTCCAAAAATTTCATAGAGAAATTGTTTATTTCTCGGTTGCCTTGGTTCTCAAGTTTCTGGAAAACAGGGCAGGAATTTCTTTGATCTGAATAGTGTCTATTTTCCTGGGCAACTAGGCAAGAACAGTTACTGATTTGAACAGTAACTGTTCGTGCCTCAGGATTTTTCCAACAACCACCAATACAAAAAAATTACATTTTTTGTGATGTAAATTGTCTTTTTCTCTGCAATTTATATGACTCCCTCACCCTACTAATGAAGTAGTGATTGACAAATAAGGCCTGCAAAAATTTGATAAACACATATCAGCTGTGATCTTTTAAACAGAAAGAATCTGATGAGATTGATTAAGTTCATGAGTCAATCTGCAGCTGGTATAAGCCTTGTTTTCTCTCCCTACTGGCTTCCTGCAGAAAACCACATCAACATATAACTGCAAAACCAATATTTCAAGTTTGCTTGAGTATTGAGCATCATCTGATTTGCTCTCAAATATCTTTTAAATTTCTACAACGCTTCTTAAGCTACAAAAGGAAGTAAATTTTCCCATTCTTACTCCCTCTCCCAAGATTTGAACCCAGATCTCCAAGTGTAGGAGCCCGTTTGGCACGGCGTTTCAGCCGCCGTGCCGCAGAAATTCAATTTTTTTTTTTTCATTTTAAATGAATATGGTTTGATGTTTTTAGATCATTTTGATGTGCTGATGTCAAAAATAATTTTTAAAAAATAAAAAAAACATCATTTTGATGTATTTCGGCACGAAAAGCACTTTAAAAAGCTACCGCAACCACCCTCCCAAACAGGCCCTAGATCTCAAGCCTTCCAATATTTGAACCTGTGACCTCCAGGTAGAAATATCAAGTGCTTAATCATTTGGAGGCTCTGTTATGGGAGGACTTGCACCTAAAGTTAGGATGTATTGAAAAGCTTGATATTATTGAAATAACCAAAAAATTTTCCCATTAGTTCCTGTATAAATTTAGACATTTTTCCACACTTGCAATGTTTCAACACGAGTCCCATAGAAAGAAAAAAAAATCTACAGTAGTTATCGCTGTAACTATAACTGCATTATTTGACAAGCTGATGATGTTTTCAACCAATGACATGATCCTATGTTTCCTGGTAGGAGCTGAGTCATTGAATCACATCCCATGTTTTGTCCTAATTTTTCTCGTTTTTTTGAACAAATTCTAAGTTTAGATTTGTCCATTTCAACCAAAGGATATTTGTGGACAAAATAGTTGAGAGTTTCCAGGCAATCCATTCCTATTCCGGATTCATTGGAGGAACTTAGAGTTAAACACAAACAAATCATCTCTTTAAAAACCCAATTCTTTTACCTCCCAATCATCCTCATTCAGATACAAGATCAGGATCAAAACACTCTTTTAACATCAACATGGCTGACGAACACGCTGAGCTGAATCGCATTTTCAAAAGATTCGACTTGAATGGCGATGGCAAAATCTCTGCAGCAGAGCTGGGCGATTGCTTGAAGACCCTCGGCTCAGTCACAGTAGAGGAGGTCAAGCGCATGATGGCTGAGATAGATACTGATGGTGATGGATCCATTTCATACCAGGAGTTCTTAGATTTTGCCAAGGCTAACAGTGGCCTGATGAAGGATGTTGCTAAGATATTTTAAGCTTTCAACATATATACTTTCCTTTTCTTTGTTGTTTTTACTCAAGATGTGCTGTAATCTATGATTGTCTAAGGCAGAGGCAAGTCTAAATGAATTTTGATTGACACAGATTTGCTTTCGTAGCTACACTACAAACATCTTAACAACTAATTTCTATATGTGAAATTAGGTATTCTAAGTATTTGAATGTGATGTTGCAACAACAGGGTGGTTTTGTGGCTAAACAAGATGTTGCATGTTCATGCTTTCAGATCCCATACTGGAAAATGGCTCCTATTTCAGAAAAATTGAAATGCACAAATAATTGACCAGCATCTTAATTTTAGCCATTGATTGTGATCATCGTACTGTAAATTTATGGTCATGGGATGCTCAATTCATTGGCTATTTACTACAGTATGATCTTCAAGTTCTGTGGTCATGTGCAAGGATTCAATGAAAAACCATATGCTAGTATGCAAGTTGTGGCCTCTCGAGAATTCAGAATTCACATTTCATGATGAACTGCTTTTTCCCACTTGATTCAGGCCAACAAACACACGCACGAACGATCAAGAGGCATCAAGTTCAAGCTTTTCTATTATCAACAAGTAAAGAAAACAAGAAAATCTGCATGTTGTGCTTAAGAAATATAAAATAATAAGTCAAACCTTGAAATGAATCTGTTATTCTCAGTCTTTACAATCAGCAAGGGAAGATTACTAGAAAATCAGCATACTGCTTCCAGGACTATAAAATTAGAAGTTTAGCCTTTAAATAAAATCTATCTTGTTGGCCCATTGAAGCCAAGGGCAGCAGAATGGAAGCTATTTACACACTTCTAAGCAAACTCGTTTTTCCTACTTACAATTTCAACACTCGTTTTGATTCTGATTTCCAGGCTTTTTCTCTTCAGAGGGAAAAAAAAGAAGCGAAACCACCTAAGAGAAAAACCAGAAAGTTTAATATACCATGTTTTAACGACAATAAAGATGATCATCATCCTCAAATTCTGAAACTCCTAACATAGCCAAAGCTAAGTGACTATTCATCTCACTTTTTGTCCGCTGTAGTTGAGGGTAACAATCTATAATCCCAGAAAAATTGGACTTCTTCCTGTTTGAGTAGATTGGTTGTTCTTCGCCTCTCAGTATGCCAATAATTTCATCTATTCCTGGCCTTCGAGATTCTTCATTACTTACACAGGCGGTGGCAGCCTGAATCATCTGGATTATTTGAGTTGTATTTCTCAAAGTGCATTGAAGTTGTGGATCAAGCAACTCCTCAATGGCTCCTTTGCCCTTCTGCAATAGAGGTTTAGCCTGCAAAAGATTGCAGAGTCCATGATGTCAATTTCACATCCAAGCCAAGCAGATACTATTCATGATAAAAGAACAAATGTCATCATGTTGCAAACAAATGGCCAATATTTATGGTAGGCTTGTTTGCTACTTGCTCAAGTCAAAATGAATTTTCATATTGCAACCAAATCCTGCTATGAGTGGCCTTGTTGCCAAAGCAAAATCACATGGTTTTATTAGAGCTTGAAGGCAAAAATCATGGTAAAATTTAGTAATGATAGGATCCTTCAAAATAGCAAAACCATGAGAACAAAATAGCAAAACCATGAGAACAAATAAAATCATCCTCCACATGATATTACAACAAATTTGCCAAATTCGTGCATGATTTCGGATGACAATTGCTTAATAATTCATGTTTTAGCTAAAGTCATCATAGAACTGCGGTCGAAAGTAAAACTAGAAGGAATTGAAAAGGACATGCGAAAGCCTAGGATTCTAGCCACCAGTATAGCAGTCTTACTGCCAATCAATTTCCCTACAATCTGCAGTGAAAAACTGATGCATAAATTTCATCCTTTTTACAGAGCTACAGGATAGAAGTTATACTTTGCTCAAAGTTCACCAAGATCCGTGATGTTCGGTCGATGTCTGATTAAAGGATTGACTTAATCTAACATATATGGTCAGAATGTGGCTTGTAAACTATGGCATTGCCTAAAAGAATGCCTTCTTTCTTCATGGAAAAGCTTATAGAAGGGGCCCTTCAATCAAGCATTACAAAGTCAAAAGGGCTAATGGAAATTTTAAAGGAAATTAATTCAGTAACCTACCCATAGGACCAAATTCTCTTCCCCCGGTGGCCTTGTAGCTTCAAATGGCTTCCTTCCAGTGATTAGTTCCAGCAGGACCACACCAAAAGCATACACATCCGTCTTATCAGATATTTTCCCATGCTGGAAATACTCAGGAGCCAAGTAGCTGATCAATAAAGATTTAATCAGCAAATTAGAAAAGAAAAATAAATTTGTTGAACCATAAAAAAAACATGCATGGTTTCTTTTCTCATACCCAAATGTTCCCTTGACAGTTTTACAAAGGAAAGGGACTGAAGGTGCAGAAGTCCAAGTAGCTAAACCGAAATCGCACAACTGCAATCAGAATTGTCATTATTGGTCAATAAAAATAGGATGCATAGAATAAATTGACTATGAATACCTCAGAACCACTTAAATGAGAGATTGTAGACCACAAAACAAACCCCCTTACCTTTGGGACTTTCTTGGAAGAAAGGAGTATATTTGAGGGTTTAATATCTCTATGAACTACACATCTCTCAGTTCCATTATGCAAATATGCAATTGCTTGTGCAATTCCAAGTGCAACCTTGTATCTCACAGACCAGGAAAGGCCTGGAGAACCCTTAACTCCTCCCTTTACTTTCTTATCTGCAAAAGGGTATTCCATAAATTACTCACATTCCACCAAATTCAATCAAATTTCAAATTTTCAAATCAAAGAACAAGAAATTATACCGTGCAAATGGCGTTCTAAGCTTCCACCAGATACATATTTGTACACCAAGAACAAACCCTCCTCTGGATCAATACAGAACCCCACAAGCGGCACAATATTTGAGTGGTAAAGAGAACTAGCAATCATTAATTCTCTACAAAATGCCTTTGAAGCCTCTTTATCCTCCTTGTCTAATCTCTTGATTGCCACAGCAGTCCTCAAGAACCCAACTTTACCTCTAAAAACAAAGCTCAAAGCTCCCCTTCCCAATACTCTACCTACCCATCACAACAAAAACAAATCAAAATCCCAAGCAAGAAACCAACTTCAAGATTCAAAACCAAAAACAAAAGATTTTCATTTCTTACCTTTTGAGAAATTATTAGTAGCAGCAAGAATTTCACTATAACTGAATCTGACCAAAGAATTTGCAACTGGAGAGATACTCCTCTCAAGAGACTGAATTCTCTTCCATTTAAGCTCTTTAGTTCTCGTCTCATTCAATCCGTTGTCCAAATTCACCAACAAAACAGTTGCAGAAGTTGAAGAATTCATGTTCATTGACTCAAGCTCAACTTGAGAGCATAAACTGAACCTGAAAGAAGAGTGAACTGAGTGTGGATCAGCATTTGTTAACTCTGAACCACTACCACAGCCACCAGACTCTGCCAACAGCCATGCCTTGTTGTGCTCTAAATTTCCATTCCTATTATTTCTTTTCTTAATGGTTTCATCACTCTCACTCGGTAAAAAACAGGCCAAACCAGATTGCCAAAACATTTTTGACAAAAAACCTTTCATTTTCAGCTTATTATCATAGTCAAAGCAATGATCTTTGGCTATGATAGTTGAAGTGGAGAGAGCATCACAAGTAGAGCTATTTGATGGCTCTGTTGTGTTTCTAAAAGTCCCTTGACAGAACCCCATTTAGAAAGCAGATCTCAATGAATGCACAAGAACCCAGAAACCAGAAAAAGAGAGAATATATATAAAAAAAATAAAGAGTTAAAGCCGATGCCTCCTTTGCTTCAAGGGTAGGCGAGAATTTGCCTTTCTCTATAAAAACTAGAGAGAGAGAGAGAAATGGACTTTAATGGTTTATGGTCCTTGTGGGCATAAATCAATGTCATCAATGCATGCATGTATGTGTATGTATAGGTGAAGGGCTGATTAGTTTAATGTGGATTAGAGCAGAGAGAGAAGGTGCAATGAAGGAGAGGTGTCTGGTCCTTGAAGCTTAACCTATAAAAATGAAATGGTTTTCATTGGGGTTTGGATTCAGTTGGTGGCATTTTATTATTCAGGGAAAAATGAGTTGATTATGTAGGGAAACAAGGGATTCTTTCTGCTATTGTGAGAGTGGACAAACAGACCCACGAGTGCAAGTTTTGGGCATGATTAGGTGGAGCTATATATATATATATATATATATATATATATATATATATAAAATACCAACCAATATATATAAAATACCAACCAAGAAGATGAAGATTGTGGGTTAAAGAGTGTTTTTCAGATAGGGTTATGAATTAAGAATACGAAGGAGATGATGACGAAGGGGGCAGCGGCTTATTAGTGGGTCATGCTTGTGACTTCATGGGGTTTTTTCGGGGGAATGAAAATTCAGACAAGAAAAGAAATTGATTAGGACAATATGTGTCATACCAGGGATTGCTTTGTAGTTTGGTGACCATACAAGATAATATTAGTTATTTCGATTCAAAAGTTTTTGAAAGAAAAAATATTTTTTATTTTAAATTAAATTTTTTAATATTTTTATATTATTTTAACATGTTGATATCAAAAATAATTTATAAAAAATAAAAAAAAATCTTCAGATAATTTTTTAATTAAAAATTATTTTTTTATACTCTCAAATTTCAAACAACATCAATCATATTCTCAAATTTCAATCAAAATCAATCGTACTCTCAAATATACTTATATATATATATATATATATATATAAAGTCTTCTGCCAACCTCCACCAACCTCTCAACGTGCATAGAAAAAAACTAGCACGAGCTCAAGTTTGTCGTGAGCCCATCTTCAGCCAGAAAATTTGCTGGAGTTCAAGCTTTTTTTCATGAGAAGGTAAAAGAATTCAAGAAAACAAAGGCAATATAATAGAAAAGGGTTATAATATATAGTTCTTATGAATTATCAGAATTCACCTTACTTTGCATAAGAAAATAAGATTTATTGTTCACTTACATTGTTTTTCTTCTTCTTAATAGTAAATATTGATCTAGATGGTAAATGGGTTTATTTTAATTTTTCTATTTTATATTATATTATATTATATCCCATAGTATGGGTACATGAAAATTGTTAAGAACTTATGTCTCAAGGCTGTAGCCATGCACATCATAGATGACGTTTTTCTTATCTGCCCTTACCTAGAAACTTTCTTAATTTTTTTTAAAATATTTTCTATACTAATATTAAAAATAAATTATTTTAATATATTTTAAAAAATAATTGCTATCAAACTTCCAAACACCAAGTCAAAACTTTTCTTGTTTTTGAAAAGGTGGTCAACTCTTACCGAGGAAGTACAAGGTTAAACATACTATGGGTGACATTTTTATAAGCACTCTTTTTATCCATGCTCGATTTTTTTAATTAATGTTTAAGAAAATCAAATATAAGAAAATATAAACATTTATGAACAGCATCTCTCAATTTCTTATACGAGAACCGTCTCGCTTCCAAGCAATGGGAAATTTGAATTGGCAACCCATTTTGATTACAATTACCTAAGAAGGGAAACCCTTTGTTATAAAATATGAATAAATGGAGAAGTTCTTCCAAAATAAATAAGTATTAAAGAAAGAAATGTTATTTAAGAGGTGAAAATGTTGGAATATTTATAAGTTCCGGTCAAAATAATGCAAACATAATGTAATTATTATTATATTATTTATTTTTTCATATACTCCTTAATGAAAAAAAATAAAATGAGGAGTATCAGTTTAGAAGATATGGGATTCATTAGGGATAGTAGTTTGATTTAGAGCTGTTTAGTTTTACATTTCAAAAAATATTTTTTAGTGTTTTTAAATAAATTTGCTGTGTTGATGTTAATAATAAATTTTAAAAATAAAAAAATATTTTCACAAAATTCCTAACTAATCTAAGTACTGTTGAAACGTGATCAAGTTATTGAAATAATGTATTTATAATAATCAAAATACTTCCTACCCATTATCGACCAAGATGTTTTATTGCTAAAAAATTACAAGTCATTACCACCTGAAACCAGCTATTAGCAATAAATTCCTACAGATTATCAAGTGCGTTCTCGTGTTTGTTTGTGAATGTGGTTAAAATTATTTTTTATTTAGAAATATATTAAAAAAATACACCAGTATATGAAAATAACTTAAAAACATCAAAAAATTAATATAAAGTACAGAAATAAAAATATAAAATAAAATAATTTTTTTAAATGTAATATCAAGCAAGAACTTCATTTAATATCGGTAATAAATTTTGAGTTCTTAACCCTCACCCAACTCTCAACTTCCTGCCCTCACTCAAGAAAAAACACACCAGAGACATTGCTGTCAATCCTCCCCGATCTAACACCTAAATCGACGACAAGTGAAACACAATTGCTTGTGTTTTTCTTTCTAATTTAAGGTATAAATCAAATATTGTATATTTTTATTGTTGTTGTTAAAGGTTTTAATCATGGCTTGACTAGGCTGATCTAGAGTCTTGATCAGTATTCAAATTAAGCAAACTTAGAGACGCAATTGGTCTGCTCCAACTGGGTGACTTGCCAGGTCAAATTGAGTTTCTAGTGAGATCTTATTTTTATATATATATTTTTTATAACATATATCCACATGTACTGTTTTTCAACTTTTAGATATAAGATAATTATATTACATGTCATGCCCTATGTTTCTTTTTTTAGCTAATATTCGCATTAATTGTTTTTTAAAAATTTAAATGAAAAAAAATAACTATATATAGTCTATATCAATATGGAATGTTTCTTAGTTTTTTGATGTGATATATCTACATTTATATTCACATGTATTATTTTTTAAGAAAAAAATCATGTGAGATATTAAAATCTCAAACATAAGTTTTTTAGTTTTACGAGTTGACCTTTGTGACCTGGCCATATGGAATTTGGTGGATACAAAGTGAATGTTTGAGAATGTGATTGAGATTTTTTTAAAGTATTTTTTATTTAGAAATACATTATTTAAAAAAAAAATTGACATCAACACATCAAAATAATATAAAAACACCAATTTTTTTTTTCAAAAACATTTTTTGAAACGCATTACCAAGCACTCTTAAATGGAAAAAGAAAGGGCAAATTTGTACGGGAATTTTGAACATCAAGTTTATATTAGACGTTATTTTCATTAAAATGTATGTATAGATGTTATGCTAATTGGTCTAAATTGAGGTGTAGCTAGTCTAAGAGTGTCGATATTTTATTTAGTCAAGTATAATTTATGTGAAATGGTCACATTAAAATAAATGTGTAGATAGGTGGTGATTTGGCTTAATTTGAGTTATAGCTAGTTTGAAAATATCGGTACTTTGTTCCTAAAATGGAAGTTGAAACTCATCAATCTCTAAAAATCGAAGCAACTACATTCTTAAAAATTGTTGAAAATCACGAATCAGTGTGCAAAAGCATTTCAAACTATTTGCTTGTGTGCAAATGTAGCCTATGAAGTCAAGATTCAACTTGACTAAGGCTAGTTTCAAATTAATTCGTTTTAATCAAGAGTTGCTTTCATGATGGGGAAATTTTAATTTTAATTTTAATTTTCTACGATGCTAAGAAAGTCATGTGGGCACTAGGACTTATGAAAAGATGGATGTCTTTCCAAGTTCTTGCATGTTGAAAGTGATTGAATGAAGATTGTTCTTGACTTATGTGGTTGTTTAGATAAATAGAGATTACAATTTAATCAATCCGAATATGATCAATCAAAATCAAACTAAATGGATGTTTATATATATAGAATTATCTTATTTGACAGATAATTGATTAGGCATGAATATTATTAAATTTAACTTGAAATCTAATCCAAAAACAACTTTTCTCCCCTTCATATATTCAATTTTGCAATTGAAGGTGAACAAGAAATTATAATTGATTAGGATGGATTCTATCGTTCTAATAATAAGTACACGTAGAAAAAGAAAAAAAAAGATTTGGAAGTTCTTTGTTGTTTATGACATAGTTATCAAACTCGGTTTGGAAGTTAATCCGGCCAGGATTACGTCCCGATGTTAAACATATTTTATATAATCAAATGCTAAATATATATAGCAATGAAAATTTAGATTATAAATATCTTCAGTCATTGTGGTTCAAGTACAGAAATGAATTTCCAATTGCAGCAACAGCAACACAGTTTTTTCTCAATGTAGCAACAACAATACAACTTTAAAATAATAAAAGTTTTATGAGAAGAACCTTCTGATCTATGCCTATCAGTAGTAGTAGATGGAGTATACAAGCTATTATTTATAAGTAAATCAGAGATCCCTCTCATTAATTTATTTTTCAATTTTCTCATTTCATCAAAGAGATAATTAGCCATGATCAATCAATCAAATCCCATAATTTATCTCCATAATCATGAGTTTGAATAAACAAGAACATGAGTATGTCATGGAAGGGCATAATGGCAATTTCTAACACCCGAGTCACATAGATTGGCTCGGATCAATTAGAAAATAAATATTTGGAATCTCTCATCGTGTTTCACTTGGATTCTATAAAAAAGTATGTGATAAATTGACTGATTTCATCTTTCAATCTGTTGGGAAAAAACAGTTTGCTCGCCCGAAAAGCTATTAGTTGATTTTAGTTACATGGACATGCTAAGAAATAGGATGACCTAACTATTCATTGATTTAAAATTTGAAATCTCTTATAAATTGATTTAATTTCTTGTTTCATTGGAAGAATGTTGCCAGATTAAAAAAGAAAACATATATATTCACCTCAAGGTTTCGTTGATCATCTAGTTTATAGATAACCTAGATTAACTGCAGGTTTGGTTTTTAGTTGGTCTAGACCCAACCATAGTTCTAAATTTTTAATTCTAGATGAACCCATTTGGCGTGGCTGAATCCAATAGCTATGGTGTGTGTGATGTAGCAACACAAATCAAGTTGGCAAAAGAGTAATAGGATTAGGAGAAAGAGGCTTGAAAAAAGTTGACCATCATTGAATTGAAGCCTAATTAGCCTAGCTTGATTATTAACATTTTCTTAATACGATTAGATAATTATGATTTTGGTCATGCACGTGTGTAGCCGGGGTCTAATTAGGACCTACCTAAAAGATTAGGGGGTGAGTTAGGTCACAATCTTTCTCCTTTTGTAAGGCAAAAAAATCATGATAAAAGAAAAAAATATTATTTTTATTTTCATCCCAAAATTTTATTTTGAGTCTTGTTAGAATATATCAAATTCTAAAGACTTCATTTCTTAGTGTTAAGTAATCATTTCACCTAAAATCTTAAGTTGTTAGACGAGGTTCCAGAATATGATTTATATTATTCATTAACACCCCCCCTCAAATGAAAGTCTTTTAAGCTTGAAACTTGTACATGTCCACGTTACCTTGTGCTTGATTTTTATCAAATAGAATGAAGATGGTGAGATTCAAACTCGTGACCGTTGCGTCAATAAAGTTCTGATACTATATCAATGAACCATCTTACCTAAAAGTTTAAGCTGTTAGATTAGACTCCAGAATATGATTTATATTATTTTCTATCACTTAGAGAAAGTAAAACTTGTCTTGGATTTTGAGTACGTGATTCATAGTTTACACGAAAAAAATTAAACAACGATACATGAATTCATATAATCAGTCTTTTGAGAATACAAGTTTTTACTCGAAACTGTATTTTCCGACAACTAATTCATTGATGAGTGCAAAAACTGAGGGGACATCCTATATTTAAAAAAAAATACAACTCTTAAATTGATTTTATATCTATTTCCGACAGGGATCACTTAACTCACTGAATCATCATGGCATTGGTAAATGATCGAGGCTCACCTTGTGAATCAATTAATTGGATTGAAAAGAGATGATGTAAAGGCATAATAATCTCATGGATCCCAGCTGTGCATACAGTTTTCTCCAGTGTACAATGAACGTGAAGGCATGATGAAGATGTCGAGGACATTAATTTGATCCTCGAGGGCAGGTGCCGTGCCTTGATGAGGTTGTAATTAAATTGCGAGAACTATATATTATAATAAATGAAGCATTGAGTTCAACAAATGATTTACGATGATCTAATACAGAAGTAGTTGTGTTATTATTTTTAAGAGTTAAGGGTTGCCTTTTCTCATTCGAACACCGCAATGTTTATAAAATTAATTATTATTTTTTAACGTAGTTTGTCTCTTAGATCAAACCATGAAAATAATATTTGGCACACAAACTTATTTACTTCCCAAAGTGAGGTCTCAAAGAGTATTATTTGTTATTTTATATTTCATTATATTGGCTGTATTTGTAATTTCATTGCATAAATTTGTATCCAAATTAGCATTTACTGGTGTTGGTGGGCCCTAAGATTATTAAAATGATAGTCATTAAAAACTTATATTGTCGTTAATTTCAAGATTCGTGGAGTTAGTCGATATACACGCAAACTAATTTAAGTATCCATGTTAATAAAAAAAAAAAAAGATACAACTATCAATAATGTCATTAGGCTTCGATTAAGAAAATAACTGATGTCTTAGTAAATTTTCTTGATGCATGAGACATTATGAAGAACATCTTCTATGTATTCTCTGAAAAAGATAATTAGAACACCTTGTCCGGAAAAAAAGAGAGGGAGAAATGACGAGTAGATCATCTCATCTCTTTCATTTTTCTTTTTTCTTGAGGGGGCAAAGAATAGAATCTAATTCTTTTTTATAAAACCCTAGAAAAAATTGAAAGAATTGCAAAAGAAAGGAAGCTTCCCACGTAAAGAATAAGAAGCACAAGAACAAAGTGTACACTGTAATGTTCTGTGTCGCCCCGGCTACAAGCCATGCTCGTTGCGCTGTAATGTCTCCTGTGGCATGATCCCACGAACTAATTAATTGAAAATTATAATTATTATGTCTTTCTCCCGTATTCTTATGCGAGAAAAGTGTACGTAGGCAATTGTGCTCCCAACAATCCAGCATTATTTTCATGAAAGAAAATAAAAATCCAACAATATGATTCTTGTTTTAATTTATTTATTAATTAGTGTTTCCTGCCAAATTGCCAGATCTCTCATAACCACTAATAATTAAAAATGCTCGTACAGTATGTAAAATTATAATAACAAGGGTGCCTTACAGCAAGCTTTCACCCACTTTAACTATAATTTTCTTTTATCATAAATTGATCTGATAATAAATTGGTGTGTTGATAATAAAATAGTCTTATAGCAATATCTTTTACTTACCATTTAAACAATTTATATGTTATTTCTAAAAATAGATTATTATTATTCGTGAAAAAATCCCAACATTCTAACTCAATAGCGATGCAATTAGAAGGTTCCAAGAGCAGTAACTTGGTGGTAAAAAAATTAAAATTTGTTTTGTAGATTTTATGTTCGAGTTAGGGTGTGCTCGTTATATAAAAATCTGAAACAACTAGAATTTTACTCGCTTAACTTAAGCCCGTAAAACATATCTAAAAAAAATAAATTTTCTCGAATCCAAAAAAAAAATGCAATTGGACGGTGCAAATATTATTGTTTTTAATTTCGTATAGATTGTGAACACAAAATATTTTCTTAATCACTCCCAATATTCTTGTTTCTTCGTGGGGCAACCCTGTATAATAAGGTGGACCATGTGCTTATATTTCAATTGGTTTGATTTCTTAAAACAGTTTCGTTGACTTCCATGCACATGAATATGTTACATTGATGGCCTAATAATTGTAATAATATTATTGAAGGGAAATAATAATTAGATTCCATAAATAATACTGTCATGTTAGAGCCTCTTGTCTTCCTTGAATTTTGATTTCTCGGAGAGTTCATCTCGTGGATTGAAGTATAATCTAACAAGATGTATTAAACTCATTGTATCTTTTTTAAATATGAAAATAGAAACATTTTAGTCCTTGTTCAATGGCCGAGGTAAGGATCGAAAGAACAAGTTAATTACCATTTTTGTCTTCTAAATTCGAGAATGGGATTGGAAGCCAATTTGTTGAACCCTCTACTTTCAAAAAGGTTCATAGTTATTATTTTAAAATTATAAATTACTTTTGAGAACGTAAAGTGATTTTTTTTTTATGAAAATAGCTTAAAGATATATTAATGGAAACATAGAAAGAAGGAAAAAATAACCTCAAGTATTTAAAAATAACTAATTTCAATTTTTTTTTTTCTGTTTTATATATAATAATGAACTGATATTTAATTATATTGTTACTAACTTTATATATTTTAAAATCAACAAACCTTAGTTATTTTATTGGATATACTAGACCTTCATTTATATGAATCTTAATTAAATTATTTAATAGTTTTATTTACTAAAAAATAATACTACGTAATATTTTTGGATTATCATTCCTTATATTTAATTCTATACATTACAGAAATAATCAATACTTTGTTTCATAAACAATAGCAACTACTGTGGGCGTGCCGGAGTGGTTATCGGGCATGACTAGAAATCATGTGGGCTTTGCCCGCGCAGGTTCGAATCCTGCCGCTCACGACTTTGTTTTTCACATTTTCTTTCATGACGAAACATCCATATTAATTACTATTATTTTGTAAAATAAGCCTTAAAGAGGAAATAAATATATTAAACGGATAAAGCTGCATTCCAAAATGTAGAGCAATTTATCCCTAAGCTATCAAGGTTATGGTAAATTAAGATATGGACTTTCAGTTTAATTTATTAATTATAAACTAAAAAACGAAGTTTTTTTTTTACTCTAACCTTCCTCACATGCACTATTCATTTTAATAGTTTTTTTTTTTAATTTTTTGATGTTATATATGTTTGTTTATTGAGCTATTTCACACTTATAATATGGTTGGCGTGTTTAATTAAAAATTATTATAGTATCCTAGCCTCTTAACTTATAAGTAGTACTTGACTAGTTGACCAAACTAATTTTTGTGTCATTTCCTTTATTTAGATTTTTACCAATTTCTTCATTCAATGTTAAGTCTAAAATAATTGGTTGAAAATTAAGTTTTATAATTTATTTTGATTAATTTTTATATGCGGTTATCTCAATATCATGATTAAATAAATGTAATTAACAAGTTAATCTATGATAAATCAATTCATTTTTTTTTATAAAATTGTTCTGATCTCAAGTTTAATGGATTGGCTCAACTTGTTTTATATATATTTTATAATTTTATTCTTTAATATTAAATTGTTCAAAATTTTAACTTTATTATTTATTTTGATATGCTTTATATAAGTTCATCTCAGTCTAAAAAATATTAATTTAATTTTTAAAAAATTAAATTATATTTTAATTAGCTATCCATATTTAGACGGCAAAGTTAAATAAATTATATTGGATGAACTCTCATGCAATTTAAAATGTTTTTCATTAAAAAAATCATCTAAAAGCGCTAGAAGGAGGGGTCGAACCTCCGACCTTGTGGTTAACAGCCACACGCTCTAACCAACTGAGCTATTCCAGCTGCTTGAATCCCTACCCAACATAACAGTATAAATATATATACGAACTCAACAAAGTTTCTGAACGCTTGGCTGCCTCTACGGAGCAATCCGAGGGAAAATATGTGCTTCCGTATAGTACCGGTGTTTGGCTATATTCTTACCTTTTTTATCCAAATATTAACGCAAGTTTTTTTTTTTTTTTTTAATTCTCATCAATCTAATTTTTGCTTCTTTCTTGTTCAAAAGCCATCAATCAACATGAACAGGGGACCACTGGTGTGCTAAAGGAGAGACATTTCCAAGGGGAAGAAATCGCTTGAATGGAACCCTAATTCAAGCCGTGATCGTTTGGTTATTTTGCAACCACAGATTGTGTTGCTATGGAACCCACAAAAATTGACAATTACCGTTGCAAAATTTATGCCAAAATAACCCATCTCACCATTGATCACTATTGTTTTAACAAACAGAGGTTAACAACGTTGCTCCCGTTTCTCTTACATCAATTGTTGCTTCGCGTATAGATCCGTGAGCTCAAAGAGAGCCGATCCGTGAGCAGGAGAGAATAGGAAGCAAGATCTTGTAAATTTTCTTTCTCAATTTCATCCTTAGATCGAGATCCATGTGGAGACTCTCCTTGGCATACCCACCAGCAAATTAGGGACCTTTCTAGGATCATGGTTCTATCATCTGTGTAGCCTTTTTGTTATTGATGAATGCCTTTGGACATGACATTATGATGAAGTTTGTAAAAATTGTGATTTTAATATAATAAGAAATTGACATTTGAACTCGGATCGTAAAATAGTACGTAAAATATTTCCGTATAAAAATTATAAAATCATAACTAAAATTGTTTTGATAGAAAAATTGTAAAATCATAAGTAAAATATTTTCGAATACAATACAGCACAATTTTGCCAAAAAAAACCTATTTAGTTATTAATAGTCTTTTTTTTTTTGTTTTTAAAAAATGCTCATCACTTTTCATAGTTTTAAATAGATTTTTGATATGATTTATAATTTTTTTTCCCTTTGATATTATTTTAATATATATTTTTTAGGATTTGCTTTTAAGAACATGATAGTTTTTCTTTTTTTGCAATAAATAATATTGCATGGGACTTTGGGAGAAGAGAAATGGGATTTCAGGAGAAGAGAAATGGTACTTTATGTTCTTGGCACGCGATATTTGACTCGGCACACGGGATTTTATTAGAATCATGAAATCAGATCAATTCAATCTGATTTTATGATTTTATCCAATTTTGCAGGTCAGATCTGATTTTTATTGGGGTTTGATTTTTCTACCCTATTTTACCATATTTGTTCTTTTGATGATTTTATGAGTCAAACCGCAATCTGATCTAATTTTACGATTCTACCCGATTGCGAGTCAAATCCAATTTTAACAAGATTCAATTTTTTTACTTGATTTTATCAGATATGTTCTTTTAACTCGTAAAATTATGCATCGTGACCCTATCAACAATGATTATAACCATGTTTGAAGAAGCTCCCCTTCTTTTGCTTGCCACACCTCTAAATCATGTACGCCTTATGTAAACTCGGACTGCTTTCCTCATGGAGTTTCATGGGTCTACTGTTTTTGTTTGGTGCCTGTGTGTGGAGGTGCCATTGAATTTGTTTTCGTTGTTGTTTTTGGAGTTTTGTTTAGGTTACCTTTGTTTTTCCTTTTCGACATCTATGGTTACAATGTTCGTATTTGCTTTCTATACATGGTAGTTAGGTAGTCCAAAATAAAATCTTAAAAAAATTATAAAAAAAAAAAACTTTTTTATATATTTAATATTCATGTCCTTAAAATCATTTCACAACTAAACCTCAACGTCAAAAACAAGTTAACCAAACACATCATATTAATTTTTATTTAACCTCAATTTCAATCACAGCTTTATCAAACACCTAGCTTTATCAAACTGAAGTTAATAAAAAATGATTTTTTTGAAACTGTTTTTTTCAAAACACATCCATACAAGCAACTATCATACCAAATACACCAAAAGTGTGATGTGCTCCGTGAAAAACAGATTAACAAAGGGATCTGTTTAATCAGAACACAGTGCAAAGGTGTGAGTATGTGCATATGGAGAATCAATAGATTTTAAAAAACAAATAAGTGAAATACTATATGCTTATGTACATAGTGTTTGATTCTGGGGAAAATGAAGGAAAGATAAAACACGAGACAAGAATAAAAATCCCACCTTCGGAAATCTAGGATAAACTAGAGGAATAAATAATTCTATACATGCTTAAAATGGAAGTTGGCTTCTGTTCTTAGAAACTTTGTGATTGAATTTTCCAGAGATTCATAGAATTTCGGGAGGAGAAATCCGAACTAAGGGAATCCCAAGTTAAGGATTCTAGGGTTCTACAAGATTAACGCTCAAGTGCTAGACAGGAGAGACACATTTAAATAGCAAGAGAACGACATGTAACACAGATAACACTTGTCAAAACAAAGCACATAGGAAAGGAAAGAGTTCAGAATTCAACTCACCCCTCCCCCTCCAACCCTCTTCTTCTTGAGGCACCATTTGCCACGAACATTAGGAACATATTCAACAGGAATACGATGACTACTGTTCACTATTATTATTGTTTTGCAAACACAGTGGAGATGAATCAAGGTGATACATAGATTTACAAACAGGAAAACTATAATATTAGTGGTATCTACCTCCTATTCTGATATGGACAAAGGGATACTCCTTAGATAAAGTTGAATGTCCATCTAATAATGATTTGAAGGATAATCAGCTAGAATGACATTACTCAGCATTCTACAAATAGATCTAATAGTACACTTAATGTAAGCATCACTAATATTATTTAGTTTCAACAGAGTTTAATCTACCCGATGAGCTTTCCACTTTCTCAGAAGTTCCTCATACAAAATTGGCCTTTTCTCCTCACTAAGCATCTGTTTCAACTTTGATAATGACGAAGAGGTCAACTTGATTCCCTTTTCAATCATAACCTCGGCATACTTTACTGCTTCTGGAACCATATGATGATAGCGAAGCTCAACAACCAACATATTTCCAGCCTCTTCCAAGTCTGATTCACCATAATTCTCCATCATGCATTTCCACACTTTTATAGCCATATATGGTTCCTTTGAATCCATATATGCCTTTATAGCAGCATTGCAATTTGTTTTGTTAGGAAAGAATTCATTCTTGATCATCTCATTGAACACCAACGATGCCTCCTTCAACTTTTCATACTTAATCAAGTATTGGAACAACACATTATATGTTTGTGAGTCGGGGAACACTCCATTATAAATCATCTCATCAAAAAACTTGTTCGCTATATCAGTTTGTTTATCATAACAATGTAAGGCAATCATCAGATTATACAGCTTAATATCAGGCCTAAACCCAACCCTCACCACCAATGTCTCCCAAATCAACATAGCCGCTCTAATATCATTACACTTCAAGCACTCTTCAAGTGCCAGTCTAAAAAACTTCACCCCAGGCAAACAACCCCTATCCTTCATCATGTCAAAATGCTTCATCGCCTCGCGCAACCCATCATGGCCCGCTAGCAAAGTACTCAAAAACGTGTCATATGCAGGAACATTCCTTGGATCCCAACCAACCATGCTCACCATATCTGCAAAAGTCTTCTTTGCACTAGCCGCATTCATTTCCTTTTCCCACCCCTCTAATAAAATCGCATATGAATCAGCATCAGGTAAAATCCTAGTCTTTGCCACATGTAAGAACTCAACAGCATCAAAAGTTCTACCATCTCTACAAATAGCACTTAACAAAGAATTCAAAGCAAAAACATCTCGTGGACAACCATATTGATCCATGACTTCAAAAGTCATAATAGCTTCTTTCACTCTATCAACAATAACATAACTACTAAAAACTGAAGCAAAAGTAGCTAAAGAAACCAAATTTTCTCTTTTCATGGATTTAATAGCACCCCACATAGCATCAAACATGGAATTCTTACCTAATAGATCAACAACAAGATTCCAAGAATAAGGACTATGTTTGTCATTAAGTTGCAGGCCAGCCCACCTGAAGAACTTGACAGCTGAGCCAGGTGAAGAATAAGACAATTTAAGAACTTGTTCTACATCGGTTTGTTTAACACGTATAACAGTGGCATCAAGAACCGATTCCACATTATGAGAAGGTGTGTTTGCAATGATTTCACAGAGAAGTTTGATTGATGGTGGGAGATTGGGGGCTTCATGATAAGATTGGAAAGAGGGTTTCTTGGTTGTTGAGGAAGAGGAGGGAGAGTGATGGTGGTGGCGTTTTCTGATAAGATCTTGATTAGGGTCATTATCGAGTAGTCTCTTCTTTCTGTTGCTGGCCATCGATTTTTGACAGAGAAGAAAGAAGGGCTTGGCTCTCTGGTGAGACTTTGCAGAGTCCAAGGGTTTTCTCCCGTCTATCACTTTTCCACTTTCTTTTGTATCGGCTTAATAAAAGTAAAGGGAAAATAACTCCTTTTCATTTAGTAGTTTTTACACTTATTTTCTGTATTTTTAAAAATTACAGTTTTTATTTTTTATAATTGTTAAATAAATTAATATAAGTTTTAAAATAGGCTAACGTATATAAAGACTAAAGATTTAAGATGCCAATTGTTAAGCATACAATAAAATTTACGACATAAACTATAATTTTTTAAAACATAAAGAGTAAATATAAAAAGAATTAAATAATAGAATAATTAGGGTGATTTTTTCTAGAAGTGAGTAATTTTTGGTGATTTTGCTTATCAATCGAGTAAATATCATATTTTAAAATAAAAATAATTTAATTGTTAATTAATTTTTATATGAATTAAATCCGGTTGAATATCTACTAAGAACAAGATACTTCACCCAATTGGGAAAACTTATTATTATCTATTTTACCATTTCATAAAAACAGATGATGTTGTGGTGCCATATAGATTTTCGAATACATTTGTTTGTATAGATAGAAAGATATAGAAATTGAGTGAATTCTTATATTTCTAATGTGAGGGGATATGAAGAATGAAGAGAGGGAGAGAGGAGTTAGTTGTCTTTTAATACGAGATTACTGTTTGAAAGTGTGATTGAAATTTTTTTTAAGTATTTTTTGTTTAGAAATATATTAAAATAATATATTTTTTTTATTTTTTAAAAATTATTTTTGATATCAGCACATGAAAGTAATTTAAAAATATAAAAAAAAATCAAATAAAAAATAAAAAAAATTCAATTTTTTCAAAAATACTTTTAAAATGTAAGTATAAAACCGGCCAAAGAATTTTAAAATAGCTTCAATAATTTTTTCAACGTTTTTTCATGTTTTACGTGGTGACACTCCTTTTAATTTTTTTCCTTAATAAAATCGAAAGCTTTATTTTATAAAAATAGGTAACATAAACATTACACAAAAAAGTATGAAAATAAAGTTAAGAAAATGAAAAAAACTGAGGTATAGAACCAACTTCATTGTTATTATGAATCGAGAAACCGATCATAGCTTTTTTTTAAGTGTTCGATAATGCATTATAAGTTTTTTCTTAAAAAATATTTATTAACTGTAAAAAAAATTACTGAAAAACGCAAGAGACAATTTTGAATCACAAAATCAAACACTTCGTCACCAGCGCAACACAAGGCAAGTACGAGAGGCTCGCACGCACGTGCGCGTGCTCTGTCGGGTTCTAAGTTAACCTCTAAGCATATCGTATCTAAGGACCAGCCACAAACACCTGTTTTCATTTTCATTGCAAAACCCTTAATCATGGATAATCCGAACCCATCCGAACTCTCTAACCCAGTTTCACCTCTTCCAGTTCCTCCGAATCTGGCTCCACCTCCTTGTACTACTCCTGATTTGGCTCCACAGCCAGTGTCGCCTCAAGTAATAGCTCCAAATCAGGCGCCAGTTCCTGACCCGACCCCAAATCCAGAGCCAGTTCCTGACCCAACCCCAAATCCAGAGCCAGTTCTGGACCCGACCCCAAATCCAGCTTCAGTTCCGGACACGACCCCAAATCCAGCTTCAGTTCCTGATTCCACTCCATCTCCGGCCCCGAAGAAAGTAGTGGAAAAAGGTGAAACCTTTTACTGGCTTGCATTTTGTTCAAAGTCTGGATTTTGAGTGTTTACGTTTTTTGGGACTTTTTTGACGGGTTTCTGATTGAGATTTTGATTTTACGGGAAATACAAAATTTGTATCTTGAAGGTTTCTAGCCCCCCCAAATTTTCTTACGAAACAAACAGAAAAAGAAAGAGAGTTGAATAAACTTTCTTTATGGTGCGTGTCTTGGTTATTTAATTGCATTTATTTGATGTGTTTTGAGTTTGGTAAGAGGAATCACTTTTTTTTGCTGTTTACAGGCTACCGAGTGACAGAATATTTTGTTTCTTTTTTTGTAATGGGACAGTGCTTTCTTTTTATTTATAGTAATTATTGTTGAATATTAGTCCTAGATAGCGCTAGTTTCACTATTTGAAAACATTGTGATAAAAGAGAAGAACGCATTTTGTTAGTGTAATATATTTCTCTACTTGACGTTGAAGACAAATTATTTAATGATTCTGGAATAATTTTCAGAGGTAAAATCTGTTTCACTGTGATGAATAATTGCTTGATCAAGGAAAAAGGATTGATTGTATATATGCAGACATAATTGAAATATTGCTTGATTAAGGAGAAAATATTGATTGTTCATGTAAAATCTGTTTCACTGTGTCCAGTAAAAGGTCACTCTACTATTATTGATTATAAATTTTACTAGTTGTCATTCTTGAATCCTATGATTTTTGTTCCAACAATGTTATGGAGTTTACCAGCACAAGCTAGCTGATGGCCTTGTGCGTCTTACTCAGGGAACCACCTTAATATCATATGCAAGTGACATTAATTATTCTGTATTCACGAATTTTAAATGTGTTTTGATGGCCACCCACCTTTGATATTTCACATTTCGTTTGGTGCTTGCAATTTTTGTATGTAATAGCTTCAAGTTTGATTATATTTGATAATACAGATGGTTTTAGAATTTTTACTTGCATGAAATTTTTCAGGCCTTCCAAACAACTTGATGTACAAGAATCGTCTGCAAGAGTACACACAAAAATCATCCTTACAGCTCCCTGTATATCAAACTTTCAATGAAGGACCTGCACATATGCCAAGGTTTAGATCGACTGTGTGGGTAGATGGAGCACAGTATACCTCCCAAAAAACTTTCTTACATCGAAAAGCAGCTGAACAAGATGCTGCAAACCTCGCACTTGAGAGTATCCTAAAAAGAGTAAAGGATGAAGAATGTCCACTTCTAGATGCGGTCTGTGAACAAATTTTAAATCTTACCTTGTCAAATGCTATTAGTTCTTTCCTCTCTTCTTCCTTTTGCTGTTGGTCTTTAGGAATCTGTGCAGATTTTAGTTTTTATTTTTATTTTCATTTTAGATTAATAACATTCTTCCAAAGGTTAAGTTCTTTTTGTGACAAGCTATGTGGCATCCCTCTGTTTTAAAAAGCAACAATAGTTTTTTTTTTTGTTCAAATAAATTATCATCGGCTGTCTTTAATCCTCATGTCAATGTATAAATCCCTCCCCTGTTTACTTGGTGGTGAATTAGTCCTTGGGAAACTTGTTTACTAGGTTCAAGGAATGCTGCCTTTGATGTAATTTTGCTGATCACTATATTTCAATATTTAATTTAGAGCCATTTTGTTTTTGTGTTTCAAAAACGCTTATAAAAAAAAATGTTTTTTTCTCACTATACTTCAAATTATTGTTTTTTTGGGTTTTTTTCAGATTGTTTTGATGTGCAGATATTAAAAATAATAATAAAAATTATGTATTTCCTAGCAAAAATTACTTGAAAAGCAACTGCTATCACAATACCAAAAAGGCTCTCACAGTTCATTCTACTTTGTCTTTGATTTTAAAATCCTTTCTTGTTGATTCATATAAATGAATGGAAAAAGGCTTTGCACTGAAGCATAATGGTTTTGAGACTATTTATATACAGACAGTTTTAGTTTGTTGGTGCCAGTTTGTCATAAAATGTTGCCTTGGGTCTTACCTTTCCTTGCTTTTCATTCTTTTGTTCGGTTATGTTTTTTTTTTAATCTTTTTATGAATTTTAAGTCAAGGTGAATATGGAATAGCCTAGTTAGAGCACCGTGTAGTGACAAGAATGTTGATTTTGCTTCTGTTATTTTCTTGTGTGGTTATATTTACAGGAAACGGTGTTTTGCAAATCCATTCTGAATGAATTTGCAGTGAAGGTGAATCGCGAAAAGCCTACTTACAACTCTGTTCAGTTGCCTGGGCCGCTGCCTGTTTTCACATCTACTTTGGTTTTCGATGGTGTAAGTTATACTGGTGATGCTGGCAGGAATAAGAAAGAGGCTGAGCAATTGGCAGCACGAACTGTGATCCTGTCTCTTTTAGGTACCCTTACCTATACTGTGAATTGAGAATTTGCTTCATGTATATATATATATATATATATATATATGGGTGATGAGAGTGATTGACTAATTTAAGCTGTGAAACAGGTAATTCTTGGTCAACGAAAACTCTTTATAAAATAATCCAGTCTAAAAGCAAACTCCAAGCTGCACTGGATAGGGTCAGGAACTCAAACCATTTCAAACCCAACATAGTACCTGTGGGAGTAAAAGTTGGACATTGTTCTGAAACCACAGTTGATCAAGAGCAAGTGGTAAGCACTGCTGTTGCTAGGGATGCTGTACCAGCGAGTGCAATTCCACCTGCAGCTTCAGGAATGCATCGACCCCACCATGACTTCAAGAGACCGAGACTAGATCCAGACCCAGCTCCTAAACCAATTCCTTTTCCAATTGCATTTGAGCACACTGTTTCAGAACAGCCTCTGGGTGTTGACTATGGCTCTAGTTCAGCCAAAAAGAGGTGGAAGGACAAGAAAAATGCTAACGAAGAAACTGATACCCAGTAAGTTTTGATATTTTTTTCTGCACCTGCTGCCGTGTTCCTTTGTTTATTTTTGCTTGTGATGGATCATATGCTCTTCAGAACTTACATGTGCATGTGTTTTCTAAATGATTTCGGGTTTGACAATGTAGTGAATAAACCATCTTCCACATCTCATCTTTACACGATCAATCTGTGTTCTTTGCTAAGAACAAATCTTCTGGAAGTAAACCTGAAAATGCTATTGATACAAAAGGATCACCTTCCACCTCTGAATTTTTTTTTCCTGGAGATAACCATCTTTTCTTAGGGGAATGTGCTTTTATTAAACTTACAAGGCCTATTAATTTCAGTTTATCATTTCATCCATATTGAATGAACACCTTTGTGCTTTCATTCATTTCTTTGAAGCTTGTTTTTGTGCAACATGCAGGTTTCCTATTGATGGAATTCCTTTGAATCAAGCATCACCTTGTTCTGTAGCACAATGAATAGCCTGAACTGTGTTCTTCTACTCCTGCCTGCAGTTAAAGACTCTGTGTGTGCATATTCATCAGTACGCTAAAACTCGTCTTTCGTCGTTAAATAGGATTAGACATGAGACAATGGTAGGAACTATGGTGTCATTGCTCGTTAGAAATAGTTTTTTTTGTTTTGTTTTGTTTTTTGTTTAATTTGCTTCTATGCTCCCTTTTTACTGATATTATAGCAAGTAAAAATAAATGAGTTTATACTCTATAAGCTGCTTCATTCCGACGTAAAGTTTGCATTGTATGACCATTGACAGTTTGGTTACGACTGGTTTTCCTTGAAACTTCGTCCATGACACCAACTTTTCATGATATTCAAGGTCTATTTGGATGTTTTGGCTAGTTGAGAATTGCTCTCTCAAATGCTAGAGAGTTCAATTGGGCCTGCGTTTTCTTTCATAATGTTGATGGTGGAATTCTCTAGCTAAATTGTTTGTTCTGAAATAGGTTTTCATGAATTCTTGATAGTAATTGTTTTTCAATGTTTGATGCTGTCATGAAAATTGAAGTACTTTCTAGTATTTGGAGTTATGACATGAACATAAATTGTTAATATTTTAATTTGTTTTCTTAAGTTTATTAAAAAAACAGAATTTAAATCTGATAGATAAAAAAATGAAATTACAAAAAAAATAAGGGATAAATGAACTGCTATCGGATTGAGGATTGGGTTTAGATAACAACAATTTCTATCCATATATATAGATGGAACTCTTCCAAGACTTTAAAAGAACTGCTATCGGATCAAAGCACCTTGCGATCTCCATCGCTTATCCGAATCATTCCCATCCATACATTTAGATGCATTGGAAGAGTTTGTGATCCAATGAACCTGTATTGCAAATGAGGAGATTTCCATAGCTTGCTTTACAATACTGTTTTAAAACCAACCTGTTGACAGGGTGATTTCGGATCTAAATCAAGTCCAATTTCAATGATAATGATCAAAAAATTGACCCAACTCAATCAAAATCCTAGTTAGCGTAATGTAATTCAATCAAAACTCTTTTGATTTCTCTCTCTCAAAATAACATTACTTTTAAATTGATTCGGGTTAACCAACTGACGTGTAATCTGATATTTTCCCCGGATGTATCCCGGGTTGAGTCTTAAAAAATCATGCTTCACTATGAATTGTGGACAATTAACTTAAATGGCATTGTGGACCAAGGTTGTCAATACTGTTCCGGTCGCCGTTCTGGTTTTTCTATTGGAACGGAACGTTTCGGTTTCAGAGCGTTTCGGGGTTGTACTGTTCATATATATATATATATGAAAAAAATAAAATATTAATCTAACAAGTATAATTTAAATTCAAGATAAATTAACTTTAAATTATACAACACAAAGTCAAACAAACATAATCTCAAAATTAAAAACATCTCTAAAATTCCAAAATATTATGATAGTAAAATGTTCTAAAATAAAAGAAATATTATGATTTTGAGCCGGAACGGTACCGGGGCGTTCCGGAACGGGCCGGAATTAAAACCAAGACGAAAACAACGTTGTTTCGTCTCGGTTTTTTTAATGGCACGGAACGTTTCGACCATTTCGGCCAGAACAGAACGGAATTAACAAGCCTGTTGTGGACATTTCTTCTATAGGCCTACCTTAGACACGAAGAAGGAGAATTAAATACGTTGCACAGGATCAAGCTAATATCTGATTTATTAGAGAGTAATATAAATTGTATTTTAGAATTTCATCTAAAAATTTAAAATTTTAGGTGAGATGGTTCCTTAACATGATATTAGAACCTTGTTAACCCAGCAGTCACGAGTTTAAATCTATTTGATAAAAATTAATCAAAAAACAATATAAATCTGTGTAAGTTTCAAGCTCATAGAGTTTCATGCCCGGTGGATTGAGCAACAGCCAACAGCATCTCTCAGGTTAATGAACAATGATGGGATTTTTAAGAGAAAAGATTCACCGACATTAAAGAAATCAGAGTGTCTCCACGATGTGTGTTCATCTGTACATGGAGATGAGGTTCATTAAAGTCATTACAGAGAAACATCTCCCTGAAACAAAGAGTTTGCCTTGTTCCAATGCCACCTTTCAGATTCTGTCATTTTTTATCCTTCACATTTTCTTACCCGACAAAGAAAACATGGACGATGATCTTCATAGGATTTGCAAAGGACATAGTTAAAGTGTCTTTGAACTTCAATATTGTTATTCTATCTTCTTTATTATAATATATAGGTATGGTGACTTGCAGTGCACGGATGATAGGATAAGTTTTCTACCCTAAACTATATGTCTACTCCTCCAAGTTTTGCTAACTTTGCATTGATGATGAGTTTATTTTATGCCCAATAATGCCTACTTAAATATTCGTAGTTGCTGTGGTCCTTTGCGTTGTTCTAGATCTAGGCCTGTAGCTGATGGATATATCATATAATTAAATAATGTAACAAAGTCAAAAGTGAGAGTTTTACATGTGTAAATTCCTGAGGATTCGCACTAGTTTGATTCGTCAATTTAAGAAATTAACTAGGATGTACATTGTGTTTTGTGTTAATGAAGAGAAACGAAAAATATGAAATATATAATCTGTTTTTAAATTAATTGAAGTGAATATATATTTTTAAAATAAAATGTGATAATATTTTTTTCTTTTCTTTTATTCCAAATACTTTTCACCAGTAAGTTTTTCTATGTCTGTTTGTAAGTGTGGTTGTGGTTATTTTTTAAAGTTGTTTTTGTTCGAAATACATCAAAATGATTTTTTTTTATTTTTAAAAATTATTTCTGACATCAGTACATGAAAATGATTAAAAAACACCATTTTCTTTTTAATTTAAATAACAAATAATTTTTTTTTTAAATAGTTTTAAAATAGAGGGTCGAACTCTTTATAGACTTTATAGACCGAGAATCATGAATATATTGTTGGTTATGAAGCTATTTGCATTGAGCTGAATAGTTTCTAAAAGAAAATAATTATGACTTCAAACCCATCTTTGCATGCTTTTCAATTAAGGTGTGCTAGTTTTGTTTTTCTTCTAGTTTTATAATAGTTGAAAAATCTTCAAATTCATGCATTTCAAGATGCATGGTACTAACTCTTACAAGTATTGAAATTCTTTAATTTCTCCGTCGGATCTCTGTTTAGGTGCTCACAATACGTAGTCATATCGGGTGTTTGAGAATGCGTTTGGAAATCATTTTTAAGAAAAAATGAAAAAATTATATTTTTATTTCTTACTTTAAATTAAAAACAAATTGGTGGTTTTAAATCATTTTGATGTGGTGATATCAAAAATAATTTAAAAAAAAAATATCATTTTAATATATTTTTAAACAAAAAACACTTTAAAAAACAACTTCAACCACATTCTCAAACACCAAAAAGACTCTAATAAAACATGAAAACATGGTGGGGTTCAAAATCATAATCACATGACGATGCTAACATGTGAGAAATATTGGAAACAAAATTAGTGAACTGTTGAAAAATAATTTTCAATGTTCAAGTAGGTGATGAATCATGCCGATCAATTTTATAATCAACAAAACGAGCTTACACAGTAGCATGGAATGTAAGAAAATCATAAAATAGGGCATGAATCCACGTGCTTAAGCTACAAGGAAAGATTGCAGGAAGCACCCTCTCCACATTAGTCTAATTAAGTTCTTGAAGGTGACAGCAGTAACTAGATGGGAATCTGAAAGACGTGGGGTTGCCGATACATCCGCCGTGGCTTTTGCTGCTTTGCCCTAATCACCTCCCCCCTTTCTCTTCTTCTTATCTTCTTCACCACCACCACCACCGTCCTCATCCTCAATCCTCATCCATTTTTATCAACCAATCTTCCAGCTAACGTACACTCCCATTACAAACATCAAATGAATTCTTTTATTAGTTCATTATTGAAACAAGATAGTACTTGTTACTTGGACTTTAATTATATGTTATTAATATAATACCATTATCTTTGAAACCCTACAAATAGGGGGTAGAGGTTGCTGTCTTTCTTCATGTGCTAGCCTTAGCTTGATCTAGACCAAAGTATACATTTTAGTTTATTCTCTCTCAATGGCACTTGTCAAGGACCGCATGGGTTTGGTTCAAGCTTGTTCCTTTTATGGAAATGTGATGGGAGATCTTTCCCCCCTGGGGCCTAATTATGGATTTGATGAAGAGGGTGATAGGAATTTTGAGAAAAATAGTGGCCTTATGATCAAGAATTTAGCTATGATCAGCCCTTCTCCTCCTTCTCTTGGCAGTCCAAGCAGAGAAAATTCTGGTGAGCTAGTGTTTCAGGCTACTGGAAATCAAGTTGAGGAAGCTCATTCTTTGATCAACTTCAAAGGTACAGGATTTGATTGTATCATGCAAGCTAATGGATCTTTGATTAGCTTTGATCAGCAAAGTAGTAGGGTTTCTCAAACTAGTAGTCGTCACAAAGATGACTATTCAGCTTGGGAGGGTAATTTGAGTTGCGATTACCATTGGGACCAAATCAATCCAAAATGTAGCACAAATCCTCGGTTGATGGAAGATCTTAACTCCTATCAAAGAGCAAGCAGCTTCAACTCCATAACCAGCAGTGCTGAAAAGGAAAACCATGGCGATTGGCTATACAGTACTGAATCCACAATTCTTACTGATAGCAATCCTGATTCTGCAGCACCAGATTCCATCAGCTCCCATAAGCGTCCCAATATGGTACTGTCATCACTCATCATCCTCATGCTGTTCTTCATAATTGGCGCTGACCCTTTTCTTGAATCACAAATCAATGGCAGAATTCATGGTCCTAACATTGGAAGTGGTTTTGGTTGCAGGGAGAGAGCATGCAGGTTCTAAAGAAGCAGCGCGACGGCGCAGAAAAAAAGCCGAAACCCAAGTCCGCTGGTCCGGCTAAGGATCCACAAAGTATTGCTGCCAAGGTTTGCTTCAACATTTCAAGGCTTTGTCAATATAAAATTACTAATCTTGGTCTCAAATTAAGCAAAATGATTTTGATTCCTCAGAATCGACGAGAGCGGATTAGCGAGCGCCTTAAGATATTGCAGGATTTAGTCCCCAACGGTTCCAAGGTAGACTTCAATCTCAGTTAAATTTTCCCAGCCAAGAATGACAGTGAGTTTCACTGGATCCAATTTATTGATTATTCAATGTTCTTCATGATATATCACACAGGTTGATTTGGTTACTATGCTAGAGAAAGCCATTAGTTATGTTAAGTTTCTTCAATTGCAAGTAAAGGTAATCACTTCGATAAATTCTATCTCCTGATTTTTCCTATTTTATAGAATGGAACCTTGACGTTTGTTCTTCTTCTTGCTCCTGCAGGTTTTGGCCACTGATGAATTTTGGCCAGTTCAAGGTGGTAAAGCTCCTGATATTTCTCAAGTAAAGGGCGCCATTGATGCCATACTCTCATCTCAGACAAAAGACAGAAATTCAAACTCAAGTTCCATGTGATAATATCATTTGAAAACAATTACTTCACAGGCAAGGAAAAATCTTTGTTTTGGATGGAGGTAGAAAATATCTCGTTTGTTTTCATGTGGAGATCTTGTAGACTAGCAATGAAATCTTATTTTCATGATCATGTAATGAAAACTGTGACTGCGACCTTGTCCCAGTTTCTAATTCCAGAGAATCTATCTTTTTTTTAATCTTTATGTTAATTACTCGAACACTCCTACACTAAGATCTTTATTAATTAACAAATAAAGTATGAATTCTTTATCAATATATCTTTCCTTCTTGGCACACACAAAAAAGTTAACTAGTCATCAAGTTGTTCCTTCATGTCTCTGCAGACTCCATAAAGAAGACATTGATTGATTTTTTTCTTGGAATTTACTCAAAGAAATAACTAAATAATAAAAAAAATACTAACAATCTCTATAAGTTATGTTTCTTCGAAGTAAAAACACTAAAATATTGTTAAATACTCATATTTCCATTATTCCCCCCCTCAAAAAGGGAGGTCTAATGATCCTAAGATATAATAGGAGTAACTCACTTGGATTTCTATAAATTTAGGACACTTAAAAGAAGATCCCCAAATTCTAACAGCCAGGTTGTCTCCTTTGGGACTTTCCACCTCCTCTCAATCAGGTATAAAATTGATTCCATCATGCATGTATCAAGATTTTTAGTTTTTAGTAAACCAGATTTAAACAATAGTATCTTCAAATAAAATAGAATATCAATGATGAAAAAAGTTCACTTACATTTTTGTGGGAAAGAGAGCATCGACTTTCACCAAGGTTTTCTTTGATTTGGCTTCTCTTTGATGAATAAATTATATATATAAAAAATATTTTCTTCGATGCCATGGAATGAAGGTGTATATATATCCTATGTCGTTTTACTGGTTTTCAAGGTTGCAAACTAATTGGGTCATCACTGAAAATTGTTTGAATGGATCGGGATTTTAATTCCATCCACATCATAACTAAGGTTAAAAAAATAGAAGAACAGTTCATATTATGTCTGTGTGTGTGTGTGTGTGTATGTGTGTGTGTGTGTGTATGCGTGTGTGTATGTGAAATGGAATTTTGGAGAGAATTATGAAAAGGGTTATGATATAATAGAAAATCACAGACAAGCTGTCGAGCATGTAATTGCACATGCCAATGCATAGTTGACATGCACCTATATAATAAACATTAAATTTATGTAAATTCATCTACGAAAATATTCAGGCCAGCAACACTTAAGGTCTTGTTCATCATGAGCTCATACACCTACAAAATTTGGGATCTATATATCCAATGATGCTGATGAGCTAATTAAGATATATTCTTTTTATAAGGCAAAATGACGTTAAATTCTGTGTTTGTCTAGCTTTTAAATGCGGGAAACAAAATGGACTGGGAAATTATGAACTATCCTTTGCATTAACGCACCTTTTCATTGATACACTTCGACATGTGTGGGATTTTCGAACTTTTATAATATTTATTATTGTAAATTTAATAATAAAATACACATCCGACCAGTCGTATATTCTATAAAGAGAGTGCGCACAGATACAAAAATTATACATACAAACTTGAATGTGATGTATGGGACCATCAATTGTTATATCAAAAACCCAAATTTATTGTATTAAATATTAATTGTTATTAAAATTTGTCAATTTAACTTTTTTTTGTTAATGTAGTCTTACTCATTTTACAATCGCCAGCAATTTATTATTCTATATAATATATGTTGTAGTTTATGGCTAGTAATAAAATTCTTCAATAGTTTTCAAAAGACGACATGATGACAGAGAGTTTAAAATCTACATTGTATATATCAAGTTCGAATTAGGGTCTGCTCAACTTGTAAAAATTTAGGACAACCAGAGTTTTACTTGTTTAACCAGGATTCATAAAAAATATCTAAAAAAATAGAATCTACTCAAATAGTCTTGTGTTTTATCTTTTTTATATGTATAATATTCATTGATAATTATCACAGGTTACTTGATTTTGCTGGAATGAATTTAAGGAAGTTGGCTTTATAATTAAAAGGGCTGGCTCCATTCTGATTCTGAATCACGAAGGTAGTCTAAAATTTACACTCTGAATTACTAGGGTTAAACTAAATGTTATTTCCCTTGGATTAAATTTTTTCAAAAGAAAAAAAATAGTATCGCAACTCAACTATTAACTTAGTTTGAGTTTTAAATCAAATAATATAAAAGTTGACTCGATATAATCCTGATTGGACAAGTTTAAAGGAAAATAAACATATCAAATTATCTCTAGTCAACCCGTTAAATCTTTAATCTAGATTATGGAACCAATTACATATAATAAAAAAACATGAAAACAGATTTACAATCAATCTAATACTAAATAATAAAATTTAATATCAAATGATAAAAATAAAAACCAAGGCCAGCCAAGGGCATGAAAACCAGATTAAACAATTGAAAGCCAAGCCAAGTAAGATTAGATTTTTTTTTTTTTTTTAAAAGAAGTCCTTGCTCCACAATAACTTATTTTTCTTCATGCCCACCAAGAATTTTTTCCATGATTTAATCCCTAATAATATGTTAATAAATGAATAAAACTGCATAAGTAAAGCCCGATCGTTAGCTTTTCCACGAAAATCTTTGTATGAAACTTCTTACAGTCACATTTTCAAAGAATTAATGAAAGAAATCGAATATAAGCCATCAAGCTAAATAAGTTTTCTCGTCGAGAACATTTTTGAGTTTTAAATTACAAGGGATCACATGGCTAATCACATGCATTAATCCCACTTAAACAGGCAATATACAAAGAATAAAGTCTTAAGTTAAATGAAACAGCGTAATGACAGCAAACGGGTTTCACAAAAATGGTTAGTGGCTTGTCCGGTTGAGTTGGCCACTACTTTCATCGTCGGAAACTGCTGGCGTCTAAGAACATGTATGGCTTCTATGGCGGTCAATGCTGCATATATATAGTGCCCGTTTGGGACGGCGTTTCAAACGTCGTTTTCAAAAAATTCAATTTTTTTTTATTTTAAATAAATATATTTTAATGTTTTTAGATAATTTTAATGTGCTGATGTCAAATATAATTTTTAAAAAATAAAAAAATATCATTTTAATGTATTTCAACACGAAAAACACTTTAAAAAACTACTGCAACAGCTCTCTCAAACACCTATATCATCCCGCATGAATCTGTCAGGATTAGTGGGACTATGCAGGCAAGCAATAGGTTTGAAGTATAATTATTAATTTCTTGTGCTTCCTCAAACTGGGCGACAGTAATTTGTTTATTAATCAATGATTGCGGACTTGCCCTTCTGACACTGAACTCGATAAGACCTAATTAATAGTATTGTCAACCATGCATTAATTTGGATGAAATCTCTCGAGACAATCATCATCTTAATTGCATATCCATTATCACTGGTTGCTCATGCAGTTTCCTGTACTTCAACGTATAATCTATGATTTGCTTTTTTTTTCTTTCTCCTTTATCGGAAAATACACTTAGTCAACTCAGTTTTTAAAATTTGATATAAAAAACAAAAAACATAAACATCTTATGTATCACAAACTCCAACAAGAAATGACATGTCGAGGTTTTAATCTATTGAAGTACTAATTAAGCTACCGCCCGAACCCGACAAGTCTTTTTCACTGCAAAATCACTTGCAGAGATCAAAATCCACGATAGAGATTATAGTTCATGCAATTTGTACATCGGAAACCAGACTATCCAGGGCCAACCCCATGTGACTTTGACAAGATGGCCAGCAGCCACCCAGAAAAATTAAGCACGTCCACTTCGAAAAAATGATTCTCTCGTCATGGATGGCATTGTGGCAAAATGACAAGCTATATCTCATAATCCGCACATCGATCCAATCATCTAGCTCCCGTGCAAGGGGAAAAAAAGTGATCATTAGAAGGAAAATGAAATGTGTAATAATAAGATGATCAGCAGAGCAACCATGTCAATCCAATATGAGCATTCTGTGCTTCCCAAACCCTAGTTTTGACGGTAAAACATGTTAGGGAATAATATAAATTATATTATAACGTCTCAACTAACAGTCTAAATTGTTAGGTGAGATGGTTCCTTAACAAAAATAACTTAAAAGACTAATAAAAATATAATCTGATTTAAAATGAACAAACTGCCTATCTAGTATACATTTATAGTTTTGTTACAAGTCATTCTTTTCATAAATGAAGTGTTCATCCACAACCTTTACCCTTAAAGTAACCCGATGAAAAACTATATATCAGACACATTCTTAGATAGGAGAAATGTTGTCGAAGATGAAGTTATTTCTATTAACCTAGATTCACTACAAAATAGAATACAAAACAAGGTAAAGTGTATCTTGATATCATTTTGATAAATTAAACTAGGTTTTGATCAGATCTACCAAATCAACTTCCACCTAATTTATTTACTAATTTGACCAAATTATATTCCAAATCCACATATCATCAAGTTGGTCAAAGCTGGTATTGGCTAGGCCTAGCTAGTTTAACATTTGTGAAACAATGTACCATAACTTCCCTTGCTTCCCGTTCCTAGCAAAAAAAAAATCTTCATTTATGAAACGATTCTAATGCTATGTTATGGAGAAGTACTAGCCTTGTCGCAAATTTTATATCAATTTCTTTGGGTTTTGACCATTTACGTGCATGTTTTTTTTATAAAGTCTCAGATGAATCATTATTAAAAAAAGAAAAAGAAAAAGGAGAGCGACATGAATGAGAAGATTTATAGACAACGTGCATGGCACAATACTACGAGAAGTTTAATCATTAAATTCATCAATTAGATTTCAATAACATTATAATTTCAGAATTTCATGAGACATATATTTCAATGACAGTGCGTTTCCAAGAAATTCCTAAATTGACATGTTCTGATAATGAATTTCTATGCGTGACCCCATTTATCATATTAATTTGATCTTTCTATAGTTCCACTTAATCCCTCCACGATCACTCTCATGCACCTGTACTGCCTTTTCAAGAAGTGAACAGTCCATCAAAAAGTCTAAGATCAAAACTATGCGAATGATCTGTTATGACAGATTAATTAACAGAAAAATCCGATGAAATCATTCAAGGCATCGGCTGTTTTGGAATCTTGTTCATCAATGCTACAGGGTTCTCATTAATTGTTTTAAACTTTTGTGATTAATGAAGATTGTGTCTGAACACATGAAGATTAAGCACTTAAATACAATCATAACTGAGCCAACAGCTGTTCGGTTTAAATAATTATCTTATAGTTTAGGACATTGTAATTCACATATATTTATATAATCACTAAGCACGCACCCCCTCCCCAGAAAATTTGAGGTCTTCATTACATTTACTATGAGGGAGAAATACAGGAGCTGGGAGATTATAAATAAATTATGCTAAGAATTCATGTTACTTTGAATTTTTTTTAAATTATTCATCGACAGGAGGAATTTTATTGCCTCGAATAGTGGGATTTTTTTTGAAGGGAACGTTACGTGTGTGAGAAATTATTATTTGCTTAAGAGACTGTTATTTAATTGATAGGAGGGATTCCTGCTATATGAAACAGCAGGAAATCAGGAAGAAATAAATTTATTATTCTTGGTGAAATAGTAGAGTCTCTGGTCATTGCCTATGAATGGGATCTGTTTATGCTGCGGCTGAGAGGGAAAGAAAATCGATTTAACCGAAAAAACTAAAAATACAAAAATTAGAAAAACTGAATTGAAAAAAAAATTGATTAAACCAATTATATTTAAAAAAAATGGTCCGGGTTTAGTTTTTGAAGTAAATAACTGGTAAATCAAAACTGAAACGGTTCAAATTTAAAAACAAATATGCTATAATAATTTTTATTCTTCTAGTTCAGTTCAATTTTTTTGATTTGTTTCTATTTTGATTTGTTTCTATGAGAGAAAAGAAAACTTAGTTAAAGTAAAAAATATATATATTTTTCAGTTTTTCAGTTCAAAATCAAACCAAACTGAAACCGATCAGTAAACCAGGTTCGGTTTGGTTTTTTTATTTGATTGTGTTTTATTAAAAAAAAAATCAAACCGAAAATATTTACCTCTAACTCTTACAAGAAGGCAAATTATTATTTAAACTTCCAAGAGCCGAGCAAGGCCCGGTAGAGATGAGGCCCTGAATTCACAAATGGGTCCAGAACCACCCTATCTTAATGGATTTGATATATCAGTATCTAAAATACTCTGGGCCCAATGGACCCATAAATGTTTAGGGTCTAGAATCTTACAGAAGTTTGTGTGTTTAGAGAATCACTCCATGTAATTTAGCTAAGCGATTTAGTTACTACATTATTTCATTTAGCTTTGAAGTTGTACCAAGCTAGTTTGATAAATGAACTTGAAAAACAAGAGCACGCCTTACTATTTCAGTAGAATTATTCGGTTAATTATTTTTATTATATATATATATATATATATATATATATATATATATATACATATATATGGCCTTTGGGTGCCTTTGGCCCCAACTTATTAGAGGTAGCTCTACTGAATTTCTGCCGGATGAGCCGTACGCTAAATAATATAAATTATATTTTAAAATGTTTAAATTTTTAGGTGAGATAATTTATTTATATGATATTAGAGTCTTGTTGACTCAATAGTTAAGAATTTGAATCTCACTATCCTCATTTTATTTGATAAAAATCAAGCACAAGATAATGTAAATATATATATATATATATAAGTTTCAAACCTAAAAGATTTTTACTTAATAAAATGTGTTAAAAATAATATAAATCATATTATAAATTCTGGTTTGCCAGGGAGAACGGAGCAGAGCGGGGTTCACACTGAAATTACAGGTAAAGTTTTGCAGCGTTGATTGAATATTAATTAATTTGCCTTTTTACTCCACACTTAATATTTTTGTTTATGTCTTATAACACTTGAAAAACTCTTCACATTTTCATCACTAAATCCATGAGAATTGAAGGAGCCAATGAAGTCGTCAAGAAAGCAACCTTACAAATGGGAAAGGGGAGGAGGAAACAACTTCCTTGCTGCTCAAGTTCTCTTACTATAAGATGCCAGCCATTAGTTTCCTTGCATCTTGCCTGACTGACAGGGTGTTGCTCATCGCTGGGCTTCCATTCGTGTTTAACAATGAAAAGCATGCATTGTAATATCTATGCCGGCTTTTTTTGGCTGAAACGGTCAATATATTTCATATTAATTAAAAAATAAAATTAAACAGTGTTGTTTTTATCTCGGTTTAAATTCCAGGTCGTTCTAGATTTTTCGGTCAAATACCGGCCGAAACGTTCCGGTTTTATTCCGCTCATTCTGTTTCGCTAAAATAGTTTTTTTTAAATAATGAATAATTTTATAATATCAATCATTTTTCTTAATTCGACTGTTAGATTGAGATAAAATTTTACAATGAGTGTTTTGATATATTTATATACTATGTTAAAATCTTAGAGCAATCATAGAATATAATGATATTACGACATTGATGATGACATTCTCATAATATTATACATGCTCATAATTTTATTCAAAAAAATCATTTTATTGTGTCTTTTTTTTAGATTAAATTGCATCATTCAAAATAATTTTAGTTCCTGATTTGGATTTGAACCAAAAAAAATTGAATATATATATATATACACACACACACACACACATAAACAATATAATTCTGAAACTTATTTTTAATTAAAATAATAATTTTATTATTATTTTTTAAACTTATTTTTAATAACAGTACGTCATAATGTTATTAAAATATATATTTAATTTTTTAAAAATTAAATATATATTTTTTAAAACGCTTGGAAACATGCACTTCATCTCTATCTGTCATGTATTTTTGTATTAATCAAACCCAATTACAATTACAGACCATAAAATACCTTTTCCTTTAACCTAAACCCTTGAATCTCTAATTTTCCAATCTCTAAGCCGTTGAAAACGATTTGAAGACCAGAAATTCAAACATTAAATATTTCCTGTTATTGTATTTATCATGCCTTAATTTTCTTGATGCGACTCTCCATTTGTGTGATAATAAATTTTAAAAAATAATTGTAATACATTTTGAAAAAACAATTATTTAAAAAACAATTATCATCACATCAATCAATAAATAAATAAATAATAAAGATATCATTAAATATTAATGGTGGCTTTGTTTGGTGGATTGGGACAAGGATATTTACACTGCCATGCGTCTTTTCTCCATTGATGACAGTAAATTGCCCCTTTTGAAAAGCAAGGCAACGGAAGGAGAAGGATGGTCGGCAGGAATTCTTGGACCGACAATAAAATTAATGGTTGCTTACACTTGTATGGTGATTAATGGGTGGTTGGAAGTATAGCTAAGTTTTTTTTGAAAAATATTTTTTTATTTAGAAATATATTAAAATAATATTGTTTTTTATATTTTAAAAAAATTAATTTAAATTTTTTTTTTCAAAAATACTTAATGTAAAACAAGACTAAAACAAAAGATTATCATCCTTTTGCAAGATCCAACCAATCCTCTAATGAACAGGACATGGTGTTTTCTATCATCAATCAATGATTTACAATGATATTAATTGCAGAACCAAGCATTACCACATTTGCAGGTCATGCGAAAAAATGATTCCTTGAAAAAAAAATCAATTTTTTTTTTCATGTTTGATTATTATTAGAAAAGTAAGTTAATAACAAATATTTTTCAATCAACAAAAAAGTGATTTGATTTATGAAAGTATTTTTATTTATTTATTTTGAATTGTATCTAATTTTCATAAATTCTTGTTATTTGCTGATTATCTTTTTGTTGTTATTTTTGTCTTGTTATTTGTTTTTCTCTTATATTTTTATTATCTCCGGTTCTGATTTTGATTACTATTTGTTTTTCTCTTATACTTTTCTTGACTCTATTTTTTTATTGTTATTTTTTTTAGTTAAAATAATTTATGAAATTGATTTTTTTTTTCAATTTCATCATCTTTCCATTCTTTTATTTATCAGATTTTATCTTTATTTGTCTTGAGAGATAAACAAGATATTAATGAGTTATTTTGATGAATTAATTACAGAAAGAAAATGTAAGTATGGGAAAAAGAAATATGGTATTAAACAAAAATTAAATGCACTTACGTACACTTTATTGTTGATTAAATGCATTCATCAAATATTAAATGTCACTTACGTACACTTGTATGGTGATTAAACAAATTATTACCATCCTTAAATGCACTGCAAGGTCCAATCAATCCTCTAGATTATTCCTTGCGAGAAAGACGAAAGCTTTCTAAAAACGATAGACGTTCAAGGAAATAACATATTCGTTTCTTTATTTAAACTGTTAAAAGAATAAATTATTCACACGTGACCACAATTATTAAACTTCGGAGTATTTGTTATTGTATTTTAAAAATAATTAAAAAAATTTAGTATTTGTAAATTATTTTCATATATTGATATAAAAAATTATTTAAAAAAAAATACTTTTAAAACATACTCAACCACGCTCCTAAAAAGAAAACTTACATAAAATTTAGATCATGAACTATACATGTTAATTTAGGTTAATATTAATCAAAAAAAATAATAAAATGATGTTAATTTTTTCCTTTTTTAAAAAAAAAATTAGTGTTTTGACCGGAACCCACTTACTTGATGATTCAATTTTAAAAATATTTATTATTTAAAAATATATTAAAATAATATATATTTTTTAATATCATGAAATAACACTAAGAAATCAAATAGAACCAAGTTTAATAGCACCGGTAACAAGTACCTTCCGACTAATCATGACCTTCACCGATCAGCTGGTGCCTTTCTTGTTTAAAAGGCACGTTTTCGTTTTATTTGGTTTAATGATAATGATAATCTATCCCCAGCAGTTAAATTAGCGTTATGTGATGATAAATAATTTATGTATGATAGATTTTAAATTCAAATTATAATATATATATTTTTTATAACATCCGAAACAATTAAAATTTTATTCAAAATTTATAAAATATATTTTTTAAAAATAAATTTTCTCGCGTCCAAAAAAAACTATCACCCGGCAGTGCGCAATTATGCAGCCAACAAGATAGCATAATTATAAGTCAAGGTGGTTTTTTTTTAATGCTAGTTAATATATGGACCTTAATCCTAAAACGTTTTTTTGTAGCTTATAATTAACTGTTATATTCCAATTTATCGTATAAGTTTTTTAAACCATAACTTCACCATATTTAACAGCATAATATACTCCCAAATTTAATGTAACATGTTTCAAATATGTACCAAAAGAATATATATTTTTATTTTAGATTATTTTTTTATATTTATAGATATTTTCATATATTGATGTCAAAAATAATTTTTAAAAAATAAAATATATATTATTTTGATGTATTTATAAACAAAAATATCTTTAAAAACAATCACAATCACAATCACACTACCAAACAATTACAAGGGAATCAAAAGCAATAAATAATTATATAATCTAATATATACTTCCACTCAATTTCTGGTTTTGGTATGCGAAAACTGTTTTCGATTGTTTAAAAATATTCAAGTTTCAAAAAAAACTCTTTTTCTAGCAATGTTATTCAATATGACTTTACAAGTTAATTAATTTATTTATTACTTAATTTATTAGCTAATTCAGATTCTAAATTAAATCATGAAAAAATTATCCTAATATGGTTTAGTTGACTTTGTGAGTCTAGTGATAATTTGTAAAAATATAGTAAGATTTTAAATAATTCTCTAAATATTAAAAAAAAAAAAAACTCAACGTCTCTTTCAAGACATGGAATTTATATTCACACCATTTAAATAAAACAATTCATATAAATTCCACCATATAACTATTTATATAATTTCATATATAATTATTACTTGAAATGAGACACGTAAATTCAAATGAAGAGTTTTTTTTTTATCCCATCTCTCCGTCAACAGGAAACTCCTATAAATTTAAAAACAAAGAATTAAGAATTAAGAAAAAACATAATTATTTGTAAAAAAATAAATTCCATATTTATAAAAACACTGTTGCTTAACTCCAACCCCATGAACCCCACACTCTTCCACGCCACCCACAACAGACAAACCTCCCACCACCACCTCTCTCTCTCTCTCTCTCTCTCTAAAAACCCACTCTCTGATATTCTCTCGCTCTCACGCAACTTAAACGACCAACACACTCCCCCCTTTTCTCACAATGAACTCCTCCTCCTCCTCCTCCTCGCACACCCACTACTCCACCTCTTCTTCGGACACCGACACGCCACCGTCCTGCTCTGCCGCAGTCCGCCGTGCGCTACGGTTAATCCAATCCGAGGATTTGAGTTTGAAAATAGAGGCGGCGAAAGAGATAAGGAGGTTAACCAAGACCTCTCAAAGGTGCAGGAGGCAGTTAGCTGATGCTGTTAAGCCGTTGGTTTGTATGTTACGAGGTGGTGATGATGACTCAGCTGAATTGAACGAGTCGGCTCTCTCGGCTTTGCTTAATCTTGCTGTTAAAGATGAGAAGTATGTCATCGTTACATTTTTCTGTCTCTTTGCGTGAGTGGTTTTGTAATTAAGGTGAATTGTTGCGGGTTTTCTAAAGAAGCAATTTTTTAGCTTCTTTTTATTTGAACTGCATGTGTTCTGCAATTGCTTGGTATTTTAGGGGCTCTTTTAAAGTTTGAGGGGTTTTCAAATTTTTTTCCTTATCAAAAGAAGTTTCTTGTCGTGACTTTTGAGAGACTGAACTATGCTTGTTTTGCTTTTTTGGGTCTGTTTTGTTATTAATTTGAATTAGGGGGTTATATTGAAATTTGGTGAATTATGGAAATTTCATTTCATTTTTTATTGAGTTTGTGGTAGTCAAATTTACATTTTACAAAGGGCTAATGTGAAATATTGTTTTCGAGAATTAATTGGATTCTAAAATTATTTTTTCAGGGCATAGAATTTAGGCTCTGTTTCAGAATTTGGAAGTAGGAGGGCTTTGTTGTGAAATTTTTAGTTTATGAATATTTTTATTTAGGTATTCTTGTCGAATTATCAAAAACAATTGATAGGTGTTTGTGGGGATTTTGGATGAAGATTGGTTCTTTACTTGAAGGTGAAGATGGATGGTGACCCTGTTTCACTTTCCTTAACTTTTAAGATAAGATTTTCCTTGGATTCCTATAGTTTTCTATGTAAAATCTTTGTTGTTAGAAAAGAGACTATTTTTTTTCTTTGCATGCCTTTCTTCTCTTTCGAAGTTCATTGGTTAGTTTGGATTAGTGTGATACCTGGGATCATAGTTTATCCAATTTGTGGAAGTTAGTTTTGTTTGCTTTAGGGGAAAATTTGATTATTTAATATTCGTAGATGGATGAAGGTCATTAAACATTGGTAAATTTTGGATTTTGTTGAATGTTGAATGGTATAATATGGCTGAACTAAGTGCTTAGATATTTATTTGGTGGTCTGGGTTTGAAATTTGTCGGTGGAATTTTAAATGAATGGAGGCTTTAGAAAGAATTGGATGCTTTTATGGTTGGAAAATAGAAGGTTTTGATTGGAGGAGATGGTAGATCTTTGATTCACAGGTTACTCTTTCCCTTTTTGGTCTTCTCACTTTTTCTTTATCATATGATAAGTATGGGCTTCTTCGTGTTCCATAACTTCTCGGAGAGGGAAAGAAAGTTATTATTTTATTTTTTTATTTTTTTTTAAAAAGTGTTTCCTTTCTGGCTACTCTGTATTAGTAAAAACTTTTTACCACTTTAATGTTACTCTTTCTTAATCCTTAAGTGTGTGATCCCTTTGAGGGTATGGTGAATATATTGGTTTTGGTGTGATATGTGTAAAGTAGAATAAAGTTGCTGAATGAATTTAATTATGTACTTAATTGCCTCTTGGGAGTTGATATGAGAAAAGGAGAGAAGTGGAGGATTAATTTCTTCAGGAGAGAGAAATCAGCTTACTTAATGAGTCTGGATTCTGCTAGGTTTTCCTTGGGCATGCTATGTCTTAGTGCTTTTTCTGGTCTATTGACACCATTTAAATTAGTCTGTTAATTTGTTGCTTTGCGCTTGCATTTGTAGATATGAATGTTAAATGAACCTCATATTATTTTGTTGTAAAACTCATTTGTCAGGATTCAATGGTCAAATTCAATAATGCTGCTGCCATTTGAGTCTTGAACAAGGAAACTGTTACTTTTTGCTTCCGTTTATTATATTCAATAATAGTTGATTTTGTGTTTATAGGGCTCTTATTCTGTCACACCTTGATTATGCTGGGAAAAAAATGGAATCATTTGGGAAAAGCCCCCATGAATAACCTTGTACAGAATGTGACATCGGATCTATGATATAGATGCAAGTAATGCTGTAGGTGTAAGGTTGTGGACTCATATACTATTTAGAAAATTGAGACATGCTTTAGTTAAGTTTAGGTTACAGTTACAATTTTACCTTTGTCTGTTTCATGCTTCTCTCCATTTTAATGTTTTCATGGTTTTGTTGTTTGTATGACCTACTTTGTAACAATGGCTTGAAGGTTGATGATATTTCTTATAAAAAACTTATATTTTGCAACATATTTTGTAGACATTATCAATTCAGTGGTTGATTGTATACTCTCTCCTAATTTCTCATTTCTGCCTTTACTTGCAGGAACAAAATCAGCATTGTGGAAGCTGGAGCTTTAGAACCCATAATTAGCTTCCTTAAGTCACAAAATTCAATCTTAAGGGAGTATGCAACTGCATCTTTGCTTACTCTATCTGCCTCTACCATTAACAAGCCAGTTATAAGCGCTACCGGTGCCATTCCTCTCCTTGTTGACATCCTTAGAAATGGAAACTCACAAGCCAAAGTTGATTCTGTAATGGCTCTTTCTAATCTTTCCACCCACTCAAATAATCTCGACATAATGCTCAAGACAAATCCAATCCCTTCCATAGTTAGTTTACTTAAAACCTGTAAAAAATCTTCAAAAATAGCCGAAAAATGCTGTGCTCTCATAGAATCTTTAGTTTGTTTTCATGAAGGTCGAACGGTGTTGACATCAGAACAAGGTGGAATCCTAGCTGTTGTTGAAGTGCTTGAAAATGGGTCTCTCCAAAGTCGAGAGTATGCTGTTGGGGCACTGCTAACGTTGTGTCAGAGTGATCGTTTTAAATATCGAGAACCAATTCTCGGAGAAGGTGTGATCCCTGGACTTCTTGAGCTTACTGTTCAAGGAACACCCAAGTCTCAGTCAAGAGCACAAGCACTGTTACGCTTGCTGAGGAACGCAACATACCCAAGATCCGAACTTCAACCAGACACACTAGAGAATATTGTGTGTAACATCATCTCCCAGATAGATGCAGATGAACAATCTGGCAAGGCAAAGAAGATGCTGGCCGAGATGGTGCAAGTTAGCATGGAACAGAGCTTGAGACAGCTACAACAAAGGGCTTTGGTATGTACACCTACACCAAATGACCTCCCTATCAGTAGTTGCACTTCTGAAGTATCTTCAAAATGACTGTTTTTGACTATCAGTTTTTGACTTCTTTCCTTGTGGGGTTTGTGAGATGAAGTTTTCTTTGTAGAAAAGAGTGCAAAAAAAGTATAGTGAAGAATGCCAGTCCAGGCCGTTGTCTAGGTGCCAGGTGACTGGTGAGTGTCAATAATCCAGAAGTTGTATTTGGTTGAAAAATATAGTTTTGTCGTTGCAAAATACAAAATGGGGCAACTGTTGTACCAAATTTTATACAATCAGCAAAGTTTCCTCTCTTTCATAATTGAGCTTTGTCAAGATATTCTAATCTTCATTCGTAGTATTGATTGGATACCCCTGAAATCAGACCACGTATCTGACCACCAATTGAATTCCTTTTCATTCCATTCTTTGCTGTTTCTGGATTATGATGTATATTGGTAGTGGTCTAGGGTGACTTGTTATTCAAGATCGATGGACAATAAGTCTTAAAAAAGGCTTATACTTATCACCAAATCCACAACAGTAGGTCATTTCCAAGCAAGCACACAAGTTCTTGCTTGAGGATGCTCAAGGAATTGCCATTGAATTTCACTGAAGCGTGCATATTTTCATGTGTTTTTAGATCATTTTCATGTGATAATATCAAAAATAATTTTTAAAAAATAAAAAAAAATATCATTTTAATGTATTTATGAATGAAAATCATTTTTAAAAACAACTCTAACCATACTCTCAAACATGACTGAACAATTTTTTTTAATTTTTTTGGATAATTTTAATTTGATTTTTTAAAAAAAAAAATCAGTTTTGTTTCACTTTCGGTTTCAAAACCATAAAATCAAAATCATTGTAAACTAGAATTAAGTTCATCAGATTAAAACCTATAAAAAATTGCCCACCTAAAAAGCCATTTATAAGTAAAGCAACACTCTTCTTCTTGTTAATAAGAGAAGTAGGAGAAGATATACTTCTTTCAAAATCAGCTTTTACCCTATCCTTGTAGCTTACATCATTCAAAACCATAAAAAAAAATTTTAAGTAAAAGTCAATCCAATTAAACTTTGAATCTGTGGATTGACCCGTCAAGTTCCGCTCAAAATTTATTAAAAGTATGCTTAATTCTTCTCTCGGTCAAAACGCTGTTGCCATTCCATGAGTGATTACTAAAAAACTGTTTGCTCGTATTTACAGGGGAGGAGGCACGGGTTGAGCCTAGTCCACAGCTATATAAGATATTTTTAACCCTAACACGTGAGATTGGAAATGGCATGATCTTCATCAAGATTCATATTATCTTTCAACCTGGAATCTCGTACAATCTATAATCAGGATTGGTTTGCTACAATGAAAATAATATGTACGCAGATAATTAAAATTATCCATGCACAGATGGAAAAAGTCGTCCACGTTCTCCAGAGTAGCTAGCTAATCACATGATCCAAGTGTACAAGATCTCCTGAAATCTCTCTAATCTAGCCTAAATCTGATTGATATTTATCTCCAACAACTACTCTACTGGATTACTCATACCTAGTAATCAACGAACTTTTCCTTGATAGCCTCTCTTTTACATCATTTTTTTTCTTACTTCTCTCGTGATAATGGCTAGAAAGTCAGATGGAATTGAAAGCCATGAGATTACGAACATGGAAGAAGGTCTTGCCGCATCGATCGGCCCCCAAGAAAATGGAAATTTTGATTGCTGTACTTCACCTGCTGCCGTGACCATCATACAAAAGGTTTGCTAGCCTATAGACTTGCTGGGAATTGCTGGATTTCTTGTTTGATCATGAACAAACTGGTTTCCATACATCATTCAGCACTGTTTATTGCATTCTGTGCATTGTTTTTCAGTTGATTGCTGAGGTTATTGGAACGTACTTCGTGATATTTGCCGGATGTGGATCCGTTGCTGTGAACAAGATCTATGGATCGGTGACCTTTCCAGGAACATGTGTGACCTGGGGTTTAATTGTAATGGTTATGGTATATTCAGTCGGTCACATTTCTGGAGCCCATTTCAACCCCGCCGTCACCATCTCTTTCGCCATTTTTCGCCGGTTTCCTGTAAGGCAGGTTAGTGTTATTCTTCTGGGATTATAATGGTTTCGACATGATTTTCCATCGGAATCTGGTTGATAATATTAGCGAAAGATCGTTATCGTCGTGGTTTTCATCGGTATTTATCGACGAGTATCGGTGGTAAACACCAAAAAACATTACAGTGGGATTCAAAAACATATAATATCTTACAATATATAACATGCATGCAAGTTTTATATATATATTAGAAATGATTAAAGAGATCTGACTTTTTGATATTTCATGGTTATACTTTGAAGGTTCCATTGTACATCATAGCTCAACTAATGGGATCGATTCTTGCTAGTGGCACACTAGCCCTGGTGTTTGATGTAACCCCTGAAGCATTTTTTGGAACTGTGCCGGCCGGTTCAGATGGGCAGTCATTAGTTCTTGAAATCATCATCTCCTTCCTCTTGATGTTTGTCATCTCCGGCGTATCCACTGATGATAGAGCGGTCTGTTCTGATTCTACCACAGTTTACTAATTATTATTTAATTAGGTTTTTATTAAGGGTAGAAAATAATTCTAAGCATTGCTGCATCTCTTATTGCTGAAGATTTTATTCTGTAGCAGGTTGGAGATCTCGGTGGGATTGCTGTTGGAATGACTATACTCTTAAATGTCTTCGTTGCCGGGTAAATTTTTTTATCATATGCTATTCGATTTAAGTTCATTACTTTATGATTTAATAAATAATCAATCTGGGTATAATGATAGATATCAAGGTTGTCAATTCTGTTTTAGTTGGTGATTTGTTTTTTCAATTGGAACAGAATGTTTTGGTTTCAGAGCGTTTCGGCGCACCGTTTCGGGGTTATATTGTTTATGTATGTATATATATAATTAAATATATTAATTAAAAAAAATAGTTCAATTTCAAAAATAAAATTATTTATAATTATGCAATTTAATTTTAAAAAAGGTACAATAAAATAATTTTTCTGAACAAAATTATAAACATGTATAATATTACGAGAATATTATCATCAATCTCGCAAGTTCATTTGATTCTCTTATTGCTCTGAAATTTTAACATATTATGTATAAATATATCAAGAGACTCCTTGTAAAATTTAAATCTCAATATAATGGTTGGATTAAGAGATATGATTGATATTGTAAAATTATTCATTATTTAAAAAAATCTAATGGATGGAACGAAACCGGAACGTTTCGGCCGGTATTTGATCGAAAAATCTAGAATAGATTGAAATTTAAATCAAGATAAAAACAACATTATTTTATCTTATTTTTTAAATGATACGAAACATTTCAGCCCGAAATGAAAGAAGATAGACAACCATGATAGATATTGGTTTCACAAAATAAATTTTAAATTGCAGGCCTGTTTCAGGAGCTTCAATGAACCCTGCGAGGAGCATAGGGCCAGCCCTAGTAAAGCATCAATTTGAAGGATTATGGGTCTATATTGTAGGACCATTAATCGGAACCATAGCTGGAGCCTTCGCATATAACCTTATAAGATGGACCGACAAACCACTTGGTGAGCTAACCAAGGTTGGCTCATTCATCAAAAGCTCATCCAAGAACAATGCTTCTTAATTAGTTTAATTATATTATATTATTGTTTTTAGCTTTTCTTTTGTAATCAAATTCCAGATTGTCTCTCAATCTTTAGAACAAACACGTTCCTTTAGAATGTTTATTGTTAATTTCTATTCTTGTTTTTAGATGTTTATTTTTTAAAATATCAAATTAATTTTTTAATTTTTTTTTTAATTTTAATGTACTGCTGTTGATGGAATAATTGCAAGAAATTTTATTAGTTGGACCTTTTGTTTTTGCAATAACTATGATTGCTTTATCTTTGTATAATATGGTTATTATTATTAAAAAAAACAACTAATAATTTTGTGTTTGAGTTTAGTGGTGAACACGTGGAGTGACATCAAGGTCACGTGCAAAACTTAAATCACATCTCTAAAAAACCTAAAAGGGATAGTAAAAATATTGTTCCAAACACATCTCATCGGGGATAGTAATAATGTTTTGACCATCTTATCTTTAAAAAATGTTAGGTTGATGGTTATGGGTAGAATTATCTTTACTATAATAGTTTTTTAGCATTTTCAAATTAACCAATGGCAAGACAATTATTTTACATTTAAATTGCATAGTCAAATAGATTATCAATTTACGACTAATCATTTGTTGTCAGGGTTGTCAATATCGTTCCGTTCCGCCCAGAACGTTCCGTACCATTAAAAAACCCGAGACCAAATGACATCGTTTTTGTCTCGGTTTTAATTCCGGCCCGTTCCGGAAATACCGGCTAAATTCCAGCCGGCATGTCTCGGTACCGTTCCGAGTGTGTCGTTCCGGGCTTAAAATCCTCCTTATTTTGATTAACTTGTGATTGTGTTTCTAATTTTGAGATTATGTTTGCTTGACTTTGTGTTTATATTGTATAATTTAAAGTTAATTTATCTTGAATTTTAATTATGTTTGTTAAATTAATATTATATATATATATAATTAATTAATTATATATGAACAGTACAACCCCGAAACGGTACGCCGAAATGCTCCGAAACCGAAACGTTCCGTACCAATAGAAAAAACGGAATGACGACCGAAACAGTATTGACAACCTTGCTTGTTGCATGTAGATTTGTTTATTTATTTTTAGACTTATCAAATGAGCACCTAGCTGCATCCTTTAAATTATTATTTTTTCTTTTTAGGTTGACAAATGCAGGATTATAGTTGCCTAAATTCAAAATGAGATGTTTCATTATTAGCATGAATCTAGTTGCTAAACCCTATCTGATAATTGATATGAAAAATGACACAAAGTTATTAGATTATTTCTTTGACAAGTCAATTATTTTTATTAAAACAACATCATTAAATATAGTTTTTAAATGTTGACCTAGTTAGTGTTTACCGGTCAATAAAACTATTAAAAACCCGATTATATCAACCAGATGTCAATCTTTTCTTCAACCAAAGGTTCTTGGGCCTCTTTTATATATATATATAATCTAAAAATCAGGAGGTTGCTGAGTTTTTCGTATACCATGTTCGTGTGGGCCCCATCCAATTAAACTTTTTATTGCCGGGGAGCTTATCCGAGAATGACACAATTCAGAATCAAATGTTTCATACTTTTTTATTTTTTTTTATTTTTTATCATAAACAAAATTATTAAAATGAAATATTAAATACGAATGTAATTCCCCTACACCAAACTCCTCCATGCTTCAAGTAATCAAGTCATGCTCTTTGAAAATAAATCCATTTATTATTGGGGAGATTAAAAATACGTAATTAATTTATTTCAAATAAAAACAAAAAAATATGTCCCTCTATATTTTATATTTAAAAAAAATTAAAACTTACTTTAAAATTGTTCTCTTAACTAAAACAGATACAACATAGTATATCTCCACTCAATTTGCTACAGGAGTTTTTTTCTTTATTAAAATGTACAAATATCTATCTATCTATATATTTAAAAATTACACTTTAAAATATTTGTAGGAGTAGATATTATTTCTTAAAATATTATTTACTTAAAAATTCATCAAAGTAATATATTTTTTATATTTATAAATTTTATATTATCAAAATGATTTAAGAATATAAAAAATAAAAAAATTATTTTTTTAAACACGGTAAAAAACACTCATGTGATATAAATTTTTTGTATTTGAAAAAAAGAAAAAAGTAGCAAGTACAAACACAGTTCAAACAAGTTAAAATGGTGTTTCCACTTCTTTCCTTCCAAAGAAGCCATCTCCCCATCTCTCTCTAAAAAAATCACTCCCACCATTCCACACACCAAGCCCTAAAAAAAGAGGCAATGGGAGACCCACTAGAAAGGCTAGGATCAGAAGCAGAAATGGAGAGTCTTGAATCAACCATGAAAGAAGAACTCTGCATGGAAATCGACCCACCTTTCAAGGAAAACGTGGCCACGGCTGAAGACTGGAGGAAAGCCCTTAGCAAAGTGGTCCCTGCCGTTGTCGTCCTCCGTACCACTGCTTGTCGTGCTTTTGACACTGAATCTGCGGGTGCTAGTTATGCTACTGGCTTTGTTGTTGATAAACGCCGTGGGATTATCCTCACTAACCGACATGTCGTTAAGGCTGGTGTGGTATTTTCGTGTTTATTGTTATTTTTTCTTAAGGTTTGACTGGGTTTTGGTTTTTGAATTTTGGGTTTTCTTTTTCAGGGCCTGTGGTGGCAGAGGCAATATTTTTGAACCGTGAGGAGATTCCCGTGTATCCAATATATAGAGATCCTGTAAGTGAAAATACTGATGACCATGTTGTTATTTTGAATGTTGGATTTTTTATGGTTAATTGTTTTGTTTTAAAAAAGATGTCATCTTTTATTTGGATTTATGACAAAGACTGTGTTTTTGATGTGAGTTTGTGTATATAGGTTCATGATTTTGGCTTCTTTAGGTATGATCCTGCGGCAATTCAGTTTTTGAATTATGAAGAGATTCCTCTTGCTCCAGAGGCTGCTTGTGTTGGGTTAGAAATAAGGGTTGTTGGTAATGATAGTGGCGAGAAGGTAATTGGTTGCATATTTGCTATTTATTTTTACTTGTGTGGTGTTTTGTTGCATTTGCAATGGAGGAATGGACTAGGATTTTTACTTTTTTGTTTGTTCAATTAGGAATTCGATTGTAATTGGTATATTTTGGCTGACTCAATTCGAATTTAGGGGATTTTGATGTGACTTTTATTCTGAAATCTTGGTTTTCTTGGATTGGAAGTTAGAATTTGAATTTTGAGATGTAGAACTATATGATTAGATTCATTGATAAAAACAAGAAAGTACATAGAGGATAACTGAAAAATCATTGAAATTATAGAGAGGGAAATTGATTCGACCTCTTACATATATTTGTATTGATGACTTGTTTCTCTTCTTACGTCATGCCTGATTTCTGTTGTGGAGGCCATATTATCTTTGGTTTCACTGAATCCTGATGGTTATTTGTTGGATTTTCTTCTGTGGTAAGTGTTCGTTTACTGATTTGAAGATGACATTGTAGGTTTCCATTTTGGCTGGGACTCTTGCACGCTTGGATAGAGATGCACCTCACTATAAAAAGTATGTTAATATTCCCATTTTGTCTTTTAGATGCCATGTAAACAAATGCTATTTTTGATAAATTAATAAAATGCTGTTTTTTTCTTGTTATATTCATCAATGATCACCACAACTTCCCTCAGACCCTGAAGTGCGTGTTAGTAGTTGATTTTCCTAGATAAATGTGGTGAATTGAAATTTTGTTTCCAAAATAATCTTTGACATTGGGCACCAAAACAGTTGTATTATGATTCACTAGTGTTCAAGCATTATATATCATGATATGTACATTTTATATCAGGTTAAATGGGTTTTCTACCTTTTTCAATATATAGTGTTGTGCAATACTGAGCAGAGAGAAAAAATAAGAGGCCCTCAACTTGTGTTCAACTGAGGCCATCTGATAATAGTGAAAGAATGTTTTTGTACCTTAAGGAGTCAAAGTTTGTTGATTTCTTGTCCTAACTTTGCTAACCATTACTGATATTTGGTGCAGGGATGGGTACAATGACTTCAATACATTCTACATGCAAGTAAGCGGCTTAATTTTGGATACTACTAACTTAAGAGATAAGATTTTCAAATGTTTTGTGCTTGTTGAAGTGATTTTGAGTTCATTAAATTTCCTCTCTATGACTACTTGAAGCTATTGACTCCCAAATAGTCTAGATGTTGGTATGCTGTCCGTCTAATTTTATCTTGGTCATGCTCTGTTTTTTTTTTTTTTTTTTTTTTTTTATAACCGTGATGGAATATATATTGGGCAATCATGGGACTGCATGCTATTTTTTTTTAAAGATATTGTCTGATCAGTCGAACAAGAATCAGCAAGATTGGAAGAGAAGGAGAACTGTATATGCATGAACTATAGCATACTATTGAAACTAGTAAAAAGTTTAATAATAATATCATTTAATTTTGGAAATGGCTGAGTTTTGTGATGATGATCATTCATAGCTTCATATGAGCAATACAGCATCTTACAGTTTGGCAATGCACCTTTTTTAGTGTTTAGAAAATTATCTTGAGTATGTTTTACTGAAATTTTTATAATTTCCATGGTCAAGAATATTAAAAAATATCCATGTGGCCTCTATTTCTATATATGATTTGTTTACCTTTTATGCTTTGTTTAGAGTGTCAATTGCCTTTGGCATGTAATTTTGCTTTATAAGAGGCCATGACATCATAGGGTTTTGAATGGCAAGTGATAATCTTTGCTGAGTTTATTGTGTGATTCATGATGAAGAACCAGGCCCTGGTTTTCTATTAACTAGAGCATGCCCTTAAACTTTATAATATAATTGTATATAAATCTCATTTCTTGTATCTTGACTATCATTACTGTTTTCCCATTCATGCTTTGCATAACTTTTAGGCTGCTTCTGGAACTAAGGGTGGTTCAAGTGGTTCTCCAGTAATTGATTGGCAAGGCAGAGCAGTGGCTTTGAATGCTGGGAGCAAGTCTTCAAGTGCTTCGGCTTTTTTCTTACCATTAGAACGAGTGGGTGCTTTTCTTCATTATGGTTTGGCTTATTTCTTGACTTTTATGCCATGCTTTCAACTTCACCTTAATTAGAAGTCTAGTTATGTGTTAAGGGTTGACAACTTATCTAAAATAAGTGACAGGCTTGGGTAAAATAAACGAGAGCTTTCGCTTTATTAAGTTGCGAAATCTTTCAACTGAATTACTTAAAGAACATGTGTAAAGCAAGTTATATAGTTTGCACATCTAAATGAAAATTGAATTGGATTTTAATTTATGACTGTTGTACATGTGCTCTCTGTCTTCCTCTCCATTCCTAAACCTTTTTGTACATGCGGAGGATAAGCAAATGTCTATGAAAGCATGTAGCATTTGAAACGAATCCAGATTGCGTCTATTTCTACAGTTGCTTTTTTTCGTTTCTTTGCAAGCTTAATCTTAGTAGAACATCCAATGTGCTAAATCTTTCAGGTTGTTAGGGCGCTGGAATTTCTCCAAAAAGGAAGAAACTCGTATTCCAATAAGTGGGAGGCAGTTTCTATACCTCGTGGTACGCTTCAGGTTTGTTGTTGATTGTTATCCTCGTGGAGTTTGACTCACATTTATATTTACTTGGATATTCTTGATTGTGCTAGACAGAAGATTGGACATTTGTTCCTTAGAAGATGGTGTGGAACAATAAGAGTGATATTGAAAAAACAGGCCAAAAAATTATTAACAAAATTCTGTCCCTTTTTTCATTTGGATTTTTAATTATTTTGGGGGGATTGAGGATTTTTCCCCTCCTTGAAAAGGGCTTGTCAAATAATCTGAAAGTCTCATTTCCAACCTTTCCCTTTGCTCACCATTTTCCAGTCATTGCCTTTTCCTTTAAGTGGAATGCCTTTTCTCCGATATGAACTATGGATGTTTTCTTGGGCTGGACATTGTTCCACACACACCTCTGATTTTTGCTAACATTTTCAATGTGAGTGCTTGAGAAATATTTGCATCCATAAATTGTTATATGTATTTTTAGGCTTGCCATGTTACCATTTAGCCATGTTAGCACAGAAACCTGGATTTTGAAATAAAAGCAGATCACTTTTTAAATGCCAGGATAGGAATTAAGAGCACAAAACAACAATAACTACAGAAGGCTTAAAATTCGTTCTGGGTTGTGATTGTTCTGGGCTTTTGTCTGTGTAAAATGGCTGTGGAAAGTTAGAAATATCTGCTATTGGAAATGCTTCTGATGTTACATGAAATGATTAGATCTAAGTAACAAAATGCTTAGGCAGGTATAATTTACAGAATGCTTAAAGCTAGTTATAAAATTGTGTATTATGGACTGTTGGTAGATTTACAATAACAGTTCCTTTCTCATGTCAGTGTACTGTATAAAGATACTGGAATAGATGCACAGCTCTCCCAGTAATTATTTCACATTATGCTCTTACAGTGAAGTGTTTTTGTGCACAATGAGATGGACATCTCATTATGAGCAAATGTGGTTCTACTTATGTGTCTTTTTCTTACAATGCTGAATGAATTCCCGATGGATGATTTAGCATCAGATATTTGTGATATAGGTGACATTTGTCCATAAAGGATTTGATGAGACACGCCGGCTGGGTCTTCAAAGTGACACCGAGCAGGTACTAGTTCTTGCTGCTTTCACTTTTCTGTTCTAATGGGCAACTCTTTGGAAGAATAGTAGTTCCTGGTGGCTTACAACACTTTTGACTGGTTTAGATTGTGCGACATGCATCACCACTAGAAGAAACTGGAATGCTTGTTGTCGACTCTGTGGTGAGCACAGATTCTTTACATTCTCAACTGTTGAAGCAAAAGATATAGAACGAAGCATTTATAATGATATCTAACATGTTTCAGGTGCCTGGTGGCCCAGCTTATACACAGTTGGAGCCAGGGGATGTGCTTGTTCATGTGAATGGAGAAGTGAGTTATGAGTTTAGTCATTATTTTTGTGCTTTAATTTCTATACAGCACTGGTTGTATTCTAATTGCTGGACATTATTTGGTATTCTAATGTTATATATCCTGAACTGCAATCAATGCCCGCCCTCACCCATGTATTCTTACACTATATTACCATGTGCTGCAGGTGGTTACACAATTTCTGAAATTGGAAACTTTGCTCGATGACAGCGTTGACCAGAAAATTGTGTTACAGATTGAGAGGGGTGGCACGTCATTGACTGTGAACTTTGTGGTGAGTCAATCTTTACCTTGTAGCTATAGTTGGCTCCATGCTCACAAGTTTTACAGAGCCTTTTCTTTTTTTAGAGGAAAAAAGGTTTTAAGTGGGTCTTAATAGACTGTAACTCATTGGAATCCAATGAAAAAAATCCACTTGGTTTCAGAGTGAAATGCTGGAATTTTTTAGACAGATCAGCTATCTAGTGTCCCTAAACATGAAGAAGTGTGGCTATTGCTGGTATATCAGTTTCGATATGCTCCTTTAAGGCTAATAGTCACTAGCAGGAGAAAGCATGCTTGAGAGCTACTTGATAGGATGAGAGATGCTTGAATGACTGATCAAATTATGGAACTACTGGCATAAAGTAATGTTTCATTACATGGAGTGGCTGTTACATGGTAAATTGTACAGGAAGCATAATGTTGCTTGTTTCACTCATAAAATCTATAGATTCTCCATGTTTTCCTCTTTTATTACACGCACCCATTAATGGTGTCAGAGCACTAAAAATCAGTGCATACATTCCCAAAAATAAAAGCAGAACTTTATAGACTTTAAAAATTTGAAATTCTAGATTTGGTGCAAAGGAGTTGAATTCTAAATGATGTTTTACGACAATGTTCTCTTGGAGTCCATCATTGGCATTTGAATGTCAACATGCATCTTTGTAAGGTGGTTTTGATTTTATAGATGTTTGTCTTCCTGTTTCTGAGAAAAGTTGTGGATTAAAAAAATCTTTTTTTTATGTGCTTGTTTGAGAATGAATATTTTTGTAGTAGGCCTTTGCTTGAATTCTTGGTATTGCCCTTTTCTCTTAAGCTTATTTGTATTTTCATGATTGCAATAAGTTAATTTTGTTTCCCAATTTGCTTCAGGTTCAGGATTTACATTCAATAACCCCTGACTACTTCCTAGAAGTAAGTGGTGCAGTGATTCATCCTCTATCTTACCAGCAGGTAGGTTGGACTTTAAACATTCTTTAAATAGCTGAAAAATTTAACTGTATATTATCTCAGGTTCTCCAGATACTCTTTATCCGGGGTAGTGCCAGGCTAAGCATGATTGGTTTCCTTGTTTCATTACTGGCATACTCTTGCAAGCATTTACTCTAGATCTGTGATACTCTTTGAGAGCTCTTGTCTATGTCGTGCAGAGAGTATTGGCATCAAAACTTTGTTGCTGATTTTTTAAGATTAAACTGTCCTAACCATGTTGGTTTATCTGAGCTCATTCCTTTATTGGAACTATTTTGTGGCTTCAACTTGGTTGATTGACATTCTTCCATCATACTTAACTGGATTGAGTGATCATATTTGTTTCCTTTTATGGAAATTTCCTTGTTTGGATCATCTTGCCTTTTGTTTCCTTTATTGAAATGTCCTTGTTTGGATCACCCTGCTTATCCGAGCTCATCATGTCATCGTCTTAATACCTTAATTTTTGTATGAAACAGGCTAGAAATTTCCGTTTCCATTGTGGCTTGGTGTACGTTTCAGAACCTGGGTAAGCCAATTCTTTTTTGGTTCCCAGAATTTATTTTGTTGATTGGTTTGCTTGACATTTTAATATGTTTCTACTGCAATTATTTGATAATTAAGGGGAGAAGAAAGATTTTTATGATGATTTGATAAGTTGAGAGAAGCATTTTATAGGCTGATGATTGATTTACTGGAGAGAAAAGGTCTATTATGATTTATAGTGACTGTTTCTGGGGCTTGTGTTTCCTACCCTAGAATCTTGTATGATTTTCTCCATCCATCATTATCTTTATTTTTTATCCTTAGATTTGAATTTTTACAGGTTTTATTTTGCTTTCATTCTTTTCCACCTAATTAGTGGGGCATCAACTATTGGTTCATTCTACTAAACGATGTTGTTGTATTACTCATTGCAGATACATGCTATTTAGAGCTGGAGTTCCGCGCCATGCTATCATTAAGAAGTTTGCGGGTGAGGAAATATCTCAACTCGATGAGCTAATCTCAGTTCTGTCCAAGCTATCTAGAGGTGCTCGAGTGCCCTTAGAATATATAAGTTACACAGATCGTCATCGAAGGAAGGTATATGATGGTTAACCATTTCTGTACTTTTCAGAGTGAACATAAGTACATGACCTTAATAGTTTGGAAATTATGAAACGTAAATTGATTTCCTTTTTACTTGGATGAATCAACATTATCTGATCATATAATGTTAGTGATGAATCTATGGTGGTCAGTAAATATAAGTCATTGCTCTGGATTTTGTGGAATTTTGATCAAGGACTGTTATTATTTTAAACTCTCTCTGTTCCAAACAATTGTCCAGCTTTGGACTTCTAATATCTTGAAGAACTTCAATGTAACTATTTCATATGTTTTGGAAATATTATTGATCTCCACCATTACCCTTTTATTACTTTGAAATCAATTGCAAACTTTTCCTTCCATACTTGCACTTGATTTGAGTAAATTGGCATGTAAAAGAATTCCATTTAATTGTATGAAATGGTAAAAATTTAATAGAAAGGTGGGAACATGATTTCGGATGCAAGGACAATAAAAACCAGATTTGGCTATTCAGTTATTGCCATTCCAAGATAACATCTGCACCTGCATCATTGCAAATATAATTTGAATCAGGTATTGCTTTTCATTTCTTGATTACTATGATGCTTGCAGTCTGTCCTTGTCACAGTCGACCGCCATGAATGGTATGCCCCTCCACAGATATATACCCGTGACGACAGCTCTGGCTTATGGACAGCAAAGCCTGCTATACAGCCTGAGTCCCTGCAGCTATCATCTGCTGTTAATCATATCGGACAAGGTGTAACAAGCCAAACTGTTGTCCCAAGTGGTGAGGAAACTCACGCGGAACATGTAAATCTAGTTCACAGCCTAGAGTTGGCTGATGGCGTTACTACTATGGAAACAAGTGATGACCATTCCTCTGAAGAACCACATTCTCGGGAAGAATCTGATGTTGGAACAAAGAAACGGAGGGTATCAGATTTGTCTGCAAATGGAATTGCTGTTACTGATTGTTCCTTGTCTGAAACTGGTGAGGTTAAGTCAGCTGATTCAAGTACCATGGAAAGTGAAGTTTCAAGAGACTATCAAGGTGCAATGACAGTGACAACTAATGCTTCATTAGCAGAAAGTGTGATAGAGCCTACGCTTGTGATGTTTGAGGTAAATAATCTGAGGTTCTAATTGTCTTCCAGACAAGCATGACACTAATCACTTCGCCTTGAGCTGTCATTATTCTCTCTCTCTCTCTCTCTCTCTCTCTCTCTCTCTAGCATCAGTAGCATGACAACTGCATATGTTGTCTCTGCTCTTTCATCTCTGTGCTGTAGTATCATCTAGGCCTTTGAGCATGCTTCGGTAGAAACAGCATGTGTAACAGTTCTTCTTGCATAATGGATAGATATCAGTGAAGATATACTATCAGTGACCACGCTTGAAATGTCAAATGTGAAACCTAGATTATTTGTTTCCTATTTGATAGAAACCTAGAAGGATCATCCCATTGGCCAATGCCACAATTAAGCTTCTATTTTCTGGATTTGCCTCTTGAAGCTCACAAGCCATCTTCATTTTGTGTTTTCCATTGTTTATACAAGTTTAATTTTAATTGCCTCTTTATCGTTTCTTCTTTTTTGTTCAGAACCAACAGTCTTTCATTGACAGTGCTGTCAAATTGTCAACTTAGCCATTCACTATCTTTCTGTTCTACTTTTGTTACAAGAGTCAATCTTAACAAGCTGATGTTTGTACTTTTAGGTTCATATTCCACAAGCAATAATGCTTGATGGTGTTCATTCCCAACATTTTTTTGGAACTGGTGTGATTGTTTATCATTCTCAAGACTTGGGATTAGTTGCAGTGGATAGGAACACTGTTGCAATATTTGCATCAGATGTGATGCTATCCTTTGCTGCTTTTCCAATTGAAATTCCCGGGGAGGTAAATTTTAAAGAAGTTAAATGTATGGAAAGGCATATATGGTTTATTTTACTAGGATTAATCTGTACATTACATTCCAGGTGGTTTTTCTCCATCCTGTTCACAATTATGCTCTTGTTGCTTATGACCCTTCAGCTCTAGGAGCTATTGGCGCCTCAATGGTTCGTGCTGCTGAATTGCTTCCTGGTAGGTTGATTTTCTGTGCTTTCTTCAATATTTTCCTTCACTGTATTGTGAATCATTATTGTTTTTTTTTCCTTCAAATTCCGGAATAATTTCTGGAGACTTGATATAATTTTCACTGCCAAAATTTTTATCAGTCATATTTTGTTAACATGAGCTTTTTTGAAAATGATATGGCCTGAGCAATGTTTTGTTTTCCCTATTCCTTCCCTTTTAGTAATGACTCTTGTTTTTCTCCCTGCTCTATACCTGTTTCCAGAAAAGGGGATATTCTTCATTTAGTTAGTTTTGAGGTGGTGGGATTTATTTTCTCTTAATATTTTATTTCCAGGTATTCCATTTTTTTTTGTTTGAAAACTTGATCATTTTTGATGACCAGTATGCATGAATGACTTTTGAAACAGAGCCAGCATTACACCGTGGGGATTCTGTCTGCCTTGTGGGGTTAAATAGAAGTCTGCATGCGACATCTAGGAAATCCATTGTGACCAATCCTTACGCTGCTTTGAATATTAGCTCAGCTGATTGTCCTCGATACAGAGCAACAAATATGGAAGTCATTGAACTTGATACTGGTAAGGGAGTAGATGAAGTTTATTCTAAAAGTAGCATCAGTTTGTGGTGGATGTCTCAATTTCCTACTCTGTTCCAGATTTTGGGAGTTCATTTTCGGGTGTCCTAACTGATGAGCAAGGAAGGGTTCAAGCCATATGGGGAAGCTTTTCAACTCAGGTATGATCCTTGAAGTATTAACTCAATTCCTACAATTTGATTCGTTATTGCAGTGTTTTTCTGATGTTTTTTCTTCTCTTCTCTTCTCTTCTCTTGCATTCTTGATTGTAGCTGAAATTCGGTTGCAGTACATCAGAAGATCATCAGTTTGTTAGAGGCATTCCTGTTTATGCTGTAAGCCAAGTTCTTGACAAAATCATAAATGGTGCAAAGGGACTACCTCTTCTGATAAATGGTGTCAGTAGACCAATGCCACTTGTCAGGATTTTAGAGGTTGAGCTTTATCCAACTTTGCTCTCAAAGGCTCGAAGTTTTGCCCTGAGCGATCACTGGGTCCAAGTATGTTATCATCTAGACACTGTTTTTTGTTTCATCTTGGCTGTTTCTCTGCATTTCCTTTCCTCTCTATGAAATGTGAATGCCTTCCTTTTTGTCCCCTTTGAAATGCTTTGAAATATCATGATATTCTTAACCCGTATTGAGTCTTTGTTAACACGAATTTGTGGAGGAAATAGCTGAAATCATCAAAATAATTATGTTACCCTCTGATATTATCAGTCTAGAATAATAATATGCCTTATTTACATTAGACTATGTGATGTACAAAACCCGAGCAGTATGGTATTTGCTGGCCTTATGACTGGTTGTCTTATTAAGTTTACTGCTTTTATAGTTTGCTCTATATTTTTCTAGGATTCGTGAAAGATCATGCACATCAGCTTGTTTCATCTGCTTCATTTCTTGTTAGTGCCTGTTGATATTTCTGTTTGGTGTCCTTTGAGCAAGTTACTGCTTAATTATTTAATTAATGATATTTTTGAGCTAGTTGAGGGTTTTGGAAGGTTATTTGAACATACATTTTTATTGGAATTATGATGTAGATCTTGGGCCATGTTTCCATTGTTGTTATTCAATATTGCTGGTCATATTTTACAGGCTCTTGTCAAGAAAGATCCAATTAGAAGACAAGTTTTACGTGTCAAAGGCTGTTTGGCTGGATCAAAAGCTGAAAATCTATTAGAACAAGGAGACATGATTTTGGCGGTGGACAAAGAGCCAGTTACTTGCTTTATTGACATAGAAAATGCTTGTCAGGCATTGGACAAGAGCGGTGACAATGATGGAAATCTCAAACTTACTATCTTTCGACAGGTAAGCAAATGGATATCTACATGTGGTTTAGTGTTTTCTCCATATTGTTATATATCCTCATCAATTGTATGTGCTTTTGTTGCCTTTGTTGGTATTAATGATATTTTCTCCTTTACGGTTTGTCAGGGACGTGAAATTGATCTTATTGTGGGAACAGATGTCAGGGATGGGAATGGCACAACACGAGTAATAAACTGGTGTGGGTGTATAGTTCAGGATTCTCATCCAGCAGTGCGTGCCCTTGGGTTTCTTCCCGAAGAAGGTCATGGTGTGTATGTGGCAAGGTAAGGATTTTCTTTCAGCTGCAATATTTTTTGTCTTCGTTGTTTTGGTGACATGGAGAAAAAAAATGGCAGTAACATTGACATAATAGAAGGCATTGTGTTATTGCCAGTTTAATATATCTTTTAATTTAAATTGAGATGGTCCTGATATTTTTTATAATATTAAAAGCAATTTCCACCATCACTTTCCCTTCCTTTTTTTCTCTCTCTCTTCTTTCCTTTTAATACTCAATACATCAACAACATAACTCACGAATTGAGCTACATGTGGGTGCCAGACACTGTAACATGACTTGTATTACTCAGCTAATTTGAGTCAAATTTTAAAGCCACAAATGTTTTCTTGGCCAAAAAATTAAGATGTCAGCCGCTGGAGTTGGCCCATGTAGATGCTGCTTAAAAAGGAATCACCATGAAAAGATGGAAATGTGGAGTTTAAAACTGTAAATTTTGTGCAAAAAAGAGAATTATATATGCTGTGAATCCAGATAATTGAGACTAAAGAGATGACAAACCTCAATTTTACTTTGTTTTTCTCTATTTCATTCTTTCCCAAGCACAGCATTCTGTAGAACATTGAACTTCTTAACCACTTTAACACCCCTTCCCTGTATAGGCATTCCCTTTGTCCCCCCTTTACCGACCGATACTTTATCTCATCATCATAAGTGACGCCTTTCTAGTCATTGAACCGAAGAAACAGGTTTGCAAAGGTGACACTATAAGTAGACAGGCTACTCAAAAGTATTGCTCACCATACATGAATTGCCAGGAGGCATATTGAACTAGGCTGTTTTGTTGTCTGGGACCAATGGCCGTGAGTCTTCGTAATAGTCGGTACTGACTACTTCTTTGGTTTTTTATCAGGTGGTGCCATGGAAGCCCGGTACACAGATACGGTCTGTATGCTCTTCAATGGATAGTTGAAATCAATGGAAAACCGACGCCTGATTTAGACGCCTTTCTTAATGTTACCAAGGTATATCAGCTTAACATAAATTTTATTGCTTTATGATGAAATCATGCTAATGCTATTACTATTTAACAGGAGTTAGGGCATGGAGAGTTTGTCCGTGTAAGGACTGTCCACCTGAATGGGAAGCCGCGAGTGTTGACACTAAAGCAAGATCTACACTACTGGCCTACATGGGAGCTCCGATTTGATCCCAATAATGCAGTGTGGCGCCGAGAAACAATCAGGGGGCTAGATTACAGTGTTGTATGAATGAGGTATTCCTAGCTTCTTTTTGTGTATTTAACCTTGGCAGGAAACAGCCGCCGCACTACAGGATGGAAGAGTCTCCAGCCTCGGACTTTTACAGTTTATTTAGAATTGCAGGTGCAGTATTTATATATATATACATTAAACAAAGAATCCAATCATCATTATATGCTAGAGAAACTCTTAATGTACTGTATTATTGGATAATAAATATATACATATTTATTGATCGGCTCCTTCTCAACACAGTTTACAGTATACATACTGTTTTGGGAGGTGTTTTACTTTGTCTCTTTTTTGTTATACAAAAACTGTCCGCTAAATCTTAAACTTCAGAAAGCTAGGGTTTTCTCAGATTCTCTTGTTGATGTTAAGAACTCCACTTACGAACCCCCCCTGAAATTGCTCTCTGAAGAACTGTCTTTAGGTGTGTGATTCTTTTTGTTTCTTAATTAGTTTGTGTTTATGTGACAGTTTAAATTGTTTTTGTTTGAAGTATTTTTTTCCAATGATTTTGATGTTAAAAATAATATATATATATATATATATATATATTTTTTTTTTAATTTGATAGATTAAAAAAATATTTTGATAGATTTTTAATTAAAAAATATTCTACTTAAGAGAAGTTAGACAAGAAATAAAAGGACCTAAAGGTTAAGGTTCCATGTAGAAAAAAGGAGTGCTCAAGCTCAACCCTTCGAAAAAGTAAACTATATGCTTACGAAGTTTCCTTCTGACAAGATTCCAAACCAGGGAAGTATAAAGGAGATTAGGAGGAGTTGGGCCAAATATCATATCCCCAACCAAGCTGTTGGTGAAGATACGTGCAAATCAAAGAGGTCTTGCATGCTGTGATGCCTTTGACTAGTCAACTGTGTTTACAAGCAAGCATTCTTTTGGTCTGCAAGTCAGTCATGAGCTCGAGCTCGAATCATATAACAAAAAAGTCTTCGAAATATATGAGATGGAGAACTCAATTGAGAAATATATGATAGTTTAGGGACCCAAATGATTATTTTAGTTAACTAATTAATGATAAGGATAACTGGATAGGTAGCTTAACCAAGCCCAGAATTGGTAGACAGCACATGCATTTCTTCTGCTTTTGGCTCAACAGGCAAACACGAAATTAAGAAAAGCCATTACTAAAGGCAAATTCAATGCCTTAAAAGAGGAACAAAATTAGTAACAAGGAGAGCAACATGGTAACCACCATACAAGAAAACAACGAAGAACTTGTCAAGATGTGTTGAATGATGACGAATTGTTGTTTGTAACTTTCCATGACAAATTCAAAGAATCTTTTGGTGACCACTAGAGCTTGGCTGATCAAGTGGGGTGCTATGAAATGGCCAGTCTCTACTATTTCGACCTTTTCTGGATACCTAGCTAGTAGTTGAAAAGAAGGAAAAAGATGGTGCCGAGAGAATCTTCTTGACAAAAGCTTATGAAACTAATTACACACCACTATCATTAGATTGATAATGACTCTAAAGCCTTAATTATGTTCACTGATCTGTTTTGAGCTTGTTTAATTATCATAATTAGTTAGCCAGAACATGAAATCTTGAGTTAGAACAAAGAATAAGCTTCATAATAAACAAATAAAACATGGATGATACGTAGATCGTCACTAATCTTACAAACTAGAGCAGATTATCTTGAGATAAAAACAGAAACTTCAAGAAATTATCTTGAGATACTTTTAACACCTTGATATAATTGGGAGATAGAACAGATTATACACACACACACACACACACACACCAATTGACAATGTGTGATCAAGAAACCCTTTGTGGAGTAAATCTAGGACTCATCATCATGAGTTCTTAATCTTTCACATTTCATCAATGCTCATTATTCTTGCTACAACTTGGACGTAATTAACGATCGGTCAAAGTGTAGAATCAGAACCAAGATGTAAACAACACTACCATAATCATGCATGGAATCATTGCCATTGGAATTCCCGTCGTACTTGTTGCTGGTGAATAGTCCGGTGGTGGTGGAGGGTACTTGTAATACCATGGAAAGTAAGGCAGTATGGGATTAGGAGGAGGAGGGACATAGTTCCAAAATGGAGGGACATTGGGCACATACCCTCCAGGCGACGGATAGAAGGATGGTGGCGGTGGCGGTGGCGGCAGATAAGGTGGTGGAGGCGGGCAAATTGTAGTGGTAGGTATAGGTGGTGGTCGACAAGGGTAGGGGCACACACCGGGAGTAGCAGAAGGTGGCGGGGGTGAATAGTATTCTGTATTTTGGCTAGGGACAGTAGTTTGTGCCACAAATTGGGCTGGTGAAATCGCTAGCGTTATGAGACAAGCAAGGATAGAGGTTACATAAATGAAATTTCTTGCCATTGAGAGAACGAGCGAGGAACAGAGGATGAGAAAAGATATGCTCAGTATGCAATGGACGTGTGTGTGGCTGGCTGCTTTTAAGGCTTTTATTGCAAATCAATATATGCATGAATAATTCAGAGCTCTTGGATCGGGGCACGTTGTTTAATTCCAAAAGAAATGGCTACATAATCTACTTAATTCCAAAAGAAATGGCTACATAATTTTCAAAAATGATTTTAAAAAAATAAAAAATATCATTTTGATGTATTTTTAAATGAAAAGCACTTTCAAAAGTAACTGCAACCGCCCTCCCAAACAGGCTCTAAGGGATGAGGTAGTGATTAGGAACGGAAAAATCACTTGTCGTTGTCCGACAAGGTTGAAATTGTCAAATAACTATTTTACCTAAAGTTTTGATATATAATTTATATTATTATTTAACACATTCTTTCAAGTAAAAGTTTTTATGATTTAAAATTTATATAAACTCATATTATCTTGTGTTTAATTTTTATCAAATAAAATATAGGTGATGAGATTTGAACTCGTAATCGTTAGGTCAATAAATCTCTAATATCATATCAAGAAATCAGTTCATCTAAAATTTAAATTGTTATATAAAACTTCAAAAATTTATATTATTTTTTAACAGGATGGAAGCAAGTGCCTCTTACCCTACGTGCTAGGGTAGTGTGGTTCGAGTTGAACTATCATGGGGTATGCTCACCTTCCTCTAGTTGTGGGGCATGGCTGAATTGCACTTACTAGTGGAAATATGGCTACCATTTCTATGGAGTCTGAACACTAACAATTTAATCAACCAAATATTATTTACTTCACAATTACGTGCTAGGCAATCATTGGACCAATTAAAAGATCGAGCAATATGTAATAAAACTTGATTTTCTTTTAAATAAAATTCATCCTCAACTAGCAATCGATCTCTCTTTTCATGGATTCAATTTAATCTTATAAGGAAGATTATAGAAGGATTATTTAGTGCATAAATGGGTGAAATCATTAGAGTTCATTAAATACAATGTATTTTTCTTTTAAGAGAATTTATACGAGTAGATCAGTGATATGAGCTGACTTGTGTAATGATTTCTGGTTTCTAAAACTCGGAAACCATTTTTCTTCTTATAAATATCACCCCAGATTCTACGGTCCATGATTCACACATACTGAAACTACCATACTTGGATTAAACACCGAAACCGTAGCATAATTTAACGGTTGACTTTCCCTCCTTCTTGTCTTTTAACTGCAAAACAACCCAACACAACACAGTTCATGTAAACTCTCCATCCTTCAACTACAAACAACATTTTGAAGCAGTTCATTGGCAAATACTAGACTGAGCATGCGCAGGGTTGGTGGCGCGTGGAATGCGAGCTCCTCCTCCATGCAATTAGTATCTGCATAATTACTTCAAATCATATCCCCTGGAAGAACTGAATTTTGACATGCAATTATTTACAGGAGAATGGATTTATCTGGCAAAGTGGGATTTTCTCTGGTACCCTGACTTGCAGGTAGCTTCATTTATGGAAGAACGAACTGGCTCACGTACAGCTAGTAAGTGCAATAATGTAGTTGAAATACTTTAATAACCTAATGTCAAACAAAAAGAAAAACCTTAAAAAAAAAAAAATTACAATGATGAAGAAAGCCAAATAGTCATTATATTGTAACAAAAAAAACATGTCCGGACTATTTTATCCCTGATAATTTTGCAACTACGGATATATTTTATGGAAAAGATATCGATTGCATGCTTGATCTGTTTTTTTTTAAATAATAAAATTATATTTACAACTTTTCAATTAATGGTTTTTTTTATATCTATAGCCACAATAAAAACCGAGCTTATTTATTTGTAATAAATGCACCAGTTTGATTTATCTCCATCAAAGTCTGTCAATGAAAGTGACTGACTACAACTATAACTTTGGCTATTTGATTGATTTTATTTTGAGAAAATCATCTGAGATTGACTGATGATTAGGTTTTGAGACTGTGATATAATTAATTAATTGTGTTCCAATTTTATTAGAGTTTTAATATAGATGAGGCTTGAACGTAAGACCTTATATTTCCTGCTTATGTAAGAGTGCCGCTGTGATACAATTTGCGAATAACCTTTACTAAGCTTCTTTGCATTACGAAACACAGTTTAAAAGTATATTAATTTTTGAAAATTATAAACTTCAGAGATTTATTAAGATAAATCATGAGATTTGTTGAAGCAATTCAAGAGATTGATTCATTTATGATGTATTTATTTTCCTTTCTGTATGTATCACCCTCATCATTTATAATCTCTTCAATTTGAACACGCCAATTTAACTTATACATAGCTCCTAATTTGTGGATTTTATGATAGTAGAGTAGACCACCATGGCTGAAACACGTAAATTTCTTATCATCTCTTCAATTTCTTCAAAAGTTTTATTTAACTTCAAAGCAATGGACAGGGGCTGCTTTGTACAGTTTTCTTTTCTTTTCCAGGAACCTGATGTAGGTGATATTCCCCCCTAATTAGCAACAATGCGAATCATTGAAAGAGTAAAAGCTGAGGCCAGCAATAGAGTGGTTCATAATAGATGTCGTACCTACCTCATACAATTACAGATGCAATTTCTAGCTAGTGGTGGTGGCATCGATTAGTGATGGCAGCTAATAAAAGCCTAAAAGGGATAGCTTATGGATAAGAAAATTCCATGGAGGAAACCATAAATGACTTCTTTTCTTGGTAAAGAACTTGAAAATATTCTTTATTAGCTAGGCCCATCTCCATTGCTGGCACCCTAATTTCTGCTTCGGAAACTACTGCCGATCATTGGCTCTAGAGAGTGCGTATGGAGCAAAAACAATTATGTTCATCTATTAGTTGGTGCATATTGTTTATGTTCATTAATATAGCACTAGAAGAGCAACGTCGGGCCAAATCTGAAACTGGGATTCTGCAGGAATGTGTCAAATACTCAAATGTCAATATATTCCCGCTACGTATGTTATATGTTATGGAATCATCTCATCTAAAAACTTAAAAGATTAAGTGATATTTAAAAATATGATTTATATTATTTTCCAATATAGCTCTTCAAGTGAAATCCATTTTAGTTTAAAACTTATACAAGACCACACTACCTTGTGTTTGGTTTTTCATCATATAAAATGAAGATGGTCAGATTATTGAGAGCCTATAATATGATTTATATTATTCTCTAACACTATCTTTTCAAGATGAATTAAGTCCAATAGACAAGTTCTAGCAGCTACGCTGCAATGTACCTGGTTAAGATTTTCAGTGAAAACATAGGAAATTAACAAAGTCTGGTATTTTGATTTTCTTGAAAGAGTCTCCTGCTGATCAACAACGCATGCAGAATTTAAATGTGTAAATTAGAGTACCGAGTTTATACTCTCAGGCTGCCGGAGAAATAAGTTTCTTTATGGATCAAGAAGCTCCGGGATGATCAATGTTATTCATTTTTTTTTCCTGATAGATGGAATTAAAATGAATGCAAATGAAACAAGATTCCATTGGTCATCGTCAGCTTATAATCGTATTGATTTATTGGAATAAAATGATATAATTATAATTATTATCTTGAAATAATTTAAAGTACAACATGTTTGATAATTAGACCAACATAAAAGCTTTTAACATATGACCAACATGAAGATCAATCATTGAAACTATGTAGTAAATGACTCGAAATGGAACCAATTATTCAATTAACTAATTAGAAGGAAAAAAACAAAAAAAAACTAAGTTGATTTGACACCAAATTCTAAGTTACCAGATCACCAGCAGCTCTATGACTCCAAGACCGACCAGAAGCAGCAACCACGTGGCAGTATTCTGTCTAGCACCATCGTAAAGCCCCCATTGATAGTAAGGATCAGTTTCATACAAATTTCCAGGCACACTAGTCACATAATAGAACCTTGGGGGTGGCGGTGCAAGAGGTGTACAATATGGCGTCTTTGGTGGTGGAGGTGGTGATGGGGGTGGAGGAGGAGGAGGAGGAGGAGGTGGAGGAGGAGGAGGCAGCCCGCCGCATGGGTTGACACAAGGGCATGATCCACACTTTATTCCTGCATCAGGTTCTTGTGGCACTACCGTTTGGTCTAGCTTTTTTGTAACGCTAGCTCTACTTACTGGAATAATTGTGCCTAACAAGAAGGAAAGAAGCAAGAAGAGAAGCTGATGAGAAACCATCTGATCATGCGTGGACGACGATATTTTCATGGCGAGAGCGACCGAGAGAGAAATGATTTGAAGTTTTCGAAGAGGAGTAGAGGGTTATGATATTGTTGAGGAGAAAGGCACATATGGGTTAGGTTATTTTAGTTATTTTTAGAATAGAAAATGGTGAGAGAGAGGGAGAGAGATGAAGAGATCGTTTCAATACGTAGTCATGCTTTGAAAGCGAAATGCATGTGGAGGTCGTAAATGCGAGGGACCCTATTTGTCAAAGTTTTCTAATTAGGGTTCATTAGATAACAATAAATCATGTTTTTATCTTTATTGAATATAAATTCAATAAAAAAAATATTTTATTTTATTTATCTCGCTGGAATTTGGATTTGATAAAAATATGTTGGTAGGGATGGAAAAGGCTTCTGGGGTTGAAATTCGGGAGCAAGAGATAAAATAATAAAATCATCAATGTGCATCAGCAAAACCTATATATTGTAATGATTAGCAGCTTGCCTTTTGTTTCAAGAAAATTAAAAGCTAAAGTGCTAATTATTTAATTAATTAAATTATATTTACTCCCTCTCTCTATATATATAATATAAAGTCTGGCATTATTCTCCTGTCAAAAATGCCTAAACCATTACGAAGTTCATAGAAATTTATTTATTGCATGCTGCTTTATTCCTATGTCTACTGTTGGAAAGGCATATCTGTAAATACGTGGCATAAAGTTCATGAAATCATTTTTAATTTATAATTTAAATGACTCAAGCTCACTTTGCAAATACTGCAAGGCTGGAATTTAATATTCTCCTATTCCTTTCTCACTTTTAGTAGCTAGAAAACACAAAGTAAATAAGCCCTCCAAGGCTTTCATGCATATAATTGGCATCATATTGCAATTTGATGATGGTTTGAGAATGTAGTAGTTGAGGTTGTTTCTGAAAGTTTTTTTCATTTAAAAATGTATTAAAATAATATTTTTTTTTATTTTTAAAAATAATTTTTGAAACGCCAAACATCCTTTAACTGGTAGCAAGTTATTCCGACTAGTTTCGTATGTTCGTACTTAAAATATTTGAGGTTGTAGGAATTGGTTCTCTTTTAAAGAAATATAAATTATAAATTAGATTGATCATCTACAAAAAGTTTAAAATAATATATTTTTTAAAATTAAATCGACTGAATTATCGATTAGCAATGCCCTGCGACCAGCTTGAACGGAAAAGAAAGAATTATGGTCAACATGTAGGAACTTTGACTCTTATTCCACGATGAGCCAAAAGGTGAAGGAGATAAATCTGATGATCATATTGATCTGAGATCGAGCCCCATGGCAGAAGCATTTTGAAGATGCTCTAAAGGGAATCGTATGCCGATCGATCAAGAAAGCAAACTTTTGGATTAATTATATACTTTGTGGGTAGAAGGAAGAGAGGAAAACAGAACTTTGAGAGAATGAAATATATTAATGGCAGAAAGGTAGGGATTCGGTGCTGATTTGATGGGTGATCGAGAAGCATTACCACATATTATTAGCATTTTATCTTCAGTTTCATACTTTACTTTTCTCTTTTTCTACACAACATAGCATCGTAATTTGCTGTTAATAATATTATTTTCTTATAATCAGTGTATTTGGACCAGTTTATATGTACTACAACTAATCCTTGAACTCACTAAATATCTTGCAAATCCAGTAAAAAGATAAAACACCGCGAGGTGACAGCTGTGCATAGTAAAATTTAAACCCTAATACAGAAAAAAGGAACAAGTACTTTCCTTCACTTGATCAAGACTCCACATATATATATATATAGATGCCCCAACAAAAAATACACATTCCAGATTGACTGATTTTCCATTTGGGTTTGAAAAGTTCGTGGCCGTAGTCTGTTTTAAAGCCTTTTAGAGGAGAGCTCGGCCATCCATCCAATAGTTGGATCAGGTTTTTCTTATATATATATTGACTTTTTTTTCTTAGAAAGAAATATTTTTAATCTTAACTTTGTGTGTCCATAACTATAAGATTTTAAATATGTATTTTTTACACCATTCAAAGACTTTCAATAAGTTATATTTGATACTGGCACCAATATTATCTAAAAAAAAATTTCATTAATCACTAGATGGATTTTTTTTTATTCATCTAAAAATATATTTGATATTACCTGTATATAAAATCACAGGTTTGTTCGGAGGAGGAGGAGCTATTAAATCATACTACAGTTTTCCTTTTTCTTTTATTTTATGCTATTAATTATTGTTCAAGTCATCATTTCATTAAACTTATAAAAAAGCAATTAATTAAAGCATGCAATTTAAAAAAAAAACGTTTGCAAATGATATATTAAAAGGACATTAGATTAAAAAAATTCCAAAACTAAAAGTATATACATATAAACATGGAAAAAAAATAAAGATTATTTTAGAAAGAACGAAAAAATTAAAGGAAGTAAAATGAAATAAAAAAAATTAAAAGAATAGGGGCCGAAATGAAAATAAAAAATACCCTGATACCAAGAGTTAAATATCAGTGTATTGAGGGACAAAAAATACTATTACAATTCACAATAACATGTGTCTACTAGTCTTTATTATATAATTACCTATTATTCAAGTCATCATTTCATAAAACTTAGAAAAATAACTGATCATGATACAAAGAAGATATTTACAGCCTGTTTGGTATTCTGGTTTATTTTCAAAGGTTACTTTACACGTGGGTTCCTGTGGTTGGTGTTGCTTACTTTACTTGCTTTATGCGATGCTAAATTTTATATTATATCCAGAGAAAAAGGTATGCAAATTTAATATTCCTTGCTGCTGTAATGTGATCCTCATTCCTCAATGCTTTTTTGTTGCCTTTACGGATGCTTACTCGTCTTGCCTTTGTTTTCAGCACGCAAGGATATATTAATTTAGACTTTGCATTATTAATACAATTGAGAAGTTGATTTTTATTTTAAAAATATATTAAAATTATATATTTTTTTAAAAAAAATTATTCTGGATAATAGTATATAAAAGTAATCTGAAAAACCTAAAAATAATTAACCCAAAACAAAAATAAAAATAATTAAAAAAAAAACACTGCAGTCACATCATATACTAGGAACCAACGACTTGCCATAGGCAGCCAATTGAACTATATTCTAAAATAAATCTCAAAGAATATATCACTCACTCAGTGAGGTTTTATAGGGATCACGTAGTCCAAATTCTTTTATAATAATGAGAGGAAAGGAAGGGTGTTGAAAAAGCACGTGCCGTGTTTCCGAGAGAGATTTTTGATACTCGTGTGAACATAATAGATTGCCGACATCAGATAGATTTTTATAGGGATCACTGTATCAAAAACAAATTAAGCGTAATTTACTTTTTCAGAAAAATATCTTCGATTTTAATGGCGGAACTGTTCAGATTGCCGACAACATACAGATTTAATCTCGATTATTTTTCTTGATTTATATAATTACCTATAAAATCACAGGTTTGTTAGAGGAGTAGCTATTAATAGTTTTCCTTTTCTTTTTATTTTCTTTTATTTTTTTGTATTGCTATTAATTATTATCCAGGTCATCGTTTCCTAAAATTTTTTAAAAAAATTTGTTCATGGTACAAAGAAGATATTTATAGCATGTTTGGTGTTATAGTTGATTTTTAAAACATTTTTTATTGAAAATATCTTAAAATAATATTTGTTTATTTTTTACTGTAATATATTAAAATAATCTAAAATATAAAATAATAATTTTCTAAATTTAACCGTACTGACAAAAAAACACATTATCCATGCAACCAATACAATCAGCCTGAAGAAAATGATTGTGTCTATCTATTATGTTGAAGTTATCCCCCCTCTTCCCTTGCAATAAATCGACACGTCTCCATTGCAGAAGCAACACGTAGTACCCAGTTGCCACGAAACTACAACACGTGTCACTCATCTCCATCACCCAATCAAAGCAGCCTCCAGCCCATCATGACCTCGAACCTTCTATAAAATCAACTCAGAAACTCATCAAAACAGGTGCGACATTGAAATTACTTCCTCCTGATTTCAAACATAGAAGCTGTCTTCTTCGTTAATCCATATCCAGATCCTATTTTTTCCCGAAAAGTCCCTTGTTTAGTGTTGTTTTCATCCTGCTGGGGGCAACTAATGGCGATAAATAATGTTACGGCTCGTCGAAGATCAGGCTTTCCGAGTTGTGTCCAGTGCGGAACAAGGAGCAACGCTTGCCGGTGTAAGGTGGTAGGTCCAACTCTAGGGTTCTTGGCGTTTGCGGTGGCGGCGGTGGTGGAGTGGCCACTAGGGGCGGTTGTTTATCTCTTTAAGAAGATGAAGGGTCGGAGAATCATGGGCCATCCTGCCAGAGTTGTCTACCCCCGTGTCTCACACGCAATCCCTATCTAGTGGCTGCTTTGGACGAGGGTTTCTGTGGTTGGTGATGCTTACTTTACTTGCTTCATCCGATGCTTTCTTATTTTATATTATATCCAAAGAAAAGGGAAGGGAAATGTAAATTAGATGTGTGTTGCTTTTCCTTGCTCTGCTGTAATGTGATCCTAAACTAAAATAAATGCTTATTTGCCTTGCCTTGCATTATTTTTCTCAGCTCGCAAGGATATATTAATTTCGACTTTTCATGATTTCTACTACCATGATAGTAATTTTTTTATTTTTTCTTTTACCAGTGAAGTGCCGACCTGTAAGGTTTGTTTGGGTGGGAGTTTGATTTTGTATTAAAATAATATTTTTGATTTTAAAAAAATCTAAACACCGTGAAAATTTAAACTACAACTTTTTTTTTTAAAAAAATATTAGCCAAGCACGCCATCATATAGTAGGAACCAAGGACGTGCCATAGACAGCCAATTGAGCCATGTTCTAAAATAAATCTGAATTAATACTCATTCTGAGTTTTTATAGGGATCATATAGTCCAAATTCTCTTAGAAACCATAGACAGCCAATTGAGCCGTATTTTCGAGAGATTTTTAATACTGTTGAAATAATTAATTGCCGACGGCATATAGATTTTTACGAGGCCATTCCCTGTGCTTCGCTGCAGATAGGATCAATTTTTTTAAAATATAACAAATGTTAAAAGTAAGCTTTTTTTAATAATAATGCTAAAAAAATAATTAATATTAATATGACGTAATACTATATAAAGAAAAAAAGAAAATGCACATGTAGATTTATGAGTAGATAATTGATAAAATTCATTATAGATGAGTTATTTGTTTTTTGTATCAAACTGATTAATTGTTAGGTTTATTTTAATTGTTTAGCTAAATATTCAATAGTCAGATAATAAATATATATTTGATAAAATCCACTAAAAATGATTTATTCGTTATCTGCAGTAAATTAATTAATTATTGATCTTGTTTTAACTATTTGATTAATTATTCAATCAGTATTATTTTGCAGAGACCACGGAGAATGCGTATGAGATGTATTGTGAAAGTTACATTAAAATTAAATTAAAATTGATAAAATTTATTAAAGATGAGTTATTTGTTTTTTGCAGCAAAATAATTGATTATTGGGGTTTTTTAAACTATTGGGCTAATTTTTCAATCAGTAAATAGTAATACTGCAATTGATAAAATCTATAAAAAATAAGATTAAAAAAACCTTTTCTTTAAAAAATGAGATTAGATTAATCCTGGATAAAAAAAAATTAAAGACAATATTGAGTCATATAATTTTTTCAAACCATTAATCCAGTATAGTAGATTTGAAATATTATATCTAGAAAAGTTGTAAAATATAATTTTTAATAAATATAAAAAATGATAAATTTTTTGAACTATTATTTTAATTTTTATTCTCATGATTGAAGCAAAGCTATAAAAATATTAGGAGCAATAAAAACTATTTGATTTGAAGACTAAAAATAAAATAAAGAACAATGTTATAGGACAGAAGCAAAATTATTATTGTTATTATTATGAATATAATTATTATAATTGTTTGGATTATAATAAAATTTGTTATTATTGATATTGTTGATATTGTTTTATAAGTTATTATCACCATTAGCATAATAATCATAATTATTAATACCATATGCTCTACAATTATTATAATAACTTATTATTGTTATCATCACTATTATTGTTTAAGCAATTAAAAATATTAAATTGTCCATAAAAAAAGAAGAAGAAAAATTGTAACATAAAAGCAAGACAAAAAACAATTATAAGAAAATAATCATTAGAATTATTGTTATTATTACGGTGTGAACAATGAAAACTATAAAATTATTTTGAAGAATAAAAAAAAGCATTCAACAAAAAAGAAAATAAAAGCAATTAAAATAAATGCAGTCAAAATCATAATTTTTTCAACGCAATTTTTTGTTAAGAGTTAAAATCATACAATCAATTAAAATCACACACACATAAGTACAAAAAAAAAAAAAAGATTATCCAAGAAGGATTAAAAAAATCAAAAAAATTAAAAATTAATAGAATAAGGATTGAAATGAAAAATAAAATATACAATCAATTTTAATTGGAGGACAAAAATAAAAATAAAAATAAAAACTTTGAGACCAAAAACATTAAATGCATTGAAAACAAAAATAAATAAATTGAATAAGATACAAAAAAAATGGCATATATGGTTATTTTTAATTGGAAGATAAAATTGAATGAAATCAAAACCTGCAGACCAAAAATCAAAGGAAACAAAACTATATAAAAAATCAAAAGAATAAGGAATGAAATGAAAAACAACATATATAATTAATTACAATTAAATGGTACAATTGAAAAAAACCAAAATTTATATCGAAGAAATCAAGAAGTAAAACAAACTAAAAAGATCAATGATTGAAATCAACAATCTGTCAACAAAAAGGACTTGTATGTATCTTGTCGCCGCAAGAGAGAGAAAACAGGTGAAAAAAGAAAAACTAGCCATCGGCCACCATACGACCTTCATTTGTCGGCATGTGCTCCTCCATATAGAAGATGACATGATGGCGCATACGGTGAGACACTGGATATATATTTTTCACCACCGCACGATGTTGCACGCGGTGCCTTAAAGGAGTGTAAGGAAGAAAACCATTGACATGTCCTGTCTAGACGCCAACAATATTTTGCAAATAATAATAATAATAATAATAATAAAAATGTCAAATTACCTTTACACCCCTACAACCAACTCCTTGAATTTTGAATGTTGTGTGGGTATATCTGTATTTATACTATTTTGAAAAACCCGAAATACCCCGCCGACAACTCTTGGTTTTTATCTTATTTGAGAATAATATGATTATTTTAATGTACATAAAAGTATAAAAAAACAAAAATAACCGGGATAGTCAAAAATTTGTTGTCTATTGACAGAGGTAAAATTATATTTTCACCATATAAAAATACCTAGAAAAAACATAAATACCCTTAAACAATCAAAGAATATCAATTGATCCCATAAAAAAGTTAAAAATACTCCCAAGTCCAAAGTTTAAGTTTCAGCACATCAAGGAACAAAACAATAATTATATTCTTACAATTCACGATAATCCATATTTACTGCTACGGTGGAAAACATATAGGGATCACTATATCATTTTTTTAAGCGTAATTTACTTTTACAGAAAAAGATTTTAGATTTTAATGGCTGGGCTGTTCAGATTGCCGACAACGTATAGATTTAATTCGATTTGTTTTCTTTATTTATATTTATATAATTACCTATATTGTCACAGGTTTGTTAAGAGGAGTAGCTATTAAATAATACTAGAGTTTTCCTTTTCCTTTTATTTTTTTGTATTGCTATTAATTATTATTCAAGTCATCGTTTCATAAAACTTTAAAAAATAATTTGCTTATGATACAAAGAAGATATTTATCTGGTGTTATCACGTAGTAACAATTGCCATGTAACTACAACACGTGGCACTCACTCTCCATAACCCAATCAAATCAGCCTCCAGCCCATCATAGAAGTTGTCTTCTTCGTTAAGTCATAGCCCCCTTCTATAAAATCCACTCAGCCCCCTTCCTCATTTCAACCACAGAAGCTGTCTTCTTCGTTAAGTCATAGCAACATCTCATTTTTCGAAAAATTCCTTTTTTTTCCTGGTAATCGACGTTTGCTCCATCTCATTTTTCGAAAAGTTTCTTGTTTTTCTGGGTAATCGAGGTTTTTATCTTGTTGGGGGCAATTGATTGCGATAAATAATAATATGACTTGTGTTCCGGTATGTATCCAGTGCGGCACAACTAGCAACCCTTGCCGGTGTAAGGTGCTAGGTCCAACTCTTGGGTTCTTGGCGTTTGCGGTGGCGGCGGTGGTGGAATGGCCACTAGGGGCGGTTGTTTTTCTCTTTAAACGCCCGAAGGGTCGGAGAATCATGGGCCATCCTGCCACTGTTGTTTACCCCCGAGTCACAAATGCAATCCCTATCTAATGGTGGCTTTGGACGAGGGTTTTTGTGCTTGGTGTTGCTTACTCTTTTTTTTATTATTAACTATTGGTGTCCTGTTGTATTTCTCCATTAATTTAATAAGTCTTTAATTATGTAAGTTTTTAGTAATCATTATTTATTAATAATACAATATAATCATATAATGCTAGATTTTATATTATATTCAACAAAAGTCTAACTTGCCTTCACGGATAGGTGCTGCTTGCTTGCCTTGCATTTTTTTTTCTCAGCACGCAAGGATATATTAATTTAGACTTTGCATGATTTCTAATAAACAGTTTTTATTATGCTCTGAAATAGATCTTAAGATTATAATAAATCTCGAAGACTATATCACTCATACTCAATGAGTTTCTATAGGATCACATCGTCCAAATTCTTATATACTAATAATAATGAGAGGAAGCTTGTTGAAAATGAACATGACGTATTATAATAAAATATTCATCCACAAACGTCGGGGGTTTGAATTAACCGGACAGAGGCTGCTCGATTTTGGAACCGATAGTGGCGGTGCGAGCACCTCACGCGCGGAAGCTGGAGGCGCGTTGGATAGTCGAGGCTCATGTATACTACCACACGTACACTTGGTTTGAACATGCTAAGAGATAGCAGAATAACTGCAAATAATCAAGTCAGCTTTCTGGGTTGTTGTTGAGGAGATTTTGGGCTGCTTGATTCGGTTTAGAGGCTGTGATTTTTGTGGAAAGAACACAGCTGGGCAGTGGTGCTTGCTGCTCTGCGGTTTCTGTGGTGGTCGGAATGCTGTTGTAAATTCACAGCGGAGAGCCAACGAGGTGGTGGCTGCTGCTAAGAGTATGAGAGGTCGTGGAGACTACTGCTGTCGAACCGTTTTTTATTATTATTTGTTTTTTTAATTTTATTGTGTTAGTGAAAAATATATTTTAAAAAATAAAAAATTATTTAAATATATTTTAGAACATAACTTCTATCATGCTCTGAACAAATATCTAGATTTTAAATAATCAGTGTTTGTTTTTGAGTTTTTAAGGTTGAAAACTTTTGTAATAATTTGAAGGTTTTTGATTTGAAAAGATTGTTTTTATACATTTTTAATATAAACAATAATATTTTTTTAAATAAAAATATCATTTAAATATATTTTAAAATCGAACACACTTTAAAAAGTTGTCAAAATACTTTTAAAAAATAATATAATAATAAAAAAACTAAATATTATTTAGTGTTTTTTTAGTGTTTGTTTGAGAATGTGGTTGAAATTGTTTTTGAAAGTACTTTTTATTTAGAAAAATATCAAAATAATATTTTTTTTTATTTTTTAAAAATTATTTTTAATATCAACACATGAAAATAATCTAAAAATATACAAAAAATTAATTTAAAATAAATAATTTTTTTTTTCAAAAACATTTTTGAAATGCAATCTTAGGAAAAGAAATTAAAAATTAACTGGAAAATGTCTTTTTCTTTTAAATAAAATTTTTGTTTCAATAGCACGATTTTTTCCATGATTATTGATTCTTATCATATTTTATTTTACGAGAATCCAAAATCTTTTTATTTCCTTCTTAATGACGGTCATGTATTCTCATCAAGCTTGACTATCATTTCTAATTATAATCTTATGATTTAAGTTTTATTTTCCTATTATTTTCGCTCCCTAATCCTTTTAACATTGAAAAAACAATGGATTAAAATTGGGTTATTACAAGCAATATAGAAATTATATTTCTAGCTATAGGAAAAACAAAAACAAATAATGAAAAAAGAAAATCAGACAGTATATAAGGTAGATAGATCTGAATACAGATGAGTGATATCACCTAAGCTCTAACCACCTGTTTCATGTCCAAGTTATTTTTAAACGACCATGTAAATTGAAGATAATTTTATGAAATATTATTTTTAAAATAAGGTTAATTTTGATTAATTATTATTGCTCATATAAAATAACTAAGATTCCTACCGATGATGTAATAAAATAATTCAGGTAGTTCTTTCCACTTTATGGTCTTAGCTTAGAAGCCTCTCCGAATCTTTCTTCAAATGCAATACAAGCAAAGATAATAATTAATCCAGATGGCTCAAAACCACCATGCACGACTCGAGTCAACGTTCTTCGGGCCAATCATATAATGACATGTCAGCTCCAAAGGGGAACAAAACTCCCACGTCACCACATGGATTGGTGGTTTGTTGACTAGTCAGTTCCTCCCTGGGTAATTCAAAATGGTTTAAGGTTTATCCTACAAGAGATTCGTACATAATGGTGCATGGCATTTACTAGCGATACGCAAATTAAGCGTTGATTTCCAACATCTCCTCTTTCTCTGTCTCTGATTTCCATGGCAAGGCCTCTGTTAGCCATGCAAAACCATTCATTTTTATCAAATTTATCAATAATATCCGATTTCATTGCTTTTATAGCAGTGCTCGGTGTGTTTTCTCTGGTAACTTTCCTCTGTGCTTCTCATCACAGAGCAAGAAAATCACACGGACAAAGAGATGGGGAAAGTGTAGCTTCGGTTTCAAGCGAGAAAAAGCTTTTTTCAAAGATAAATAGTGATCATATCAGGGAGAAGGCTCATTCAATGGTGAAGATGATTTCTTGGAGGAAGCTGGAGCAAGATGAGGATCGTGATGAGATTTGGAGGAGGTCAATCATCATGGGAGAAAGGTGTAGGCCACTGGACTTTTCAGGCAAAATCATGTATGACTCTGAAGGAAATCCTGTTCCTGATCTCTCGACTCGATGAGACAGCAGTACAGATATTGCTCCCATGGGAACATGTTGAGGTATCAAACTTTGAAGAGGTTTTTCTTCAAAAAGACAGATATTTGATGTATGATGATCTTGGTTTTCGTTTTTCTTCTCTTTTTGTGGGGTGTTCAGCTTTCAGACTGTAAAAAAATGTCAAAAAACAAGGAATCAACAAGGTGAATGGAGGTTTAGCTCTTTTGATGATGTATTATATTGAAGGCTTTAGCTGATATTTCCTATCATCAAGATCTTTTTCTTAATTGATCACTAAGAGATTAACTAATTCGTTTATGGATATATACTCTTTTATAAGTGCACAGAGAAAGCAGGGACAGAAATAAATGAAAGCCATTGTTGTGATACAAGCTTGAATTTGAGCAATGGTGTAGCAGGCATTCGAAGAAGAATCTGAGTCAGAATATCTTGGTTACTGCCAAATGTTTCGGCTGAAGATGACAAAGATTTCACTTCACTGACACTCGTATCTCCCATAAATTTAAACAAAATTGAAATTCGATGACAAATTACTCTGTCAATGTTGAACCACATTCTACCTTTACCAGATATTTCAGAAGGGAAAACAGCCTCCATTATAGCATTGTAAAAGTAATCAGACCTCAAATCAATTAGACAGACGAAAGAAGGAGACAAACTTCCATCAGGAAAAGATAAAAGTAAACGCTGCAACCAGATACACCAAAGAATTTCACTGGATCATCATAAGTTCAGCTTCCAATTTTGCCATCAGAGACTCCAGGAAGTTCATGCACTGACAGATCACTCAAACGTAGATCAATCATGAAAAAACCCAACTTTTGCTGTCGAAAAGAAAAGGCATTACCTTGACTTTAAAGAAATGTTAAGACATTTTTTCATCACGACAGCCTACCCGAACACAAGTATAACACAGAAAAGAGAAACCTATTTTTTTTTCAGAGAGGAAACAAACTTTCACCATCTGAAATATTTACCTGGAAACCTTGTAGGGTATCCAAAAGTTGAAAATTTTCAACAGTTATCTTCTCGTTTTGAAACCCAGCAAATCCTCTTCAAGCTCTCAGGTTTTTAGAGCTTCCACCCTATTCCTATGGAACCATGATGGAAGTGCCTGCTTCGGTGTGTTATGCTCAGGTTGTGTCTGTAAATATAGTATTTCGAGAATGTTGTTACAGCTGCCAGTACTTTAATTCCTGCTATCCTAGATTTCTGTAATAATTGAAAATAGAGGAAAGGAAAATCAGTTTCGACTAATTTATTTTACAAAGAATAAAAAAACACACATATATATACAAGAACTCTAAAAAACATCATATGCAAAAGGTCTAAAAATAGTTTCCAAATCTAATCTGAAGGTCTTCTTAATCTCAGTTGATTATCGTGAGCTGGTCTTCCAAATCTACTATTCCTGTCAGTATAGATAAAACAAATGCAGGTTTTTCTATAAGACAAGTTATTTGATGCGATCATATCTCTTTGTAAATTCTTACCGATTAGATGACCCGAAAACATATTTTGTAGTAAAAATACAATAAATTCAAATATTTTTTCAAATTGCAAAACAAGGGAAAGTAAGGGCGTGGACGTCAAAATCAACTCAATTATGGATAGGACTAGAGACAACATTCAAAATTATTGACTAGTAAGAGATCAAAATGGCTTCGAACCATCTTGCACGGCCCAAGTCAATGGTCAGGTCAATATAAACTTGTGTTAAACGGCAGAGCCACAAAGCTCTTCACCCAATCAAATAATGACATGTCAGCTCCAACGTGAAACAAAACTGCCACGTCATCACACGGACTGATGAATTGTTGACTAATCGAGTCCTCTCCCGTAATCTGAATTGATTTAAGGTCTATCCTATAAGGAGTGGTGCATGGCATTTGCTAGTTATATGCAAATTAAGCTGTGATTTTCAATATCTCCTCTCCTTCTCTTTCTTTGTTTTGTTTGTCTCTCTGATCTCCATGGCAAGGCCTCTGTTAGCCATGCAGAACCATTCATTTTTATCAGATATCCCAATAATCTCCAATTTCATTGCTTTTATAGCAGTGCTTGGTGTGTTTTCTCTTGTAAGTTTCCTCTGTGCTTCTCATCACAGAGCAGGAAAATCACACAGACAAAGAGATGGGGAAAGTTTAGCTTCGCAATCAAGCGAGAAAAGGCTTTTATCAAAGATAAACAGTGATATCAGGGAAAAGGCTCATTCAATGGTGAAGATGATTTCTTGGAGGAAGCTGGAGCAAGATGAGGGTTGTGATGATGATGGAAGTGAAGAGATTTGGAGGAGGTCAATCATCATGGGAGAAAGGTGTAGGCCACTGGACTTTTCAGGCAAAATCATGTATGACTCTGAAGGAAATCTTGTTCCTGATTTTTCGACTAAATGAGACAACAGTACAGAAATTGCTCATGTTGAGGTATGAACATGAACAGGTTGTTCTTCAAAAAGACAGATATTTGAGGTGTGATGATCTTGGTTTTGTTTTTCTTCTCTTTTCGTGGGGTGTTCAGCTTTCAGAATTGTAAAAAACTTGTGCAGAAACAAGGAATCAACAAGGTGGATGGAGGCTTAGCTCTTTTTGATGATGTATTATATTGAAGGCTTTAGCTGATATTTCCCATCATAAAGATCTTTTTCTTGATTATCACCAAGAGATTAACTAATTTTTGTGGATTTTTTAGTATTTTTTCAGTTTTCCAATGTCTTTTATCTTATACAAAAATTCCTTAAAAATTCCCTTTTTTTTGTTTTTTCCCTGGCCATCCGAACTCCTTGGTGAATTTTGCATATGTTTAGATCCAAATCGGGCAACGCTAGATAAGGATTCGCTGAGCCGAAGAGAAGAGGGTTCCGATTGGGACCAGGAAGGAGAGTTGAGATTGGACTGCAGGCTTGTGTTTTTCTCCCCTTCTATTCGTCAGTTGGGCTTGACTGTCTTGCCCACTAATTCTCGGCCCATTATACAATCGATAAAGTGGTCAACTTAATTAATATTAAACATGAAAAAAAATAAGTTTATACCCAAAACTTTTAGTCACATTAGTTACATACTAGACCTGAAAATTCTTGATACAGAGAGTGGATAGATTTTATATTTTATTGAATACTCCTAACTCTAACTATTAAATTATTTATTAAAATTTAAGCCTAATATCAACTAATAAGGGCTCAGATATGACAAGACCAAAAGGTCAGAAATCGAAGGCTAATACCCTTTGAAATGGGTCTAGTTGAGTCAAGATCAATATGTCGCAAAATCCAAGGCTAATACCCCCTCAAACAAGCCAGATCAATCATGCCCGAGGGACAAAGCTATTACCCATAAAATTTAAGCCTAATACAAACTAAAAAGGGCTTGAATATGAGAAGACCAAAAAGGTCAGAAATCGAAGGCTAATACCCATTGAAATGGGGCTAGTCGAGTCAGGATCATTAGGTCCCAAAATCCTAGGCTAATACCCCCTCCAACAAGCTAGTTCAATCTTGCTCAGCAGAAAAGTCTTTTACCCATAAAATTTAAGCCTAATACCAACTAAAAAGGGCTTGGATATGACAAGACCAAAAAGGTCAGAAAACTAAGGCTAATACCCATTGAAATGGGACTAGTCGAGTCAGGATCAATATTGTCAAAAATCCAAGACTAATGCTCCATCCAACAAGTCAGTTCAATCAGGTTTGGGGGAAAAGTCTATTCCATAAAATTTAAGCCTAATACCAACTAAAAAGGGCTTGGATATGACAAGACCAAAAAGGTCAGAAATAGAAGGGTAATACCCATTGAAATGTGAATAGTCGAGTCAGGATCAATATGTCCCAAAATCCAAAGCTAACCTTGTTGGTCTTGTCATATCCAACCCCATTTTAGTTCGTATTAGACTTAAATTTTATGGGTAATAGACTTTTCCCTCAAACATGATTGAACTGGCTTGGTGGAGGGGGCATTAGCCTTGGATTTTCGGACATATTGATCCTGGCTCGACTAGCCCCATTTCAATGTGTATTAGCCTTGGTCTTGTCATATCCAAGCCCATTTTAGTTGGTATTAGAATTAAATTTTATAGGTAATAGACTTTTCCCCCAAACATGATTGAACTGGCTTGTTGGAGGGAGCATTAGCCTTGAATTTTCAGACATATTGATCCTGGCTCGACTAGCCCCATTTCAATGTGTATTAGCCTTGGTCTTGTTATATCCAACCCCATTTTAGTTGGTATTAGACCTAAATTTTATGGGTAATAGACTTTTCTCCCAAACATGATTGAACTGGCTTGTTGGAGGGAGCATTAGCCTTGGATTTTCGGCCATATTGATCCTGACACGACTAGCCGCATTTCAATGGGTATTAGCCTTAGATTTCTGACCTTGTTGGTCTTGTCATATCCAACCCTATTTTAGTTGGTATTAGACTTAAATTTTATGGGCAATAGACTTTTCCCCCAAACATGATTGAACTGGCTTGTGGAGGGGGCATTAGCCTTCGATTTTCGAACATATTGATCCTTACTCGACTAGCCCCATTTCAATGGGTATTAGCCTTAGATTTCTGACCTTGTTGGTCTTGTTATATCCGACCCCATTTAGTTGGTATTAGACTTAAATTTTATGGGTAATAGACTTTTTCCCCAAACATGATTCAAGTGGCTTGTTGGAGGGAGCATTAGCCTTGAATTTTCGACCATATTGATCCTGACTCGACTAGCCCCATTTCAATGGGTACTAGCCTTGGTCTTGTTATATCCAACCCCATTTTAGTTGGTATTAGACTTATATTTTATGGGTAATAGACTTTCCCCCCAAACATGATTGAACTGGCTTGTGGAGGGGGCATTAGCCTTGGATATTCGGACATATTGATCCTGACTCAACTAACACCATTTCACTGGGTATTAGCCTTAGATTTCTGACCTTGTTGGTCTTGTCATATCCAACCCCATTTTAGTTGGTATTAGACTTAAATTTTATGGGTAATAGACTTTCCCCCCAAACATGATTGAACTGGCTTGTTGGAGGGGGCATTAGCCTTGGATTTTTCGGACATATTGATCCTGGCTCAACTAGCCCCATTTCAATAGGTATTAGCCTTGGTCTTGTCATATCCAACCCCATTTTAGTTGGTATTAGACTTAAATTTTATGGGTAATAGACTTTTCCCCCAAACATGATTGAACTGGCTTGTTGGAGGGAGCATTAGCCTTGGATTTTCAGCCATATTGATCCTGACACGACTAGGCCCATTTCAATGGGTATTAGCCTTAGATTTCTGACCTTGTTGGTCTTGTCATATCCAACCCCATATTAGTTGGTATTAGACTTAAATTTTTATGGCTAAAAGACTTTTCCCCCAAACATGATTGAACTGGCTTGTTGGAGGGGGCATTAGCCTTGGATTGTTGGACATATTGATCCTGCCTCGACTAGCCCCATTTCAATGGGTAGTAGCCGTATATTTTTGACCTTGTTTGGCTTGTCATATCCAATCCCATTTTAGTTGGTATTAGACTTAAATTTTATGGGTAATAGACTTTTCCCCCAAACATGATTGAACTGGCTTGTTGGAGGGAGCAATAGCCTTGGATTTTCTGCCATATTGATCCTGCCTCGACTAGCCCCATTTCAATGGGTACCAGCCTTCGATTTTTGACCTTGTTGGTCTTGTTATATCCAACTCCATTTTAGTTGGTATTAGATTTAAATTTTATGGGTAATAGACTTTTCCCCCAAACATGATTGAATTGGCTTGTTGCAGGGAACATTAGCCTTGGATTTTCGACCATATTGATCCTGACTCGACTAGCCCCATTCCAACGGGTATTAGCCTTAGATTTTTGACCTTGTTGGTCTTGTCATAACCAACCCTATTTTAGTTGGTATTAAACTTAAATTGTATGTGTAATAGACTTTTCCCCCAAACATGATTGAACTGGCTTGTTGGAGGGAGCATTAGCCTTTGATTTTCGGCCATATTCGTCCCGACATGACTAGCCCCATTTCAATGGGTATTAGCCTTAGATTTTTGACCTTGTTGGTCTTGTCATATCCATCCCTATTTTAGTGGGTATTAGACTTAAATTTTATGGGTAATAGACTTTTCCCCCAAACATGATTGAACTCGCTTGTTGGAGGGGGCATTAGCCTTGGATTTTCGGACATATTGATCCTGACTCGACTAGCACCATTTCGATGGGTATTAGCCTTAGATTTCTGACCTTGTTGGTCTTGTCATATCCAACCCCACTTTAGTTGGTATTACACTTCAATTTTATGGGTAATAGACTTTTCATCGAAACATAATTGAACTGGCTTGATGGAGGGGGTATTAGCCTTGGATTTTCGGACATATTGATCTTGGTTCGACTAGCCCCATTTCAATGGGTATTAGCCTTGGTCTTGTCATATCCAACCCCATTTGAGTTGGTATTAGACTTAAATTTTATGGGTAATAGACTTTTCCCCCAAACATGATTGAACTGGCTTGTTTGAGGGAACATTAGCCTTGGATTTTCGGCCATATTGATCCTGCCTCGACTAGCCTTATTTTAATGGGTATTAGCCGTAGATTTCTGACCTTGTTGGTCTTGTGATATCCAACCCCATTTTAGTTGGTATTAGACTTAAATTTTATGGGTAATAGACTTTTCCCCCAAACATGATTGAACTGGCTTTTTGGAGGGGGTATTAGCCTTGGATTTTCGGACATATTGATCTTGGCTCGACTAGCCCCATTTCAATGGGTATTAGCCTTGGTCTTGTCATATCCAACCCCATTTGAGTTGGTATTAGACTTAAATTTTATGGGTAATAGACTTTTCCCCCAAACATGATTGAACTGGCTTGTTGAAGAGAACATTAGCCTTGGATTTTCGGCCATATTGATCCTGCCTCGACTAGCCCCATTTTAATGGGTATTAGCCGTATATTTCTGACCTTGTTGGGTTTTGTTATATCCAACCCCATTTTAGTTGGTATTAGACTTAAATTTTATGGGTAATAGACTTTTCCCCCAAACATAATTGAACTGGCTTGTTGGAGGGGGCAATAGCTTTGGATTTTCGGACATATTGATCCTGACTCGACTAGCCCCATTTCAATGGGTATTGACCTTCGATTTCTGACCTTGTTTATCTTGTCATATCCAACCCCATTTTAGTTGGTATTAGGCTTAAATTTTATGGGTAATAGACTTTTCCCCCAAACATGATTGAACTGGCTTGTTGGAGGGAGCATTAGCCTTGGATTGTTGGACATATTGATCCTGCCTCGACTAGCCCCATTTCAATGGGTAGTAGCCGTATATTTTTGACCTTGTTGGGCTTGTCATATCCAATCCCATTTTAGTTGGTATTAGACTTAAATTTTATGGGTAATAGACTTTTCCCCCAAACATGATTGAACTGGCTTGTTGGAGGGAGCAATAGCCTTGGATTTTCTGCCATATTGATCCTGCCTCGACTAGCCCCATTTCAATGGGTACCAGCCTTCGATTTTTGACCTTGTTGGTCTTGTTATATCCAACTCCATTTTAGTTGGTATTAGATTTAAATTTTATGGGTAATAGACTTTTCCCCCAAACATGATTGAATTGGCTTGTTGCAGGGAACATTAGCCTTGGATTTTCGACCATATTGATCCTGACTCGACTAGCCCCATTCCAACGGGTATTAGCCTTAGATTTTTGACCTTGTTGGTCTTGTCATAACCAACCCTATTTTAGTTGGTATTAAACTTAAATTGTATGTGTAATAGACTTTTCCCCCAAACATGATTGAACTGGCTTGTTGGAGGGAGCATTAGCCTTTGATTTTCGGCCATATTCGTCCCGACATGACTAGCCCCATTTCAATGGGTATTAGCCTTAGATTTTTGACCTTGTTGGTCTTGTCATATCCATCCCTATTTTAGTGGGTATTAGACTTAAATTTTATGGGTAATAGACTTTTCCCCCAAACATGATTGAACTCGCTTGTTGGAGGGGGCATTAGCCTTGGATTTTCGGACATATTGATCCTGACTCGACTAGCACCATTTCGATGGGTATTAGCCTTAGATTTCTGACCTTGTTGGTCTTGTCATATCCAACCCCACTTTAGTTGGTATTACACTTCAATTTTATGGGTAATAGACTTTTCATCGAAACATAATTGAACTGGCTTGATGGAGGGGGTATTAGCCTTGGATTTTCGGACATATTGATCTTGGTTCGACTAGCCCCATTTCAATGGGTATTAGCCTTGGTCTTGTCATATCCAACCCCATTTGAGTTGGTATTAGACTTAAATTTTATGGGTAATAGACTTTTCCCCCAAACATGATTGAACTGGCTTGTTTGAGGGAACATTAGCCTTGGATTTTCGGCCATATTGATCCTGCCTCGACTAGCCTTATTTTAATGGGTATTAGCCGTAGATTTCTGACCTTGTTGGTCTTGTGATATCCAACCCCATTTTAGTTGGTATTAGACTTAAATTTTATGGGTAATAGACTTTTCCCCCAAACATGATTGAACTGGCTTTTTGGAGGGGGTATTAGCCTTGGATTTTCGGACATATTGATCTTGGCTCGACTAGCCCCATTTCAATGGGTATTAGCCTTGGTCTTGTCATATCCAACCCCATTTGAGTTGGTATTAGACTTAAATTTTATGGGTAATAGACTTTTCCCCCAAACATGATTGAACTGGCTTGTTGAAGAGAACATTAGCCTTGGATTTTCGGCCATATTGATCCTGCCTCGACTAGCCCCATTTTAATGGGTATTAGCCGTATATTTCTGACCTTGTTGGGTTTTGTTATATCCAACCCCATTTTAGTTGGTATTAGACTTAAATTTTATGGGTAATAGACTTTTCCCCCAAACATAATTGAACTGGCTTGTTGGAGGGGGCAATAGCCTTGGATTTTCGGACATATTGATCCTGACTCGACTAGCCCCATTTCAATGGGTATTGACCTTCGATTTCTGACCTTGTTTATCTTGTCATATCCAACCCCATTTTAGTTGGTATTAGGCTTAAATTTTATGGGTAATAGACTTTTCCCCCAAACATGATTGAACTGGCTTGTTGGAGGGAGCATTAGCCTTGGATTTTCGGCCATATTGATCCGGCCTCGACTAGCCCCATTTCAATGGGTATTAGGCTAAGATTTCTGACCTTGGTGGTCTTGTTATATCCAACCCCATTTTAGTTGGTATTAGACTTAAATTTTATGGGTAATAGACTTTCCCCCAAACATGATTGAACTGGCTTGTTAGAAGTAGCCTTAGCTTTGGATTTTCGGCCATAATGATCATGACTCGACTAGCCCCATTTCAATGGGTATTAGCCTTAGATTTCTGACCTTGGTGGTCTTGTTATATCCAACCCCATTGTAGTTGGTATTAGACTTAAATTTTATGGGTAATAGACTTTTCCCCCAAACATGATTGTATTCGCTTGTTGGGGGGAGCATTGACCTTGGATTTTCAGCCATATTGATCCTGACTCGACGAGTCCCATTTCAATGGGTACTAGCCTTGGTCTTGTTATATCCAACCCCATTTTAGTTGGTATTAGACCTAAATTTTATGGGTAATAAACTTTTCCCCAATCATGATTGAACTGGCTTGTTGGAGGGAGCATTAGCCTTGGATTTTCGGCCATATTGATCCTGACACGACTAGCTGCATTTCAATGGGTATTAGCCTTAGATTTCTGACCTTGTTGGTCTTGTCATATCCAACCCTATTTTAGTTGGTATTAGACTTAAATTTTATGGGCAATAGACTTTTCCCCCAAACATGATTGAACTGGCTTGTGGAGGGGGCATTAGCCTTCGATTTTCGAACATATTGATCCTTACTCGACTAGCCCCATTTCAATGGGTATTAGCCGTAGATTTCTGACCTTGTTGGTCTTGTTATATCCAACCCCATTTAGTTCGTATTAGACTTAAATTTTATGGGTAATAGACTTTTCCCCCAAACATGATTCAAGTGGCTTGTTGGAGGGAGCATTAGCCTTGAATTTTCGACCATATTGATCCTGACTCGACTAGCCCCATTTCAATGGGTACTAGCCTTGGTCTTGTTATATCCAACCCCATTTTAGTTGGTATTAGACTTAAATTTTATGGGTAATAGACTTTTCTCCCAAACATGATTGAACTGGCTTGTTGGAGGGAGCATTAGCCTTGGATTTTCGGCCATATTGATCCTGACACGACTAGCCGCATTTCAATGGGTATTAGCCTTAGATTTCTGACCTTGTTGGTCTTGTCATATCCAACCCTATTTTAGTTGGTATTAGACTTAAATTTTATGGGCAATAGACTTTTCCCCCAAACATGATTGAACTGGCTTGTGGAGGGGGCATTAGCCTTCGATTTTCGAACATATTGATCCTTACTCGACTAGCCCCATTTCAATGGGTATTAGCCTTAGATTTCTGACCTTATTGGTCTTGTCATATCCAGCCCTATTTTAGTGGGTATTAGACTTAAATTTTATGGGTAATAGACTTTTTCCCCAAACATGATTGAACTCGCTTGTTGGAGGGGGCATTAGCCTTGGATTTTCGGACATATTGATCCTGACTCGACTAGCCCCATTTCGATGGGTATTAGCCTTAGATTTCTGACCTTGTTGGTCTTGTCATATCCAACCCCACTTTAGTTGGTATTACACTTACATTTTTATGGGTAAAAGACTTTTCCCCCAAACATGATTGAACTGGCTTGTTGGAGGGAGCATTAGCCTTGGATTTTCGGCCATATTGATCCTAACTCGACTAGCCCCATTTCAACGGGTATTAGCCTTAGATTTCTGACCTTGTTGGTCTTGTCATATCCAACCCCATTATAGTTGGTATTAGACTTAAATTTTATGGGTAATAGACTTTTTCCCCAAACATAATTGAACTCGCTTGTTGGAGGGGGCATTAGCCTTGGATTTTCGGACATATTGATCTTGGCTCGACTAGCCCCATTTCAATGGGTATTAGCCTTGGTCTTGTCATATCCAACCCCATTTTAGTTGGTATTAGACTTAAATTTTATGCGTAATAGACTTTTGCTCCAAACATGATTGAACTGGCTTGTTGGAGGTAGCATTAGCCTTGGATTTTCGGCCATATTGATCTTGCCTCGACTAGCCCCATTTCAATGGGTATTAGCCTTAGATTTCTGACCTTGTTGGTCTTGTCATATCCAATCACATTTTAGTTGGTATTAGACTTAAATTTTTTGGGTAATAGACTTTTTCCCCAAACATGATTGAAGTGACTTGTTGCAGGGAGCATCAGCCTTGGATTTTTGGCCGTATTAATCCTAGCTCGACTAGCTCCATTTCAATGGGTACTAGCCTTAGATTTCTGACCTTGTTGTCTTCTCATATCCAACACAATTTTAGTTGGTATTAGACTTAAATTTTATGGGTAATAGACTTTTCCCCCAAACATGATTGAACTGGCTTGTTGGAGGGGGCACTTGCCTTGGATTTTCGGCCATATTGATCCTTACTCGACTAGCCCCATTTCAATGGGTATTAGCCTTAGATTTCTGTTCAATTTTATGGGTAATAGACTTTTCCCCCAAACATGATTGAACTTGGTTTTTGGAGGGGGTGTTAGCCTTGGATTTTCGGACAAATTGATCCTGACTCGACAAGCCCCATTTAAATGAGTATTAGCCTTAGATTTCTAACCTTGTTCATATCCAAGCCATTTTACTTGGTATTAGACTTCAATTTTATGGGTAATAGACTTTTCCCCCAAACATGATTGAACTTGGTTTTTGGAGGGGGTGTTAGCCTTGGATTTTCAGACAAATTGATCCTCACTCGACGAGCCCCATTTAAATGAGTATTATCCTTAGATTTCTAACCTTGTTCATATCCAAGCCCTTTTTAGTTGGTATTAGACTTCAAATTTATGGGTAATAGACTTTTCCCCCAAACATGATTGAACTTGGTTTTTGGAGGGATTGTTAGCCTTGGATTTTCGGACAAATTGATACTGACTCGACGAGGCCCATTTGATTGAGTATTAGCCTTAGATTTCAAACCTTGTTCATATCGAAGCCCTTTTTAGTTGGTATTAGACTTCAAATTTATGGATAATAGACTTTTCCCCCAAACATGATTGAACTTGGTTTTTGGAGGGGGTGTTAGCCTTGGATTTTCGGACAAATTGATACTGACTCGACGAGCCCCATTTGATTGAGTATTAGCCTTAGATTTCAAATCTTGTTCATATCCAAGCCCTTTTTAGTTGGTATTAGACTTCAAATTTATGGGTAATAGACTTTTCCCCCAAACATGATTGAACTTGGTTTTTGGAGGGGTGTTAGCCTTGGATTTTTGGACAAATTGATCCTGACTAGACGAGCCCCATTTAAAATTTGTATTAGCCTTATATTTGTAACCTTGTTCATATCCAAGCCCTTTTTAGTTGGTATTAGACTTCAAATTTAAGGGTAATAGACTTTTCCCCCAAGCATGATTGAACTTGGGTTTTGGAGGGGGTGTTAGCCTTGGATTTTCAGACAAATTGATCCTCACTCGACGAGCCCTATTTAAATGAGTATTAGCCTTAGATTTCTAACCTTGTTCATATCCAAGCCCTTTTTAGTTGGTATTAGATTTCAAATTTATGGGTAATAGACTTTTCCCCCAAACATGATTGAACTTGGTTTTTGGAGCGATTGTTAGCCTTGGATTTTCGGACAAATTGATCCTGACTCGACGAGCCCCATTTAAATGATTATTAGTCTTAGATATCTAACCTTGTTCATATCCAAGCCCTTTTTAGTTGGCATTAGATTTCAAATTTATAGGTAATAGACTTTTCCCCCAAACAAGATTGAACTTGGTTTTTGGAGGGGGTGTTAGCCTTGGATTTTTGGACAAATTGATCCTGACTCGACGAGCCCCATTTGATTGAGTATTAGCCTTAGATTTCAAACCTTGTTCATATCCAAGCCCTTTTTAGTTCGTATTAGACTTCAAATTTATGGGTAATAAAGTTTTCCCCCAAACATGATTGAACTTTGTTTTTGGAGGGGGTGTTAGCCTTGGATTTGCGGACAAATTGATCCTGACTCGAAGAGCCCCATTTAAACGAGTATTAGCCTTAGATTTCTAACCTTGTTCATATCCAAGACCTTTTTAGTTGGTATTAGACTTCAAATTTATGGGTAATAGACTTTTCCCCCAAACATGATTGAACTTGGTTTTTGGAGGGGGTGTTAGCCTTGGATTTTCGGATAAATTGATCCTGACTCGACGAGCCCCATTTAAATGAGTATTAGCCTTAGATTTCAAACCTTGTTCATATCCAAGACCTTTTTATTTGGTATTAGACTTCAAATTTATGGGTAATAGACTTTCCCCCCAAACATGATTGAACTTGGTTTTTGGAGGGGGTGTTAGCCTTGGATTTTCAGACAAATTGATCCTCACTCGACGAGCCCCATTTAAATGAGTATTAGCCTTAGATTTCTAACCTTGTTCATATCCAAGCCCTTTTTAGTTGGTATTAGATTTCAAATTTATGGGTAATAGACTTTTCCCCCAAACATGATTGAACTTGGTTTTTAGAGCGATTGTTAGCCTTGGATTTTCGGACAAATTGATCCTGAATCGACGAGTCCCATTTAAATGATTATTAGTCTTAGATTTCTAACCTTGTTCATATCCAAGCCCTTTTTAGTTGGCATTAGATTTCAAATTTATAGGTAATAGACTTTTCCCCAAAACAAGATTGAACTTGGTTTTTGGAGGGGGTGTTAGCCTTGGATTTTCGGACAAATTGATCCTGACTCGACGAGCCCCATTTGATTGAGTATTAGCCTTAGATTTCAAACCTTGTTCATATCGAAGACCTTTTTATTTGGTATTAGACTTCAAATTTATGGGTAATAGACTTTCCCCCCAAACATGATTGAACTTTGTTTTTGGAGGGGGTGTTAGCCTTGGATTTTCAGACAAATTGATCCTCACTCGACGAGCCCCATTTAAATGAGTATTAGCCTTAGATTTCTAACCTTGTTCATATCCAAGCCCTTTTTAGTTGGTATTAGATTTCAAATTTATGGGTAATAGACTTTTCCCCCAAACATGATTGAAATTGGTTTTTGGAGCGATTGGTAGCCTTGGATTTTTGGACAAATTGATCCTGACTCGACGAGCGCCATTTAAATGATTATTAGTCTTAGATTTCTAACCTTGTTCATATCCAAGCCCTTTTTAGTTGGTATTAGACTTCAAATTTATGGGTAATAGACTTTTCCCCCAAACATGATTGAACTTGGTTTTTCGAGGGATTGTTAGCCTTGGATTTTCGGACAAATTGATCCTGACTCGACGAGCCCCATTTGATTGAGTATTAGCCTTAGATTTCAAATCTTGTTCATATCCAAGCCCTTTTTAGTTGGTATTAGACTTCAAATTTATGGGTAATAGACTTTTCCCCAAAACATGATTGAACTTGGTTTTTGGAGGGGGTGTTAGCCTTGGATTTTCAGACAAATTGATCCTCACTCGACGAGCCCCATTTAAATGAGTATTAGCCTTAGATTTCTAACCTTGTTCATATCCAAGACCTTTTTAGTTGGTATTAGACTTCAAATTTAAGGGTAATACACTTTTCCCCCAAACATGATTGAACTTGGTTTTTGGAGGGGGTGTTAGCCTTGGATTTTCTGACAAATTGATCCTCACTCGACGAGCCCCATTTGATTGAGAATTAGCCTTAGATTTCAAACCTTGTTCATATCCAAGACCTTTTTATTTGGTATTAGACTTCAAGTTTATGGGAAATAGACTTTCCCCCCAAACATGATTGAACTTGGTTTTTGGAGGGGGTGTTAGCCTTGGATTTTCAGACAAATTGATCCTCACTCGACGAGCCCCATTTAAATGAGTATTAGCCTTAGATTTCTAACCTTGTTCATATCCAAGCCCTTTTTAGTTGGTATTAGATTTCAAATTTATGGGTAATAGACTTTTCCCCCAAACATGATTGAACTTGGTTTTTAGAGCGATTGTTAGCCTTGGATTTTCGGACAAATTGATCCTGAATCGACGAGTCCCATTTAAATGATTATTAGTCTTAGATTTCTAACCTTGTTCATATCCAAGCCCTTTTTAGTTGGCATTAGATTTCAAATTTATAGGTAATAGACTTTTCCCCAAAACAAGATTGAACTTGGTTTTTGGAGGGGGTGTTAGCCTTGGATTTTCGGACAAATTGATCCTGACTCGACGAGCCCCATTTGATTGAGTATTAGCCTTAGATTTCAAACCTTGTTCATATCGAAGACCTTTTTATTTGGTATTAGACTTCAAATTTATGGGTAATAGACTTTCCCCCCAAACATGATTGAACTTTGTTTTTGGAGGGGGTGTTAGCCTTGGATTTTCAGACAAATTGATCCTCACTCGACGAGCTCCATTTAAATGAGTATTAGCCTTAGATTTCTAACCTTGTTCATATCCAAGCCCTTTTTAGTTGGTATTAGACTTCAAATTTATGGGTAATAGACTTTTCCCCCAAACATGATTGAACTTGGTTTTTGGAGGGGGTGTTAGCCTTGGATTTTCGAACAAATTGACCCGGACTCGACGAGCCCCATTTGATTGAGTATTAGCCTTAGATTTCAAACCTCGTTCATATCGAAGCCCTTTTTAGTTGGTATTAGACTTCAAATTTATAGGTAATAGACTTTTCCCCCAAACATGATTGAACTTGGTTTTTGGAGGGGGTGTTAGCCTTGGATTTTCGGACAAATTGATCCTGACTCGACGAGCCCCATTTGATTGAGTATTAGCCTTAGATTTCAAATCTTGTTCATATCCAAGCCCTTTTTAGTTGGTATTAGACTTCAAATTTATGGGTAATAGACTTTTCCCCAAAACATGATTGAACTTGGTTTTTGGAGGGGGTGTTAGCCTTGGATTTTCAGACAAATTGATCCTCACTCGACGAGCCCCATTTAAATGAGTATTAGCCTTAGATTTCTAACCTTGTTCATATCCAAGACCTTTTTAGTTGGTATTACACTTCAAATTTAAGGGTAATACACTTTTCCCCCAAACATGATTGAACTTGGTTTTTGGAGGGGGTGTTAGCCTTGGATTTTCGAACAAATTGATCCTGACTCAACGAGCCCCATTTGATTGAGTATTAGCCTTAGATTTCAAACTTTGTTCATATCCAAGACCTTTTTATTTGGTATTAGACTTCAAATTTATGGGTAATAGACTTTCCCCCCAAACATGATTGAACTTGGTTTTTGGAGGGGGTGTTAGCCTTGGATTTTCAGACAAATTGATCCTCACTCGACGAGCTCCATTTAAATGAGTATTAGCCTTAGATTTCTAACCTTGTTCATATCCAAGCCCTTTTTAGTTGGTATTAGACTTCAAATTTATGGGTAATAGACTTTTCCCCCAAACATGATTGAACTTGGTTTTTGGAGGGGGTGTTAGCCTTGGATTTTCGAACAAATTGACCCGGACTCGACGAGCCCCATTTGATTGAGTATTAGCCTTAGATTTCAAACCTTGTTCATATCGAAGCCCTTTTTAGTTGGTATTAGACTTCAAATTTATGGGTAATAGACTTTTCCCCCAAACATGATTGAACTTGGTTTTTGGAGGGGGTGTTAGCGTTGGATTTTCGGACAAATTGATCCTGACTCGACGAGCCGCATTTGATTGAGTATTAGCCTTAGATTTCAAATCTTGTTCATATCCAAGCCCTTTTTAGTTGGTATTAGACTTCAAATTTATAGGTAATAGACTTTTCTCCCAAACATGATTGAACTTGGTTTTTGGAGGGGGTGTTAGCCTTGGATTTTCGGACAAATTGATCCTGACTCGACGAGCCCCATTTGATTGAGTATTAGCCTTAGATTTCAAATCTTGTTCATATCCAAGCACTTTTTAGTTGGTATTAGACTTCAAATTTATGGGTAATAGACTTTTCCCCAAAACATGATTGAACTTGGTTTTTGGAGGGGGTGTTAGCCTTGGATTTTCAGACAAATTGATCCTCACTCGACGAGCCCCATTTAAATGAGTATTAGCCTTAGATTTCTAACCTTGTTCATATCCAAGACCTTTTTAGTTGGTATTAGACTTCAAATTTAAGGGTAATACACTTTTCCCCCAAACATGATTGAACTTGGTTTTTGGAGGGGGTGTTAGCCTGGGATTTTCGAACAAATTGATCCTGACTCGACGAGCCCCATTTGATTGAGTATTAGCCTTAGATTTCAAACCTTGTTCATATCCAAGGCCTTTTTATTTGGTATTAGACTTCAAATTTATGGGTAATAGACTTTCCCCCCAAACATGATTGAACTTGGTTTTTGGAGGGGGTGTTAGCCTTGGATTTTCAGACAAATTGATCCTCACTCGACAAGCTCCATTTAAATGAGTATTAGCCTTAGATTTCTAACCTTGTTCATATCCAAGCCCTTTTTAGTTGGTATTAGACTTCAAATTTATGGGTAATAGACTTTTCCCCAAAACATGATTGAACTTCGTTTTTGGAGGGGGTGTTAGCCTTGGATTTTCAGACAAATTGATCCTCACTCGACGAGCCCCATTTAAATGAGTATTAGCCTTAGATTTCTAACCTTGTTCATATCCAAGACCTTTTTAGTTGGTATTAGACTTCAAATTTAAGGGTAATACACTTTTCCCCCAAACATGATTGAACTTGGTTTTTGGAGGGGGTGTTAGCCTTGGATTTTCTGACAAATTGATCCTCACTCGACGAGCCCCATTTGATTGAGTATTAGCCTTAGATTTCAAACCTTGTTCATATCCAAGACCTTTTTATTTGGTATTAGACTTCAAGTTTATGGGTAATAGACTTTCCCCCCAAACATGATTGAACTTGGTTTTTGGAGGGGGTGTTAGCCTTGGATTTTCAGACAAATTGATCCTTACTCGACGAGCCCCATTTAAATGAGTATTAGCCTTAGATTTCTAACCTTGTTCATATCCAAGCCCTTTTTAGTTGGTATTAGATTTCAAATTTATGGGTAATAGACTTTTCCCCCAAACATGATTGAACTTGGTTTTTGGAGCGATTGTTAGCCTTGGATTTTCGGACAAATTTATCCTGACTCGACGAGCCCCATTTAAATGATTATTAGTCTTAGATTTCTAACCTTGTTCATATCCAAGCCCTTTTTAGTTGGCATTAGATTTCAAATTTATAGGTAATAGACTTTTCCCCAAAACAAGATTGAACTTGGTTTTTGGAGGGGGAGTTAGCCTTGGATTTTCGGACAAATTGATCCTGACTCGACGAGCACCATTTGATTGAGTATTAGCCTTAGATTTCAAACCTTGTTCATATCCAAGACCTTTTTGTTTGGTATTAGACTTCAAATTTATGGGTAATAGACTTTCCCCCCAAACATGATTGAACTTGGTTTTTGGAGGGGGTGTTAGCCTTGGATTTTCAGACAAATTGATCCTCACTCGACGAGCTCCATTTAAATGAGTATTAGCCTTAGATTTCTAACCTTGTTCATATCCAAACCCTTTTTAGTTGGTATTAGACTTCAAATTTATGGGTAAGAGACTTTTCCCCCAAACATGATTGAACTTGGTTTTTGGAGGGGGTGTTAGCCTTGGATTTTCGAACAAATTGACCCGGACTCGACGAGCCCCATTTGATTGAGTATTAGCCTTAGATTTCAAACCTTGTTCATATCGAAGCCCTTTTTAGTTGGTATTAGACTTCAAATTTATGGGTAATAGACTTTTCCCCCAAACATGATTGAACTTGGTTTTTGGAGGGGGTGTTAGCCTTGGATTTTAGGACAAATTGATCCTAACTCGACGAGCCCCATTTGATTGAGTATTAGCCTTAGATTTCAAATCTTGTTCATATACAAGCCCTTTTTAGTTGGTATTAGACTTCAAATTTATGGGTAATAGACTTTTCCCCAAAACATGATTGAACTTGGTTTTTGGAGGGGGTGTTAGCCTTGGATTTTCAGACAAATTGATCCTCACTCGACGAGCCCCATTTAAATTAGTATTAGCCTTAGATTTCTAACCTTGTTCATATCCAAGACCTTTTTAGTTGGTATTAGACTTCAAATTTAAGGGTAATACACTTTTCCCCCAAACATGATTGAACTTGGTTTTTGGAGGGGGTGTTAGCCTTGGATTTTCTGACAAATTGATCCTCACTCGACGAGCCCCATTTGATTGAGTATTAGCCTTAGATTTCAAACCTTGTTCATATCCAAGACCTTTTTATTTGCTATTAGACTTCAAGTTTATGGGTAATAGACTTTCCCCCCAAACATGATTGAACTTGGTTTTTGGAGGGGGTGTTAGCCTTGGATTTTCAGACAAATTGATCCTCACTCGACGAGCCCTATTTAAATGAGTATTAGCCTTAGATTTCTAACCTTGTTCATATCCAAGCCCTTTTTAGTTGGTATTAGATTTCAAATTTATGGGTAATAGACTTTTCCCCCAAACATGATTGAACTTGGTTTTTGGAGCGATTGTTAGCCTTGGATTTTCGGACAAATTGATCCTGAGTCGACGAGCCCCATTTAAATGATTATTAGTCTTAGATTTCTAACCTTGTTCATATCCAAGCCCTTTTTAGTTGGCATTAGATTTCAAATTTATAGGTAATAGACTTTTCCCCCAAACAAGATTGAACTTGGTTTTTGGAGGGGGTGTTAGCCTTGGATTTTCGGACAAATTGATCCTGACTCGACGAGCCCCATTTGATTGAGTATTAGCCTTAGATTTCAAACCTTGTTCATATCCAAGCCCTTTTTAGTTCGTATTAGACTTCAAATTTATGGGTAATAGAGTTTTCCCCCAAACATGATTGAACTTTGTTTTTGGAGGGGGTGTTAGCCTTGGATTTTCGGACAAATTGATCCTGACTCGACGAAACCCATTTAAATGATTATTAGCCTTAGATTTCTAACCTTGTTCATATCCAAGACCTTTTTAGTTGGTATTAGACTTCAAATTTATGGGTAATAGACTTTTCCCCCAAACATGATTGAACTTGGTTTTTGGAGGGGGTGTTAGCCTTGGATTTTCAGACAAATTGATCCTCACTCGACGAGCCCCATTTAAATGAGTATTAGCCTTAGATTTCTAACCTTGTTCATATCCAAGCCCTTTTTAGTTGGTATTAGACTTCAAATTTATGGGTAATAGAGTTTTCCCCCAAACATGATTGAACTTGGTTTTTGGAGGGATTGTTAGCCTTGGATTTTCGGACAAATGGATCCTGACTCGACGAGACCCATTTGATTGAGTATTAGCCTTAGATTTGAAACCATTTCATATCGCAGCCCTTTTTAGTTGGTATTAGACTTCAAATTTATGGATAATAGACTTTTCCCCCAAACATGATTGAACTTGGTTTTTGGAGGGGGTGTTAGCCTTGGATTTTCGGACAAATTGATACTGTCTCGACGAGCCCCATTTGATTGAGTATTAGCCTTAGATTTCAAATCTTGTTCATATCCAAGCCCTTTTTAGTTGGTATTAGACTTCAAAATTATGGGTAATAGACTTTTCCCCCAAACATGATTGAACTTGGTTTTTGGAGGGGGTGTTAGCCTTGGATTTTCAGACAAATTGATCCTCACTCGACGAGCCCCATTTAAATGAGTATTAGCCTTAGATTTCAAACCTTGTTCATATCCAAGACCTTTTTAGTTGGTATTAGACTTCAAATTTATGGGTAATAGACTTTCCCCCAAACATGATTGAACTTGGTTTTTGGAGGGGGTGTTAGCCTTGGATTTTCGGATAAATTGATCCTGACTCGACGAGCCCCATTTAAATGAGTATTAGCCTTAGATTTCAAACCTTGTTCATATCCAAGCCCTTTTTAGTTGGTATTAGACTTCAAGTTTATGGGTAATAGACTTTTCCCCCAAACATGATTGAACTTGGTTTTTGGAGGGGGTGTTAGCCTTGGATTTTCGGACAAATTGATCCTGACTCGACGAGCCCCATTTAAATGATTATTAGTCTTAGATTTCTAACCTTGTTCATAACCAAGCCCTTTTTAGTTGGCATTAGATTTCAAATTTATAGGTAACAAACTTTTCTCCCAAACATGATTGAACTTGGTTTTTGGAGGGGGTGTTAGCCTTGGATTTTCTGACAAATTGATCCTGACTCGACGAGCCCCATTTGATTGAGTATTAGCCTTAGATTTCAAACCTTGTTCATATCCAAGACCTTTTTATTTGGTATTAGACTTCAAATTTATGGGTAATAGACTTTTCCCCCAAACATGATTGAACTTGGTTTTTCGAGCGATTGTTAGCCTTGGATTTTCGGACAAATTTATCCTGACTCGACGAGCCCCATTTAAATGATTATTAGGCTTAGATTTCTAACCTTGTTCATATCCAAGCCCTTTTTAGTTGGCATTAGATTTCAAATTTATAGGTAATAGACTTTTCCCCCAAACAAGATTGAACTTGGTTTTTGGAGGGGGTGTTAGCCTTGGATTTTCGGACAAATTGATCCTGACTCGACGAGCCCCATTTGATTGAGTATTAGCCTTAGATTTCAAACCTTGTTCATATCCAAGCCCTTTTTAGTTCGTATTAGACTTCAAATTTATGGGTAATAGAGTTTTCCCCCAAACATGATTGAACTTTGTTTTTGGAGGGGGTGTTAGCCTTGGATTTTCGGACAAATTGATCCTGACTCGACGAACCCCATTTGAATGATTATTAGCCTTAGATTTCTAACCTTGTTCATATCCAAGACCTTTTTAGTTGGTATTAGACTTCAAATTTATGGGTAATAGACTTTTCCCCCAAACATGATTGATCTTGGTTTTTGGAGGGGGTGTTAGCCTTGGATTTTCGGACAAATTGATCCTGACTCGACGAGCTCCATTTAAATGATTATTAGCCTTAGATTTCTAACCTTGTTCATATCCAAGAACTTTTTAGTTGGTATTAGACTTCAAATTTATGGGTAATAGACTTTTCCCACAAACATGATTGAACTTGGTTTTTGGAGGGGGTGTTAGCCTTGGATTTTCGAACAAATTGATCCTGACTCGACGAGCCCCATTTGATTGAGTATTAGCCTTAGATTTCAAACCTTGTTCATATCCAAGACCTTTTTATTTGGTATTAGAATTCAAATTTATGGGTAATAGACTTTTCCTGCAAACATGATTGAACTTGGTTTTTGGAGGGGGTGTTAGCCTTTGATTTTCGGACAAATTGATCCTGACTCGACGAGCCCCATTTGATTGAGTATTAGCCTTAGATTTCAAACCTTGTTCATATCCAAGACCTTTTTATTTGGTATTAGACTTCAAATTTATGGGTAATAGACTTTCCCCCCAAACATGATTGAACTTGGTTTTTGGAGGGGGTGTTAGCCTTGGATTTTCAGACAAATTGATCCTCACTCGACGAGCCCCATTTAAATGAGTATTAGCCTTAGATTTCTAACCTTGTTCATATCCAAGCCCTTTTTAGTTGGTATTAGATTTCAAATTTATGGGTAATAGACTTTTCCCCCAAACATGATTGAAATTGGTTTTTGGAGCGATTGGTAGCCTTGGATTTTTGGACAAATTGATCCTGACTCGACGAGCGCCATTTAAATGATTATTAGTCTTAGATTTCTAACCTTGTTCATATCCAAGCCCTTTTTAGTTGGTATTAGACTTCAAATTTATGGGTAATAGACTTTTCCCCCAAACATGATTGAACTTGGTTTTTCGAGGGATTGTTAGCCTTGGATTTTCGGACAAATTGATCCTGACTCGACGAGCCCCATTTGATTGAGTATTAGCCTTAGATTTCAAATCTTGTTCATATCCAAGCCCTTTTTAGTTGGCATTAGACTACAAATTTATGGGTAATAGACTTTTCCCCCAAACATGATTGAACTTGGTTTTTGGAGGGGTGTTAGCCTTGGATTTTCAGACAAATTGATCCTCACTCGACGAGCCCCATTTAAATGAGTATTAGCCTTAGATTTCTAACCTTGTTCATATCCAAGCCCTTTTTAATTGGCATTAGACTTCAAATTTATGGGTAATAGACTTTTCCCCCAAACATGATTGAACTTGGTTTTTGGAGGGGGTGTTAGCCTTGGATTTTTGGACAAATTGATCCTAACTCGACGAGCCCCATTTGATTGAGTATTAGCCTTAGATTTTAAACCTTGTTCATATCCAAGCCCGTTTTAGTTTGTATTAGACTTCAAATTTATGGGTAATAGAGTTTTCCCCCAAACATGATTGAACTTTGTTTTTGGAGGGGGTGTTAGCCTTGGATTTTCGGACAAATTGATCCTGACTCGAGGAGCCCCATTTAAATGATTATTAGCCTTAGATTTCTAATCTTGTTCATATCCAAGACCTTTTTAGTTGGTATTAGACTTCAAATTTATGGTTAATTGACTTTTCCCCCAAACATGATTGAACTTGGTTTTTGGAGGGGGTGTTAGCCTTGGATTTTCAGACAAATTGATCCTCACTCGACGAGCCCTATTTAAATGAGTATTAGCCTTAGATTTCTAACCTTGTTCATATCCAAGCCCTTTTTAGTTGGTATTAGATTTCAAATTTATGGGTAATAGACTTTTCCCCCAAACATGATTGAACTTGGTTTTTGGAGGGGGTGTTAGCCTTGGATTTTCAGACAAATTGATCCTCACTCGACGAGCCCCATTTGATTGAGTATTAGCCTTAGATTTCAAACCTTGTTCATATCCAAGACCTTTTTATTTGCTATTAGACTTCAAGTTTATGGGTAATAGACTTTCCCCCCAAACATGATTGAACTTGGTTTTTGGAGGGGGTGTTAGCCTTGGATTTTCAGACAAATTGATCCTCACTCGACGAGCCCTATTTAAATGAGTATTAGCCTTAGATTTCTAACCTTGTTCATATCCAAGCCCTTTTTAGTTGGTATTAGATTTCAAATTTATGGGTAATAGACTTTTCCCCCAAACATGATTGAACTTGGTTTTTGGAGCGATTGTTAGCCTTGGATTTTCGGACAAATTGATCCTGAGTCGACGAGCCCCATTTAAATGATTATTAGTCTTAGATTTCTAACCTTGTTCATATCCAAGCCCTTTTTAGTTGGCATTAGATTTCAAATTTATAGGTAATAGACTTTTCCCCCAAACAAGATTGAACTTGGTTTTTGGAGGGGGTGTTAGCCTTGGATTTTCGGACAAATTGATCCTGACTCGACGAGCCCCATTTGATTGAGTATTAGCCTTAGATTTCAAACCTTGTTCATATCCAAGCCCTTTTTAGTTCGTATTAGACTTCAAATTTATGGGTAATAGAGTTTTCCCCCAAACATGATTGAACTTTGTTTTTGGAGGGGGTGTTAGCCTTGGATTTTCGGACAAATTGATCCTGACTCGACGAAACCCATTTAAATGATTATTAGCCTTAGATTTCTAACCTTGTTCATATCCAAGACCTTTTTAGTTGGTATTAGACTTCAAATTTATGGGTAATAGACTTTTCCCCCAAACATGATTGAACTTGGTTTTTGGAGGGGGTGTTAGCCTTGGATTTTCAGACAAATTGATCCTCACTCGACGAGCCCCATTTAAATGAGTATTAGCCTTAGATTTCTAACCTTGTTCATATCCAAGCCCTTTTTAGTTGGTATTAGACTTCAAATTTATGGGTAATAGAGTTTTCCCCCAAACATGATTGAACTTGGTTTTTGGAGGGATTGTTAGCCTTGGATTTTCGGACAAATGGATCCTGACTCGACGAGACCCATTTGATTGAGTATTAGCCTTAGATTTGAAACCATTTCATATCGCAGCCCTTTTTAGTTGGTATTAGACTTCAAATTTATGGATAATAGACTTTTCCCCCAAACATGATTGAACTTGGTTTTTGGAGGGGGTGTTAGCCTTGGATTTTCGGACAAATTGATACTGTCTCGACGAGCCCCATTTGATTGAGTATTAGCCTTAGATTTCAAATCTTGTTCATATCCAAGCCCTTTTTAGTTGGTATTAGACTGCAAAATTATGGGTAATAGACTTTTCCCCCAAACATGATTGAACTTGGTTTTTGGAGGGGGTGTTAGCCTTGGATTTTCAGACAAATTGATCCTCACTCGACGAGCCCCATTTAAATGAGTATTAGCCTTAGATTTCAAACCTTGTTCATATCCAAGACCTTTTTAGTTGGTATTAGACTTCAAATTTATGGGTAATAGACTTTCCCCAAAACATGATTGAACTTGGTTTTTGGAGGGGGTGTTAGCCTTGGATTTTCGGATAAATTGATCCTGACTCGACGAGCCCCATTTAAATGAGTATTAGCCTTAGATTTCAAACCTTGTTCATATCCAAGCCCTTTTTAGTTGGTATTAGACTTCAAGTTTATGGGTAATAGACTTTTCCCCCAAACATGATTGAACTTGGTTTTTGGAGGGGGTGTTAGCCTTGGATTTTCGGACAAATTGATCCTGACTCGACGAGCCCCATTTAAATGATTATTAGTCTTAGATTTCTAACCTTGTTCATAACCAAGCCCTTTTTAGTTGGCATTAGATTTCAAATTTATAGGTAACAAACTTTTCTCCCAAACATGATTGAACTTGGTTTTTGGAGGGGGTGTTAGCCTTGGATTTTCTGACAAATTGATCCTGACTCGACGAGCCCCATTTGATTGAGTATTAGCCTTAGATTTCAAACCTTGTTCATATCCAAGACCTTTTTATTTGGTATTAGACTTCAAATTTATGGGTAATAGACTTTTCCCCCAAACATGATTGAACTTGGTTTTTCGAGCGATTGTTAGCCTTGGATTTTCGGACAAATTGATCCTGACTCGACGAGCCCCATTTAAATGATTATTAGGCTTAGATTTCTAACCTTGTTCATATCCAAGCCCTTTTTAGTTCGTATTAGACTTCAAATTTATGGGTAATAGAGTTTTCCCCCAAACATGATTGAACTTTGTTTTTGGAGGGGGTGTTAGCCTTGGATTTTCGGACAAATTGATCCTGACTCGACGAACCCCATTTGAATGATTATTAGCCTTAGATTTCTAACCTTGTTCATATCCAAGACCTTTTTAGTTGGTATTAGACTTCAAATTTATGGGTAATAGACTTTTCCCCCAAACATGATTGATCTTGGTTTTTGGAGGGGGTGTTAGCCTTGGATTTTCGGACAAATTGATCCTGACTCGACGAGCTCCATTTAAATGATTATTAGCCTTAGATTTCTAACCTTGTTCATATCCAAGAACTTTTTAGTTGGTATTAGACTTCAAATTTATGGGTAATAGACTTTTCCCACAAACATGATTGAACTTGGTTTTTGGAGGGGGTGTTAGCCTTGGATTTTCGAACAAATTGATCCTGACTCGACGAGCCCCATTTGATTGAGTATTAGCCTTAGATTTCAAACCTTGTTCATATCCAAGACCTTTTTATTTGGTATTAGAATTCAAATTTATGGGTAATAGACTTTTCCTGCAAACATGATTGAACTTGGTTTTTGGAGGGGGTGTTAGCCTTTGATTTTCGGACAAATTGATCCTGACTCGACGAGCCCCATTTGATTGAGTATTAGCCTTAGATTTCAAACCTTGTTCATATCCAAGACCTTTTTATTTGGTATTAGACTTCAAATTTATGGGTAATAGACTTTCCCCCCAAACATGATTGAACTTGGTTTTTGGAGGGGGTGTTAGCCTTGGATTTTCAGACAAATTGATCCTCACTCGACGAGCCCCATTTAAATGAGTATTAGCCTTAGATTTCTAACCTTGTTCATATCCATGCCCTTTTTAGTTGGTATTAGATTTCAAATTTATGGGTAATAGACTTTTCCCCCAAACATGATTGAAATTGGTTTTTGGAGCGATTGGTAGCCTTGGATTTTTGGACAAATTGATCCTGACTCGACGAGCACCATTTAAATGATTATTAGTCTTAGATTTCTAACCTTGTTCATATCCAAGCCCTTTTTAGTTGGTATTAGACTTCAAATTTATGGGTAATAGACTTTTCCCCCAAACATGATTGAACTTGGTTTTTCGAGGGATTGTTAGCCTTGGATTTTCGGACAAATTGATCCTGACTCGACGAGCCCCATTTGATTGAGTATTAGCCTTAGATTTCAAATCTTGTTCATATCCAAGCCCTTTTTAGTTGGCATTAGACTACAAATTTATGGGTAATAGACTTTTCCCCCAAACATGATTGAACTTGGTTTTTGGAGGGGTGTTAGCCTTGGATTTTCAGACAAATTGATCCTCACTCGACGAGCCCCATTTAAATGAGTATTAGCCTTAGATTTCTAACCTTGTTCATATCCAAGCCCTTTTTAATTGGCATTAGACTTCAAATTTATGGGTAATAGACTTTTCCCCCAAACATGATTGAACTTGGTTTTTGGAGGGGGTGTTAGCCTTGGATTTTTGGACAAATTGATCCTAACTCGACGAGCCCCATTTGATTGAGTATTAGCCTTAGATTTTAAACCTTGTTCATATCCAAGCCCGTTTTAGTTTGTATTAGACTTCAAATTTATGGGTAATAGAGTTTTCCCCCAAACATGATTGAACTTTGTTTTTGGAGGGGGTGTTAGCCTTGGATTTTCGGACAAATTGATCCTGACTCGAGGAGCCCCATTTAAATGATTATTAGCCTTAGATTTCTAATCTTGTTCATATCCAAGACCTTTTTAGTTGGTATTAGACTTCAAATTTATGGTTAATTGACTTTTCCCCCAAACATGATTGAACTTGGTTTTTGGAGGGGGTGTTAGCCTTGGATTTTCGGACAAATTGATCCTGACTCGACGAGCCCCATTTAAATGATTATTAGCCTTAGATTTATAACCTTGATGATATCCAAGACCTTTTTAGTTGGTATTAGACTTCAAATTTATGGGTAATAGACTTTTCCCCCAAACATGATTGAACTTGGTTTTTGGAGGGGGTGTTAGCCTTGGATTTTCGGACAAATTGATCCTGACTCGACGAGCCCCATTTGATTGAGTATTAGCCTTAGATTTCAAACCTTGTTCATATCCAAGACCTTTTTATTTGGTATTAGACTTCAAATTTATGGGTAATAGACTTTCCCCCCAAACATGATTGAACTTGGTTTTTGGAGGGGGTGTTAGCCTTGGATTTTCGAACAAATTGATCCTGACTCGACGAGCCCCATTTGATTGAGTATTAGCCTTAGATTTCAAACCTTGTTCATATCCAAGACCTTTTTATTTGGTATTAGACTTCAAATTTATGGGTAATAGACTTTCCCCCCAAACATGATTGAACTTTGTTTTTGGATGGGGTGTTAGCCTTGGATTTTCAGACAAATTGATCCTCACTCGACGAGCCCCATTTAAATGAGTATTAGCCTTAGATTTCTAACCTTGTTCATATCCAAGCCCTTTTTAGTTGGTATTAGATTTCAAATTTATGGGTAATAGACTTTTCCCCCAAACATGATTGAACTTGGTTTTTGGAGCGATTGTTAGCCTTGGATTTTCGGACAAATTGATCCTGACTCGACGAGCCCCATTTAAATGATTATTAGTCTTAGATTTCTAACCTTGTTCATATCCAAGCCCTTTTTAGTTGGCATTAGATTTCAAAGTTATAGGTAACAGACTTTTCCCCCAAACATGATTGAACTTGGTTTTTGGAGGGGGTGTTAGCCTTGGATTTTCTGACAAATTGATCCTGACTCGACGAGCCCCATTTGATTTAGTATTAGCCTTAGATTTCAAACCTTGTTCATATCCAAGACCTTTTTATTTGGTATTAGACTTCAAATTTATGGGTAATAGACTTTCCCCCCAAACATGATTGAACTTGGTTTTTGGAGCGATTGTTAGCCTTGGATTTTCGGACAAATTGATCCTGACTCGACGAGCCCCATTTAAATGATTATTAGTCTTAGATTTCTAACCTTGTTCATATCCAAGCCCTTTTTAATTGGCATTAGACTTCAAATTTATGGGTAATAGACTTTTCCCCCAAACATGATTGAACTTGGTTTTTGGAGGGGGTGTTAGCCTTGGATTTTTGGACAAATTGATCCTAACTCGACGAGCCCCATTTGATTGAGTATTAGCCTTAGATTTCAAACCTTGTTCATATCCAAGCCCGTTTTAGTTGGCATTAGACTTCAAATTTATGGGTAATAAACTTTTCCCCCAAACATGATTGAACTTGGTTTTTGGAGGGGGTGTTAGCCTTGGATTTTCAGACAAATTGATCCTCACTCGACGAGCCCCATTTAAATGAGTATTAGCCTTAGATTTCTAACCTTGTTCATATCCAAGCCCTTTTTAGTTGGTATTAGACTTCAAATTTATGGGTAATAGACTTTTCCTGCAAACATGATTGAACTTGGTTTTTGGAGGGGGTGTTAGCCTTTGATTTTCGGACAAATTGATCCTGACTCGACGAGCCCCATTTGATTGAGTATTAGCCTTAGATTTCTAACCTTGTTCATATCCAAGCCCTTTTTAGTTGGTATTAGACTTCAAATTTATGGGTAATAGACTTTTCCTGCAAACATGATTGAACTTGGTTTTTGGAGGGGGTGTTAGCCTTTGATTTTCGGACAAATTGATCCTGACTCGACGAGCCCCATTTGATTGAGTATTAGCCTTAGATTTCAAACCTTGTTCATATCGAAGCTCTTTTTAGTTGGTATTAGACTTCAAATTTATGGGTAATAGACTTTTCCCCCAAACATGATTAAACTTGGTTTTTGGAGGGGGTGTTAGCCTTGGATTTTCGGACAAATTGATCCATACTCGACGAGCCCCATTTAAATGATTATTAGCCATAGATTTATAACCTTGATGATATCCAAGACCTTTTTAGTTGGTATTAGACTTCAAATTTATGGGTAATAGACTTTTCCCCCAAACATGATTGAACTTGGTTTTTGGAGGGGGTGTTAGCCTTGGATTTTCGGACAAATTGATCCTGACTCGACGAGCCCCATTTAAATGATTATTAGCCTTAGATTTATAACCTTGATGATATCCAAGACCTTTTTAGTTGGTATTAGACTTCAAATTTATGGGTAATAGACTTTTCCCCCAAACATGATTGAACTTGGGTTTTGGAGGGGGTGTTAGCCCTGGATTTTCGGACAAATTGATCCTGACTCGAGGAGTCCCATTTGATTGAGTATTAGCCTTAGATTTCTAACCTTGTTCATATCCAAGCCCTTTTTAGTTGGTATTAGACTTCAAATTTAAGGGTAATAGACTTTTCCCCCAAACATGATTGAACTTGGTTTTTGGAGGGGGTGTTAGCCTTGGATTTTCGGACAAATTGATCCTGACTCGACGAGCCCCATTTGATTGAGTATTAGTCTTAGATTTCTAACCTTGTTCATATCCAAGCCCTTTTTAATTGGTATTAGACTTCAAATTTATGGGTAATAGACTTTTCCCCCAAACATGATTGAACTTGGTTTTTGGAGGGGGTGTTAGCCTTGGATTTTTGGACAAATTGATCCATACTCGACGAGCCCCATTTGATTGAGTATTAGCCTTAGATTTCAAACCTTGTTCATATCCAAGCCCGTTTTAGTTGGCATTAGACTTCAAATTTATGGGTAATAGACTTTTCCCCCAAACATGATTGAACTTGGTTTTTGGAGGGGGTGTTAGCCTTGGATTTTCAGACAAATTGATCCTCACTCGACGAGCCCCATTTAAATGAGTATTAGCCTTAGATTTCTAACCTTGTTCATATCCAAGCCCTTTTTAGTTGGTATTAGACTTCAAATTTATGGGTAATAGACTTTTCCTGCAAACATGATTGAACTTGGTTTTTGGAGGGGGTGTTAGCCTTTGATTTTCGGACAAATTGATCCTGACTCGACGAGCCCCATTTGATTGAGTATTAGCCTTAGATTTCAAACCTTGTTCATATCGAAGCCCTTTTTAGTTGGTATTAGACTTCAAATTTATGGGTAATAGACTTTTCCCCCAAACATGATTGAACTTGGTTTTTGGAGGGGGTGTTAGCCTTGGATTTTCGAACAAATTGATCCTGACTCGACGAGCCCCATTTAAATGATTATTAGTCTTAGATTTCTAACCTTGTTCATATCCAAGCCCTTTTTAATTGGCATTAGACTTCAAATTTATGGGTAATAGACTTTTCCCCCAAACATGATTGAACTTGGTTTTTGGAGGGGGTGTTAGCCTTGGATTTTTGGACAAATTGATCCTAACACGACGAGCCCCATTTGATTGAGTATTAGCCTTAGATTTCAAACCTTGTTCATATCCAATCCCGTTTTAGTTTGTATTAGACTTCAAATTTATGGGTAATAGAGTTTTCCCCCAAACATGATTGAACTTTGTTTTTGGAGGGGGTGTTAGCCTTGGATTTTCGGACAAATTGATCCTGACTCGAGGAGCCCCATTTAAATGATTATTAGCCTTAGATTTCTAACCTTGTTCATATCCAAGACCTTTTTAGTTGGTATTAGACTTCAAATTTATGGTTAATTGACTTTTCCCCCAAACATGATTGAACTTGGTTTTTGGAGGGGGTGTTAGCCTTGGATTTTCGGACAAATTGATCCTGACTCGACGAGCCCCATTTGATTGAGTATTAGCCTTAGATTTCAAACCTTGTTCATATCCAAGACCTTTTTATTTGGTATTAGACTTCAAATTTATGGGTAATAGACTTTTACCCCAAACATGATTGAACTTGGTTTTTGGAGGGGGTGTTAGCCTTGGATTTTCAGACAAATTGATCCTCACTCGACGAGCCCCATTTAAATGAGTATTAGCCTTAGATTTCTAACCTTGTTCATATCCAAGCCCTTTTTAGTTGGTATTAGACTTCAAATTTATGGGTAATAGACTTTTCCCCCAAACATGATTGAACTTGGTTTTTGGAGGGGGTGTTAGCCTTGGATTTTCGGACAAATTGATCCTGACTCGACGAGCCCCATTTAAATGATTATTAGCCTTAGATTTATAACCTTGATGATATCCAAGACCTTTTTAGTTGGTATTAGACTTCAAATTTATGGGTAATAGACTTTTCCCCCAAACATGATTGAACTTGGGTTTTGGAGGGGGTGTTAGCCCTGGATTTTCGGACAAATTGATCCTGACTCGAGGAGTCCCATTTGATTGAGTATTAGCCTTAGATTTCTAACCTTGTTCATATCCAAGCCCTTTTTAGTTGGTATTAGACTTCAAATTTAAGGGTAATAGACTTTTCCCCCAAACATGATTGAACTTGGTTTTTGGAGGGGGTGTTAGCCTTGGATTTTCGGACAAATTGATCCTGACTCGACGAGCCCCATTTGATTGAGTATTAGTCTTAGATTTCTAACCTTGTTCATATCCAAGCCCTTTTTAATTGGTATTAGACTTCAAATTTATGGGTAATAGACTTTTCCCCCAAACATGATTGAACTTGGTTTTTGGAGGGGGTGTTAGCCTTGGATTTTTGGACAAATTGATCCATACTCGACGAGCCCCATTTGATTGAGTATTAGCCTTAGATTTCAAACCTTGTTCATATCCAAGCCCGTTTTAGTTGGCATTAGACTTCAAATTTATGGGTAATAGACTTTTCCCCCAAACATGATTGAACTTGGTTTTTGGAGGGGGTGTTAGCCTTGGATTTTCAGACAAATTGATCCTCACTCGACGAGCCCCATTTAAATGAGTATTAGCCTTAGATTTCTAACCTTGTTCATATCCAAGCCCTTTTTAGTTGGTATTAGACTTCAAATTTATGGGTAATAGACTTTTCCCGCAAACATGATTGAACTTGGTTTTTGGAGGGGGTGTTAGCCTTTGATTTTCGGACAAATTGATCCTGACTCGACGAGCCCCATTTGATTGAGTATTAGCCTTAGATTTCAAACCTTGTTCATATCGAAGCCCTTTTTAGTTGGTATTAGACTTCAAATTTATGGGTAATAGACTTTTCCCCCAAACATGATTGAACTTGGTTTTTGGAGGGGGTGTTAGCCTTGGATTTTCGGACAAATTGATCCATACTCGACGAGCCCCATTTCAATGATTATTAGCCATAGATTTATAACCTTGATGATATCCAAGACCTTTTTAGTTGGTATTAGACTTCAAATTTATGGGTAATAGACTTTTCCCCCAAACATGATTGAACTTGGTTTTTGGAGGGGGTGTTAGCCTTGGATTTTCGGACAAATTGATCCTGACTCGACGAGCCCCATTTAAATGATTATTAGCCTTAGATTTCTAACCTTGTTCATATCCAAGACCTTTTTAGTTGGTATTAGACTTCAAATTTATGGGTAATAGACTTTTCCCGCAAACATGATTGAACTTGGTTTTTGGAGGGGGTGTTAGCCTTTGATTTTCGGACAAATTGATCCTGACTCGACGAGCCCCATTTGATTGAGTATTAGCCTTAGATTTCAAACTTTCAAACCTTGTTCATATCGAAGCCCTTTTTAGTTGGTATTAGACTTCAAATTTATGGGTAATAGACTTTTCCCCCAAACATGATTGAACTTGGTTTTTGGAGGGGGTGTTAGCCTTGGATTTTCGGACAAATTGATCCATACTCGACGAGCCCCATTTAAATGATTATTAGCCATAGATTTATAAACTTGATGATATCCAAGACCCTTTTAGTTGGTATTAGACTTCAAATTTATGGGTAATAGACTTTTCCCCCAAACATGATTGACCTTGGTTTTTGGAGGGGGTGTTAGCCTTGGATTTTCGGACAAATTGATCCAGACTCGACGAGCCCCATTTAAATGATTATTAGCCTTATATTTCTAACCTTGTTCATATCCAAGACCTTTTTAGTTGGTATTAGACTTCAAATTTATGGGTAATAGACTTTTCCCCCAAACATGATTGAACTTGGTTTTTGGAGGGGGTGTTAGCCTTGGATTTTCGGACAAATTGATCCTGACTCGACGAGCCCCATTTAAATGATTATTAGCCTTAGATTTATAACCTTGATGATATCCAAGACGTTTTTAGTTGGTATTAGACTTCAAATTTATGGGTAATAGACTTTTCCCCCAAACATGATTGAACTTGGGTTTTGGAGGGGGTGTTAGCCCTGGATTTTCGGACAAATTGATCCTGACTCGAGGAGTCCCATTTGATTGAGTATTAGCCTTAGATTTCTAACCTTGTTCATATCCAAGCCCTTTTTAGTTGGTATTAGACTTCAAATTTAAGGGTAATAGACTTTTCCCCCAAACATGATTGAACTTGGTTTTTGGAGGGGGTGTTAGCCTTGGATTTTCGGACAAATTGATCCTGACTCGACGAGCCCCATTTGATTGAGTATTAGTCTTAGATTTCTAACCTTGTTCATATCCAAGCCCTTTTTAATTGGTATTAGACTTCAAATTTATGGGTAATAGACTTTTCCCCCAAACATGATTGAACTTGGTTTTTGGAGGGGGTGTTAGCCTTGGATTTTTGGACAAATTGATCCATACTCGACGAGCCCCATTTGATTGAGTATTAGCCTTAGATTTCAAACCTTGTTCATATCCAAGCCCGTTTTAGTTGGCATTAGACTTCAAATTTATGGGTAATAGACTTTTCCCCCAAACATGATTGAACTTGGTTTTTGGAGGGGGTGTTAGCCTTGGATTTTCAGACAAATTGATCCTCACTCGACGAGCCCCATTTAAATGAGTATTAGCCTTAGATTTCTAACCTTGTTCATATCCAAGCCCTTTTTAGTTGGTATTAGACTTCAAATTTATGGGTAATAGACTTTTCCCGCAAACATGATTGAACTTGGTTTTTGGAGGGGGTGTTAGCCTTTGATTTTCGGACAAATTGATCCTGACTCGACGAGCCCCATTTGATTGAGTATTAGCCTTAGATTTCAAACCTTGTTCATATCGAAGCCCTTTTTAGTTGGTATTAGACTTCAAATTTATGGGTAATAGACTTTTCCCCCAAACATGATTGAACTTGGTTTTTGGAGGGGGTGTTAGCCTTGGATTTTCGGACAAATTGATCCATACTCGACGAGCCCCATTTCAATGATTATTAGCCATAGATTTATAACCTTGATGATATCCAAGACCTTTTTAGTTGGTATTAGACTTCAAATTTATGGGTAATAGACTTTTCCCCCAAACATGATTGAACTTGGTTTTTGGAGGGGGTGTTAGCCTTGGATTTTCGGACAAATTGATCCTGACTCGACGAGTCCCATTTAAATGATTATTAACCTTAGATTTCTAACCTTGTTCATATCCAAGACCTTTTTAGTTGGTATTAGACTTCAAATTTATGGGTAATAGACTTTTCCCGCAAACATGATTGAACTTGGTTTTTGGAGGGGGTGTTAGCCTTTGATTTTCGAACAAATTGATCCTGACTCGACGAGCCCCATTTGATTGAGTATTAGCCTTAGATTTCAAACCTTGTTCATATCGAAGCCCTTTTTAGTTGGTATTAGACTTCAAATTTATGGGTAATAGACTTTTCCCCCAAACATGATTAAACTTGGTTTTTGGAGGGGGTGTTAGCCTTGGATTTTCGGACAAATTGATCCATACTCGACGAGCCCCATTTAAATGATTATTAGCCATAGATTTATAACCTTGATGATATCCAAGACCTTTTTAGTTGGTATTAGACTTCAAATTTATGGGTAATAGACTTTTCCCCCAAACATGATTGAACTTGGTTTTTGGAGGGGGTGTTAGCCTTGGATTTTCGGACAAATTGATCCTGACTCGACGAGCTCCATTTAAATGATTATTAGCCTTAGATTTCTAACCTTGTTCATATCCAAGACCTTTTTAGTTGGTATTAGACTTCAAATTTATGGGTAATAGACTTTTCCCCCAAACATGATTGAACTTGGTTTTTGGAGGGGGTGTTAGCCTTGGATTTTCGGACAAATTGATCCTGACTCGACGAGCCCCATTTAAATGATTATTAGTCTTAGATTTCTAACCTTGTTCATATCCAAGCCCTTTTTAATTGGCATTAGACTTCAAATTTATGGGTAATAGACTTTTCCCCCAAACATGATTGAACTTGGTTTTTGGAGGGGGTGTTAGCCTTGGATTTTCGGACAAATTGATCCATACTCGACGAGCCCCATTTAAATGATTATTAGCCATAGATTTATAACCTTGATGATATCCAAGACCTTTTTAGTTGGTATTAGACTTCAAATTTATGGGTAATAGACTTTTCCCCCAAACATGATTGACCTTGGTTTTTGGAGGGGGTGTTAGCCTTGGATTTTCGGACAAATTGATCCTGACTCGCCGAGCTCCATTTAAATAATTATTACCCTTAGATTTCTAACCTTGTTCATATCCAAGACCTTTTTAGTTGGTATTAGACTTCAAATTTATGGGTAATAGACTTTTCCCCCAAACATGATTGAACTTGGTTTTTGGAGGGGGTGTTAGCCTTGGATTTTCGGACAAATTGATCCATACTCGACGAGCCCCATTTCAATGATTATTAGCCATAGATTTATAACCTTGATGATATCCAAGACCTTTTTAGTTGGTATTAGACTTCAAATTTATGGGTAATAGACTTTTCCCCCAAACATGATTGAACTTGGTTTTTGGAGGGGGTGTTAGCCTTGGATTTTCGGACAAATTGATCCTGACTCGACGAGTCCCATTTAAATGATTATTAGCCTTAGATTTCTAACCTTGTTCATATCCAAGACCTTTTTAGTTGGTATTAGACTTCAAATTTATGGGTAATAGACTTTTCCCGCAAACATGATTGAACTTGGTTTTTGGAGGGGGTGTTAGCCTTTGATTTTCGAACAAATTGATCCTGACTCGACGAGCCCCATTTGATTGAGTATTAGCCTTAGATTTCAAACCTTGTTCATATCGAAGCCCTTTTTAGTTGGTATTAGACTTCAAATTTATGGGTAATAGACTTTTCCCCCAAACATGATTAAACTTGGTTTTTGGAGGGGGTGTTAGCCTTGGATTTTCGGACAAATTGATCCATACTCGACGAGCCCCATTTAAATGATTATTAGCCATAGATTTATAACCTTGATGATATCCAAGACCTTTTTAGTTGGTATTAGACTTCAAATTTATGGGTAATAGACTTTTCCCCCAAACATGATTGAACTTGGTTTTTGGAGGGGGTGTTAGCCTTGGATTTTCGGACAAATTGATCCTGACTCGACGAGCCCCATTTAAATGATTATTAGCCTTAGATTTCTAACCTTGTTCATATCCAAGACCTTTTTAGTTGGTATTAGACTTCAAATTTATGGGTAATAGACTTTTCCCCCAAACATGATTGAACTTGGTTTTTGGAGGGGGTGTTAGCCTTGGATTTTCGGACAAATTGATCCTGACTCGACGAGCCCCATTTAAATGATTATTAGTCTTAGATTTCTAACCTTGTTCATATCCAAGCCCTTTTTAATTGGCATTAGACTTCAAATTTATGGGTAATAGACTTTTCCCCCAAACATGATTGAACTTGGTTTTTGGAGGGGGTGTTAGCCTTGGATTTTCGGACAAATTGATCCATACTCGACGAGCCCCATTTAAATGATTATTAGCCATAGATTTATAACCTTGATGATATCCAAGACCTTTTTAGTTGGTATTAGACTTCAAATTTATGGGTAATAGACTTTTCCCCCAAACATGATTGACCTTGGTTTTTGGAGGGGGTGTTAGCCTTGGATTTTCGGACAAATTGATCCTGACTCGCCGAGCTCCATTTAAATAATTATTACCCTTAGATTTCTAACCTTGTTCATATCCAAGACCTTTTTAGTTGGTATTAGACTTCAAATTTATGGGTAATAGACTTTTCCCCCAAACATGATTGAACTTGGTTTTTGGAGGGGGTGTTAGCCTTGGATTTTCGGACAAATTGATCCATACTCGACGAGCCCCATTTCAATGATTATTAGCCATAGATTTATAACCTTGATGATATCCAAGACCTTTTTAGTTGGTATTAGACTTCAAATTTATGGGTAATAGACTTTTCCCCCAAACATGATTGAACTTGGTTTTTGGAGGGGGTGTTAGCCTTGGATTTTCGGACAAATTGATCCTGACTCGACGAGTCCCATTTAAATGATTATTAGCCTTAGATTTCTAACCTTGTTCATATCCAAGACCTTTTTAGTTGGTATTAGACTTCAAATTTATGGGTAATAGACTTTTCCCGCAAACATGATTGAACTTGGTTTTTTGAGGGGGTGTTAGCCTTTGATTTTCGAACAAATTGATCCTGACTCGACGAGCCCCATTTGATTGAGTATTAGCCTTAGATTTCAAACCTTGTTCATATCGAAGCCCTTTTTAGTTGGTATTAGACTTCAAATTTATGGGTAATAGACTTTTCCCCCAAACATGATTAAACTTGGTTTTGGGAGGGGGTGTTAGCCTTGGATTTTCGGATAAATTGATCCATTCTCGACGAGCCCCATTTAAATGATTATTAGCCATACATTTATAACCTTGATGATATCCAAGACCTTTTTAGTTGGTATTAGACTTCAAATTTATGGGTAATAGACTTTTCCCCCAAACATGATTGAACTTGGTTTTTGGAGGGGGTGTTAGCCTTGGATTTTCGGACAAATTGATCCTGACTCGACGAGCCCCATTTAATTGATTATTAGCCTTAGATTTCTAACCTTGTTCATATCCAAGACCTTTTTAGTTGGTATTAGACTTCAAATTTATGGGTAATAGACTTTTCCCCCAAACATGATTGAACTTGGTTTTTGGAGGGGGTGTTAGCCTTGGATTTTCGGACAAATTGATCCTGACTCGACGAGCCCCATTTAAATGATTATTAGTCTTAGATTTCTAACCTTGTTCATATCCAAGCCCTTTTTAATTGGCATTAGACTTCAAATTTATGGGTAATAGACTTTTCCCCCAAACATGATTGAACTTGGTTTTTGGAGGGGGTGTTAGCCTTGGATTTTCGGACAAATTGATCCATACTCGACGAGCCCCAATTAAATGATTATTAGCCATAGATTTATAACCTTGATGATATCCAAGACCTTTTTAGTTGGTATTAGACTTCAAATTTATGGGTAATAGACTTTTCCCCCAAACATGATTGACCTTGGTTTTTGGAGGGGGTGTTAGCCTTGGATTTTCGGACAAATTGATCCTGACTCGACGAGCCCCATTTAAATGATTATTAGCCTTAGATTTCTAACCTTGTTCATATCCAAGACCTTTTTAGTTGGTATTAGACTTCAAATTTATGGGTAATAGACTTTTCCCCCAAACATGATTGAACTTGGTTTTTGGAGGGGGTGTTAGCCTTGGATTTTCGGACAAATTGATCCTGACTCGACGAGCCCCATTTAAATGATTATTAGCCTTAGATTTATAACCTTGATGATATCCAAGACCTTTTTAGTTGGTATTAGACTTCAAATTTATGGGTAATAGACTTTTCCCGCAAACATGATTGAACTTGGTTTTTGGAGGGGGTGTTAGCCTTTGATTTTCGAACAAATTGATCCTGACTCGACGAGCCCCATTTGATTGAGTATTAGCCTTAGATTTCAAACCTTGTTCATATCGAAGCCCTTTTTAGTTGGTATTAGACTTCAAATTTATGGGTAATAGACTTTTCCCCCAAACATGATTAAACTTGGTTTTTGGAGGGGGTGTTAGCCTTGGATTTTCGGACAAATTGATCCATTCTCGACGAGCCCCATTTAAATGATTATTAGCCATACATTTATAACCTTGATGATATCCAAGACCTTTTTAGTTGGTATTAGACTTCAAATTTATGGGTAATAGACTTTTCCCCCAAACATGATTGAACTTGGTTTTTGGAGGGGGTGTTAGCCTTGGATTTTCGGACAAATTGATCCTGACTCGACGAGCCCCATTTAATTGATTATTAGCCTTAGATTTCTAACCTTGTTCATATCCAAGACCTTTTTAGTTGGTATTAGACTTCAAATTTATGGGTAATAGACTTTTCCCCCAAACATGATTGAACTTGGTTTTTGGAGGGGGTGTTAGCCTTGGATTTTCGGAGAAATTGATCCTGACTCGACGAGCCCCATTTAAATGATTATTAGTCTTAGATTTCTAACCTTGTTCATATCCAAGCCCTTTTTAATTGGCATTAGACTTCAAATTTATGGGTAATAGACTTTTCCCCCAAACATGATTGAACTTGGTTTTTGGAGGGGGTGTTAGCCTTGGATTTTCGGACAAATTGATCCATACTCGACGAGCCCCAATTAAATGATTATTAGCCATAGATTTATAACCTTGATGATATCCAAGACCTTTTTAGTTGGTATTAGACTTCAAATTTATGGGTAATAGACTTTTCCCCCAAACATGATTGACCTTGGTTTTTGGAGGGGGTGTTAGCCTTGGATTTTCGGACAAATTGATCCTGACTCGACGAGCCCCATTTAAATGATTATTAGCCTTAGATTTCTAACCTTGTTCATATCCAAGACCTTTTTAGTTGGTATTAGACTTCAAATTTATGGGTAATAGACTTTTCCCCCAAACATGATTGAACTTGGTTTTTGGAGGGGGTGTTAGCCTTGGATTTTCGGACAAATTGATCCTGACTCGACGAGCCCCATTTAAATGATTATTAGCCTTAGATTTATAACCTTGATGATATCCAAGACCTTTTTAGTTGGTATTAGACTTCAAATTTATGGGTAATAGACTTTTCCCCCAAACATGATTGAACTTGGGTTTTGGAGGGGGTGTTAGCCCTGGATTTTCGGACAAATTGATCCTGACTCGAGGAGTCCCATTTGATTGAGTATTAGCCTTAGATTTCTAACCTTGTTCATATCCAAGCCCTTTTTAGTTGGTATTAGACTTCAAATTTAAGGGTAATAGACTTCTCCCCCAAACATGATTGAACTTGGTTTTTGGAGGGGGTGTTAGCCTTGGATTTTCGGACAAATTGATCCTGACTCGACGAGCCCCATTTGATTGAGTATTAGTCTTAGATTTCTAACCTTGTTCATATCCAAGCCCTTTTTAATTGGTATTAGACTTCAAATTTATGGGTAATAGACTTTTCCCCCAAACATGATTGAACTTGGTTTTTGGAGGGGGTGTTAGCCTTGGATTTTTGGACAAATTGATCCATACTCGACGAGCCCCATTTGATTGAGTATTAGCCTTAGATTTCAAACCTTGTTCATATCCAAGCCCGTTTTAGTTGGCATTAGACTTCAAATTTATGGGTAATAGACTTTTCCCCCAAACATGATTGAACTTGGTTTTTGGAGGGGGTGTTAGCCTTGGATTTTCAGACAAATTGATCCTCACTCGACGAGCCCCATTTAAATGAGTATTAGCCTTAGATTTCTAACCTTGTTCATATCCAAGCCCTTTTTAGTTGGTATTAGACTTCAAATTTATGGGTAATAGACTTTTCCCGCAAACATGATTGAACTTGGTTTTTGGAGGGGGTGTTAGCCTTTGATTTTCGGACAAATTGATCCTGACTCGACGAGCCCCATTTGATTGAGTATTAGCCTTAGATTTCAAACCTTGTTCATATCGAAGCCCTTTTTAGTTGGTATTAGACTTCAAATTTATGGGTAATAGACTTTTCCCCCAAACATGATTGAACTTGGTTTTTGGAGGGGGTGTTAGCCTTGGATTTTCGGACAAATTGATCCATACTCGACGAGCCCCATTTAAATGATTATTAGCCATAGATTTATAACCTTGATGATATCCAAGACCTTTTTAGTTGGTATTAGACTTCAAATTTATGGGTAATAGACTTTTCCCCCAAACATGATTGAACTTGGTTTTTGGAGGGGGTGTTAGCCTTGGATTTTCGGACAAATTGATCCTGACTCGACGAGCCCCATTTAAATGATTATTAGCCTTAGATTTCTAACCTTGTTCATATCCAAGACCTTTTTAGTTGGTATTAGACTTCAAATTTATGGGTAATAGACTTTTCCCCCAAACATGATTGAACTTGGTTTTTGGAGGGGGTGTTAGCCTTGGATTTTCGGACAAATTGATCCTGACTCGACGAGCCCCATTTAAATGATTATTAGTCTTAGATTTCTAACCTTGTTCATATCCAAGCCCTTTTTAATTGGCATTAGACTTCAAATTTATGGGTAATAGACTTTTCCCCCAAACATGATTGAACTTGGTTTTTGGAGGGGGTGTTAGCCTTGGATTTTTGGACAAATTGATCCTAACTCGACGAGCCCCATTTGATTGAGTATTAGACTTAGATATCAAACCTTGTTTATATCCAAGCCCGTTTTAGTTCGTATTAGACTTCAAATTTATGGGTAATAGAGTTTCCCCCCAAACATGATTGAACTTGGTTTTTGGAGGGGGTGTTAGCCTTGGATTTTCGGACAAATTGATCCTGACTCGACGAGCCCCATTTAAATGATTATTAGCCTTAGATTTATAACCTTGATGATATCCAAGACCCTTTTAGTTGGTATTAGACTTCAAATTTATGGGTAATAGACTTTTCCCCCAAACATGATTGAACTTGGGTTTTGGAGGGGGTGTTAGCCTTGGATTTTCGGACAAATTGATCCTGACTCGACGAGCCCCATTTGATTGAGTATTAGCCTTAGATTTCTAACCTTGTTCATATCCAAGACCTTTTTAGTTGGTATTAGACTTCAAATTTAAGGGTAATAGAATTTTCCCCCAAACATGATTGAACTTGGTTTTTGGAGGGGGTGTTAGCCTTGGATTTTCGGACAAATTGATCCTGACTCGACGAGCCCCATTTGATTGAGTATTAGCCTTAGATTTCAAACCTTCTTCATATCGAAGCCCTTTTTAGTTGGTATTAGACTTCAAATTTATGGGTAATAGACTTTTCCCCCAAACATGATTGAACTTGGTTTTTGGAGGGGTGTTAGCCTTGGATTTTTGGACAAATTGATCCTGACTAGACGAGCCCCATTTAAAATTTGTATTAGCCTTATATTTGTAACCTTGTTCATATCCAAGCCCTTTTTAGTTGGTATTAGACTTCAAATTTAAGGGTAATAGACTTTTCCCCCAAGCATGATTGAACTTGGGTTTTAGAGGGGGTGTTAGCCTTGGATTTTCGGACAAATTGATCCTGACTCGACGTGCCCATTTGATTGAGTATTAGCCTTAGATTTCAAACCTTGTTCATATCCAAGACCTTTTTAGTTGGTATTAGACTTCAAATTTATGGGTAATAGACTTTTCCCCCAAACATGATTGAACTTGGTTTTTGGAGGGGGTGTTAGCCTTGGATTTTCGGACAAATTGATCCATACTCGACGAGCCCCATTTAAATGATTATTAGCCTTAGATTTATAACCTTGTTCATATCCAAGACCTTTTTAGTTGGTATTAGACTTTAAATTTATGGGTAATAGACTTTTCCCCCAAACATGATTGAACTTGGTTTTTGTAGGGGGTGTTAGCCTTGGATTTTCGGACAAATTGATCCTGACTCGACGAGCCCCATTTAAATGATTATTAGCCTTAGATTTATAACCTTGATGATATCCAAGACCTTTTTAGTTGGTATTAGACTTCAAATTTATGGGTAATAGACTTTTCCCCCAAACATGATTGAACTTGGTTTTTGGAGGGGGTGTTAGCCTTGGATTTTCGGACAAATTGATCCTGACTCGACGAGCTCTATTTAAATGATTATTAGCCTTAGATTTCTAACCTTGTTCATATCCAAGACCGTTTTAGTTGGTATTAGATTTCAAATTTATGGGTAATAGACTTTTCCCACAAACATGATTGAACTTGGTTTTTGGAGGGGGTGTTAACCTTGGATTTTCGGACAAATTGATCCTGACTCGACGAGCTCCATTTAAATAATTATTACCCTTAGATTTCTAACCTTGTTCATATCCAAGACCTTTTTAGTTGGTATTAGACTTCAAATTTATGGGTAATAGACTTTTCCCCCAAACATGATTGAACTTGGTTTTTGGAGGGGGTGTTAGCCTTGGATTTTCAGACAAATTGATCCTCAAATTTAAGGGTAATAGACTTTTCCCCCAAACATGATTGAACTTGGTTTTTGGAGGGGGTGTTAGCCTTGGATTTTTGGACCAATTGATCCTGACTCGACTAGCCCCATTTGATTGAGTATTAGCCTTAGATTTCAAACCTTGTTCATATCCAAGACCTTTTTAGTTGGTATTTGACTTCAAATTTATGGGTAATAGACTTTTCCCCCAAACATGATTGAACTTGGTTTTTGGAGGGGGAGTTAGCCTTGGATTTTCGGACAAATTGATCCTGACTCGACGAGCCCCATTTAAATGATTATTAGCCTTAGATTTCTAACCTTGTTCATATCCAAGACCTTTTTAGTTGGTATTAGACTTCAAATTTAAGGGTAATAGACTTTTCCGCCAAACATGATTGAACTTGGTTTTTGGAGGGGGTGTTAGCCTTGGATTTTCGGACAAATTGATCCTGACTCGACGAGCCCCATTTGATTGAGTATTAGCCTTAGATTTCAAACCTTGTTCATATCGAAGCCCTTTTTAGTTGGTATTAGACTTCAAATTTATGGGTAATAGACTTTTCCCCCAAACATGATTGAACTTGGTTTTTGGAGGGGGTGTTAGCCTTGATTTTCGGACAAATTGATCCTGACTCGACGAGCCCCATTTGATTGAGTATTAGCCTTAGATTTCAAACCTTGTTCATATCGAAGCCCTTTTTAGTTGGTATTAGACTTCAAATTTATGGGTAATAGACTTTTCCCCCAAACATGATTGAACTTGGTTTTGGAGGGGTGTTAGCCTTGGATTTTCGGACAAATTGATCCTGACTAAACGAGCCCCATTTAAAATTTGTATTAGCCTTATATTTGTAACCTTGTTCATATCCAAGCCCTTTTTAGTTGGTATTAGACTTCAAATTTAAGGGTAATAGACTTTTCCCCCAAACATGATTGAACCTGGGTTTTGGAGGGGGTGTTAGCCTTGGATTTTCGGACAAATTGATCCTGACTCGGCGTGCCCTATTTGATTGAGTATTAGCCTTAGATTTCAAACTTTGTTCATATCTAAGACCTTTTTAGTTGGTATTAGACTTCAAATTTATGGGAAATAGACTTTTCCCCCAAACATGATTGAACTTGGTTTTTGGAGGGGGTGTTAGCCTTGGATTTTCGGACAAATTGATCCTGACTCGACGAGCCCCATTTGATTGAGTATTAGCCTTAGATTTCAAACCTTGTTCATATCCAAGACCTTTTTAGGTGGTATTAGACTTCAAATTTATGGGTAATAGACTTTTCCCCCAAACATGATTGAACTTGGTTTTTGGAGGGGGTGTTAGCCTTGGATTTTCGGACAAATTGATGCATACTCGACGAGCCCCATTTAAATGATTGTTAGCCTTAGATTTCTAACCTTGTTCATATCCAAGACCTTTTTAGTTGGTATTAGACTTCAAATTTATGGGTAATAGACTTTTCCCCCAAACATGATTGAACTAGGTTTTTGGAGGGGGTTTAGCCTTGGATTTTCGGACAAATTGCTCCTGACTCGACTAGACCCATTTGATTGAGTATTAGCCTTAGATTTCAAACCTTGTTCATATCCAAGACCTTTTTAGTTGGTATTAGACTTCAAATTTATGGGTAATAGACTTTTCCCCCAAACATGATTGAACTTGGTTTTTGGAGGGGGTGTTAGCCTTGGATTTTCGGACAAATTGATCCATACTCGACGAGCCCCATTTAAATGATTATTAGCCTTAGATTTATAACCTTGTTCATATCCAAGACCTTTTTAGTTGGTATTAGACTTTAAATTTATGGGTAATAGACTTTTCCCCCAAACATGATTGAACTTGGTTTTTGGAGGGGGTGTTAGCCTTGGATTTTCGGACAAATTGATCCTGACTCGACGAGCCCCATTTAAATGATTATTAGCCTTAGATTTATAACCTTGATGATATCCAAGACCTTTTTAGTTGGTATTAGACTTCAAATTTATGGGTAATAGACTTTTCCCCCAAACATGATTGAACTTGGTTTTTGGAGGGGGTGTTAGCCTTGGATTTTCGGACAAATTGATCCTGACTCGACGAGCTCTATTTAAATGATTATTAGCCTTAGATTTCTAACCTTGTTCATATCCAAGACCTTTTTAGTTGGTATTAGACTTCAAATTTATGGGTAATAGACTTTTCCCACAAACATGATTGAACTTGGTTTTTGGAGGGGGTGTTAACCTTGGATTTTCGGACAAATTGATCCTGACTCGACGAGCTCCATTTAAATAATTATTAGCCTTAGATTTCTAACCTTGTTCATATCCAAGACCTTTTTAGTTGGTATTAGACTTCAAATTTATGGGTAATAGACTTTTCCCCCAAACATGATTGAACTTGGTTTTTGGAGGGGGTGTTAGCCTTGGATTTTCAGACAAATTGATCCTCAAATTTAAGGGTAATAGACTTTTCCCCCAAACATGATTGAACTTGGTTTTTGGAGGGGGTGTTAGCCTTGGATTTTTGGACCAATTGATCCTGACTCGACTAGCCCCATTTGATTGAGTAGTAGCCTTAGATTTCAAACCTTGTTCATATCCAAGACCTTTTTAGTTGGTATTTGACTTCAAATTTAAGGGTAATAGACTTTTCCCCCAAACATGATTGAACCTGGGTTTTGGAGGGGGTGTTAGCCTTGGATTTTCGGACAAATTAATCCTGACTCGGCGTGCCCCATTTGATTGAGTATTAGCCTTAGATTTCAAACTTTGTTCATATCTAAGACCTTTTTAGTTGGTATTAGACTTCAAATTTATGGGAAATAGACTTTTCCCCCAAACATGATTGAACTTGGTTTTTGGAGGGGGTGTTAGCCTTGGATTTTCGGACAAATTGATCCTGACTCGACGAGCTCCATTTAAATAATTATTAGCCTTAGATTTCTAACCTTGTTCATATCCAAGACCTTTTTAGTTGGTATTAGACTTCAAATTTATGGGTAATAGACTTTTCCCCCAAACATGATTGAACTAGGTTTTTGGAGGGGGTTTAGCCTTGGATTTTCGGACAAATTGCTCCTGACTCGACTAGACCCATTTGATTGAGTATTAGCCTTAGATTTCAAACCTTGTTCATATCCAAGACCTTTTTAGTTGGTATTAGACTTCAAATTTATGGGTAATAGACTTTTCCCCCAAACATGATTGAACTTGGTTTTTGGAGGGGGTGTTAGCCTTGGATTTTCGGACAAATTGATCCATACTCGACGAGCCCCATTTAAATGATTATTAGCCTTAGATTTATAACCTTGTTCATATCCAAGACCTTTTTAGTTGGTATTAGACTTTAAATTTATGGGTAATAGACTTTTCCCCCAAACATGATTGAACTTGGTTTTTGGAGGGGGTGTTAGCCTTGGATTTTCGGACAAATTGATCCTGACTCGACGAGCCCCATTTAAATGATTATTAGCCTTAGATTTATAACCTTGATGATATCCAAGACCTTTTTAGTTGGTATTAGACTTCAAATTTATGGGTAATAGACTTTTCCCCCAAACATGATTGAACTTGGTTTTTGGAGGGGGTGTTAGCCTTGGATTTTCGGACAAATTGATCCTGACTCGACGAGCTCTATTTAAATGATTATTAGCCTTAGATTTCTAACCTTGTTCATATCCAAGACCTTTTTAGTTGGTATTAGACTTCAAATTTATGGGTAATAGACTTTTCCCACAAACATGATTGAACTTGGTTTTTGGAGGGGGTGTTAACCTTGGATTTTCGGACAAATTGATCCTGACTCGACGAGCTCCATTTAAATAATTATTAGCCTTAGATTTCTAACCTTGTTCATATCCAAGACCTTTTTAGTTGGTATTAGACTTCAAATTTATGGGTAATAGACTTTTCCCCCAAACATGATTGAACTTGGTTTTTGGAGGGGGTGTTAGCCTTGGATTTTCAGACAAATTGATCCTCAAATTTAAGGGTAATAGACTTTTCCCCCAAACATGATTGAACTTGGTTTTTGGAGGGGGTGTTAGCCTTGGATTTTTGGACCAATTGATCCTGACTCGACTAGCCCCATTTGATTGAGTATTAGCCTTAGATTTCAAACCTTGTTCATATCCAAGACCTTTTTAGTTGGTATTTGACTTCAAATTTATGGGTAATAGACTTTTCCCCCAAACATGATTGAACTTGGTTTTTGGAGGGGGTGTTAGCCTTGGATTTTCGGACAAATTGATCTTGACTCGACGAGCCCCATTTAAATGATTATTAGCCTTAGATTTCTAACCTTGTTCATATCCAAGACCTTTTTAGTTGGTATTAGACTTCAAATTTAAGGGTAATAGACTTTTCCGCCAAACATGATTGAACTTGGTTTTTGGAGGGGGTGTTAGCCTTGGATTTTCGGACAAATTGATCCTGACTCGACGAGCCCCATTTGATTGAGTATTAGCCTTAGATTTCAAACCTTGTTCATATCGAAGCCCTTTTTAGTTGGTATTAGACTTCAAATTTATGGGTAATAGACTTTTCCCCCAAACATGATTGAACTTGGTTTTTGGAGGGGTGTTAGCCTTGGATTTTCGGACAAATTGATCCTGACTAAACGAGCCCCATTTAAAATTTGTATTAGCCTTATATTTGTAACCTTGTTCATATCCAAGCCCTTTTTAGTTGGTATTAGACTTCAAATTTAAGGGTAATAGACTTTTCCCCCAAACATGATTGAACCTGGGTTTTGGAGGGGGTGTTAGCCTTGGATTTTCGGACAAATTGATCCTGACTCGACGTGCCCCATTTCATTGAGTATTAGCTTTAGATTTCAAACCTTGTTCATATCTAAGACCTTTTTAGTTGGTATTAGACTTCAAATTTATGGGAAATAGACTTTTCCCCCAAACATGATTGAACTTGGTTTTTGGAGGGGGTGTTAGCCTTGGATTTTCGGACAAATTGATCCTGACTCGACGAGCCCCATTTGATTGAGTATTAGCCTTAGATTTCAAACCTTGTTCATATCGAAGCCCTTTTTAGTTGGTATTAGACTTCAAATTTATGGGTAATAGACTTTTCCCCCAAACATGATTGAACTTGGTTTTTGGAGGGGTGTTAGCCTTGGATTTTCGGACAAATTGATCCTGACTAAACGAGCCCCATTTAAAATTTGTATTAGCCTTATATTTGTAACCTTGTTCATATCCAAGCCATTTTTAGTTGGTATTAGACTTCAAATTTAAGGGTAATAGACTTTTCCCCCAAACATGATTGAACCTGGGTTTTGGAGGGGGTGTTAGCCTTGGATTTTCGGACAAATTGATCCTGACTCGGCGTGCCCCATTTGATTGAGTATTAGCCTTAGATTTCAAACTTTGTTCATATCTAAGACCTTTTTAGTTGGTATTAGACTTCAAATTTATGGGAAATAGACTTTTCCCCCAAACATGATTGAACTTGGTTTTTGGAGGGGGTGTTAGCCTTGGATTTTCAGACAAATTGATCCTCAAATTTAAGGGTAATAGACTTTTCCCCCAAACATGATTGAACTTGGTTTTTGGAGGGGGTGTTAGCCTTGGATTTTTGGACAAATTGATCCTGACTCGACGAGCCCCATTTGATTGAGTATTAGCCTTAGATTTCAAACCTTGTTCATATCCAAGACCTTTTTAGTTGGTATTAGACTTCAAATTTATGGGTAATAGACTTTTCCCCCAAACATGATTGAACTTGGTTTTTGGAGGGGGTGTTAGCCTTGGATTTTCGGACAAATTGATCCATACTCGACGAGCCCCATTTAAATGATTATTAGCCTTAGATTTATAACCTTGTTCATATCCAAGACCTTTTTAGTTGGTATTAGACTTTAAATTTATGGGTAATAGACTTTTCCCCCAAACATGATTGAACTTGGTTTTTGGAGGGGGTGTTAGCCTTGGATTTTCGGACAAATTGATCCTCAAATTTAAGGGTAATAGACTTTTCCCCCAAACATGATTGAACTTGGTTTTTGGAGGGGGTGTTAGCCTTGGATTTTTGGACCAATTGATCCTGACTCGACTAGCCCCATTTGATTGAGTATTAGCCTTAGATTTCAAACCTTGTTCATATCCAAGACCTTTTTAGTTGGTATTAGACTTCAAATTTATGGGTAATAGACTTTTCCCCCAAACATGATTGAACTTGGTTTTTGGAGGGGGTGTTAGCCTTGGATTTTCGGACAAATTGATCCATACTCGACGAGCCCCATTTAAATGATTATTAGCCTTAGATTTATAACCTTGTTCATATCCAACACCGTTTTAGTTGGTATTAGACTTTAAATTTATGGGTAATAGACTTTTCCCCCAAACATGATTGAACTTGGTTTTTGGAGGGGGTGTTAGCCTTGGATTTTCGGACAAATTGATCCTGACTAAACGAGCCCCATTTAAAATTTGTATTAGCCTTATATTTGTAACCTTGTTCATATCCAAGCCCTTTTTAGTTGGTATTAGACTTCAAATTTAAGGGTAATAGACTTTTCCCCCAAACATCATTGAACTTGGGTTTTGGAGGGGGTGTTAGCCTTGGATTTTCGGACAAATTGATCCTAACTCGACGTGCCCCATTTGATTGAGTATTAGCTTTAGATTTCAAACCTTGTTCATATCTAAGACCTTTTTAGTTGGTATTAGACTTCAAATTTATGGGTAATAGACTTTTCCCCCAAACATGATTGAACTTGGTTTTTGGAGGGGGTGTTAGCCTTGGATTTTCAGACAAATTGATCCTCAAATTTAAGGGTAATAGACTTTTCCCCCAAACATGATTGAACTTGGTTTTTGGAGGGGGTGTTAGCCTTGGATTTTTGGACCAATTGATCCTGACTCGACTAGCCCCATTTGATTGAGTATTAGCCTTAGATTTCAAACCTTGTTCATATCCAAGACCTTTTTAGTTGGTATTTGACTTCAAATTTATGGGTAATAGACTTTTCCCCCAAACATGATTGAACTTGGTTTTTGGAGGGGGTGTTAGCCTTGGATTTTCGGACAAATTGATCCTGACTCGACGAGCCCCATTTAAATGATTATTAGCCTTAGATTTCTAACCTTGTTCATATCCAAGACCTTTTTAGTTGGTATTAGACTTCAAATTTAAGGGTAATAGACTTTTCCGCCAAACATGATTGAACTTGGTTTTTGGAGGGGGTGTTAGCCTTGGATTTTCGGACAAATTGATCCTGACTCGACGAGCCCCATTTGATTGAGTATTAGCCTTAGATTTCAAACCTTGTTCATATCGAAGCCCTTTTTAGTTGGTATTAGACTTCAAATTTATGGGTAATAGACTTTTCCCCCAAACATGATTGAACTTGGTTTTTGGAGGGGTGTTAGCCTTGGATTTTCGGACAAATTGATCCTGACTAAACGAGCCCCATTTAAAATTTGTATTAGCCTTATATTTGTAACCTTGTTCATATCCAAGCCCTTTTTAGTTGGTATTAGACTTCAAATTTAAGGGTAATAGACTTTTCCCCCAAACATGATTGAACCTGGGTTTTGGAGGGGGTGTTAGCCTTGGATTTTCGGACAAATTGATCCTGACTCGACGTGCCCCATTTCATTGAGTATTAGCTTTAGATTTCAAACCTTGTTCATATCTAAGACCTTTTTAGTTGGTATTAGACTTCAAATTTATGGGAAATAGACTTTTCCCCCAAACATGATTGAACTTGGTTTTTGGAGGGGGTGTTAGCCTTGGATTTTCGGACAAATTGATCCTGACTCGACGAGCCCCATTTGATTGAGTATTAGCCTTAGATTTCAAACCTTGTTCATATCGAAGCCCTTTTTAGTTGGTATTAGACTTCAAATTTATGGGTAATAGACTTTTCCCCCAAACATGATTGAACTTGGTTTTTGGAGGGGTGTTAGCCTTGGATTTTCGGACAAATTGATCCTGACTAAACGAGCCCCATTTAAAATTTGTATTAGCCTTATATTTGTAACCTTGTTCATATCCAAGCCATTTTTAGTTGGTATTAGACTTCAAATTTAAGGGTAATAGACTTTTCCCCCAAACATGATTGAACCTGGGTTTTGGAGGGGGTGTTAGCCTTGGATTTTCGGACAAATTGATCCTGACTCGGCGTGCCCCATTTGATTGAGTATTAGCCTTAGATTTCAAACTTTGTTCATATCTAAGACCTTTTTAGTTGGTATTAGACTTCAAATTTATGGGAAATAGACTTTTCCCCCAAACATGATTGAACTTGGTTTTTGGAGGGGGTGTTAGCCTTGGATTTTCAGACAAATTGATCCTCAAATTTAAGGGTAATAGACTTTTCCCCCAAACATGATTGAACTTGGTTTTTGGAGGGGGTGTTAGCCTTGGATTTTTGGACAAATTGATCCTGACTCGACGAGCCCCATTTGATTGAGTATTAGCCTTAGATTTCAAACCTTGTTCATATCCAAGACCTTTTTAGTTGGTATTAGACTTCAAATTTATGGGTAATAGACTTTTCCGCCAAACATGATTGAACTTGGTTTTTGGAGGGGGTGTTAGCCTTGGATTTTCGGACAAATTGATCCTGACTCGACGAGCCCCATTTGATTGAGTATTAGCCTTAGATTTCAAACCTTGTTCATATCGAAGCCCTTTTTAGTTGGTATTAGACTTCAAATTTATGGGTAATAGACTTTTCCCCCAAACATGATTGAACTTGGTTTTTGGAGGGGTGTTAGCCTTGGATTTTCGGACAAATTGATCCTGACTAAACGAGCCCCATTTAAAATTTGTATTAGCCTTATATTTGTAACCTTGTTCATATCCAAGCCCTTTTTCGTTGGTATTAGACTTCAAATTTAAGGGTAATAGACTTTTCCCCCAAACATCATTGAACTTGGGTTTTGGAGGGGGTGTTAGCCTTGGATTTTCGGACAAATTGATCCTGACTCGACGAGCCCCATTTGATTGAGTATTAGCCTTAGATTTCAAACCTTGTTCATATCCAAGACCTTTTTAGGTGGTATTAGACTTCAAATTTATGGGTAATAGACTTTTCCCCCAAACATGATTGAACTTGGTTTTTGGAGGGGGTGTTAGCCTTGGATTTTCGGACAAATTGATCCTGACTCGACGAGCCCCATTTGATTGAGTATTAGCCTTAGATTTCAAACCTTGTTCATATCCAAGACCTTTTTAGTAGGTATTTGACTTCAAATTTATGGGTAATAGACTTTTCCCCCAAACATGATTGAACTTGGTTTTTGGAGGGGGTGTTAGCCTTGGATTTTCGGACAAATTGATCCTGACTCGACGAGCTCCATTTAAATGATTATTAGCCTTAGATTTCTAACCTTGTTCATATCCAAGACCTTTTTAGTTGGTATTAGACTTCAAATTTATGGGTAATAGACTTTTCCCACAAACATGATTGAACTTGGTTTTTGGAGGGGGTGTTAACCTTGGATTTTCGGACAAATTGATGCATACTCGACCAGCCCCATTTAAATGATTGTTAGCCTTAGATTTCTAACCTTGTTCATATCCAAGACCTTTTTAGTTGGTATTAGACTACAAATTTATGGGTAATAGACTTTTCCCCCAAACATGATTGAACTAGGTTTTTGGAGGGGGTTTAGCCTTGGATTTTCGGACAAATTGATCCTGACTCGACGAGCTCCATTTAAATGATTATTAGCCTTAGATTTCTAACCTTGTTCATATCCAAGACCTTTTTAGTTGGTGTTAGACTTGAAATTTATGGGTAATAGACTTTTCCCCCAAACATGATTGAACTTGGTTTTTGGAGGGGGTGTTAGCCTTGGATTTTCGGACAAATTGATCCTGACTCGACGAGCCCCATTTAAATGATTATTAGCCTTAGATTTCTAACCTTGTTCATATCCAAGACCTTTTTAGTTGGTATTAGACTTCAAATTTAAGGGTAATAGACTTTTCCCCCAAACATGATTGAACTTGGTTTTTGGAGGGGGTGTTAGCCTTGGATTTTCGGACAAATTGATCCAGACTCGACCAGCCCCATTTGATTGAGTATTACCCTTAGATTTCAAACCTTATTCATATCCAAGACCTTTTTAGTTGGTCTTAGACTTCAAATTTATGGGTAATAGACTTTTCCCCCAAACATGATTGAACTTGGTTTTTGGAGGGGGTGTTAGCCTTGGATTTTCGGACAAATTGATCCATACTCGACGAGCCCCATTTAAATGATTATTAGCCTTAGATTTATAACCTTGTTCATATCCAAGACCTTTTTAGTTGGTATTAGACTTTAAATTTATGGGTAATAGACTTTTCCCCCAAACATGATTGAACTTGGTTTTTAGAGGGGGTGTTAGCCTTGGATTTTCGGACAAATTGATCCTGACTCGACGAGCCCCATTTAAATGATTATTAGCCTTAGATTTATAACCTTGATGATATCCAAGCCCTTTTTAGTTGGTATTAGACTTCAAATTTAAGGGTAATAGACTTTTCCCCCAAACATTATTGAACCTGGGTTTTGGAGGGGGTGTTAGCCTTGGATTTTCGGACAAATTGATCCTGACTCGGCGTGCCCCATTTGATTGAGTATTAGCCTTAGATTTCAAACTTTGTTCATATCTAAGACCTTTTTAGTTGGTATTAGACTTCAAATTTATGGGAAATAGACTTTTCCCCCAAACATGATTGAACTTGGTTTTTGGAGGGGGTGTTAGCCTTGGATTTTCGGACAAATTGATCCTGACTCGACGAGCCCCATTTGATTGAGTATTAGCCTTAGATTTCAAACCTTGTTCATATCCAAGACCTTTTTAGGTGGTATTAGACTTCAAATTTATGGGTAATAGACTTTTCCCCCAAACATGATTGAACTTGGTTTTTGGAGGGGGTGTTAGCCTTGGATTTTCGGACAAATTGATCCTGACTCGACGAGCCCCATTTGATTGAGTATTTGCCTTAGATTTCAAACCTTGTTCATATCCAAGACCTTTTTAGTAGGTATTTGACTTCAAATTTATGGGTAATAGACTTTTCCCCCAAACATGATTGAACTTGGTTTTTGGAGGGGGTGTTAGCCTTGGATTTTCGGACAAATTGATCCTGACTCGACGAGTTCCATTTAAATGATTATTAGCCTTAGATTTCTAACCTTGTTCATATCCAAGACCTTTTTAGTTGGTATTAGACTTCAAATTTATGGGTAATAGACTTTTCCCCCAAACATGATTGAACTTGGTTTTTGGAGGGGTGTTAGCCTTGGATTTTCGGACAAATTGATCCTGACTAAACGAGCCCCATTTAAAATTTATATTAGCCTTATATTTGTAACCTTGTTCATATCCAAGCCCTTTTTAGTTGGTATTAGACTTCAAATTTAAGGGTAATAGACTTTTCCCCCAAACATCATTGAACTTGGGTTTTGGAGGGGGTGTTAGCCTTGGATTTTCGGACAAATTGATCCTGACTCGGCGTGCCCCATTTGATTGAGTATTAGCCTTAGATTTCAAACTTTGTTCATATCTAAGACCTTTTTAGTTGGTATTAGACTTCAAATTTATGGGAAATAGACTTTTTCCCCAAACATGATTGAACTTGGTTTTTGGAGGGGGTGTTAGCCTTGGATTTTCAGACAAATTGATCCTCAAATTTAAGGGTAATAGACTTTTCCCCCAAACATGATTGAACTTGGTTTTTGGAGGGGGTGTTAGCCTTGGATTTTTGGACCAATTGATCCTGACTCGACTAGCCCCATTTGATTGAGTATTAGCCTTAGATTTCAAACCTTGTTCATATCCAAGACCTTTTTAGTTGGTATTTGACTTCAAATTTATGGGTAATAGACTTTTCCCCCAAACATGATTGAACTTGGTTTTTGGAGGGGGTGTTAGCCTTGGATTTTCGGACAAATTGATCCTGACTCGACGAGCCCCATTTAAATGATTATTAGCCTTAGATTTCTAACCTTGTTCATATCCAAGACCTTTTTAGTTGGTATTAGACTTCAAATTTAAGGGTAATAGACTTTTCCGCCAAACATGATTGAACTTGGTTTTTGGAGGGGGTGTTAGCCTTGGATTTTCGGACAAATTGATCCTGACTCGACGAGCCCCATTTGATTGAGTATTAGCCTTAGATTTCAAACCTTGTTCATATCGAAGCCCTTTTTAGTTGGTATTAGACTTCAAATTTATGGGTAATAGACTTTTCCCCCAAACATGATTGAACTTGGTTTTTGGAGGGGTGTTAGCCTTGGATTTTCGGACAAATTGATCCTGACTAAACGAGCCCCATTTAAAATTTGTATTAGCCTTATATTTGTAACCTTGTTCATATCCAAGCCCTTTTTCGTTGGTATTAGACTTCAAATTTAAGGGTAATAGACTTTTCCCCCAAACATCATTGAACTTGGGTTTTGGAGGGGGTGTTAGCCTTGGATTTTCGGACAAATTGATCCTGACTCGACGTGCCCCATTTGATTGAGTATTAGCTTTAGATTTCAAACCTTGTTCATATCTAAGACCTTTTTAGTTGGTATTAGACTTCAAATTTATGGGAAATAGACTTTTCCCCCAAACATGATTGAACTTGGTTTTTGGATGGGGTGTTAGCCTTGGATTTTCGGACAAATTGATCCTGACTCGACGAGCCCCATTTGATTGAGTATTAGCCTTAGATTTCAAACCTTGTTCATATCGAAGCCCTTTTTAGTTGGTATTAGACTTCAAATTTATGGGTAATAGACTTTTCCCCCAAACATGATTGAACTTGGTTTTTGGAGGGGTGTTAGCCTTGGATTTTCGGACAAATTGATCCTGACTAAACGAGCCCCAGTTAAAATTTGTATTAGCCTTATATTTGTAACCTTGTTCATATCCAAGCCCTTTTTAGTTGGTATTAGACTTCAAATTTAAGGGTAATAGACTTTTCCCCCAAACATGATTGAACCTGGGTTTTGGAGGGGGTGTTAGCCTTGGATTTTCGGACAAATTGATCCTGACTCGGCGTGCCCCATTTGATTGAGTATTAGCCTTAGATTTCAAACTTTGTTCATATCTAAGACCTTTTTAGTTGGTATTAGACTTCAAATTTATGGGAAATAGACTTTTTCCCCAAACATGATTGAACTTGGTTTTTGGAGGGGGTGTTAGCCTTGGATTTTCAGACAAATTGATCCTCAAATTTAAGGGTAATAGACTTTTCCCCCAAACATGATTGAACTTGGTTTTTGGAGGGGGTGTTAGCCTTGGATTTTTGGACCAATTGATCCTGACTCGACTAGCCCCATTTGATTGAGTATTAGCCTTAGATTTCAAACCTTGTTCATATCCAAGACCTTTTTAGTTGGTATTTGACTTCAAATTTATGGGTAATAGACTTTTCCCCCAAACATGATTGAACTTGGTTTTTGGAGGGGGTGTTAGCCTTGGATTTTCGGACAAATTGATCCTGACTCGACGAGCCCCATTTAAATGATTATTAGCCTTAGATTTCTAACCTTGTTCATATCCAAGACCTTTTTAGTTGGTATTAGACTTCAAATTTAAGGGTAATAGACTTTTCCGCCAAACATGATTGAACTTGGTTTTTGGAGGGGGTGTTAGCCTTGGATTTTCGGACAAATTGATCCTGACTCGACGAGCCCCATTTGATTGAGTATTAGCCTTAGATTTCAAACCTTGTTCATATCGAAGCCCTTTTTAGTTGGTATTAGACTTCAAATTTATGGGTAATAGACTTTTCCCCCAAACATGATTGAACTTGGTTTTTGGAGGGGTGTTAGCCTTGGATTTTCGGACAAATTGATCCTGACTAAACGAGCCCCATTTAAAATTTGTATTAGCCTTATATTTGTAACCTTGTTCATATCCAAGTCCTTTTTCGTTGGTATTAGACTTCAAATTTAAGGGTAATAGACTTTTCCCCCAAACATCATTGAACTTGGGTTTTGGAGGGGGTGTTAGCCTTGGATTTTCGGACAAATTGATCCTGACTCGACGTGCCCCATTTGATTGAGTATTAGCTTTAGATTTCAAACCTTGTTCATATCTAAGACCTTTTTAGTTGGTATTAGACTTCAAATTTATGGGAAATAGACTTTTCCCCCAAACATGATTGAACTTGGTTTTTGGATGGGGTGTTAGCCTTGGATTTTCGGACAAATTGATCCTGACTCGACGAGCCCCATTTGATTGAGTATTAGCCTTAGATTTCAAACCTTGTTCATATCGAAGCCCTTTTTAGTTGGTATTAGACTTCAAATTTATGGGTAATAGACTTTTCCCCCAAACATGATTGAACTTGGTTTTTGGAGGGGTGTTAGCCTTGGATTTTCGGACAAATTGATCCTGACTAAACGAGCCCCAGTTAAAATTTGTATTAGCCTTATATTTGTAACCTTGTTCATATCCAAGCCCTTTTTAGTTGGTATTAGACTTCAAATTTAAGGGTAATAGACTTTTCCCCCAAACATGATTGAACCTGGGTTTTGGAGGGGGTGTTAGCCTTGGATTTTCGGACAAATTGATCCTGACTCGGCGTGCCCCATTTGATTGAGTATTAGCCTTAGATTTCAAACTTTGTTCATATCTAAGACCTTTTTAGTTGGTATTAGACTTCAAATTTATGGGAAATAGACTTTTTCCCCAAACATGATTGAACTTGGTTTTTGGAGGGGGTGTTAGCCTTGGATTTTCGGACAAATTGATCCTGACTCGACGAGCCCCATTTGATTGAGTATTAGCCTTAGATTTCAAACCTTGTTCATATCCAAGACCTTTTTAGGTGGTATTAGACTTCAAATTTATGGGTAATAGACTTTTCCCCCAAACATGATTGAACTTGGTTTTTGGAGGGGGTGTTAGCCTTGGATTTTCGGACAAATTGATCCTGACTCGACGAGCCCCATTTGATTGAGTATTAGCCTTAGATTTCAAACCTTGTTCATATCCAAGACCTTTTTAGGTGGTATTAGACTTCAAATTTATGGGTAATAGACTTTTCCCCCAAACATGATTGAACTTGGTTTTTGGAGGGGGTGTTAGCCTTGGATTTTCGGACAAATTGATCCTGACTCGACGAGCCCCATTTGATTGAGTATTAGCCTTAGATTTCAAACCTTGTTCATATCCAAGACCTTTTTAGTAGGTATTTGACTTCAAATTTATGGGTAATAGACTTTTCCCCCAAACATGATTGAACTTGGTTTTTGGAGGGGGTGTTAGCCTTGGATTTTCGGACAAATTGATCCTGACTCGACGAGCTCCATTTAAATGATTATTAGCCTTAGATTTCTAACCTTGTTCATATCCAAGACCTTTTTAGTTGGTATTAGACTTCAAATTTATGGGTAATAGACTTTTCCCACAAACACGATTGAACTTGGTTTTTGGAGGGGGTGTTAACCTTGGATTTTCGGACAAATTGATGCATACTCGACCAGCCCCATTTAAATGATTGTTAGCCTTAGATTTCTAACCTTGTTCATATCCAAGACCTTTTTAGTTGGTATTAGACTTCAAATTTATGGGTAATAGACTTTTCCCCCAAACATGATTGAACTAGGTTTTTGGAGGGGGTTTAACCTTGGATTTTCAGACAAATTGATCCTGACTCGACTAGCCCCATTTGATTGAGTATTAGCCTTAGATTTCAAACCTTGTTCATATCCAAGACCTTTTTAGTTGGTATTTGACTTCAAATTTATGGGTAATAGACTTTTCCCCCAAACATGATTGAACTTGGTTTTTGGAAGGGGTGTTAGCCTTGGATTTTCGGACAAATTGATCCTGACTCGACGAGCTCCATTTAAATGATTATTAGCCTTAGATTTCTAACCTTGTTCATATCCAAGACCTTTTTAGTTGGTGTTAGACTTGAAATTTATGGGTAATAGACTTTTCCCCCAAACATGATTGAACTTGGTTTTTGGAGGGGGTGTTAGCCTTGGATTTTCGGACAAATTGATCCTGACTCGACGAGCCCCATTTAAATGATTATTAGCCTTAGATTTCTAACCTTGTTCATATCCAAGACCTTTTTAGTTGGTATTAGACTTCAAATTTAAGGGTAATAGACTTTTCCCCCAAACATGATTGAACTTGGTTTTTGGAGGGGGTGTTAGCCTTGGATTTTCGGACAAATTGATCCAGACTCGACGAGCCCCATTTGATTGAGTATTAGCCTTAGATTTCAAACCTTGTTCATATCGAAGCCCTTTTTAGTTGGTATTAGACTTCAAATTTATGGGTAATAGACTTTTCCCCCAAACATGATTGAACTTGGTTTTTGGAGGGGTGTTAGCCTTGGATTTTCGGAGAAATTGATCCTGACTAGACGAGCCCCATTTAAAATTTGTATTAGCCTTATATTTGTAACCTTGTTCATATCCAAGCCCTTTTTAGTTGGTATTAGACTTCAAATTTAAGGGTAATAGACTTTTCCCCCAAACATGATTGAACTTGGGTTTTGGAGGGGGTGTTAGCCTTGGATTTTCGGACAAATTGATCCTGACTCGACGTGCCCCATTTGATTGAGTATTAGCCTTAGATTTCAAACCTTGTTCATATCTAAGACATTTTTAGTTGGTATTAGACTTCAAATTTATGGGAAATAGACTTTTCCCCCAAACATGATTGAACTTGGTTTTTGGAGGGGGTGTTAGCCTTGGATTTTCGGACAAATTGATCCATACTCGACCAGCCCCATTTAAATGATTATTAGCCTTAGATTTATAACCTTGTCCATATCCAAGACCTTTTTAGTTGGTATTAGACTTCAAATTTATGGGTAATAGACTTTTCCCCCAAACATGATTGAACTTGGTTTTTGGAGGGGGTGTTAGCCTTGGATTTTCGGACAAATTGATCCTGACTCGACGAGCCCCATTTAAATGATTATTAGCCTTAGATTTATAACCTTGATGATATCCAAGACCTTTTTAGTTGGTATTAGACTTCAAATTTATGGGTAATAGACTTTTCCCCCAAACATGATTGAACTTGGTTTTTGGAGGGGGTGTTAACCTTGGATTTTCGGACAAATTGATGCATACTCGACCAGCCCCATTTAAATGATTGTTAGCCTTAGATTTCTAACCTTGTTCATATCCAAGACCTTTTTAGTTGGTATTAGACTTCAAATTTATGGGTAATAGACTTTTCCCCCAAACATGATTGAACTAGGTTTTTGGAGGGGGTTTAACCTTGGATTTTCGGACAAATTGATCCTGACTCGACTAGCCCCATTTGATTGAGTATTAGCCTTAGATTTCAAACCTTGTTCATATCCAAGACCTTTTTAGTTGGTATTTGACTTCAAATTTATGGGTAATAGACTTTTCCCCCAAACATGATTGAACTTGGTTTTTGGAAGGGGTGTTAGCCTTGGATTTTCGGACAAATTGATCCTGACTCGACGAGCTCCATTTAAATGATTATTAGCCTTAGATTTCTAACCTTGTTCATATCCAAGACCTTTTTAGTTGGTGTTAGACTTGAAATTTATGGGTAATAGACTTTTCCCCCAAACATGATTGAACTTGGTTTTTGGAGGGGGTGTTAGCCTTGGATTTTCGGACAAATTGATCCTGACTCGACGAGCCCCATTTAAATGATTATTAGCCTTAGATTTCTAACCTTGTTCATATCCAAGACCTTTTTAGTTGGTATTAGACTTCAAATTTAAGGGTAATAGACTTTTCCCCCAAACATGATTGAACTTGGTTTTTGGAGGGGGTGTTAGCCTTGGATTTTCGGACAAATTGATCCAGACTCGACGAGCCCCATTTGATTGAGTATTAGCCTTAGATTTCAAACCTTATTCATATCGAAGCCCTTTTTAGTTGGTATTAGACTTCAAATTTATGGGTAATAGACTTTTCCCCCAAACATGATTGAACTTGGTTTTTGGAGGGGTGTTAGCCTTGGATTTTCGGACAAATTGATCCTGACTAGACGAGCCCCATTTAAAATTTGTATTAGCCTTATATTTGTAACCTTGTTCATATCCAAGCCCTTTTTAGTTGGTATTAGACTTCAAATTTAAGGGTAATAGACTTTTCCCCCAAACATGATTGAACTTGGGTTTTGGAGGGGGTGTTAGCCTTGGATTTTGGACAAATTGATCCTGACTCGACGTGCCCCATTTGATTGAGTATTAGCCTTAGATTTCAAACCTTGTTCATATCTAAGACATTTTTAGTTGGTATTAGACTTCAAATTTATGGGAAATAGACTTTTCCCCCAAACATGATTGAACCTGGTTTTTGGAGGGGGTGTTAGCCTTGGATTTTCGGACAAATTGATCCATACTCGACCAGCCCCATTTAAATGATTATTAGCCTTAGATTTATAACCTTGTCCATATCCAAGACCTTTTTAGTTGGTATTAGACTTCAAATTTATGGGTAATAGACTTTTCCCCCAAACATGATTGAACTTGGTTTTTGGAGGGGGTGTTAGCCTTGGATTTTCGGACAAATTGATCCTGACTCGACGAGCCCCATTTAAATGATTATTAGCCTTAGATTTATAACCTTGATGATATCCAAGACCTTTTTAGTTGGTATTAGACTTCAAATTTATGGGTAATAGACTTTTCCTCTAAACATGATTGAACTTGGTTTTTGGAGGGGGTGTTAGCCTTGGATTTTCGGACAAATTGATCCTGACTCGACGAGCTCCATTTAAATGATTATTAGCCTTAGATTTCTAACCTTGTTCATATCCAAGACCTTTTTAGTTGGTATTAGACTTCAAATTTATGGGTAATAGACTTTTCCCACAAACATGATTGAACTTGGTTTTTGGAGGGGGTGTTAACCTTGGATTTTCGGACAAATTGATCCTGACTCGACGAGCTCCATTTAAATAATTATTAGCCTTAGATTTCTAACCTTGTTCATATCCAAGACCTTTTTAGTTGGTATTAGACTTCAAATTTATGGGTAATAGACTTCAAATTTATGGGTAATAGACTTTTCCCCCAAACATGATTGAACTTGGTTTTTGGAGGGGGTGTTAGCCTTGGATTTTCAGACAAATTGATCCTCAAATTTAAGGGTAATAGACTTTTCCCCCAAACATGATTGAACTTGGTTTTTGGAGGGGGTGTTAGCCTTGGATTTTCGGACAAATTGATCCTGACTCGACTAGCCCCATTTGATTGAGTATTAGCCTTAGATTTCAAACCTTGTTCATATCCAAGACCTTTTTAGTTGGTATTTGACTTCAAATTTATGGGTAATAGACTTTTCCCCCAAACATGATTGAACTTGGTTTTTGGAGGGGGTGTTAGCCTTGGATTTTCGGACAAATTGATCCTGACTCGACGAGCCCCATTTAAATGATTATTAGCCTTAGATTTCTAACCTTGTTCATATCCAAGACCTTTTTAGTTGGTATTTGACTTCAAATTTATGGGTAATAGACTTTTCCCCCAAACATGATTGAACTTGGTTTTTGGAGGGGGTGTTAGCCTTGGATTTTCGGACAAATTGATCCTGACTCGACGGGCTCCATTTAAATGATTATTAGCCTTAGATTTCTAACCTTGTTCATATCCAAGACCTTTTTAGTTGGTGTTAGACTTCAAATTTATGGGTAATAGACTTTACCCCCAAACATGATTGAACTTGGTTTTTGGAGGGGGTGTTAGCCTTGGATTTTCGGACAAATTGATCCTGACTCGACGAGCCCCATTTAAATGATTATTAGCCTTAGATTTCTAACCTTGTTCATATCCAAGACCTTTTTAGTTGGTATTAGACTTCAAATTTAAGGGTAATAGACTTTTCCCCCAAACATGATTGAACTTGGTTTTTGGAGGGGGTGTTAGCCTTGGATTTTCGGACAAATTGATCCAAACTCGACGAGCCCCATTTGATTGAGTATTAGCCTTAGATTTCAAACCTTATTCATATCGAAGCCCTTTTTAGTTGGTATTAGACTTCAAATTTATGGGTAATAGACTTTTCCCCCAAACATGATTGAACTTGGTTTTTGGAGGGGTGTTAGCCTTGGATTTTCGGACAAATTGATCCTGACTAGACGAGCCCCAATTAAAATTTGTATTAGCCTTATATTTGTAACCTTGTTCATATCCAAGCCCTTTTTAGTTGGTATTAGACTTCAAATTTAAGGGTAATAGACTTTTCCCCCAAACATGATTGAACTTGGGTTTTGGAGGGGGTGTTAGCCTTGGATTTTGGACAAATTGATCCTGACTCGACGTGCCCCATTTGATTGAGTATTAGCCTTAGATTTCAAACCTTGTTCATATCTAAGACATTTTTAGTTGGTATTAGACTTCAAATTTATGGGAAATAGACTTTTCCCCCAAACATGATTGAACCTGGTTTTTGGAGGGGGTGTTAGCCTTGGATTTTCGGACAAATTGATCCATACTCGACCAGCCCCATTTAAATGATTATTAGCCTTAGATTTATAACCTTGTCCATATCCAAGACCTTTTTAGTTGGTATTAGACTTCAAATTTATGGGTAATAGACTTTTCCCCCAAACATGATTGAACTTGGTTTTTGGAGGGGGTGTTAGCCTTGGATTTTCGGACAAATTGATCCTGACTCGACGAGCCCCATTTAAATGATTATTAGCCTTAGATTTATAACCTTGATGATATCCAAGACCTTTTTAGTTGGTATTAGACTTCAAATTTATGGGTAATAGACTTTTCCTCTAAACATGATTGAACTTGGTTTTTGGAGGGGGTGTTAGCCTTGGATTTTCGGACAAATTGATCCTGACTCGACGAGCTCCATTTAAATGATTATTAGCCTTAGATTTCTAACCTTGTTCATATCCAAGACCTTTTTAGTTGGTATTAGACTTCAAATTTATGGGTAATAGACTTTTCCCACAAACATGATTGAACTTGGTTTTTGGAGGGGGTGTTAACCTTGGATTTTCGGACAAATTGATCCTGACTCGACGAGCTCCATTTAAATAATTATTAGCCTTAGATTTCTAACCTTGTTCATATCCAAGACCTTTTTAGTTGGTATTAGACTTCAAATTTATGGGTAATAGACTTCAAATTTATGGGTAATAGACTTTTCCCCCAAACATGATTGAACTTGGTTTTTGGAGAGGGTGTTAGCCTTGGATTTTCAGACAAATTGATCCTCAAATTTAAGGGTAATAGACTTTTCCCCCAAACATGATTGAACTTGGTTTTTGGAGGGGGTGTTAGCCTTGGATTTTCGGACAAATTGATCCTGACTCGACTAGCCCCATTTGATTGAGTATTAGCCTTAGATTTCAAACCTTGTTCATATCCAAGACCTTTTTAGTTGGTATTTGACTTCAAATTTATGGGTAATAGACTTTTCCCCCAAACATGATTGAACTTGGTTTTTGGAGGGGGTGTTAGCCTTGGATTTTCGGACAAATTGATCCTGACTCGACGAGCCCCATTTAAATGATTATTAGCCTTAGATTTCTAACCTTGTTCATATCCAAGACCTTTTTAGTTGGTATTAGACTTCAAATTTAAGGGTAATAGACTTTTCCGCCAAACATGATTGAACTTGGTTTTTGGAGGGGGTGTTAGCCTTGGATTTTCGGACAAATTGATCCTGACTCGACGAGCCCCATTTGATTGAGTATTAGCCTTAGATTTCAAACCTTGTTCATATCGAAGCCCTTTTTAGCTGGTATTAGACTTCAAATTTATGGGTAATAGACTTTTCCCCCAAACATGATTGAACTTGGTTTTTGGAGGGGTGTTAGCCTTGGATTTTCGGACAAATTGATCCTGACTAGACGAGCCCCATTTAAAATTTGTATTAGCCTTATATTTGTAACCTTGTTCATATCCAAGCCCTTTTTAGTTGGTATTAGACTTCAAATTTAAGGGTAATAGACTTTTCCCCCAAACATGATTGAACTTGGGTTTTGGAGGGGGTGTTAGCCTTGGATTTTCGGACAAATTGATCCTGACTCGACGTGCCCCATTTGATTGAGTATTAGCCTTAGATTTCAAACCTTGTTCATATCTAAGACCTTTTTAGTTGGTATTAGACTTCAAATTTATGGGAAATAGACTTTTCCCCCAAACATGATTGAACTTGGTTTTTGGAGGTGGTGTTAGCCTTGGATTTTCGGACAAATTGATCCTGACTCGACGAGCCCCATTTGATTGAGTATTAGCCTTAGATTTCAAACCTTGTTCATATCCAAGACCTTTTTAGGTGGTATTAGACTTCAAATTTATGGGTAATAGACTTTTCCCCCAAACATGATTGAACTTGGTTTTTGGAGGGGGTGTTAGCCTTGGATTTTCGGACAAATTGATCCTGACTCGACGAGCTCCATTTAAATGATTATTAGCCTTAGATTTCTAACCTTGTTCATATCCAAGACCTTTTTAGTTGGTATTAGACTTCAAATTTATGGGTAATAGACTTTTCCCACAAACATGATTGAACTTGGTTTTTAGAGGGGGTGTTAACCTTGGATTTTCGGACAAATTGATCCATACTCGACGAGCCCCATTTAAATGATTATTAGCCTTTGATTTCTAACCTTGTTCATATCCAAGACCTTTTTAGTTGGTATTAGACTTCAAATTTATGGGTAATAGACTTTTCCCCCAAACATGATTGAACTAGGTTTTTGGAGTATATGGTGTTGGTCTGACAGCTCGTGCACTTCCTGGACCACCGCTTCGGTTGAAGTTTCTTGGCAAGGCTCGTCTTAATGGCCCAGAGGAAGAAGTTCCAGATTTAAATGTTTGCCTTTTCTGTTGTATCTCCTTTGAAATCTCTTTCTGATCCTCGTCTGCTAGCAGTGCTTTGTCTACCATTTCCGGAAAAGTATTAGCAGCAGACATCCGTACCATACTCCGGACTCTCGGGTTCAGTCCTGTTAAAAACCGATTCTTTTTCAAGTTTTCATCCTCGGCAATGAATGGAACAAATCGACACCCTTGTTCAAATCTTCGTACATATTCTCCTACCGACATTCCATTTTGCTTCAATTCTAGAAAGTCCTGAATCTTCCTAGACTTTACATCAGCAGTGAAATACTTGTTGTAAAACATTTCCTTATACTTCACCCAGGTTAAAGTGGGCACATCAACTGTTACTCGTGCACTTTCCCACCAGGTGCGGGCATCTGTGGTTAGCATGAAGATAGCACACGACACTCTTTCGTTATCATTGAAGTGTAGATACTCAAATATTGCCTCCAAGGATTTAATCCACTCTTCCGCTTTCATCGGGTTATCACCTCCAGAGAATTCTTGAGGATTCATTTTGCGGAACCTCTCCACGGCGTCATTCCTATGCTGAGGCGGCGGAGGTGGAGGTTGTTGGCGCATAGCCAGAAGTTGTTCCATCTGTTCCGTATGAGTTTGTTGTTGTTGTTGCATTGCCTGTTGTTGTTGCTGCAGTATGTCCAACATACGATTCAACGCATCTTGTTGGTTTACGTTGTTATCATTGGAGGTTCCTTCTCCTCCTTCTCGCACCGGGTTCCTTCTTGGCGGCATGTTTTAGCTTTATACATGTCATGTTATATCTAGGTTAGTTATGATATCGATAACCTTTCATATCATATGCAATATATAACAAGAGTCATTCAGATGCATGTTTTAGCTTTATACATGTCATGTTATATCTAGGTTAGTTATGATATCGATAACCTTTCATATCATATGCAATATATAACAAGAGTCATTCAGATATATATATACGAAAAGTTATATATTTTTCATATATATATTAAACATTTCATACAAAATCGGCTTTTATAAGCACATCAACTCCTAAGAGTTTTCGTACCATAATTATAACCAAAAAGGGTATTCCTATTCATATCAAAAGGGTACGGAGGCTACTACATCGTACTATTTCTTAGTAGTGCGGCTCATAAATCAGAATATGCATCGGACGCGTCGTGGAAAGGCGCCCTCTACCCTCCACCAATCAATAGCATCAACCGATGCAATACGTCCGATCTCGCTAGCAATCTCCACAGGTAGACCCCAATTATACATCATCCTACTGAGGGTCCGTCTAATCTGGGTTGGTAAGAAGGCTCAGATTATATTCCGATAACAATTTTGGTTGATTTGACCCTCCCATACCTCATCCAACAACTGCTGATCCCTGGGTAGGAGAGTCCTGCGTAAAGTCATCCGCATATAATCATGGTTGCGGTATTGGATAAAACTGGCATCAGCAAATACTATCTGCTGAATCAAATCATGTACTCTAGTCACGTGAGTAACTATGTCCTGATCCGGTGTCATAACAAGGTTATTTAGTTCCACCCAATAAGCAGCTAGAGTGACCCTCTGCCTACGGGTCCTAGCAACCTGGGGTACGCGTCGTATATACAGCATCTACAACGCGAATATTTATAATCGTCATTATTTTACGGTGTATAATTGTATAACAACACAAAACATATACAACAATCATATACAGTTATTGAACCAAACAGGAAATAAATTAGAAATTTATTTATTTATTTACCGTCGAAGAGTGTACTGGTTCTCGGGCTCATGTGACACTTAGGACTCTACCCAACTTACTAAACCTAAGCTCTGATACCACTAAATGTGACGCCCCCAGCTCCCTTGCCAGTTACATAACTGGCGTGACCAGGTTCGCCACATTGTTGGGACTAATGTCCCCTATTTCCTCCATCATACACAACAAAATACATAGATAACTACATTGTTGGAAACATACGGAATAATTTACAACATCCTTATAACCATTTTATAATTTACAAAATACTCAAAATGCCTAGATATTTAATTTACAAATTTGGCTCGTACCCCCTTTTTTTTTTTTTTTTTTCAAACAAAAGATATTCCTATTTTTATCAGTGACACATGAGCCTCTTTTAGCGAGAACCGGTAGCATCCTCAAACAGCTTAACCTTACCCTTGCCTGAAATAAAAAAATACAATAACAGAATGAGCCAAAGCTCAGTAAGTAGGGTGATGCACATGATATGCAATGCTATTGTGTTTCCCACATTTTCATCTATTTTTAATCCGAGTACCCTAGGTATATGCAAGTCCGTGCGAACTATCACTCGGTGATCATGTTATCACCTACTGCTCTATTACTTTCTCTCAGTGATCTCAATATCACCTACTGCTCGCAACGGCATTATCCCTCGTTGTAGCACACGGTTAGTGGAATTATCCCTCTCTTAACGGTGTTAGTAAATAGAGCTCGCACTATGGATTTCTTGCTATTACCCATTCCACTCAATTCGGTTATCAAACCGTGTCAATTCAAGACTCAATAATTTCTCTCAAATTAATTTCCCCCAATGCACGTGATGCACGTGATGACATGTTTAATCACATTCAAACAAACTTGGGTACCAATTCTTATTTCTCAACCATACTCACGGTCCAACTCACACTTGGGATTCACCCATCGTTCACATACCAATCATGGTACTCATAGCGGGAACACAACCTCCGCTCATTAATATTGCTCATTAATTCCATTACTATTAAGATCTAATTATTTCCATTATTAAAAGAATAAATTTATTTATTTATTTATTATTATTTATTTATTTATTTATTTTGTCCAAGCTCATTTCTTTTAATCTTAGCCCATCTATTTTTAAAACCAAGCTTTTTATTGTAGTCCAAGTCCATTTAATTTGTTCTAGGCCCATTAGCTTGATCCAAGTTTATTAACTTTATCTTAGTTCAAACTCATTTATTTTAATCCAAGGCCACAAGCTCATATGTCTTAGGCTAAGTCCATGGGTTTATTTCATGCCTACATTCATCTAAATTTAAGCCCACTTAATTTTACATATTTATATACATATATATTTTTTTTTTTCAACAATAGTATGCCTACATATCCCATACCCATTTGGACATAATTCCTTACATATATATATCTAAAAATTACGAAATTTTAAGGAGAGATAGTAGACATATAAATAAACAACTTTCCTTCTTTGTATTTTTCCTAAAAATCACTCTAAGATCTCGAAATAACTCATACAAAATTTCGGATGGAAAATATTTTTTTCCAGCAGGTATCTATTTGAGCAACCCACACTATATCAGTCATAACTCCATGTATATTTTTCTAAAAATCACGGCATTTCACAGGGATATAGTAGACATATATATCCACAACTTTAATTCTTTGTATTTTTCCTAAAACTCACTCCAAGGTCCCTAAATAATTCATGCACCATTTCGGACAGAAAATATTTTTCCAACAGGTATCTATTTGAGCAACCCACACCATATCAGCCATAACTCCATGTATATTTTTCTACAAATCACGAAATTTAACAGGGGTGTAGTACACATATATATACACAACTTTCATGCTTTGCATTTTTCCTAAAACTCATTCCAAGACCCCGAAATAATTCACCCCAATTTCGGGTTTTCCATCCCTAAAAGAAATTCAGACCAAACACGCTTTTCATCATACATGCTTAACCATCCATCATCAAACATCAAGAGTAAAAATAATTACAAAACCATCATAATCACATTGACATTAATGAAACAACTCATAAAAGTGGAAAGCATAAACAAACAAAAATGAAATGAAACCTACTTACCTTAGATTAAGTTTCCTAAAGTCTTTTTAGCTTTTTTTTTTTTTTCCTTGCTTTTTCCTTCTTCTTCTTCCTTTTTCCCCTTCTCTTTCACTCTCTTTTTTTTTTTGTAAAATTTCGGGATGCATAAAAAAAATGCCTCCCTCTCCCCCATGTTTGCTTTACTTAAACATCTTTTCCATTTAATGCTTATGCCATGTGTCAATGAGTTATGGTGAAATGCAAAGTTAAATTAGGCTTAATTTTTTATGGATTTCAAGGCAATTTATTTAGTTAGTTTCTATGAATTTTATTATTATTATTATTTTTGGCTATCATCATTTTATATACTATAATTTATACTTATTACATATACAAAGGATTCACTAATTAATTCTCCTAAAATTATTTTTCCTAAATATTTACGTACATTAATTAATCCCAGCAATCACGTACATAAACGCCAATTACGTACATACCATATATTCTAGTATATATTTTTACCGGGTTACAGATTATCACGTACGTACCCTATATACCATATACATACGTACAAATATAATTATCCCGATCAGTACACTTATACGGTTACAAATTTTACGCTAGTTACATTTCTCCCCTCCTTAAAAGAAATTTCGTCCTCGAAATTGACCTATTCGAATAATATCGGGTATTTTTCTCTCATCTCATCCTCCAGCTCCCAAGTCATTTCTTCGCGACCGTGATTCTCCCACATAACCTTAACTAGCCTAATTTCCTTGTGCTTTAACTGTTTGACTTGACTATCCAAAATCTGGACTGGTCTTTCTTCATATGTCAAGTCAGGAGTAAGGTTTGGTATGTCTGTCTCCACAATTTGGCTAGGCTCTCCAATGCACTTCCTTAGCATAGATACATGAAACACATTATGCACACCCGCTAAGGATGATGGTAGCAACAGGCGATATGCCTTATCGCCTACTCGATCCAGTATCTCGAATGACCCAATGTATCGGGGACTCAGCTTTCCTTTCTTTCCGAATCGTAACACACCTTTCATCGGTGAAACCCTTAGGAACACATAGTCACCGATTTCAAATTCTAGATCCCTTCGTCTCCTGTCGGCGTAGCTTTTCTGTCTGCTTTGAGCCGTTTTTAATCGTTGACGGATTTTATCCACTGCTTCAGCTATTTGTTGCACCAACTCGGGTCCCAACAACTTTCTTTCTCCTACTTCATCCCAATGAACGGGAGATCTACATCGACGTCCATACAAAGCTTCATACGGAGCCATTCCGATTGAAGCTTGGTAGCTATTGTTATACGCAAATTCAGCTAAGCGTACATATTTCTCCCATTTTCCGGACCAATCTAGAACACATGCTCGCAACATGTCTTCTAAAATCTGAATTACTCGTTCGGATTGCCCGTCAGTTTGCGGATGATAAGTTGTGCTGAAGTTTAGCTTCGTGCCCAAGGCTTTATGCAAACTCTTCCAAAATACAGAAGTGAACCTTGGATCTCGATCAGATACAATTGAGATTGGAATCCCATGTAATCTTACAATCTCATTAATGTACAACTGGGCAAGCTGGTTCAGATTATAGGTGGTCTTAACTGGAAGAAAATGGGCTGACTTGGTTAACCTATCCACAATCACCCAAATAGCATCAGACCCCTTCTCCGACCTTGGCAATCCCATGGCAAAATCCATAGTTACATGCTCCCATTTCCATTCTGGAATTGCTAGTGGTTTTAACGTTCCTGAAGGTCTTTGGTGCTCTGCTTTCACTTGTTGACAAATCTGACATCTTGCTACATGATTTGCCACGTCTTTCTTCATTCCAGGCCACCAATAACATTTTCGTAAATCCCGATACATTTTTGTGCTTCCTGGGTGTATCGAGTATGGAGTTGCATGTGCTTCCCTTAATATCTCTTCCTTCAAGTCCTTTACCGAGGGAACACACAACCTTCCCTTAAATTGGATAACGCCTTTTTCATCCATTGTAAAATTAGACTCTTTCCCAGCCTTTATACTCTGTTTTATTTCTGTCAGCTTTACATCCTTCTGTTGCTCCATCTTGATTCTCTCCTGCAAAGTCGGCTGAACTATCAGAGCTGATATAATATTCTTGTGGCCCACAGGAATCACTTCCAGTTCCAGCCTTTGAAGGTCCCTCGCTATCGGCTGTTGAATTAATCGCATCGGTGCCATCGATTTTCTACTTAAAGCATCGGCAACAACGTTGGCTTTTCCAGGGTGGTAGTTGATTATACAGTCATAGTCCTTTACTAGCTCTAACCACCTTCTTTGCCTCATATTCAGCTCCTTTTGTGTGAAGATATATCGTAAGCTTTTATGATCCGTATATATCTCACACTTTTCTCCGTATAAGTGATGTCTCCATATTTTTAAGGCAAATACTACCGCCGCTAATTCCAGATCATGTGTTGGATAATTCCGTTCGTATTCTTTCAGCTGCCGCGATGCATAGGCTATTACTCTTCCATTCTGCATCAACACCGCTCCTAGCCCATTTTTAGAAGCATCGCTATATACCACGAAGTTTCCACTTTCAGACGGAATGGTTAGCACTGGGGCGGTGACTAGTCTTTGCTTTAATTCTTGAAAACTCTTCTCACAAGCATCCGTCCACTGAAACTTGACATTCTTTTTCATCAAGTTAGTAAGAGGCCTGGCTATCTTAGAGAAGCCCTCCACAAATCTTCGGTAGTAACCAGCTAGCCCTAAGAAACTTCGTACCTCTGTCACGTTCTTTAGGGTAGGCCAGTTTTGGATAGCCTCTACTTTTCTCGGATCTACTGCTATACCCTCTTTTGTCACCACATGACCAAGAAAAGCAACTTGCTTTAGCCAAAATTCGCATTTCTTGAATTTATCATACAATTTCTGCTCCCTTAATAGTTGTAAGGTAGCTCTTAAATGTTCCTTATGCTCCTCATGGCTTCGAGAATAAACCAGAATATCATCGATGAATACAATGATAAATTTATCCAAGAATCCTTTAAACACTCGATTCATCAAGTCCATAAAGGCGGCTGGAGCATTAGTCAATCCAAACGGCATTACTAGGAATTCGTAGTGGTCGTATCTCGTTCTGAAAGCTGTCTTCTTCACATCCTCTGATCTTACTCTCAGCTGGTGATATCCTGATTGTAGATCTATGTTGGAGAGCACCATTGCACCTTGCAATTGGTCGAATAAGTCATCAATTCGGGGCAACGGATACCTATTTTTAATTGTCACCCGATTCAACTCTCGATAGTCAATGCATAACCGCAAACTATCATCCTTCTTCTTCACAAACAGTACTGGAGCTCCCCATGGCGAGGAACTAGGGCGTATGAATCCCTTATCCAGTAAATCTTGTAGTTGCACCTTTAACTCCTTTAACTCCACTGGGGCCATCCTGTAGGGAGTCTTAGAAATTGGAGTCGTGCCCGACTCTAATTCAATCTCAAATTCCACCTCTCTCTCCGGTGGCAACGTAGTCAAACTTTCTGGGAACACATCTAAATACTCCTGTACAACCTCTATATCTTCCGGCTTCGACTCTTGCTCTACCTGACTATCCAGCACATGTGCTAGGTACCCTGTACACCCTTTTCCTAGCATCTTTCGAGCTTTTACAGCTGAGATGATCGGTATTGGTTGAAACTTCATATCAGCCTTAAATTCTAACTGCTCACCTCCAAGTAGATTAAAAACTACTCTCTTACCCCGACAATCGATATGGGCACCGTACTTCGATAACCAATCCATTCCTAGAATCAAGTCAAAATCTTGAAGGTCCAGTACTATCAAATCTGCCTCCAAACTCCTATCCTCAATCTGTATTGGACACTGTTTTACAAGGCTTGTCGACTCCATATACTCTCCAGAGGGGACTACTATAAGATATCCTACTGCCAATGTTTCGGGTTTAATACCTAGGTTTTCTACCAATGTTTTTGATATGAATGAATGAGTAGCACCAGAATCAATCAAAACATAAGTAACCAAGCCAAGGAGTGAGACATTACCATAAATCACTGTCGAGTCCTTCCGGTCAGCCTCCTCTTGAGTCATCGTATACACCCGGGCAGGTACTCTTCCCGGTCCTCGTTTCTGTACTTGGGGACAGTTTGAGGCTATGTGCCCTTGCATGTGACAGATATAGCAAGTTCTCAAATCTGGTGGACACTCCCCAGTGTGAAACCTCCCACATTTATTGCACCGAGGTTGGTTACCCAACATTGGTCTTGGTTGACTACCTGGTAGTAACCTTGGGGTATATGGTGTAGGTCTGACAGCTCGTGCACTTCCTGGACCACCGCTTCGGTTGAAGTTTCTTGGCAAGGCTCTTCTTAATGGCCCAGAGGAAGAAGTTCCAGATTTAAATGTTTGCCTTTTCTGTTGTATCTCCTTTGAAATCTCTTTCTGATCCTCGTCTGCTAGCAGTGCTTTGTCTACCATTTCCGGAAAAGTATTAGCAGCAGACATCCGTACCATACTCCGGACTCTCGGGTTCAGTCCTGTTAAAAACCGATTCTTTTTCAAGTTTTCATCCTCGGCAATGAATGGAACAAATCGACACCCTTGTTCAAATCTTCGTACATATTCTCCTACCGACATTCCATTTTGCTTCAATTCTAGAAAGTCCTGAATCTTCCTAGCCTTTACATCAGCAGTGAAATACTTGTTGTAAAACATTTCCTTAAACTTCACCCAGGTTAAAGTGGGCACATCAACTGTTACTCGTGCACTTTCCCACCAGGTGCGGGCATCTGTGGTTAGCATGAAGATAGCACACGACACTCTTTCGTTATCATTGAAGTGTAGATACTCAAATATTGCCTCCAAGGATTTAATCCACTCTTCCGCTTTCATCGGGTTATCACCTCCAGAGAATTCTTGAGGATTCATTTTGCGGAACCTCTCCACGGCGTCATTCCTATGCTGAGGCGGCGGAGGTGGAGGTTGTTGGCGCATAGCCAGAAGTTGTTCCATCTGTTCCGTATGAGTTTGTTGTTGTTGTTGCATTGCCTGTTGTTGTTGCTGCAGTATGTCCAACATACGATTCAACGCATCTTGTTGGTTTACGTTGTTATCATTGGAGGTTCCTTCTCCTCCTTCTCGCACCGGGTTCCTTCTTGGCGGCATGTTTTAGCTTTATACATGTCATGTTATATCTAGGTTAGTTATGATATCGATAACCTTTCATATCATATGCAATATATAACAAGAGTCATTCAGATATATATATATATACGAAAAGTTATATATTTTTCATATATATATATTAAACATTTCATACAAAATCGGCTTTTATAAGCACATCAACTCCTAAGAGTTTTCGTACCATAATTATAACCAAAAAGGGTATTCCTATTCATATCAAAAGGGTACGGAGGCTACTACATCGTACTATTTCTTAGTAGTGCGGCTCATAAATCAGAATATGCATCGGACGCGTCGTGGAAAGGCGCCCTCTACCCTCCACCAATCAATAGCATCAACCGATGCAATACGTCCGATCTCACTAGCAATCTCCACAGGTAGACCCCAATTATACATCATCCTATTGAGGGTCCGTCTAATCTGGGTTGGTAAGAAGGCTCAGATTATATTCCGATAACAATTTTGGTTGATTTGACCCTCCCATACCTCATCCAACAACTGCTGATCCCTGGGTAGGAGAGTCCTGCGTAAAGTCATCCGCATATAATCATGGTTGCGGTATTGGACAAAACTGGCATCAGCAAATACTATCTGCTGAATCAAATCATGTACTCTAGTCACGTGAGTAACTATGTCCTGATCCGGTGTCATAACAAGGTTATTTAGTTCCACCCAATAAGCAGCTAGAGTGACCCTCTGCCTACGGGTCCTAGCAACCTGGGGTACGCGTCGTATATACAGCATCTACAACGCGAATATTTATAATCGTCATTATTTTACGGTGTATAATTGTATAACAACACAAAACATATACAACAATCATATACAGTTATTGAACCAAACAGGAAATAAATCAGAAATTTATTTATTTATTTACCGTCGAAGAGTGTACTGGTTCTCGGGCTCATGTGACACTTAGGACTCTACCCAACTTACTAAACCTAAGCTCTGATACCACTAAATGTGACGCCCCCAGCTCCCTTGCCAGTTACCTAACTGGCGTGACTAGGTTCGCCACACTGTTGGGACTAATGTCCCCTATTTCCTCCATCATACACAACAAAATACATAGATAACTACATTGTTGGAAACATACGGAATAATTTACAACATCCTTATAACCATTTTATAATTTACAAAATACTCAAAATGCCTAGATATTTAATTTACAAATTTGGCTCGTACCCCCTTTTTTTTTTTTTTTTCAAACAAAAGATATTCCTATTTTTATCAGTGACACATGAGCCTCTTTTAGCGAGAACCGGTAGCATCCTCAAACAGCTTAACCTTACCCTTGCCTGAAATAAAAAAATACAATAACAGAATGAGCCAAAGCTCAGTAAGTAGGGTGATGCACATGATATGCAATGCTATTGTGTTTCCCACATTTTCATCTATTTTTAATCCGGGTACCCTAGGTATATGCAAGTCCGTGCGAACTATCACTCGGTGATCATGTTATCACCTACTGCTCTATTACTTTCTCTCAGTGATCTCAATATCACCTACTGCTCGCAACGGCATTATCCCTCGTTGTAGCACACGGTTAGCGGAATTATCCCTCTCTTAACGGTGTTAGTAAATAGAGCTCGCACTATGGATTTCTTGCTATTACCCATTCCACTCAATTCGGTTATCAAACCGTGTCAATTCAAGACTCAATGATTTCTCTCAAATTAATTTCCCCCAATGCACGTGATGCACGTGATGACATGTTTAATCACATTCAAACAAACTTGGGTACCAATTCTTATTTCTCAACCATACTCACGGTCCAACTCACACTTGGGATTCACCCATCGTTCACATACCAATCATGGTACTCATAGCGGGAACACAACCTCCGCTCATTAATATTGCTCATTAATTCCATTACTATTAAGATCTAATTATTTCCATTATTAAAAGAATAAATTTATTTATTTATTTATTATTATTTATTTATTTATTTATTTTGTCCAAGCTCATTTCTTTTAATCTTAGCCCATCTATTTTAAAACCAAGCTTTTTATTGTAGTCCAAGTCCATTTAATTTGTTCTAGGCCCATTAGCTTGATCCAAGTTTATTAACTTTATCTTAGTTCAAACTCATTTATTTTAATCCAAGCCCACAAGCCCATATGTCTTAGGCTAAGTCCATGGGTTTATTTCATGCCCACATTCATCTAAATCTAAGCCCACTTAATTTTACATATTTATATATATATATATATATATATTTTTTTTCAACAATAGTATGCCTACATATCCCATACCCATTTGGCCATAATTCCTTACATATATATATCTAAAAATTACGAAATTTTAAGGAGAGATAGTAGACATATAAATAAACAACTTTCCTTCTTTGTATTTTTCCTAAAAATCACTCTAAGATCTCGAAATAACTCATACAAAATTTCGGATGGAAAATATTTTTTTCCAGCAGGTATCTATTTGAGCAACCCACACTATATCAGTCATAACTCCATGTATATTTTTCTAAAAATCACGGCATTTCACAGGGATATAGTAGACATATATATCCACAACTTTAATTCTTTGTATTTTTCCTAAAACTCACTCCAAGGTCCCTAAATAATTCATGCACCATTTCGGACAGAAAATATTTTTCCAACAGGTATCTATTTGAGCAACCCACACCATATCAGCCATAACTCCATGTATATTTTTCTACAAATCACGAAATTTAACAGGGGTGTAGTATACATATATATACTCGACGAGCCCCATTTAAATGATTATTAGCCTTAGATTTCTAACCTTGCTCATATCCAAGACCTTTTTAGTTGGTATTAGACTTCAAATTTAAGGGTAATAGACTTTTCCCCCAAACATGATTGAACTTGGTTTTTGGAGGGGGTGTTAGCCTTGGATTTTCGGACAAATTGATCCTGACTCGACGAGCCCCATTTGATTGAGTATTAGCCTTAGATTTCAAACCTTGTTCATATCCAAGACCTTTTTAGGTGGTATTAGACTTCAAATTTATGGGTAATAGACTTTTCCCCCAAACATGATTGAACTTGGTTTTTGGAGGGGGTGTTAGCCTTGGATTTTCGGACAAATTGATCCTGACTCGACGAGCCCCATTTGATTGAGTATTAGCCTTAGATTTCAAACCTTGTTCATATCCAAGACCTTTTTAGTAGGTATTTGACTTCAAATTTATGGGTAATGGACTTTTCCCCCAAACAAGATTGAACTTGGTTTTTGGAGGGGGTGTTAGCCTTGGATTTTCGGACAAATTGATCCTGACTCGACGAGCTCCATTTAAATTATTATTAGCCTTAGATTTCTAACCTTGTTCATATCTAAGACCTTTTTAGTTGGTATTAGACTTCAAATTTATGGGTAATAGACTTTTCCCCCAAACATGATTGAACTAGGTTTTTGGAGGGGGTGTTAGCCTTGGATTTTCGGACAAATGGATCCTGACTCGACGAGCCCCATTTAAATGATTATTAGCCTTAGATTTCTAACCTTGTTCATATCCAAGACCTTTTTAGTTGGTATTAGACTTCAAATTTAAGGGTAATAGACTTTTCCCCCAAACATGATTGAACTTGGTTTTTGGAGGGGGTGTTAACCTTGGATTTTCGGACAAATTGATCCTGACTCGACGAGCTCCATTTAAATAATTATTAGCCTTAGATTTCTAACCTTGTTCATATCCAAGACCTTTTTAGTTGGTATTAGACTTCAAATTTATGGGTAATAGACTTTTCCCCCAAACATGATTGAACTTGGTTTTTGGAGGGGGTGTTAGCCTTGGATTTTCAGACAAATTTATCCTCAAATTTAAGGGTAATAGACTTTTTCCCCAAACATGATTGAACTTGGTTTTTGGAGGGGGTGTTAGCCTTGGATTTTGGGACAAATTGATCCTGACTCGACTAGCCCCATTTGATTGAGTATTAGCCTTAGATTTCAAACCTTGTTCATATCCAAGACCTTTTTAGTTGGTATTTGACTTCAAATTTATGGGTAATAGACTTTTCCCCCAAACATGATTGAACTTGGTTTTTGGAGGGGGTGTTAGCCTTGAATTTTCGGACAAATTGATCCTGACTCGACGAGCCCCATTTAAATGATTATTAGCCTTAGATTTCTAACCTTGTTCATATCCAAGACCTTTTTAGTTGGTATTAGACTTCAAATTTAAGGGTAATAGACTTTTCCCCCAAACATGATTGAACTTGGTTTTTGGAGGGGTGTTAGCCTTGGATTTTCGGACAAATTGATCCTGACTACACGAGCCCCATTTAAAATTTGTATTAGCCTTATATTTGTAACCTTGTTCATATCCAAGCCCTTTTTAGTTGGTATTAGACTTCAAATTTAAGGGTAATAGACTTTTCCCACAAACATGATTGAACTTGGGTTTTGGAGGGGGTGTTAGCTCTTGGATTTTCGGACAAATTGATCCTGACTCGACATGCCCCATTTGATTGAGTATTAGCCTTAGATTTCAAACCTTGTTCATATCTAATACCTTTTTAGTTGGTATTAGACTTCAAATTTATGGGAAATAGACTTTTCCCCCAAACATGATTGAACTTGGTTTTTGGAAGGGGTGTTAGCCTTAGATTTTCGGACAAATTGATCCATACTCGACGAGCCCCATTTAAATGATTATTAGCCTTAGATTTCTAACCTTGTTCATATCCAAGACCTTTTTAGTTGGTATTAGACTTCAAATTTATGGGTAATAGACTTTTCCCCCAAACATGATTGAACTTGGTTTTTGGAGGGGTGTTAGCCTTGGATTTTCGGATAAATTGATCCTGACTAGACGAGCCCCATTTAAATGAGTATTAGCCTTATATTTCTAACCTTGTTCATATCTAAGCCCTTTTTAGTTGGTATTAGACTTCAATTTTATTGGTAATAGACTTTTTCCCCAAGCATGATTGAACTTGGTTTTTGGAGGGGGTGTTAGCCTTTGATTTTCGGACAAATTGATCCTAACTCGACGAGCCCCATTTGATTGAGTATTAGCCTTAGATTTCAAACCTTGTTCATATCCAAGACCTTTTTAGTTGGTATTAGACTTCAAATTTATGGGTAATAGACTTTTCCCCCAAACATGATTGAACTTGGTTTTTGGAGGGGGTGTTAGCCTTGGATTTTCTGACAAATTGATCCATACTCGACGAGCCCCATCTAAATGATTATTAGACTTAGATTTATAACCTTGCTCATATCCAAGACCTTTTTAGTTGGTATTAGACTTCAAATTTAAGGGTAATAGACTTTTCCCCCAAACATGATTGAACTTGGATTTTGGAGGGGGTGTTAGCCTTGGATTTTCGGACAAATTGATCCTGACTCGACGAGCCCATTTGATTGAGTATTAGCCTTAGATTTCAAACCTTGTTCATATCCAAGACCTTTTTAGTTGGTATTAGACTTCAAATTTATGGGTAATAGACTTTTCCCCCAAACATGATTGAACTTGGTTTTTGGAGGGGGTGTTAGCCTTGGATTTTCTGACAAATTGATCCATACTCGACGAGCCCCATCTAAATGATTATTAGACTTAGATTTATAACCTTGCTCATATCCAAGACCTTTTTAGTTGGTATTAGACTTCAAATTTAAGGGTAATAGACTTTTCCCCCAAACATGATTGAACTTGGATTTTGGAGGGGGTGTTAGCTCTTGGATTTTCGGACAAATTGATCCTGACTCGACATGCCCCATTTGATTGAGTATTAGCCTTAGATTTCAAACCTTGTTCATATCTAATATCTTTTTAGTTGGTATTAGACTTCAAATTTATGGGAAATAGACTTTTCCCCCAAACATGATTGAACTTGGTTTTTGGAAGGGGTGTTAGCCTTAGATTTTCGGACAAATTGATCCATACTCGACGAGCCCCATTTAAATGATTATTAGCCTTAGATTTCTAACCTTGTTCATATCCAAGACCTTTTTAGTTGGTATTAGACTTCAAATTTAAGGGTAATAGACTTTTCCCCCAAACATGATTGAACTTGGTTTTTGGAGGGGTGTTAGCCTTGGATTTTCGGACAAATTGATCCTGACTACACGAGCCCCATTTAAAATTTGTATTAGCCTTATATTTGTAACCTTGTTCATATCCAAGCCCTTTTTAGTTGGTATTAGACTTCAAATTTAAGGGTAATAGACTTTTCCCACAAACATGATTGAACTTGGGTTTTGGAGGGGGTGTTAGCTCTTGGATTTTCGGACAAATTGATCCTGACTCGACATGCCCCATTTGATTGAGTATTAGCCTTAGATTTCAAACCTTGTTCATATCTAATACCTTTTTAGTTGGTATTAGACTTCAAATTTATGGGAAATAGACTTTTCCCCCAAACATGATTGAACTTGGTTTTTGGAAGGGGTGTTAGCCTTAGATTTTCGGACAAATTGATCCATACTCGACGAGCCCCATTTAAATGATTATTAGCCTTAGATTTCTAACCTTGTTCATATCCAAGACCTTTTTAGTTGGTATTAGACTTCAAATTTATGGGTAATAGACTTTTCCCCCAAACATGATTGAACTTGGTTTTTGGAGGGGTGTTAGCCTTGGATTTTCGGATAAATTGATCCTGACTAGACGAGCCCCATTTAAATGAGTATTAGCCTTATATTTCTAACCTTGTTCATATCTAAGCCCTTTTTAGTTGGTATTAGACTTCAATTTTATTGGTAATAGACTTTTTCCCCAAGCATGATTGAACTTGGTTTTTGGAGGGGGTGTTAGCCTTTGATTTTCGGACAAATTGATCCTAACTCGACGAGCCCCATTTGATTGAGTATTAGCCTTAGATTTCAAACCTTGTTCATATCCAAGACCTTTTTAGTTGGTATTAGACTTCAAATTTATGGGTAATAGACTTTTCCCCCAAACATGATTGAACTTGGTTTTTGGAGGGGGTGTTAGCCTTGGATTTTCTGACAAATTGATCCATACTCGACGAGCCCCATCTAAATGATTATTAGACTTAGATTTATAACCTTGCTCATATCCAAGACCTTTTTAGTTGGTATTAGACTTCAAATTTAAGGGTAATAGACTTTTCCCCCAAACATGATTGAACTTGGATTTTGGAGGGGGTGTTAGCCTTGGATTTTCGGACAAATTGATCCTGACTCGACGAGCCCATTTGATTGAGTATTAGCCTTAGATTTCAAACCTTGTTCATATCCAAGACCTTTTTAGTAGGTATTTGACTTCAAATTTATGGGTAATAGACTTTTCCCCCAAACATGATTGAACTTTGTTTTTGGAGGGGGTGTTAGCCTTGGATTTTCGGACAAATTGATCCTGACTCGACGAGCTCCATTTAAATGATTATTAGCCTTAGATTTCTAACCTTGTTCATATCCAAGACCTTTTTAGTTGGTATTAGACTTCAATTTTATTGGTAATAGACTTTTTCCCCAAGCATGATTGAACTTGGTTTTTGGAGGGGGTGTTAGCCTTTGATTTTCGGACAAATTGATCCTGACTCGACGAGCCCCATTTGATTAAGTATTAGCCTTAGATTTCAAACCTTGTTCATATCCAAGACCTTTTTAGTAGGTATTTGACTTCAAATTTATGGGTAATAGACTTTTCCCCCAAACATGATTGAACTTGGTTTTTGGAGGGGGTGTTAGCCTTGGATTTTCGGACAAATTGATCCTGACTCGACGAGCTCCATTTAAATGATTATTAGCCTTAGATTTCAAACCTTGTTCATATCCAAGACCTTTTTAGTTGGTATTAGACTTCAAATTTATGGGTAATAGACTTTTCCCCAAAACATGATTGAACTTGGTTTTTGGAGGGGGTGTTAGCCTTGGATTTTCGGACAAATTGATCCTGACTACACGAGCCCCATTTAAAATTTGTATTAGCCTTATATTTGTAACCTTGTTCATATCCAAGCCCTTTTTAGTTGGTATTAGACTTCAAATTTAAGGGTAATAGACTTTTCCCACAAACATGATTGAACTTGGGTTTTGGAGGGGGTGTTAGCCTTGGATTTTCGGACAAATTGATCCTGACTCGACGTGCCCCATTTGATTGAGTATTAGCCTTAGATTTCCAACCTTGTTCATATCTAATACCTTTTTATTTGGTATTAGACTTCAAATTTATGGGAAATAGACTTTTCCCCCAAACATGATTGAACTTGGTTTTTGGAGGGGGTGTTAGCCTTGGATTTTCGGACAAATTGATCCATAGTCGACGAGCCCCATTTAAATGATTATTAGCCTTAGATTTCTAACCTTGTTCATATCCAAGACCTTTTTAGTTGGTATTAGACTTCAAATTTATGGGTAATAGACTTTTCCCCCAAGCATGATTGAACTTGGTTTTTGGAGGGGTGTTAGCCTTGGATTTTCGGATAAATTGATCCTGACTAGACGAGCCCCATTTAAATGAGTATTAGCCTTATATTTCTAACCTTGTTCATATCCAAGCCATTTTTAGTTGGTATTAGACTTCAATTTTATTGGTAATAGACCTTTTCCCCAAGCATGATTGAACTTGGTTTTTGGAGGGGGTGTTAGCCTTTGATTTTCGGACAAATTGATCCTGACTCGACGAGCCCCATTTGAGTGAGTATTAGCCTTATATTTCAAACCTTGTTCATATCCAAGACCTTTTTAGTTGGTATTAGACTTCAAATTTATGGGTAATAGACTTTTCCCCCAAACATGATTGAACTTGGTTTTTGGAGGGGGTGTTAGCCTTGGATTTTCTGACAAATTGATCCATACTCGACGAGCCCCATCTAAATGATTATTAGACTTAGATTTATAACCTTGCTCATATCCAAGACCTTTTTAGTTGGTATTAGACTTCAAATTTAAGGGTAATAGACTTTTCCCCCAAACATGATTGAACTTGGTTTTTGGAGGGGGTGTTAGCCTTGGATTTTCGGACAAATTGATCCTGACTCGACGAGCCCCATTTGATTGAGTATTAGCCTTAGATTTCAAACCTTGTTCATATCCAAGACCTTTTTAGTAGGTATTTGACTTCAAATTTATGGGTAATAGACTTTTCCCCCAAACATGATTGAACTTGGTTTTTGGAGGGGGTGTTAGCCTTGGATTTTCGGACAAATTGATCCTGACTCGACGAGCTCCATTTAAATGATTATTAGCCTTAGATTTCTAACCTTGTTCATATCCAAGACCTTTTTAGTTGGTATTAGACTTCAATTTTATTGGTAATAGACTTTTTCCCCAAGCATGATTGAACTTGGTTTTTGGAGGGGGTGTTAGCCTTTGATTTTCGGACAAATTGATCCTGACTCGACGAGCCCCATTTGATTAAGTATTAGCCTTAGATTTCAAACCTTGTTCATATCCAAGACCTTTTTAGTAGGTATTTGACTTCAAATTTATGGGTAATAGACCTTTCCCCCAAACATGATTGAACTTGGTTTTTGGAGGGGGTGTTAGCCTTGGATTTTCGGACAAATTGATCCTGACTCGACGAGCTCCATTTAAATGATTATTAGCCTTAGATTTCAAACCTTGTTCATATCCAAGACCTTTTTAGTTGGTATTAGACTTCAAATTTATGGGTAATAGACTTTTCCCCCAAACATGATTGAACTTGGTTTTTGGAGGGGGTGTTAGCCTTGGATTTTCGGACAAATTGATCCTGACTACACGAGCCCCATTTAAAATTTGTATTAGCCTTATATTTGTAACCTTGTTCATATCCAAGCCCTTTTTAGTTGGTATTAGACTTCAAATTTAAGGGTAATAGACTTTTCCCCCAAACATGATTGAACTTGGGTTTTGGAGGGGGTGTTAGCCTTGGATTTTCGGACAAATTGATCCTGACTCGACGTGCCCCATTTGATTGAGTATTAGCCTTAGATTTCCAACCTTGTTCATATCTAATACCTTTTTAGTTGGTATTAGACTTCAAATTTATGGGAAATAGACTTTTCCCCCAAACATGATTGAACTTGGTTTTTGGAGGGGGTGTTAGCCTTGGATTTTCGGACAAATTGATCCATACTCGACGAGCCCCATTTAAATGATTATTAGCCTTAGATTTCTAACCTTGTTCATATCCAAGACCTTTTTAGTTGGTATTAGACTTCAAATTTATGGGTAATAGACTTTTCCCCCAAGCATGATTGAACTTGGTTTTTGGAGGGGTGTTAGCCTTGGATTTTCGGATAAATTGATCCTGACTAGACGAGCCCCATTTAAATGAGTATTAGCCTTAGATTTCTAACCTTGTTCATATCCAAGCCCTTTTTAGTTGGTATTAGACTTCAATTTTATTGGTAATAGACTTTTCCCCCAAACATGATTGAACTTGGTTTTTGGAGGGGGTTTTAGCCTTGGATTTTAGGACAAATTGATCCATACTCGACGATCCCCATCTAAATGATTATTAGACTTAGATTTCTAACCTTGCTCATATCCAAGACCTTTTTAGTTGGTATTAGACTTCAAATTTAAGGGTAATAGACTTTTCCCCCAAACATGATTGAACTTGGTTTTTGGAGGGGGTGTTAGCCTTGGATTTTCGGACAAATTGATCCTGACTCGACAAGCCCCATTTGATTGAGTATTAGCCTTAGATTTCAAACCTTGTTCATATCCAAGACCTTTTTAGTAGGTATTTCACTTCAAATTTATGGGTAATAGACTTTTCCCCCAAACATGATTGAACTTGGTTTTTGGAGGGGGTGTTAGCCTTGGATTTTCGGACAAATTGATCCTGACTCGAGGAGCTCCATTTAAATGATTATTAGCCTTAGATTTCTAACCTTGTTCATATCCAAGACCTTTTTAGTTGGTATTAGACTTCAAATTTATGGGTAATAGACTTTTCCCCCAAACATGATTGAACTAGGTTTTTGGAGGGGGTGTTAGCCTTGGATTTTCGGACAAATTGAGCCTGACTCGACGAGCCCCATTTAAATAATTATTAGCCTTAGATTTCTAACCTTGTTCATATCCAAGACCTTTTTAGTTGGTATTAGACTTCAAATTTATGGGTAATAGACTTTTCCCCCAAACATGATTGAACTAGGTTTTTGGAGGGGGTGTTAGCCTTGGATTTTCGGACAAATTGATCCTGACTCGACGAGCCCCATTTGATTGAGTATTAGCCTTAGATTTTAAACCTTGTTCATATCAAAGACCTTTTTAGTTGGTATTAGACTACAAATTTAAGGGTAATAGACTTTTCCCCCAAACATGATTGAACTTGGTTTTTGGAGGGGGTGTTAGCCTTGGATTTTCGGACAAATTGATCCTGACTCGACGAGCCCCATTTGATTGAGTATTAGCCTTAGATTTCAAACCTTGTTCATATCCAAGACCTTTTTAGTAGGTATTTGACTTCAAATTTATGGGTAATAGACTTTTCCCCCAAACATGATTGAACTTGGTTTTTGGAGGGGGTGTTAGCCTTGGATTTTCGGACAAATTGATCCTGACTCGACGAGCTCCATTTAAATGATTATTAGCCTTAGATTTCTAACCTTGTTCATATCCAAGACCTTTTTAGTTGGTATTAGACTTCAATTTTATTGGTAATAGACTTTTTCCCCAAGCATGATTGAACTTGGTTTTTGGAGGGGGTGTTAGCCTTTGATTTTCGGACAAATTGATCCTGACTCGACGAGCCCCATTTGATTGAGTATTAGCCTTAGATTTCAAACCTTGTTCATATCCAAGACCTTTTTAGTAGGTATTTGACTTCAAATTTATGGGTAATAGACTTTTCCCCCAAACATGATTGAACTTGGTTTTTGGAGGGGGTGTTAGCCTTGGATTTTCGGACAAATTGATCCTGACTCGACGAGCTCCATTTAAATGATTATTAGCCTTAGATTTCAAACCTTGTTCATATCCAAGACCTTTTTAGTTGGTATTAGACTTCAAATTTATGGGTAATAGACTTTTCCCCCAAACATGATTGAACTTGGTTTTTGGAGGGGGTGTTAGCCTTGGATTTTCGGACAAATTGATCCTGACTACACGAGCCCCATTTAAAATTTGTATTAGCCTTATATTTGTAACCTTGTTCATATCCAAGCCCTTTTTAGTTGGTATTAGACTTCAAATTTAAGGGTAATAGACTTTTCCCCCAAACATGATTGAACTTGGGTTTTGGAGGGGGTGTTAGCCTTGGATTTTCGGACAAATTGATCCTGACTCGACGTGCCCCATTTGATTGAGTATTAGCCTTAGATTTCCAACCTTGTTCATATCTAATACCTTTTTAGTTGGTATTAGACTTCAAATTTATGGGAAATAGACTTTTCCCCCAAACATGATTGAACTTGGTTTTTGGAGGGGGTGTTAGCCTTGGATTTTCGGACAAATTGATCCATACTCGACGAGCCCCATTTAAATGATTATTAGCCTTAGATTTCTAACCTTGTTCATATCCAAGACCTTTTTAGTTGGTATTAGACTTCAAATTTATGGGTAATAGACTTTTCCCCCAAGCATGATTGAACTTGGTTTTTGGAGGGGTGTTAGCATTGGATTTTCGGATAAATTGATCCTGACTAGACGAGCCCCATTTAAATGAGTATTAGCCTTATATTTCTAACCTTGTTCATATCCAAGCCCTTTTTAGTTGGTATTAGACTTCAATTTTATTGGTAATAGACTTTTTCCCCAAGCATGATTGAACTTGGTTTTTGGAGGGGGTGTTAGCCTTTGATTTTCGGACAAATTGATCCTGACTCGACGAGCCCCATTTGATTGAGTATTAGCCTTACATTTCAAACCTTGTTCATATCCAAGACCTTTTTAGTTGGTATTAGACTTCAAATTTATGGGTAATAGACTTTTCCCCCAAACATGATTGAACTTGGTTTTTTGGGGGGGGTGTTAGCCTTGGATTTTCGGACAAATTGATCCATACTCGACGAGCCCCATCTAAATGATTATTAGCCTTAGATTTCTAACCTTGCTCATATCCAAGACCTTTTTAGTTGGTATTAGACTTCAAATTTAAGGGTAATAGACTTTTCCCCCAAACATGATTGAACTTGGTTTTTGGAGGGGGTGTTAGCCTTGGATTTTCGGACAAATTGATCCTGACTCGACGAGCCCCATTTGATTGAGTATTAGCCTTAGATTTCAAACCTTGTTCATATCCAAGACCTTTTTAGGTGGTATTAGACTTCAAATTTATGGGTAATAGACTTTTCCCCCAAACATGATTGAACTTGGTTTTTGGAGGGGGTGTTAGCCTTGGATTTTTGGACAAATTGATCCTGACTCGACGAGCCCCATTTGATTGAGTATTAGCCTTAGATTTCAAACCTTGTTCATATCCAAGACCTTTTTAGGTGGTTTAGACTTCAAATTTATGGGTAATAGACTTTTCCCCCAAACATGATTGAACTTGGTTTTTGGAGGGGGTGTTAGCCTTGGATTTTCGGACAAATTGATCCTGACTCGACGAGCTCCATTTAAATGATTATTAGCCTTAGATTTCAAACCTTGTTCATATCCAAGACCTTTTTAGTTGGTATTAGACTTCAAATTTATGGGTAATAGACTTTTCCCCCAAACATGATTGAACTTGGTTTTTGGAGGGGGTGTTAGCCTTGGATTTTCGGACAAATTGATCCTGACTACACGAGCCCCATTTAAAATTTGTATTAGCCTTATATTTGTAACCTTGTTCATATCCAAGCCCTATTTAGTTGGTATTAGACTTCAAATTTAAGGGTAATAGACTTTTCCCCCAAACATGATTGAACTTGGTTTTTGGAGGGGGTGTTAGCCTTGGATTTTCGGACAAATTGATCCTGACTACACGAGCCCCATTTAAAATTTGTATTAGCCTTATATTTGTAACCTTGTTCATATCCAAGCCCTATTTAGTTGGTATTAGACTTCAAATTTAAGGGTAATAGACTTTTCCCCCAAACATGATTGAACTTGGTTTTTGGAGGTGGTGTTAGCCTTGGATTTTCGGACAAATTGATCCTCAAATTTAAGGGTAATAAACTTTTCCCCCAAACATGATTGAACTTGGTTTTTGGAGGGGGTGTTAGCCTTGGATTTTCGGACAAATTGATCCAGACTCGACGAGCCCCATTTGATTGAGTATTAGCCTTAGATTTCAAACCTTGTTCATATCCAAGACCTTTTTAGGTTGTATTAGACTTCAAATTTATGGGTAATAGACTTTTCCCCCAAACATAATTGAACTTGGCTTTTGGAGGGGGTGTTAGCCTTGGATTTTCGGACAAATTGATCCTGACTCGACGAGCCCCATTTGATTGAGTATTAGCCTTAGATTTCAAACCTTGTTCATATCCAAGACCTTTTTAGTAGGTATTTGACTTCAAATTTATGGGTAATAGACTTTTCCCCCAAACATGATTGAACTTGGTTTTTGGAGGGGGTGTTAGCCTTGGATTTTCGGACAAATTGATCCTGACTCGACGAGCCCCATTTAAATGATTATTAGCCTTAGATTTCTAACCTTGTTCATATCCAAGACCTTTTTAGTTGGTATTAGACTTCAAATTTAAGGGTAATAGACTTTTCCGCCAAACATGATTGAACTTGGTTTTTGGAGGGGGTGTTAGCCTTGGATTTTCGGACAAATTGATCCTGACTCGACGAGCCCCATTTGATTGAGTATTAGCCTTAGATTTCAAATCTTGTTCATATCGAAGCCCTTTTTAGTTGGTATTAGACTTCAAATTTATGGGTAATAGACTTTTCCCCCAAACATGATTGAACTTGGTTTTTGGAGGGGGTGTTAGCCTTGGATTTTCGGACAAATTGATCCTGACTCGACGAGCTCCATTTAAATGATTATTAGCCTTAGATTTCAAACCTTGTTCATATCCAAGACCTTTTTAGTAGGTATTTGACTTCAAATTTATGGGTAATAGACTTTTCCCCCAAACATGATTGAACTTGGTTTTTTTGGGGGGGTGTTAGCCTTGGATTTTCGGACAAATTGATCCTGACTCGACGAGCTCCATTTAAATGATTATTAGCCTTAGATTTCAAACCTTGTTCATATCCAAGACCTTTTTAGTAGGTATTTGACTTCAAATTTATGGGTAATAGACTTTTCCCCCAAACATGTTTGAACTTGGTTTTTGGAGGGGGTGTTAGCCTTGGATTTTCGGACAAATTGATCCTGACTCGACGAGCCCCATTTAAATGATTATTAGCCTTAGATTTCTAACCTTGTTCATATCCAAGACCTTTTTAGATGGTATTAGACTTCAAATTTATGGGTAATAGACTTTTCCCCCAAGCATGATTGAACTTGGTTTTTGGAGGGGTGTTAGCCTTGGATTTTCGGATAAATTGATCCTGACTAGAGGAGCCCCATTTAAATGAGTATTAGCCTTATATTTCTAACCTTGTTCATATCCAAGCCCTTTTTAGTTGGTATTAGACTTCAATTTTATTGGTAATAGACTTTTTCCCCAAGCATGATTGAACTTGGTTTTTGGAGGGGGTGTTAGCCTTGGATTTTCGGACAAATTGATCCTGACTCGACGAGACCCATTTGATTGAGTATTAGCCTTACATTTCAAACCTTGTTCATATCCAAGACCTTTTTAGTTGGTATTAGACTTCAAATTTATGGGTAATAGACTTTTCCCCCAAACATGATTGAACTTGGTTTTTTTGGGGGGGTGTTAGCCTTGGATTTTCGGACAAATTGATCCATACTCGACGAGCCCCATCTAAATGATTATTAGCCTTAGATTTCTAACCTTGCTCATATCCAAGACCTTTTTAGTTGGTATTAGACTTCAAATTTAAGGGTAATAGACTTTTCCCCCAAACATGTTTGAACTTGGTTTTTGGAGGGGGTGTTAGCCTTGGATTTTCGGACAAATTGATCCTGACTCGACGAGCCCCATTTGATTGAGTATTAGCCTTAGATTTCAAACCTTGTTCATATCCAAGACCTTTTTAGGTGGTATTAGACTTCAAATTTATGGGTAATAGACTTTTCCCCCAAACATGATTGAACTTGGTTTTTGGAGGGGGTGTTAGCCTTGGATTTTCGGACAAATTGATCCTGACTCGACGAGCCCCATTTGATTGAGTATTAGCCTTAGATTTCAAACCTTGTTCATATCCAAGACCTTTTTAGGTGGTTTAGACTTCAAATTTATGGGTAATAGACTTTTCCCCCAAACATGATTGAACTTGGTTTTTGGAGGGGGTGTTAGCCTTGGATTTTCGGACAAATTGATCCTGACTCGACGAGCTCCATTTAAATGATTATTAGCCTTAGATTTCAAACCTTGTTCATATCCAAGACCTTTTTAGTTGGTATTAGACTTCAAATTTATGGGTAATAGACTTTTCCCCCAAACATGATTGAACTTGGTTTTTGGAGGGGGTGTTAGCCTTGGATTTTCGGACAAATTGATCCTGACTACACGAGCCCCATTTAAAATTTGTATTAGCCTTATATTTGTAACCTTGTTCATATCCAAGCCCTATTTAGTTGGTATTAGACTTCAAATTTAAGGGTAATAGACTTTTCCCCCAAACATGATTGAACTTGGTTTTTGGAGGTGGTGTTAGCCTTGGATTTTCGGACAAATTGATCCTCAAATTTAAGGGTAATAAACTTTTCCCCCAAACATGATTGAACTTGGTTTTTGGAGGGGGTGTTAGCCTTGGATTTTCGGACAAATTGATCCAGACTCGACGAGCCCCATTTGATTGAGTATTAGCCTTAGATTTCAAACCTTGTTCATATCCAAGACCTTTTTAGGTTGTATTAGACTTCAAATTTATGGGTAATAGACTTTTCCCCCAAACATAATTGAACTTGGCTTTTGGAGGGGGTGTTAGCCTTGGATTTTCGGACAAATTGATCCTGACTCGACGAGCCCCATTTGATTGAGTATTAGCCTTAGATTTCAAACCTTGTTCATATCCAAGACCTTTTTAGTAGGTATTTGACTTCAAATTTATGGGTAATAGACTTTTCCCCCAAACATGATTGAACTTGGTTTTTGGAGGGGGTGTTAGCCTTGGATTTTCGGACAAATTGATCCTGACTCGACGAGCCCCATTTAAATGATTATTAGCCTTAGATTTCTAACCTTGTTCATATCCAAGACCTTTTTAGTTGGTATTAGACTTCAAATTTAAGGGTAATAGACTTTTCCGCCAAACATGATTGAACTTGGTTTTTGGAGGGGGTGTTAGCCTTGGATTTTCGGACAAATTGATCCTGACTCGACGAGCCCCATTTGATTGAGTATTAGCCTTAGATTTCAAATCTTGTTCATATCGAAGCCCTTTTTAGTTGGTATTAGACTTCAAATTTATGGGTAATAGACTTTTCCCCCAAACATGATTGAACTTGGTTTTTGGAGGGGGTGTTAGCCTTGGATTTTCGGACAAATTGATCCTGACTCGACGAGCTCCATTTAAATGATTATTATCCTTAGATTTCTAACCTTGTTCATATCCAAGACCTTTTTAGTTGGTATTAGACTTCAAATTTATGGGTAATAGACTTTTCCCCCAAACATGATTGAACTAGGTTTTTGGAGGGGGTGTTAGCCTTGGATTTTCGGACAAATTGATCCTGACTCGACGAGCCCCATTTAAATGATTATTAGCCTTAGATTTCTAACCTTGTTCATATCCAAGACCTTTTTAGTTGGTATTAGACTTCAAATTTAAGGGTAATAGACTTTTCCCCCAAACATGATTGAACTTGGTTTTTGGAGGGGGTGTTAACCTTGGATTTTCGGACAAATTGATCTTGACTCGACGAGCTCCATTTAAATAATTATTAGCCTTAGATTTCTAACCTTGTTCATATCCAAGACCTTTATAGTTGGTATTAAACTTCAAATTTATGGGTAATAGACGTTTCCCCCAAACATGATTGAACTTGGTTTTTGGAGGGGGTGTTAGCCTTGGATTTTCAGACAAATTGATCCTCAAATTTAAGGGTAATAGACTTTTCCCCCAAACATGATTGAACTTGGTTTTTGGAGGGGGTGTTAGCCTTGGATTTTCGGACAAATTGATCCTGACTCGACTAGCCCCATTTGATTGAGTATTAGCCTTAGATTTCAAACCTTGTTCATATCCAAGACCTTTTTAGTTGGTATTTGACTTCAAATTTATGGGTAATAGACTTTTCCCCCAAACATGATTGAACTTGGTTTTTGGAGGGGGTGTTAGACTTGGATTTTCGGACAAATTGATCCATACTCAACGAGCCCCATTTAAATGATTATTAGCCTTAGATTTCTAACCTTGTTCATATCCAAGACCTTTTTAGTTGGTATTAGACTTCAAATTTATGGGTAATAGACTTTTCCCACAAACATGATTCAACTTGGTTTTTGGAGGGGGTGTTAACCTTGGATTTTCGGACAAATTGATCCTGACTCGACGAGCTCCATTTAAATAATTATTAGCCTTAGATTTCTAACCTTGTTCATATCCAAGACCTTTTTAGTTGGTATTACACTTCAAATTTATGGGTAATAGACATTTCCCCCAAACATGATTGAACTTGGTTTTTGGAGGGGGTGTTAGCCTTGGATTTTCAGACAAATTGATCCTCAAATTTAAGGGTAATAGACTTTTCCCCCAAACATGATTGAACTTGGTTTTTGGAGGGGGTGTTAGCCTTGGATTTTCGGACAAATTGATCCTGACTCGACTAGCCCCATTTGATTGAGTATTAGCCTTAGATTTCAAACCTTGTTCATATCCAAGACCTTTATAGTTGGTATTTGACTTCAAATTTATGGGTAATAGACTTTTCCCCCAAACATGATTGAACTTGGTTTTTGGAGGGGGTGTTAGCCTTGGATTTTCGGACAAATTGATCCTGACTCGACGAGCCCCATTTGATTGAGTATTAGCCTTAGATTTTAAACCTTGTTCATATCCAAGACCTTTTTAGTAGGTATTTGACTTCAAATTTATGGGTAATAGACTTTTCCCCCAAACATGATTGAACTTTGTTTTTGGAGGGGGTGTTAGCCTTGGATTTTCGGACAAATTGATCCTGACTCGACGAGCCCCATTTGATTGAGTAATAGCCTTAGATTTCAAACCTTGTTCATATCCAAGACCTTTTTAGTTGGTATTACACTTCAAATTTATGGGTAATAGACATTTCCCCCAAACATGATTGAACTTGGTTTTTGGAGGGGGTGTTAGCCTTGGATTTTCAGACAAATTGATCCTCAAATTTAAGGGTAATAGACTTTTCCCCCAAACATGATTGAACTTGGTTTTTGGAGGGGGTGTTAGCCTTGGATTTTCGGACAAATTGATCCTGACTCGACTAGCCCCATTTGATTGAGTATTAGCCTTAGATTTCAAACCTTGTTCATATCCAAGACCTTTATAGTTGGTATTTGACTTCAAATTTATGGGTAATAGACTTTTCCCCCAAACATGATTGAACTTGGTTTTTGGAGGGGGTGTTAGCCTTGGATTTTCGGACAAATTGATCCTGACTCGACGAGCCCCATTTGATTGAGTATTAGCCTTAGATTTTAAACCTTGTTCATATCCAAGACCTTTTTAGTAGGTATTTGACTTCAAATTTATGGGTAATAGACTTTTCCCCCAAACATGATTGAACTTTGTTTTTGGAGGGGGTGTTAGCCTTGGATTTTCGGACAAATTGATCCTGACTCGACGAGCCCCATTTGATTGAGTATTAGCCTTAGATTTTAAACCTTGTTCATATCCAAGACCTTTTTAGTAGGTATTTGACTTCAAATTTATGGGTAATAGACTTTTCCCTCAAACATGATTGAACTTGGTTTTTGGAGGGGGTGTTAGCTTTGGATTTTCGGACAAATTGATCCTGACTCGACGAGCCCCATTTGATTGAGTAATAGCCTTAGATTTCAAACCTTGTTCATATCCAAGACCTTTTTAGTAGGTATTTGACTTCAAAATTATGGGTAATAGACTTTTCCCCCAAACTTGATTGAACTTGGTTTTTGGAGGGGGTGTTAGCCTTGGATTTTCGGACAAATTGATCCTGACTCGACGAGCTCCATTTAAATGATTATTATCCTTAGATTTCTAACCTTGTTCATATCCAAGACCTTTTTAGTTGGTATTAGACTTCAAATTTATGGGTAATAGACTTTTCCCTCAAACATGATTGAACTAGGTTTTTGGAGGGGGTGTTAGCCTTGGATTTTCAGACAAATTGATCCTCAAATTTAAGGGTAATAGACTTTTCCCCCAAACATGATTGAACTTGGTTTTTGGAGGGGGTGTTAGCCTTGGATTTTCGGACAAATTGATCCTGACTCGACTAGCCCCATTTGATTGAGTATTAGCCTTAGATTTCAAACCTTGTTCATATCCAAGACCTTTATAGTTGGTATTTGACTTCAAATTTATGGGTAATAGACTTTTCCCCCAAACATGATTGAACTTGGTTTTTGGAGGGGGTGTTAGCCTTGGATTTTCGGACAAATTGATCCTGACTCGACGAGCCCCATTTGATTGAGTATTAGCCTTAGATTTTAAACCTTGTTCATATCCAAGACCTTTTTAGTAGGTATTTGACTTCAAATTTATGGGTAATAGACTTTTCCCCCAAACTTGATTGAACTTGGTTTTTGGAGGGGGTGTTAGCCTTGGATTTTCGGACAAATTGATCCTGACTCGACGAGCCCCATTTGATTGAGTATTAGCCTTAGATTTTAAACCTTGTTCATATCCAAGACCTTTTTAGTAGGTATTTGACTTCAAATTTATGGGTAATAGACTTTTCCCCCAAACATGATTGAACTTGGTTTTTGGAGGGGGTGTTAGCCTTGGATTTTCGGACAAATTGATCCTGACTCGACGAGCCCCATTTGATTGAGTAATAGCCTTAGATTTCAAACCTTGTTCATATCCAAGACCTTTTTAGTAGGTATTTGACTTCAAAATTATGGGTAATAGACTTTTCCCCCAAACATGATTGAACTTGGTTTTTGGAGGGGGTGTTAGCCTTGGATTTTCGGACAAATTGATCCTGACTCGACGAGCTCCATTTAAATGATTATTATCCTTAGATTTCAAACCTTGTTCATATCCAAGACCTTTTTAGTTGGTATTAGACTTCAAATTTATGGGTAATAGACTTTTCCCCCAAACATGATTGAACTAGGTTTTTGGAGGGGGTGTTAGCCTTGGATTTTCGGACAAATTGATCCTGACTCGACGAGCCCCATTTAAATGATTATTAGCCTTAGATTTCTAACCTTGTTCATATCCAAGACCTTTTTAGTTGGTATTAGACTTCAAATTTAAGGGTAATAGACTTTTCCCCCAAACATGATTGAACTTGGTTTTTGGAGGGGGTGTTACCCTTGGATTTTCGGACAAATTGATCCTGACTGGACGAGCTCCATTTAAATAATTATTAGCCTTAGATTTCTAACCTTGTTCATATCCAAGACCTTTATAGTTGGTATTAGACTTCAAATTTATGGGTAATAGACGTTTCCCCCAAACATGATTGAACTTGGTTTTTGGAGGGGGTGTTAGCCTTGGATTTTCAGACAAATTGATCCTCAAATTTAAGGGTAATAGACTTTTCCCCCAAACATGATTGAACTTGGTTTTTGGAGGGGGTGTTAGCCTTGGATTTTCGGACAAATTGATCCTGACTCGACGAGCCCCATTTGATTGAGTATTAGCCTTAGATTTTAAACCTTGTTCATATCCAAGACCTTTTTAGTAGGTATTTGACTTCAAATTTATGGGTAATAGACTTTTCCCCCAAACATGATTGAACTTGGTTTTTGGAGGGGGTGTTAGCCTTGGATTTTCGGACAAATTGATCCTGACTCGACGAGCCCCATTTGATTGAGTATTAGCCTTAGATTTTAAACCTTGTTCATATCCAAGACCTTTTTAGTAGGTATTTGACTTCAAATTTATGGGTAATAGACTTTTCCCCCAAACATGATTGAACTTGGTTTTTGGAGGGGGTGTTAGCCTTGGATTTTCGGACAAATTGATCCTGACTCGACGAGCCCCATTTGATTGAGTAATAGCCTTAGATTTCAAACCTTGTTCATATCCAAGACCTTTTTAGTAGGTATTTGACTTCAAAATTATGGGTAATAGACTTTTCCCCCAAACTTGATTGAACTTGGTTTTTGGAGGGGGTGTTAGCCTTGGATTTTCGGACAAATTGATCCTGACTCGACGAGCTCCATTTAAATGATTATTATCCTTAGATTTCTAACCTTGTTCATATCCAAGACCTTTTTAGTTGGTATTAGACTTCAAATTTATGGGTAATAGACTTTTCCCTCAAACATGATTGAACTAGGTTTTTGGAGGGGGTGTTAGCCTTGGATTTTCAGACAAATTGATCCTCAAATTTAAGGGTAATAGACTTTTCCCCCAAACATGATTGAACTTGGTTTTTGGAGGGGGTGTTAGCCTTGGATTTTCGGACAAATTGATCCTGACTCGACTAGCCCCATTTGATTGAGTATTAGCCTTAGATTTCAAACCTTGTTCATATCCAAGACCTTTATAGTTGGTATTTGACTTCAAATTTATGGGTAATAGACTTTTCCCCCAAACATGATTGAACTTGGTTTTTGGAGGGGGTGTTAGCCTTGGATTTTCGGACAAATTGATCCTGACTCGACGAGCCCCATTTGATTGAGTATTAGCCTTAGATTTTAAACCTTGTTCATATCCAAGACCTTTTTAGTAGGTATTTGACTTCAAATTTATGGGTAATAGACTTTTCCCCCAAACATGATTGAACTTGGTTTTTGGAGGGGGTGTTAGCCTTGGATTTTCGGACAAATTGATCCTGACTCGACGAGCCCCATTTGATTGAGTATTAGCCTTAGATTTTAAACCTTGTTCATATCCAAGACCTTTTTAGTAGGTATTTGACTTCAAATTTATGGGTAATAGACTTTTCCCCCAAACATGATTGAACTTGGTTTTTGGAGGGGGTGTTAGCCTTGGATTTTCGGACAAATTGATCCTGACTCGACGAGCCCCATTTGATTGAGTAATAGCCTTAGATTTCAAACCTTGTTCATATCCAAGACCTTTTTAGTAGGTATTTGACTTCAAAATTATGGGTAATAGACTTTTCCCCCAAACATGATTGAACTTGGTTTTTGGAGGGGGTGTTAGCCTTGGATTTTCGGACAAATTGATCCTGACTCGACGAGCTCCATTTAAATGATTATTATCCTTAGATTTCTAACCTTGTTCATATCCAAGACCTTTTTAGTTGGTATTAGACTTCAAATTTATGGGTAATAGACTTTTCCCCCAAACATGATTGAACTAGGTTTTTGGAGGGGGTGTTAGCCTTGGATTTTCGGACAAATTGATCCTGACTCGACGAGCCCCATTTAAATGATTATTAGCCTTAGATTCTAACCTTGTTCATATCCAAGACCTTTTTAGTTGGTATTAGACTTCAAATTTAAGGGTAATAGACTTTTCCCCCAAACATGATTGAACTTGGTTTTTGGAGGGGGTGTTACCCTTGGATTTTCGGACAAATTGATCCTGACTGGACGAGCTCCATTTAAATAATTATTAGCCTTAGATTTCTAACCTTGTTCATATCCAAGACCTTTATAGTTGGTATTAGACTTCAAATTTATGGGTAATAGACGTTTCCCCCAAACATGATTGAACTTGGTTTTTGGAGGGGGTGTTAGCCTTGGATTTTCAGACAAATTGATCCTCAAATTTAAGGGTAATAGACTTTTCCCCCAAACATGATTGAACTTGGTTTTTGGAGGGGGTGTTAGCCTTGGATTTTCGGACAAATTGATCCTGACTCGACGAGCCCCATTTGATTGAGTATTAGCCTTAGATTTTAAACCTTGTTCATATCCAAGACCTTTTTAGTAGGTATTTGACTTCAAATTTATGGGTAATAGACTTTTCCCCCAAACATGATTGAACTTTGTTTTTGGAGGGGGTGTTAGCCTTGGATTTTCGGACAAATTGATCCTGACTCGACGAGCCCCATTTGATTGAGTATTAGCCTTAGATTTTAAACCTTGTTCATATCCAAGACCTTTTTAGTAGGTATTTGACTTCAAATTTATGGGTAATAGACTTTTCCCCCAAACATGATTGAACTTGGTTTTTGGAGGGGGTGTTAGCCTTGGATTTTCGGACAAATTGATCCTGACTCGACGAGCCCCATTTGATTGAGTATTAGCCTTAGATTTTAAACCTTGTTCATATCCAAGACCTTTTTAGTAGGTATTTGACTTCAAATTTATGGGTAATAGACTTTTCCCCCAAACATGATTGAACTTGGTTTTTGGAGGGGGTGTTAGCCTTGGATTTTCGGACAAATTGATCCTGACTCGACGAGCCCCATTTGATTGAGTAATAGCCTTAGATTTCAAACCTTGTTCATATCCAAGACCTTTTTAGTAGGTATTTGACTTCAAAATTATGGGTAATAGACTTTTCCCCCAAACATGATTGAACTTGGTTTTTGGAGGGGGTGTTAGCCTTGGATTTTCGGACAAATTGATCCTGACTCGACGAGCTCCATTTAAATGATTATTATCCTTAGATTTCTAACCTTGTTCATATCCAAGACCTTTTTAGTTGGTATTAGACTTCAAATTTATGGGTAATAGACTTTTCCCCCAAACATGATTGAACTAGGTTTTTGGAGGGGGTGTTAGCCTTGGATTTTCGGACAAATTGATCCTGACTCGACGAGCCCCATTTAAATGATTATTAGCCTTAGATTCTAACCTTGTTCATATCCAAGACCTTTTTAGTTGGTATTAGACTTCAAATTTAAGGGTAATAGACTTTTCCCCCAAACATGATTGAACTTGGTTTTTGGAGGGGGTGTTACCCTTGGATTTTCGGACAAATTGATCCTGACTGGACGAGCTCCATTTAAATAATTATTAGCCTTAGATTTCTAACCTTGTTCATATCCAAGACCTTTATAGTTGGTATTAGACTTCAAATTTATGGGTAATAGACGTTTCCCCCAAACATGATTGAACTTGGTTTTTGGAGGGGGTGTTAGCCTTGGATTTTCAGACAAATTGATCCTCAAATTTAAGGGTAATAGACTTTTCCCCCAAACATGATTGAACTTGGTTTTTGGAGGGGGTGTTAGCCTTGGATTTTCGGACAAATTGATCCTGACTCGACTAGCCCCATTTGATTGAGTATTAGCCTTAGATTTCAAACCTTGTTCATATCCAAGACCTTTATAGTTGGTATTTGACTTCAAATTTATGGGTAATAGACTTTTCCCCCAAACATGATTGAACTTGGTTTTTGGAGCGGGTGTTAGCCTTGGATTTTCGGACAAATTGATCCTGACTCGACGAGCCCCATTTGATTGAGTATTAGCCTTAGATTTTAAACCTTGTTCATATCCAAGACCTTTTTAGTAGGTATTTGACTTCAAATTTATGGGTAATAGACTTTTCCCCCAAACATGATTGAACTTGGTTTTTGGAGGGGGTGTTAGCCTTGGATTTTCGGACAAATTGATCCTGACTCGACGAGCCCCATTTGATTGAGTATTAGCCTTAGATTTTAAACCTTGTTCATATCCAAGACCTTTTTAGTAGGTATTTGACTTCAAATTTATGGGTAATAGACTTTTCCCCCAAACATGATTGAACTTGGTTTTTGGAGGGGGTGTTAGCCTTGGATTTTCGGACAAATTGATCCTGACTCGACGAGCCCCATTTGATTGAGTAATAGCCTTAGATTTCAAACCTTGTTCATATCCAAGACCTTTTTAGTAGGTATTTGACTTCAAAATTATGGGTAATAGACTTTTCCCCCAAACATGATTGAACTTGGTTTTTGGAGGGGGTGTTAGCCTTGGATTTTCGGACAAATTGATCCTGACTCGACGAGCTCCATTTAAATGATTATTATCCTTAGATTTCTAACCTTGTTCATATCCAAGACCTTTTTAGTTGGTATTAGACTTCAAATTTATGGGTAATAGACTTTTCCCCCAAACATGATTGAACTAGGTTTTTGGAGGGGGTGTTAGCCTTGGATTTTCGGACAAATTGATCCTGACTCGACGAGCCCCATTTAAATGATTATTAGCCTTAGATTTCTAACCTTGTTCATATCCAAGACCTTTTTAGTTGGTATTAGACTTCAAATTTAAGGGTAATAGACTTTTCCCCCAAACATGATTGAACTTGGTTTTTGGAGGGGGTGTTACCCTTGGATTTTCGGACAAATTGATCCTGACTGGACGAGCTCCATTTAAATAATTATTAGCCTTAGATTTCTAACCTTGTTCATATCCAAGACCTTTATAGTTGGTATTAGACTTCAAATTTATGGGTAATAGACGTTTCCCCCAAACATGATTGAACTTGGTTTTTGGAGGGGGTGTTAGCCTTGGATTTTCAGACAAATTGATCCTCAAATTTAAGGGTAATAGACTTTTCCCCCAAACATGATTGAACTTGGTTTTTGGAGGGGGTGTTAGCCTTGGATTTTCGGACAAATTGATCCTGACTCGACGAGCCCCATTTGATTGAGTATTAGCCTTAGATTTTAAACCTTGTTCATATCCAAGACCTTTTTAGTAGGTATTTGACTTCAAATTTATGGGTAAAAGACTTTTCCCCCAAACATGATTGAACTTGGTTTTTGGAGGGGGTGTTAGCCTTGGATTTTCGGACAAATTGATCCTGACTCGACGAGCCCCATTTGATTGAGTATTAGCCTTAGATTTTAAACCTTGTTCATATCCAAGACCTTTTTAGTAGGTATTTGACTTCAAATTTATGGGTAATAGACTTTTCCCCCAAACATGATTGAACTTGGTTTTTGGAGGGGGTGTTAGCCTTGGATTTTCGGACAAATTGATCCTGACTCGACGAGCCCCATTTGATTGAGTATTAGCCTTAGATTTTAAACCTTGTTCATATCCAAGACCTTTTTAGTAGGTATTTGACTTCAAATTTATGGGTAATAGACTTTTCCCCCAAACATGATTGAACTTGGTTTTTGGAGGGGGTGTTAGCCTTGGATTTTCGGACAAATTGATCCTGACTCGACGAGCTCCATTTAAATGATTATTATCCTTAGATTTCTAACCTTGTTCATATCCAAGACCTTTTTAGTTGGTATTAGACTTCAAATTTATGGGTAATAGACTTTTCCCCCAAACATGATTGAACTTGGTTTTTTGGGGGGGGGTGTTAGCCTTGGATTTTCGGACAAATTGATCCATACTCGACGAGCCCCATCTAAATGATTATTAGCCTTAGATTTCTAACCTTGCTCATATCCAAGACCTTTTTAGTTGGTATTTGACTTCAAATTTAAGGGTAATAGACTTTTCCCCCAAACATGATTGAACTTGGTTTTTGGAGGGGGTGTTAGCCTTGGATTTTCGGACAAATTGATCCTGACTCGACGAGCTCCATTTAAATGATTATTATCCTTAGATTTCTAACCTTGTTCATATCCAAGACCTTTTTAGTTGGTATTAGACTTCAAATTTATGGGTAATAGACTTTTCCCCCAAACATGATTGAACTTGGTTTTTTGGGGGGGGGTGTTAGCCTTGGATTTTCGGACAAATTGATCCATACTCGACGAGCCCCATCTAAATGATTATTAGCCTTAGATTTCTAACCTTGCTCATATCCAAGACCTTTTTAGTTGGTATTTGACTTCAAATTTAAGGGTAATAGACTTTTCCCCCAAACATGATTGAACTTGGTTTTTGGAGGGGGTGTTAGCCTTGGATTTTCGGACAAATTGATCCTGACTCGACGAGCCCCATTTGATTGAGTATTAGCCTTAGATTTCAAACCTTGTTCATATCCAAGACCTTTTTAGGTGGTATTAGACTTCAAATTTATGGGTAATAGACTTTTCCCCCAAACATGATTGAACTTGGTTTTTGGAGGGGGTGTTAGCCTTGGATTTTCGGACAAATTGATCCTGACTCGACGAGCCCCATTTGATTGAGTATTAGCCTTAGATTTCAAACCTTGTTCATATCCAAGACCTTTTTAGGTGGTTTAGACTTCAAATTTATGGGTAATAGACTTTTCCCCCAAACATGATTGAACTTGGTTTTTGGAGGGGGTGTTAGCCTTGGATTTTCGGACAAATTGATCCTGACTCGACGAGCTCCATTTAAATGATTATTAGCCTTAGATTTCAAACCTTGTTCATATCCAAGACCTTTTTAGTTGGTATTAGACTTCAAATTTATGGGTAATAGACTTTTCCCCCAAACATGATTGAACTTGGTTTTTGGAGGGGGTGTTAGCCTTGGATTTTCGGACAAATTGATCCTGACTACACGAGCCCCATTTAAAATTTGTATTAGCCTTATATTTGTAACCTTGTTCATATCCAAGCCCTATTTAGTTGGTATTAGACTTCAAATTTAAGGGTAATAGACTTTTCCCCCAAACATGATTGAACTTGGTTTTTGGAGGTGGTGTTAGCCTTGGATTTTCAGACAAATTGATCCTCAAATTTAAGGGTAATAGACTTTTCCCCCAAACATGATTGAACTTGGTTTTTGGAGGGGGTGTTAGCCTTGGATTTTCGGACAAATTGATCCAGACTCGACGAGCCCCATTTGATTGAGTATTAGCCTTAGATTTCAAACCTTGTTCATATCCAAGACCTTTTTAGGTTGTATTAGACTTCAAATTTATGGGTAATAGACTTTTCCCCCAAACATGATTGAACTTGGCTTTTGGAGGGGGTGTTAGCCTTGGATTTTCGAACAAATTGATCCTGACTCGACGAGCCCCATTTGATTGAGTATTAGCCTTAGATTTCAAACCTTGTTCATATCCAAGACCTTTTTAGTAGGTATTTGACTTCAAATTTATGGGTAATAGACTTTTCCCCCAAACATGATTGAACTTGGTTTTTGGAGGGGGTGTTAGCCTTGGATTTTCGGACAAATTGATCCTGACTCGACGAGCCCCATTTAAATGATTATTAGCCTTAGATTTCTAACCTTGTTCATATCCAAGACCTTTTTAGTTGGTATTAGACTTCAAATTTAAGGGTAATAGACTTTTCCGCCAAACATGATTGAACTTGGTTTTTGGAGGGGGTGTTAGCCTTGGATTTTCGGACAAATTGATCCTGACTCGACGAGCCCCATTTGATTGAGTATTAGCCTTAGATTTCAAATCTTGTTCATATCGAAGCCCTTTTTAGTTGGTATTAGACTTCAAATTTATGGGTAATAGACTTTTCCCCCAAACATGATTGAACTTGGTTTTTGGAGGGGTGTTAGCCTTGGATTTTCAGACAAATTGATCCTGACTACACGAGCCCCATTTAAAATTTGTATTAGCCTTATATTTGTAACCTTGTTCATATCCAAGCCCTTTTTAGTTGGTATTAGACTTCAAATTTAAGGGTAATAGACTTTTCCCCCAAACATGATTGAACTTGGGTTTTGGAGGGGGTGTTAGCCTTGGATTTTCGGACAAATTGATCCTGACTCGACGTGCCCCATTTGATTGAGTATTAGCCTTAGATTTCAAACCTTGTTCATATCTAATACCTTTTTAGTTGGTATTAGACTTCAAATTTATGGGAAATAGACTTTTCCCCCAAACATGATTAAACTTGGTTTTTGGAGGGGGTGTTAGCCTTGGATTTTAGGACAAATTGATCCATACTCGACGAGCCCCATTTAAATGATTATTAGCCTTAGATTTCTAACCTTGTTCATATCCAAGACCTTTTTAGATGGTATTAGACTTCAAATTTATGGGTAATAGACTTTTCCCCCAAGCATGATTGAACTTGGTTTTTGGAGGGGTGTTAGCCTTGGATTTTCGGATAAATTGATCCTGACTAGACGAGCCCCATTTAAATGAGTATTAGCCTTATATTTCTAACCTTGTTCATATCCAAGCCCTTTTTAGTTGGTATTAGACTTCAATTTTATTGGTAATAGACTTTTTCCCCAAACATGATTGAACTAGGTTTTTGGAGGGGGTGTTAGCCTTGGATTTTCGGACAAATTGATCCTGACTCGACGAGCCCCATTTAAATGATTATTAGCCTTAGATTTCTAACCTTGTTCATATCCAAGACCTTTTTAGTTGGTATTAGACTTCAATTTTATTGGTAATAGACTTTTTCCCCAAACATGATTGAACTAGGTTTTTGGAGGGGGTGTTAGCCTTGGATTTTCGGACAAATTGATCCATACTCGACGAGCCCCATCTAAATGATTATTAGCCTTAGATTTATAACCTTGTTCATATCCAAGACCTTTTTAGTTGGTATTAGACTTCAAATTTATGGGTAATATACTTTTTCCCCAAACATGATTAAACTTGGTTTTTGGAGGGGGTGTTAGCCTTGGATTTTGGGACAAATTGATGCTGACTCGACGAGCCCCATTTAAATGATTATTAGCCTTAGATTTCTAACCTTGTTCATATCCAAGACCTTTTTAGTTGGTATTAGACTTCAAATTTATGGGTAATAGACTTTTCCCCCAAACATGATTGAACTTGGTTTTTGGAGGGGGTGTTAGCCTTGGATTTTCGGACAAATTGATCCTTACTCGACGAGCCCCATTTAAATGATTATTAGCCTTAGATTTCTAACCTTGCTCATATCCAAGACCTTTTTAGTTGGTATTAGACTTCAAATTTAAGGGTAATAGACTTTTCCCCCAAACATGATTGAACTTGGTTTTTGGAGGGGGTGTTAGCCTTGGATTTTCGGACAAATTGATCCTGACTCGACGAGCCCCATTTGATTGAGTAATAGCCTTAGATTTCAAACCTTGTTCATATCCAAGACCTTTTTAGTAGGTATTTGACTTCAAAATTATGGGTAATAGACTTTTCCCCCAAACATGATTGAACTTGGTTTTTGGAGGGGGTGTTAGCCTTGGATTTTCGGACAAATTGATCCTGACTCGACGAGCTCCATTTAAATGATTATTATCCTTAGATTTCTAACCTTGTTCATATCCAAGACCTTTTTAGTTGGTATTAGACTTCAAATTTATGGGTAATAGACTTTTCCCCCAAACATGATTGAACTAGGTTTTTGGAGGGGGTGTTAGCCTTGGATTTTCGGACAAATTGATCCTGACTCGACGAGCCCCATTTAAATGATTATTAGCCTTAGATTTCTAACCTTGTTCATATCCAAGACCTTTTTAGTTGGTATTAGACTTCAAATTTAAGGGTAATAGACTTTTCCCCCAAACATGATTGAACTTGGTTTTTGGAGGGGGTGTTAACCTTGGATTTTCGGACAAATTGATCTTGACTCGACGAGCTCCATTTAAATAATTATTAGCCTTAGATTTCTAACCTTGTTCATATCCAAGACCTTTATAGTTGGTATTAAACTTCAAATTTATGGGTAATAGACGTTTCCCCCAAACATGATTGAACTTGGTTTTTGGAGGGGGTGTTAGCCTTGGATTTTCAGACAAATTGATCCTCAAATTTAAGGGTAATAGACTTTTCCCCCAAACATGATTGAACTTGGTTTTTGGAGGGGGTGTTAGCCTTGGATTTTCGGACAAATTGATCCTGACTCGACTAGCCCCATTTGATTGAGTATTAGCCTTAGATTTCAAACCTTGTTCATATCCAAGACCTTTTTAGTTGGTATTTGACTTCAAATTTATGGGTAATAGACTTTTCCCGCAAACATGATTGAACTTGGTTTTTGGAGGGGGTGTTAGCCTTGGATTTTCGGACAAATTGATCCATACTCGACGAGCCCCATTTAAATGATTATTAGCCTTAGATTTCTAACCTTGTTCATATCCAAGACCTTTTTAGTTGGTATTAGACTTCAAATTTATGGGTAATAGACTTTTCCCACAAACATGATTCAACTTGGTTTTTGGAGGGGGTGTTAACCTTGGATTTTCGGACAAATTGATCCTGACTCGACGAGCTCCATTTAAATAATTATTAGCCTTAGATTTCTAACCTTGTTCATATCCAAGACCTTTTTAGGTGGTATTACACTTCAAATTTATGGGTAATAGACATTTCCCCCAAACATGATTGAACTTGGTTTTTGGAGGGGGTGTTAGCCTTGGATTTTCAGACAAATTGATCCTCAAATTTAAGGGTAATAGACTTTTCCCCCAAACATGATTGAACTTGGTTTTTGGAGGGGGTGTTAGCCTTGGATTTTCGGACAAATTGATCTTGACTCGACTAGCCCCATTTGATTGAGTATTAGCCTTAGATTTCAAACCTTGTTCATATCCAAGACCTTTATAGTTGGTATTTGACTTCAAATTTATGGGTAATAGACTTTTCCCCCAAACATGATTGAACTTGGTTTTTGGAGGGGGTGTTAGCCTTGGATTTTCGGACAAATTGATCCTGACTCGACGAGCCCCATTTGATTGAGTATTAGCCTTAGATTTTAAACCTTGTTCATATCCAAGACCTTTTTAGTAGGTATTTGACTTCAAATTTATGGGTAATAGACTTTTCCCCCAAACATGATTGAACTTTGTTTTTGGAGGGGGTGTTAGCCTTGGATTTTCGGACAAATTGATCCTGACTCGACGAGCCCCATTTGATTGAGTATTAGCCTTAGATTTTAAACCTTGTTCATATCCAAGACCTTTTTAGTAGGTATTTGACTTCAAATTTATGGGTAATAGACTTTTCCCCCAAACATGATTGAACTTGGTTTTTGGAGGGGGTGTTAGCCTTGGATTTTCGGACAAATTGATCCTGACTCGACGAGCCCCATTTGATTGAGTAATAGCCTTAGATTTCAAACCTTGTTCATATCCAAGACCTTTTTAGTAGGTATTTGACTTCAAAATTATGGGTAATAGACTTTTCCCCCAAACTTGATTGAACTTGGTTTTTGGAGGGGGTGTTAGCCTTGGATTTTCGGACAAATTGATCCTGACTCGACGAGCTCCATTTAAATGATTATTATCCTTAGATTTCTAACCTTGTTCATATCCAAGACCTTTTTAGTTGGTATTAGACTTCAAATTTATGGGTAATAGACTTTTCCCTCAAACATGATTGAACTAGGTTTTTGGAGGGGGTGTTAGCCTTGGATTTTCAGACAAATTGATCCTCAAATTTAAGGGTAATAGACTTTTCCCCCAAACATGATTGAACTTGGTTTTTGGAGGGGGTGTTAGCCTTGGATTTTCGGACAAATTGATCCTGACTCGACTAGCCCCATTTGATTGAGTATTAGCCTTAGATTTCAAACCTTGTTCATATCCAAGACCTTTATAGTTGGTATTTGACTTCAAATTTATGGGTAATAGACTTTTCCCCCAAACATGATTGAACTTGGTTTTTGGAGGGGGTGTTAGCCTTGGATTTTCGGACAAATTGATCCTGACTCAACGAGCCCCATTTGATTGAGTATTAGCCTTAGATTTTAAACCTTGTTCATATCCAAGACCTTTTTAGTAGGTATTTGACTTCAAATTTATGGGTAATAGACTTTTCCCCCAAACATGATTGAACTTGGTTTTTGGAGGGGGTGTTAGCCTTGGATTTTCGGACAAATTCATCCTGACTCGACGAGCCCCATTTGATTGAGTATTAGCCTTAGATTTTAAACCTTGTTCATATCCAAGACCTTTTTAGTAGGTATTTGACTTCAAATTTATGGGTAATAGACTTTTCCCCCAAACATGATTGAACTTGGTTTTTGGAGGGGGTGTTAGCCTTGGATTTTCGGACAAATTGATCCTGACTCGACGAGCCCCATTTGATTGAGTAATAGCCTTAGATTTCAAACCTTGTTCATATCCAAGACCTTTTTAGTAGGTATTTGACTTCAAAATTATGGGTAATAGACTTTTCCCCCAAACATGATTGAACTTGGTTTTTGGAGGGGGTGTTAGCCTTGGATTTTCGGACAAATTGATCCTGACTCGACGAGCTCCATTTAAATGATTATTAGCCTTAGATTTCTAACCTTGTTCATATCCAAGACCTTTTTAGTTGGTATTAGACTTCAAATTTAAGGGTAATAGACTTTTCCCCCAAACATGAGTGAACTTGGTTTTTGGAGGGGGTGTTAGCCTTGGATTTTCGGACAAATTGATCCTGACTCGACGAGCCCCATTTGATTGAGTATTAGCCTTAGATTTTAAACCTTGTTCATATCCAAGACCTTTTTAGTAGGTATTTGACTTCAAATTTATGGGTAATAGACTTTTCCCCCAAACATGATTGAACTTGGTTTTTTGAGGGGGTGTTAGCCTTGGATTTTCGGACAAATTGATCCTGACTCGACGAGCCCCATTTGATTGAGTATTAGCCTTAGATTTTAAACCTTGTTCATATCCAAGACCTTTTTAGTAGGTATTTGACTTCAAATTTATGGGTAATAGACTTTTCCCCCAAACATGATTGAACTTGGTTTTTGGAGGGGGTGTTAGCCTTGGATTTTTAGACAAATTGATCCTCAAATTTATGGGTAATAGACTTTTCCCCCAAACATGATTGAACTTGGTTTTTGGAGGGGGTGTTAGCCTTGGATTTTTGGACAAATTGATCCTGACTCGACGAGCCCCATTTAAATGATTATTAGCCTTAGATTTCTAACCTTGTTCATATCCAATACCTTTTTAGTTGGTATTAGACTTCAAATTTAAGGGTAATAGACTTTTCCGCCAAACATGATTGAACTTGGTTTTTGGAGGGGGTGTTAGCCTTGGATTTTCGGACAAATTGATCCTGACTCGACGAGCCCCATTTAAATGATTATTAGCCTTAGCTTTCTAACCTTGTTCATATCCAATACCTTTTTAGTTGGTATTAGACTTCAAATTTAAGGGTAATAGACTTTTCCGCCAAACATGATTGAACTTGGTTTTTGGAGGGGGTGTTAGCCTTGGATTTTCGGACAAATTGATCCTGACTCGACGAGCCCCATTTAAATGATTATTAGCCTTAGATTTCTAACCTTGTTCATATCCAAGACCTTTTTAGTTGGTATTAGACTTCAAATTTAAGGGTAATAGACTTTTCCCCCAAACATGATTGAACTTGGTTTTTGGAGGGGGTGTTACCCTTGGATTTTCGGACAAATTGATCCTGACTGGACGAGCTCCATTTAAATAATTATTAGCCTTAGATTTCTAACCTTGTTCATATCCAAGACCTTTATAGTTGGTATTAGACTTCAAATTTATGGGTTAGACGTTTCCCCCAAACATGATTGAACTTGGTTTTTGGAGGGGGTGTTAGCCTTGGATTTTCAGACAAATTGATCCTCAAATTTAAGGGTAATAGACTTTTCCCCCAAACATGATTGAACTTGGTTTTTGGAGGGGGTGTTAGCCTTGGATTTTCGGACAAATTGATCCTGACTCGACTAGCCCCATTTGATTGAGTATTAGCCTTAGATTTCAAACCTTGTTCATATCCAAGACCTTTTTAGTTGGTATTTGACTTCAAATTTATGGGTAATAGACTTTTCCCCCAAACATGATTGAACTTGGTTTTTGGAGGGGGTGTTAGCCTTGGATTTTCGGACAAATTGATCCTGACTCGACGAGCCCCATTTGATTGAGTAATAGCCTTAGATTTCAAACCTTGTTCATATCCAAGACCTTTTTAGTAGGTATTTGACTTCAAAATTATGGGTAATAGACTTTTCCCCCAAACTTGATTGAACTTGGTTTTTGGAGGGGGTGTTAGCCTTGGATTTTCGGACAAATTGATCCTGACTCGACGAGCTCCATTTAAATGATTATTATCCTTAGATTTCTAACCTTGTTCATATCCAAGACCTTTTTAGTTGGTATTAGACTTCAAATTTATGGGTAATAGACTTTTCCCTCAAACATGATTGAACTAGGTTTTTGGAGGGGGTGTTAGCCTTGGATTTTCAGACAAATTGATCCTCAAATTTAAGGGTAATAGACTTTTCCCCCAAACATGATTGAACTTGGTTTTTGGAGGGGGTGTTAGCCTTGGATTTTCGGACAAATTGATCCTGACTCGACTAGCCCCATTTGATTGAGTATTAGCCTTAGATTTCAAACCTTGTTCATATCCAAGACCTTTATAGTTGGTATTTGACTTCAAATTTATGGGTAATAGACTTTTCCCCCAAACATGATTGAACTTGGTTTTTGGAGGGGGTGTTAGCCTTGGATTTTCGGACAAATTGATCCTGACTCGACGAGCCCCATTTGATTGAGTATTAGCCTTAGATTTTAAACCTTGTTCATATCCAAGACCTTTTTAGTAGGTATTTGACTTCAAATTTATGGGTAATAGACTTTTCCCCCAAACATGATTGAACTTGGTTTTTGGAGGGGGTGTTAGCCTTGGATTTTCGGACAAATTGATCCTGACTTGACGAGCCCCATTTGATTGAGTATTAGCCTTAGATTTTAAACCTTGTTCATATCCAAGACCTTTTTAGTAGGTATTTGACTTCAAATTTATGGGTAATAGACTTTTCCCCCAAACATGATTGAACTTGGTTTTTGGAGGGGGTGTTAGCCTTGGATTTTCGGACAAATTGATCCTGACTCGACGAGCCCCATTTGATTGAGTAATAGCCTTAGATTTCAAACCTTGTTCATATCCAAGACCTTTTTAGTAGGTATTTGACTTCAAAATTATGGGTAATAGACTTTTCCCCCAAACATGATTGAACTTGGTTTTTGGAGGGGGTGTTAGCCTTGGATTTTCGGACAAATTGATCCTGACTCGACGAGCTCCATTTAAATGATTATTAGTCTTAGATTTCTAACCTTGTTCATATCCAAGACCTTTTTAGTTGGTATTAGACTTCAAATTTAAGGGTAATAGACTTTTCCCCCAAACATGAGTGAACTTGGTTTTTGGAGGGGGTGTTAGCCTTGGATTTTCGGACAAATTGATCCTGACTCGACGAGCCCCATTTGATTGAGTATTAGCCTTAGATTTTAAACCTTGTTCATATCCAAGACCTTTTTAGTAGGTATTTGACTTCAAATTTATGGGTAATAGACTTTTCCCCCAAACATGATTGAACTTGGTTTTTTGAGGGGGTGTTAGCCTTGGATTTTCGGACAAATTGATCCTGACTCGACGAGCCCCATTTGATTGAGTATTAGCCTTAGATTTTAAACCTTGTTCATATCCAAGACCTTTTTAGTAGGTATTTGACTTCAAATTTATGGGTAATAGACTTTTCCCCCAAACATGATTGAACTTGGTTTTTGGAGGGGGTGTTAGCCTTGGATTTTTAGACAAATTGATCCTCAAATTTATGGGTAATAGACTTTTCCCCCAAACATGATTGAACTTGGTTTTTGGAGGGGGTGTTAGCCTTGAATTTTTGGACAAATTGATCCTGACTCGACGAGCCCCATTTAAATGATTATTAGCCTTAGATTTCTAACCTTGTTCATATCCAATACCTTTTTAGTTGGTATTAGACTTCAAATTTAAGGGTAATAGACTTTTCCGCCAAACATGATTGAACTTGGTTTTTGGAGGGGGTGTTAGCCTTGGATTTTCGGACAAATTGATCCTGACTCGACGAGCCCCATTTAAATGATTATTAGCCTTAGCTTTCTAACCTTGTTCATATCCAATACCTTTTTAGTTGGTATTAGACTTCAAATTTAAGGGTAATAGACTTTTCCGCCAAACATGATTGAACTTGGTTTTTGGAGGGGGTGTTAGCCTTGGATTTTCGGACAAATTGATCCTGACTCGACGAGCCCCATTTAAATGATTATTAGCCTTAGATTTCTAACCTTGTTCATATCCAAGACCTTTTTAGTTGGTATTAGACTTCAAATTTAAGGGTAATAGACTTTTCCCCCAAACATGATTGAACTTGGTTTTTGGAGGGGGTGTTACCCTTGGATTTTCGGACAAATTGATCCTGACTGGACGAGCTCCATTTAAATAATTATTAGCCTTAGATTTCTAACCTTGTTCATATCCAAGACCTTTATAGTTGGTATTAGACTTCAAATTTATGGGTTAGACGTTTCCCCCAAACATGATTGAACTTGGTTTTTGGAGGGGGTGTTAGCCTTGGATTTTCAGACAAATTGATCCTCAAATTTAAGGGTAATAGACTTTTCCCCCAAACATGATTGAACTTGGTTTTTGGAGGGGGTGTTAGCCTTGGATTTTCGGACAAATTGATCCTGACTCGACTAGCCCCATTTGATTGAGTATTAGCCTTAGATTTCAAACCTTGTTCATATCCAAGACCTTTTTAGTTGGTATTTGACTTCAAATTTATGGGTAATAGACTTTTCCCCCAAACATGATTGAACTTGGTTTTTGGAGGGGGTGTTAGCCTTGGATTTTCGGACAAATTGATCCTGACTCGACGAGCCCCATTTGATTGAGTATTAGCCTTAGATTTTAAACCTTGTTCATATCCAAGACCTTTTTAGTAGGTATTTGACTTCAAATTTATGGGTAATAGACTTTTCCCCCAAACATGATTGAACTTGGTTTTTGGAGGGGGTGTTAGCCTTGGATTTTCGGACAAATTGATCCTGACTCGACGAGCCCCATTTGATTGAGTATTAGCCTTAGATTTTAAACCTTGTTCATATCCAAGACCTTTTTAGTAGGTATTTGACTTCAAATTTATGGGTAATAGACTTTTCCCCCAAACATGATTGAACTTGGTTTTTGGAGGGGGTGTTAGCCTTGGATTTTTAGACAAATTGATCCTCAAATTTATGGGTAATAGACTTTTCCCCCAAACATGATTGAACTTGGTTTTTGGAGGGGGTGTTAGCCTTGGATTTTTGGACAAATTGATCCTGACTCGACGAGCCCCATTTAAATGATTATTAGCCTTAGATTTCTAACCTTGTTCATATCCAATACCTTTTTAGTTGGTATTAGACTTCAAATTTAAGGGTAATAGACTTTTCCGCCAAACATGATTGAACTTGGTTTTTGGAGGGGGTGTTAGCCTTGGATTTTCGGACAAATTGATCCGGACTCGACGAGCCCCATTTAAATGATTATTAGCCTTAGCTTTCTAACCTTGTTCATATCCAATACCTTTTTAGTTGGTATTAGACTTCAAATTTAAGGGTAATAGACTTTTCCGCCAAACATGATTGAACTTGGTTTTTGGAGGGGGTGTTAGCCTTGGATTTTCGGACAAATTGATCCTGACTCGACGAGCCCCATTTAAATGATTATTAGCCTTAGATTTCTAACCTTGTTCATATCCAAGACCTTTTTAGTTGGTATTAGACTTCAAATTTAAGGGTAATAGACTTTTCCCCCAAACATGATTGAACTTGGTTTTTGGAGGGGGTGTTAACCTTGGATTTTCGGACAAATTGATCTTGACTCGACGAGCTCCATTTAAATAATTATTAGCCTTAGATTTCTAACCTTGTTCATATCCAAGACCTTTATAGTTGGTATTAAACTTCAAATTTATGGTTAATAGACGTTTCCCCCAAACATGATTGAACTTGGTTTTTGGAGGGGGTGTTAGCCTTGGATTTTCAGACAAATTGATCCTCAAATTTAAGGGTAATAGACTTTTCCCCCAAACATGATTGAACTTGGTTTTTGGAGGGGGTGTTAGCCTTGGATTTTCGGACAAATTGATCCTGACTCGACTAGCCCCATTTGATTGAGTATTAGCCTTAGATTTCAAACCTTGTTCATATCCAAGACCTTTTTAGTTGGTATTTGACTTCAAATTTATGGGTAATAGACTTTTCCCCCAAACATGATTGAACTTGGTTTTTGGAGGGGGTGTTAGCCTTGGATTTTCGGACAAATTGATCCATACTCGACGAGCCCCATTTAAATGATTATTAGCCTTAGATTTCTAACCTTGTTCATATCCAAGACCTTTTTAGTTGGTATTAGACTTCAAATTTATGGGTAATAGACTTTTCCCACAAACATGATTCAACTTGGTTTTTGGAGGGGGTGTTAACCTTGGATTTTCGGACAAATTGATCCTGACTCGAAGAGCTCCATTTAAATAATTATTAGCCTTAGATTTCTAACCTTGTTCATATCCAAGACCTTTTTAGTTGGTATTACACTTCAAATTTATGGGTAATAGACATTTCCCCCAAACATGATTGAACTTGGTTTTTGGAGGGGGTGTTAGCCTTGGATTTTCAGACAAATTGATCCTCAAATTTAAGGGTAATAGACTTTTCCCCCAAACATGATTGAACTTGGTTTTTGGAGGGGGTGTTAGCCTTGGATTTTCGGACAAATTGATCCTGACTCGACTAGCCCCATTTGATTGAGTATTAGCCTTAGATTTCAAACCTTGTTCATATCCAAGACCTTTATAGTTGGTATTTGACTTCAAATTTATGGGTAATAGACTTTTCCCCCAAACATGATTGAACTTGGTTTTTGGAGGGGGTGTTAGCCTTGGATTTTCGGACAAATTGATCCTGACTCGACGAGCCCCATTTGATTGAGTATTAGCCTTAGATTTTAAACCTTGTTCATATCCAAGACCTTTTTAGTAGGTATTTGACTTCAAATTTATGGGTAATAGACTTTTCCCCCAAACATGATTGAACTTGGTTTTTGGAGGGGGTGTTAGCCTTGGATTTTCGGACAAATTGATCCTGACTCGACGAGCCCCATTTGATTGAGTATTAGCCTTAGATTTTAAACCTTGTTCATATCCAAGACCTTTTTAGTAGGTATTTGACTTCAAATTTATGGGTAATAGACTTTTCCCCCAAACATGATTGAACTTGGTTTTTGGAGGGGGTGTTAGCCTTGGATTTTCGGACAAATTGATCCTGACTCGACGAGCCCCATTTGATTGAGTAATAGCCTTAGATTTCAAACCTTGTTCATATCCAAGACCTTTTTAGTAGGTATTTGACTTCAAAATTATGGGTAATAGACTTTTCCCCCAAACATGATTGAACTTGGTTTTTGGAGGGGGTGTTAGCCTTGGATTTTCGGACAAATTGATCCTGACTCGACGAGCTCCATTTAAATGATTATTAGCCTTAGATTTCTAACCTTGTTCATATCCAAGACCTTTTTAGTTGGTATTAGACTTCAAATTTAAGGGTAATAGACTTTTCCCCAAACATGATTGAACTAGGTTTTTGGAGGGGGTGTTAGCCTTGGATTTTCGGACAAATTGATCCTGACTCGACGAGCCCCATTTAAATGATTATTAGCCAACTTGGTTTTTTGAGGGGGTGTTAGCCTTGGATTTTCGGACAAATTGATCCTGACTCGACGAGCCCCATTTGATTGAGCATTAGCCTTAGATTTTAAACCTTGTTCATATCCAAGACCTTTTTAGTAGGTATTTGACTTCAAATTTATGGGTAATAGACTTTTCCCCCAAACATGATTGAACTTGGTTTTTGGAGGGGGTGTTAGCCTTGGATTTTTAGACAAATTGATCCTCAAATTTATGGGTAATAGACTTTTCCCCCAAACATGATTGAACTTGGTTTTTGGAGGGGGTGTTAGCCTTGGATTTTTGGACAAATTGATCCTGACTCGACGAGCCCCATTTAAATGATTATTAGCCTTAGATTTCTAACCTTGTTCATATCCAATACCTTTTTAGTTGGTATTAGACTTCAAATTTAAGGGTAATAGACTTTTCCGCCAAACATGATTGAACTTGGTTTTTGGAGGGGGTGTTAGCCTTGGATTTTCGGACAAATTGATCCTGACTCGACGAGCCCCATTTAAATGATTATTAGCCTTAGCTTTCTAACCTTGTTCATATCCAATACCTTTTTAGTTGGTATTAGACTTCAAATTTAAGGGTAATAGACTTTTCCGCCAAACATGATTGAACTTGGTTTTTGGAGGGGGTGTTAGCCTTGGATTTTCGGACAAATTGATCCTTACTCGACGAGCCCCATTTAAATGATTATTAGCCTTAGCTTTCTAACCTTGTTCATATCCAATACCTTTTTAGTTGGTATTAGACTTCAAATTTAAGGGTAATAGACTTTTCCGCCAAACATGATTGAACTTGGTTTTTGGAGGGGGTGTTAGCCTTGGATTTTCGGACAAATTGATCCTTACTCGACGAGCCCCATTTAAATGATTATTAGCCTTAGCTTTCTAACCTTGTTCATATCCAATACCTTTTTAGTTGGTATTAGACTTCAAATTTAAGGGTAATAGACTTTTCCGCCAAACATGATTGAACTTGGTTTTTGGAGGGGGTGTTAGCCTTGGATTTTCGGACAAATTGATCCTTACTCGACGAGCCCCATTTAAATGATTATTAGCCTTAGCTTTCTAACCTTGTTCATATCCAATACCTTTTTAGTTGGTATTAGACTTCAAATTTAAGGGTAATAGACTTTTCCGCCAAACATGATTGAACTTGGTTTTTGGAGGGGGTGTTAGCCTTGGATTTTCGGACAAATTGATCCTGACTCGACGAGCCCCATTTAAATGATTATTAGCCTTAGATTTCTAACCTTGTTCATATCCAAGACCTTTTTAGTTTGTATTAGACTTCAAATTTAAGGGTAATAGACTTTTCCCCCAAACATGATTGAACTTGGTTTTTGGAGGGGGTGTTAGCCTTGGATTTTCGGACAAATTGATCCTGACTCGACGAGCCCCATTTGATTGAGTATTAGCCTTAGATTTCAAAGCTTGTTCATATCCAAGACCTTTTTAGGTGGTATTAGACTTCAAATTTATGGGTAATAGACTTTTCCCCCAAACATGATTGAACTTGGTTTTTGGAGGGGGTGTTAGCCTTGGATTTTCGGACAAATTGATCCTGATTCGACGAGCCCCATTTGATTGAGTATTAGCCTTAGATTTCAAACCTTGTTCATATCCAAGACCTTTTTAGTAGGTATTTGACTTCAAATTTATGGGTAATAGACTTTTCCCCCAAACATGATTGAACTTGGTTTTTGGAGGGGGTGTTAGCCTTGGATTTTCGGACAAATTGATCCTGACTCGACGAGCTCCATTTAAATGATTATTAGCCTTAGATTTCTAACCTTGTTCATATCCAAGACCTTTTTAGTTGGTATTAGACTTCAAATTTATGGGTAATAGACTTTTCCCACAAACATGATTGAACTTGGTTTTTGGAGGGGGTGTTAACCTTGGATTTTCAGACAAATTGATCCATACTCGACGAGCCCCATTTAAATGATTATTAGCCTTAGATTTCTAACCTTGTTCATATCCAAGACCTTTTTAGTTGGTATTAGACTTCAAATTTATGGGTAATAGACTTTTCCCACAAACATGATTGAACTTGGTTTTTGGAGGGGGTGTTAACCTTGGATTTTCGGACAAATTGATCCTGACTCGACGAGCTCCATTTAAATAATTATTAGCCTTAGATTTCTAACCTTGTTCATATCCAAGACCTTTTTAGTTGGTATTAGACTTCAAATTTATGGGTAATAGACGTTTCCCCCAAACATGATTGAACTTGGTTTTTGGAGGGGGTGTTAGCCTTGGATTTTCAGACAAATTGATCCTCAAATTTAAGGGTAATAGACTTTTCCCCCAAACATGATTGAACTTGGTTTTTGGAGGGGGTGTTAGCCTTGGATTTTCGGACAAATTGATCCTGACTCGACTAGCCCCATTTGATTGAGTATTAGCCTTAGATTTCAAACCTTGTTCATATCCAAGACATTTATAGTTGGTATTTGAATTCAAATTTATGGGTAATAGACTTTTCCCCCAAACATGATTGAACTTGGTTTGTGGAGGGGGTGTTAGCCTTGGATTTTTGGACAAATTGATCCTGACTCGATGAGCCCCATTTAAATGATTATTAGCCTTAGATTTCTAACCTTGTTCATATCCAATACCTTTTTAGTTGGTATTAGACTTCAAATTTAAGGGTAATAGACTTTTCCGCCAAACATGATTGAACTTGGTTTTTGGAGGGGGTGTTAGCCTTGGATTTTGGGACAAATTGATCCTGACTACACGAGCCCCATTTAAAATTTGTATTAGCCTTATATTTGTAACCTTGTTCATATCCAAGCCCTTTTTAGTTGGTATTAGACTTCAAATTTATGGGTACTAGACTTTTCCCCCAAACATGATTGAACTTGGTTTTTGGAGGGGTGTTTGCCTTGGATTTTCGGACAAATTGATCCTGACTACACGAGCCCCATTTAAAATTTGTATTACCCTTATATTTGTAACCTTGTTCATATCCAAGCCCTTTTTAGTTGGTATTAGACTTCAAATTTAAGGGTAATAGACTTTTCCCCCAAACGTGATTGAACTTGGGTTTTGGAGGGGGTGTTAGCCTTCGATTTTCGGACAAATTGATCCTGACTCGACGTGCCCCATTTGATTGAGTATTAGCCTTAGATTTCAAACCTTGTTCATATCTAATACCTTTTTAGTTGGTATTAGACTTCAAATTTATGGGAAATAGACTTTTCCCCCAAACATGATTGAACTTGGTTTTTGGAGGGGGTGTTAGCCTTGGATTTTCGGACAAATTGATCCATACTCGACGAGCCCCATTTAAATGATTATTAGCCTTAGATTTCTAACCTTGTTCATATCCAAGACCTTTATAGTTGGTATTAGACTTCAAATTTATGGGTAATAGACGTTTCCCCCAAACATGATTGAACTTGGTTTTTGGAGGGGGTGTTAGCCTTGGATTTTCAGACAAATTGATCCTCAAATTTAAGGGTAATAGACTTTTCCCCCAAACATGATTGAACTTGGTTTTTGGAGGGGGTGTTAGCCTTGGATTTTCGGACAAATTGATCCTGACTCGACTAGCCCCATTTGATTGAGTATTAGCCTTAGATTTCAAACCTTGTTCATATCCAAGACCTTTTTAGTTGGTATTTGACTTCAAATTTATGGGTAATAGACTTTTCCCCCAAACATGATTGAACTTGGTTTTTGGAGGGGGTGTTAGCCTTGGATTTTCGGACAAATTGATCCTGACTCGACGAGCCCCATTTGATTGAGTATTAGCCTTAGATTTTAAACCTTGTTCATATCCAAGACCTTTTTAGTAGGTATTTGACTTCAAATTTATGGGTAATAGACTTTTCCCCCAAACATGATTGAACTTGGTTTTTGGAGGGGGTGTTAGCCTTGGATTTTCGGACAAATTGATCCTGACTCGACGAGCCCCATTTGATTGAGTATTAGCCTTAGATTTTAAACCTTGTTCATATCCAAGACCTTTTTAGTAGGTATTTGACTTCAAATTTATGGGTAATAGACTTTTCCCCCAAACATGATTGAACTTGGTTTTTGGAGGGGGTGTTAGCCTTGGATTTTAAGACAAATTGATCCTCAAATTTATGGGTAATAGACTTTTCCCCCAAACATGATTGAACTTGGTTTTTGGAGGGGGTGTTAGCCTTGGATTTTTGGACAAATTGATCCTGACTCGACGAGCCCCATTTAAATGATTATTAGCCTTAGATTTCTAACCTTGTTCATATCCAATACCTTTTTAGTTGGTATTAGACTTCAAATTTAAGGGTAATAGACTTTTCCGCCAAACATGATTGAACTTGGTTTTTGGAGGGGGTGTTAGCCTTGGATTTTCAGACAAATTGATCCTGACTCGACGAGCCCCATTTAAATGATTATTAGCCTTAGCTTTCTAACCTTGTTCATATCCAATACCTTTTTAGTTGGTATTAGACTTCAAATTTAAGGGTAATAGACTTTTCCGCCAAACATGATTGAACTTGGTTTTTGGAGGGGGTGTTAGCCTTGGATTTTCGGACAAATTGATCCTGACTCGACGAGCCCCATTTAAATGATTATTAGCCTTAGATTTCTAACCTTGTTCATATCCAAGACCTTTTTAGTTTGTATTAGACTTCAAATTTAAGGGTAATAGACTTTTCCCCCAAACATGATTGAACTTGGTTTTTGGAGGGGGTGTTAGCCTTGGATTTTCGGACAAATTGATCCTGACTCGACGAGCCCCATTTGATTGAGTATTAGCCTTAGATTTCAAACCTTGTTCATATCCAAGACCTTTTTAGGTGGTATTAGACTTCAAATTTATGGGTAATAGACTTTTCCCCCAAACATGATTGAACTTGGTTTTTGGAGGGGGTGTTAGCCTTGGATTTTCGGACAAATTGATCCTGATTCGACGAGCCCCATTTGATTGAGTATTAGCCTTAGATTTCAAACCTTGTTCATATCCAAGACCTTTTTAGTAGGTATTTGACTTCAAATTTATGGGTAATAGACTTTTCCCCCAAACATGATTGAACTTGGTTTTTGGAGGGGGTGTTAGCCTTGGATTTTCGGACAAATTGATCCTGACTCGACGAGCTCCATTTAAATGATTATTAGCCTTAGATTTCTAACCTTGTTCATATCCAAGACCTTTTTAGTTGGTATTAGACTTCAAATTTATGGGTAATAGACTTTTCCCACAAACATGATTGAACTTGGTTTTTGGAGGGGGTGTTAACCTTGGATTTTCAGACAAATTGATCCATACTCGACGAGCCCCATTTAAATGATTATTAGCCTTAGATTTCTAACCTTGTTCATATCCAAGACCTTTTTAGTTGGTATTAGACTTCAAATTTATGGGTAATAGACTTTTCCCACAAACATGATTGAACTTGGTTTTTGGAGGGGGTGTTAACCTTGGATTTTCGGACAAATTGATCTTGACTCGACGAGCTCCATTTAAATAATTATTAGCCTTAGATTTCTAACCTTGTTCATATCCAAGACCTTTTTAGTTGGTATTAGACTTCAAATTTATGGGTAATAGACGTTTCCCCCAAACATGATTGAACTTGGTTTTTGGAGGGGGTGTTAGCCTTGGATTTTCAGACAAATTGATCCTCAAATTTAAGGGTAATAGACTTTTCCCCGAAACATGATTGAACTTGGTTTTTGGAGGGGGTGTTAGCCTTGGATTTTCGGACAAATTGATCCTGACTCGACTAGCCCCATTTGATTGAGTATTAGCCTTAGATTTCAAACCTTGTTCATATCCAAGACATTTATAGTTGGTATTTGAATTCAAATTTATGGGTAATAGACTTTTCCCCCAAACATGATTGAACTTGGTTTGTGGAGGGGGTGTTAGCCTTGGATTTTCAGACAAATTGATCCTGACTCGATGAGCCCCATTTAAATGATTATTAGCCTTAGATTTCTAACCTTGTTCATATCCAATACCTTTTTAGTTGGTATTAGACTTCAAATTTAAGGGTAATAGACTTTTCCGCCAAACATGATTGAACTTGGTTTTTGGAGGGGGTGTTAGCCTTGGATTTTGGGACAAATTGATCCTGACTACACGAGCCCCATTTAAAATTTGTATTAGCCTTATATTTGTAACCTTGTTCATATCCAAGCCCTTTTTAGTTGGTATTAGACTTCAAATTTATGGGTACTAGACTTTTCCCCCAAACATGATTGAACTTGGTTTTTGGAGGGGTGTTTGCCTTGGATTTTCGGACAAATTGATCCTGACTACACGAGCCCCATTTAAAATTTGTATTACCCTTATATTTGTAACCTTGTTCATATCCAAGCCCTTTTTAGTTGGTATTAGACTTCAAATTTAAGGGTAATAGACTTTTCCCCCAAACGTGATTGAACTTGGGTTTTGGAGGGGGTGTTAGCCTTGGATTTTCGGACAAATTGATCCTGACTCGACGTGCCCCATTTGATTGAGTATTAGCCTTAGATTTCAAACCTTGTTCATATCTAATACCTTTTTAGTTGGTATTAGACTTCAAATTTATGGGAAATAGACTTTTCCCCCAAACATGATTGAACTTGGTTTTTGGAGGGGGTGTTAGCCTTGGATTTTCGGACAAATTGATCCATACTCGACGAGCCCCATTTAAATGATTATTAGCCTTAGATTTCTAACCTTGTTCATATCCAAGACCTTTTTAGTTGGTATTAGACTTCAAATTTAAGGGTAATAGACTTTTCCCCCAAGCATGATTGAACTTGGTTTTTGGAGGGGTGTTAGCCTTGGATTTTCGGATAAATTGATCCTGACTAGACGAGCCCCATTTAAATGAGTATTAGCCTTATATTTCTAACCTTGTTCATATCCAAGCCCTTTTTAGTTGGTATTAGACTTCAATTTTATTGGTAATAGACTTTTTCCCCAAGCATGATTGAACTTGGTTTTTGGAGGGGGTGTTAGCCTTTGATTTTCGGACAAATTGATCCTGACTCGTCGAGCCCCATTTGATTGAGTATTAGACTTAGATTTCAAACCTTGTTCATATCCAAGACCTTTTTAGTTGGTATTAGACTTCAAATTTATGGGTAATAGACTTTTCCCCCAAACATGATTGAACTTGGTTTTTGGAGGGGGTGTTAGCCTTGGATTTTCGGACAAATTGATCCATACTTGACGAGCCCCATCTAAATGATTATTAGCCTTAGATTTATAACCTTGTTCATATCCAAGACCTTTTTAGTTGGAATTAGACTTCAAATTTATGGGTAATATACTTTTTCCCCAAACATGATTGAACTTGGTTTTTGGAGGGGGTGTTAGCCTTGGATTTTGGGACAAATTGATGCTGACTCGACGAGCCCCATTTAAATGATTATTAGCCTTAGATTTCTAACCTTGTTCATATCCAAGACCTTTTTAGTTGGTATTAGACTTCAAATTTATGGGTAATAGACATTTCCCCCAAACATGATTGAACTTGGTTTTTGGAGGGGGTGTTAGCCTTGGATTTTCGGACAAATTGATCCATACTCGACGAGCCCCATCTAAATGATTATTAGCCTTAGATTTATAACCTTGTTCATATCCAAGACCTTTTTAGTTGGTATTAGACTTCAAATTTATGGGTAATATACTTTTTCCCCAAACATGATTGAACTTGGTTTTTGGAGGGGGTGTTAGCCTTGGATTTTGGGACAAATGGATGCTGACTCGACGAGCCCCATTTAAATGATTATTAGCCTTAGATTTCTAACCTTGTTCATATCCAAGCCCTTTTAGATGGTATTAGACTTCAAATTTATGGGTTATAGGCTTTTCCCCCAACACATGATTGAACTTGGGTTTTGGAGGGGGTGTTAGCCTTGGATTTTTGGACAAATTGATCCATACTCGACGAGCCCCATTTAAATGATTATTAGCCTTAGATTTATAACCTTGTTCATATCCACGACCTTTTTAGTTGGTATTAGACTTCAAATTTATGGGTAATAGACTTTTCCCCCAAACATGATTGAACTTGGTTTTTGGAGGGGGTGTTAGCCTTGGATTTTCGGACAAATTGATCCTGACTCGACGAGCCCCATTTAAATGATTGTTAGCCTTAGATTTCTAACCTTGCTCATATCCAAGACCTTTTTAGTTGGTATTAGACTTCAATTTTAAGGGTAATAGACTTTTCCTCCAAACATGATTGAACTTGGTTTTTGGAGGGGGTGTTAACCTTGGATTTTCGGACAAATTGATCCTGACTCGACGAGCCCCATTTGATTGAGTATTAGCCTTAGATTTCAAACCTTGATCATATCGAAGCCCTTTTTAGTTGGTATTAGACTTCAAATTTATGGGTAATAGACTTTTCCCCCAAACATGATTGAACTTGGTTTTTGGAGGGGTGTTAGCCTTGGATTTTCGGACAAATTGATCCTGACTAGACGAGCCCCATTTAAAATTTGTATTAGCCTTATATTTGTAACCTTGTTCATATCCAAGCCCTTTTTAGTTGGTATTAGACTTCAAATTTAAGGGTAATAGACTTTTCCCCCAAACATGATTGAACTTGGGTTTTGGAGGGGGTGTTAGCCTTGGATTTTCGGACAAATTGATCCATACTCGGTGAGCCCCATTTAAATGATTATTAGCCTTAGATTTATAACCTTGTTCATATCCAAGACCTTTTTAGTTGGTATTAGACTTCAAATTTATGGGTAATAGACTTTTCCCCCAAACATGATTGAACTTGGTTTTTGGAGGGGGTGTTAGCCTTAGATTTTCGGACAAATTGATCCTGACTCAACAAGCCCCATTTAAATGATTATTAGCCTTAGATTTCTAACCTTGTTCATATCCAAGACCTTTTTAGTTGGTATTAGACTTCAAATTTATGGGTAATAGACCTTTCCCCCAAACATGATTGAACTTGGTTTTTGGAGGGGGTGTTAGCCTTGGATTTTCGGACAAATTTATCCATACTCGACGAGCCCCATTTAAATGATTATTAGCCTTTGATTTCTAACATTGTTCATATCCAAGACCTTTTTAGTTGGTATTAGACTTCAAATTTATGGGTAATAGAGTTTTCCCCCAAGCATGATTGAACTTGGTTTTTGGAGGGGGTGTTAGCCTTGGATTTTCGGACAAATTGATCCTGACTCGACGAGCCCCATTTGATTGAGTATTAGCCTTATATTTCTAACCTTGTTCATATCCAAGCCCTTTTAAGTTGGTATTAGACTTCAATTTTATGGGTAATAGACTTTTTCCCCAAGCATGATTGAACTTGGTTTTTGGAGGGGGTGTTAGCCTTTGATTTTCGGACAAATTGATCCTGACTCGACGAGCCCCATTTGATTGAGTATTAGCCTTAGATTTCAAACCTTGTTCATATCCAAGACCTTTTTAGTTGGTATTAGACTTCAAATTTATAGGTAATAGACTTTTCCCCCAAACATGATTGAACTTGGTTTTTGGAGGGGGTGTTAGCCTTGGATTTTCGGACAAATTGATCCATACTCGACGAGCCCCATCTAAATGATTATTAGCCTTAGATTTATAACCTTGTTCATATCCAAGACCTTTTTAGTTAGTATTAGACTTCAAATTTATGGGTAATAGACTTTTTCCCCAAACATGATTGAACTTGGTTTTTGGAGGGGGTGTTAGCCTTGGATTTTCGGACAAATTGATCCTGACTCGACGAGCCCCATTTAAATGATTATTAGCTTTAGATTTCTAACCTTGTTCATATCCAAGACCTTTTTAGTTGGTATTAGACTTCAAATTTATGGGTAATAGACTTTTCCCCCAAACATGATTGAACTTGGTTTTTGGAGGGGGTGTTAGCCTTGGATTTTCGGACAAATTGATCCTGACTCGACGAGCCCCATTTAAATGATTATTAGCCTTAGATTTCTAACCTTGTTCATATCCAAGACCTTTTTAGTTGGTATTAGACTTCAAATTTAAGGATAATAGACTTTTCCCCCAAACCTGATTGAACTTGGTTTTTGGAGGGGGTGTTAGCCTGGGATTTTCGGACAAATTGATCCTGACTCGACGAGCCCCATTTGATTGAGTATTAGCCTTAGATTTCAAACCTTGTTCATATCCAAGACCTTTTTAGGTGGTATTAGACTTCAAATTTATGGGTAATAGACTTTTCCCCCAAACATGATTGAACTTGGTTTTTGGAGGGGGTGTTAGCCTTGGATTTTCGGACAAATTGATCCTGACTCGATGAGCCCCATTTGATTGAGTATTAGCCTTAGATTTCAAACCTTGTTCATATTGAAGCCCTTTTTAATTGGTATTAGACTTCAAATTTATGGATAATAGACTTTTCCCCCAAACATGATTGAACTTGGTTTTTGGAGGGGGTTTTAGCCTTGGATTTTAGGACAAATTGATCCTAACTCGACGAGCCCCATTTAAATGATTATTAGCCTTAGATTTCTAACCTTGTTCATATCCAAGACCTTTTTAGTTGGTATTAGACTTCAAATTTATGAGTAATAGACTTTTCCCCCAAACATGATTGAACTTGGTTTTTGGAGGGGGTGTTAGCCTTGGATTTTCGGACAAATTGATCTTAACTCGACGAGCCCCATTTAAATGATTATTAGCCTTATATTTCTAACCTTGTTCATATCCAAGACCTTTTTAGTTGGTATTAGACTTCAAATTTAAGGGTAATAGACTTTTCCCCCAAACATGATTGAACTTGGTTTTTGGAGGGGGTGTTAGCCTTGGATTTTCGGACAAATTGATCCTGACTCGACGAGCCCCATTTGATTGAGTATTAGCCTTAGATTTCAAACCTTGTTCATATCCAAGACCTTTTTTGGTGGTATTAGACTTCAAATTTATGGGTAATAGACTTTTCCCCCAAACATGATTGAACTTTGTTTTTGGAGGGGGTGTTAGCCTTGGATTTTCGGACAAATTGATCCTGACTCGACGAGCCCCATTTGATTGAGTATTAGCCTTAGATTTCAAACCTTGTTCATATCCAAGACCTTTTTATGTGGTATTAGACTTCAAATTTATGGGTAATAGACTTTTCCCCCAAACATGATTGAACTTGGTTTTTGGAGGGGGTGTTAGCCTTGGATTTTCGGACAAATTGATCCTGACTCGATGAGCCCCATTTGATTGAGTATTAGCCTTAGATTTCAAACCTTGTTCATATTGAAGCCCTTTTTAGTTGGTATTAGACTCCAAATTTATGGATAATAGACTTTTCCCCCAAACATGATTGAACTTGGTTTTTGGAGGGGGTTTTAGCCTTGGATTTTCGGACAAATTGATCCTAACTCGACGAGCCCCATTTAAATGATTATTAGCCTTAGATTTCTAACCTTGTTCATATCCAAGACCTTTTTAGTTGGTATTAGACTTCAAATTTATGGGTAATAGACTTTTCCCCCAAACATGATTGAACTTGGTTTTTGGAGGGGGTGTTAGCCTTGGATTTTCGGACAAATTGATCCTGACTCGACGAGCCCCATTTGATTGAGTATTAGCCTTAGATTTCAAACCTTGTTCATATCCAAGACCTTTTTAGGTGGTATTAGACTTCAAATTTATGGGTAATAGACTTTTCCCCCAAACATGATTGAACTTGGTTTTTGGAGGGGGTGTTAGCCTTGGATTTTCGGACAAATTGATCCTGACTCGACGAGCCCCATTTGATTGAGTATTAGCCTTAGATTTCAAACCTTGTTCATATCGAAGCCCTTTTTAGTTGGTATTAGACTTCAAATTTATGGATAATAGACTTTTCCCCCAAACATGATTGAACTTGGTTTTTGGAGGGGGTTTTAGCCTTGGATTTTAGGACAAATTGATCCTAACTCGACGAGCCCCATTTAAATGATTATTAGCCTTAGATTTCTAACCTTGTTCATATCCAAGACCTTTTTAGTTGGTATTAGACTTCAAATTTATGGATAATAGACTTTTCCCCTAAACATGATTGAACTTGGTTTTTGGAGGGGGTGTTAGCCTTGGATTTTCGGACAAATTGATCCATACTCGACGAGCCCCATCTAAATGATTATTAGCCTTAGATTTATAACCTTGTTCATATCCAAGACCTTTTTAGTTAGTATTAGACTTCAAATTTATGGGTAATAGACTTTTTCCCCAAACATGATTGAACTTGGTTTTTGGAGGGGGTGTTAGCCTTGGATTTTCGGACAAATTGATCCTGACTCGACGAGCCCCATTTAAATGATTGTTAGCCTTAGATTTCTAACCTTGCTCATATCCAAGACCTTTTTAGTTGGTATTAGACTTCAATTTTAAGGGTAATAGACTTTTCCTCCAAACATGATTGAACTTGGTTTTTGGAGGGGGTGTTAACCTTGGATTTTCGGACAAATTGATCCTGACTCGACGAGCCCCATTTGATTGAGTATTAGCCTTAGATTTCAAACCTTGTTTATATCCAAGACCTTTTTAGGTGGTATTAGACTTCAAATTTATGGGTAATAGACTTTTCCCCAAAACATGATTGAACTTGATTTTTTGGATGGGGTGTTAGCCTTGGATTTTCGGACAAATTGATCCTGACTCGACGAGCCCCATTTGATTGAGTATTAGCCTTATATTTCAAACCTTGTTCATATCGAAGCCCTTTTTAGTTGGTATTAGACTTCAAATTTATAGATAATAGACTTTTCCCACAAACATGATTGAACTTGGTTTTTGGAGGGGGTGTTAGCCTTGGATTTTAGGACAAATTGATCCTGACTCGACGAGCCCCATTTAAATGATTATTAGCCTTAGATTTCTAACCTTGTTCATATCCAAGACCTTTTTAGTTGGTATTAGACTTCAAATTTATGGGTAATAGACTTTTCCCCCAAACATGATTGAACTTGGTTTTTGGAGGGGGTGTTAGCCTTGGATTTTCGGACAAATTGATCCTGACTCGACGAGCCCCATTTAAATGATTATTAGCCTTATATTTCTAACCTTGTTCATATCCAAGACCTTTTTAGTTGGTATTAGACTTCAAATTTATGGGTAAAAGACTTTTCCCCCAAACATGATTGAACTTGGTTTTTGGAGGGGGTGTTAGCCTTGGATTTTCGGACAAATTGATCCTGACTCGAGGAGCCCCATTTAAATGATTGTTAGCCTTAGATTTCTAACCTTGCTCATATACAAGACCTTTTTAGTTGGTATTAGACTTCAAATTTAAGGGTAATAGACTTTTCCCCCAAACATGATTGAACTTGGTTTTTGGAGGGGGTGTTAACCTTGGATTTTCGGATAAATTGATCCTGACTCGACGAGCCCCATTTGATTGAGTATTAGCCTTAGATTTCAAACCTTGTTCATATCCAAGCCCTTTTTAGTTGGTATTAGACTTCAAATTTATGGGTAATAGACTTTTCCCGAAAACATGATTGAACTTGGTTTTTGGAGGGTGTTAGCCTTAGATTTTCGGACAAATTGATCCTGACTAGACGAGCCCCATTTAAAATTTGTATTAGCCTTATATTTTTAACCTTGTTCATATCCAAGCCCTTTTTAGTTGGTATTAGACTTCAAATTTAAGGGTAATAGACTTTTCCCCCAAACATGATTCAACTTGGGTTTTGGAGGGGGTGTTAGCCTTTGATTTTCGGACAAATTGATCCTGACTCGACGAGCCCCATTTGATTGAGTATTAGCCTTAGATTTCAAACCTTGTTCATATCGAAGCCCTTTTTAGTTGTTATTAGACTTCAAATTTATGAGTAAACAACTTTTCCCCTAAACATGATTGAACTTGGTTTTTGGAGGGGGTGTTAGCCTTGGATTTTCGGACAAATTGATCTATACTCGACGAGCCCCATTTAAATGATTATTAGCCTTAGATTTCTAACCTTGTTCATATCCAAGACCTTTTTAGTTGGTATTAGACTTCAAATTTATGGGTAATAGACTTTTCCCCCAAATAGGATTGAACTTGGTTTTTGTAGGGGGTGTTAGACTTGGATTTTCGGACAAATTGATCCATACTCGATGAGCCCCATTTAAATGATTATTAGCCTTAGATTTCTAACCTTGTTCATATCCAAGACCTTTTTAGTTGGTATTAGACTTCAAATTTATGGGTAATAGACTTTTCCCCCAAGCATGATTGAACTTGGTTTTTGGAGGGGTGTTAGCCTTGGATTTTCGGACAAATTGATCCTGACTAGACGAACCCTATTTAAATGAGTATTAGCCTTATATTTGTAACCTTGTTCATATCCAAGGCATTTTTAGTTGGTATTAGACTTCAATTTTATGGGTAATAGACTTTTTCCCCAAGCATGATTGAACTTGGTTTTTGGAGGGGGTGTTAGCCTTGATTTTAGGACAAATTGATCCTGACTCGACGAGCCCCATTTGATTGAGTATTAGCCTTAGATTTCAAACCTTGTTCATATCCAAGACCTTTTTAGTTGGTATTAGACTTCAAATTTAAGGGTAATAGACTTTTCCCCCAAACATGATTGAACTTGGGTTTTGGAGGGGGTGTTAGCCTTGGATTTTCGGACAAATTGATCCTGACTCCACGAGCCCCATTTGATTGAGTATTAGCCTTAGATTTCAAACCTTGTTCATATCCAAGACCTTTTTAGGTGGTATTAGACTTCAAATTTATGGGTAATAGACTTTTCCCCCAAACATGATTGAACTTGGTTTTTGGAGGGGGTGTTAGCCTTGGATTTTAGGACAAATTGATCCTGACTTGACGAGCCCCATTTAAATGATTATTAGCCTTAGATTTCTAACCTTGTTCATATCCAAGACCTTTTTAGTTTGTATTAGACTTCAAATTTATGGGTAATAGACTTTTCCCCCAAACATGATTAAACTTGGGTTTTGGAGGGGGTGTTAGCCTTGGATTTTCGGACAAATTGATCCTGACTCCACGAGCCCCATTTGATTGAGTATTAGCCTTAGATTTCAAACCTTGTTCATATCTAAGACCTTTTTAGTTGGTATTAGACTTCAAATTTATGGGTAATAGACTTTTCCCCCAAACATGATTGAACTTGGTTTTTGGAGGGGTGTTAGCCTTGGATTTTCGGACAAATTGATCCTGACTAGACGAGCCCCATTTAAAATTTGTATTAGCCTTATATTTGTAACCTTGTTCATATCCAATCCCTTTTTAGTTGGTATTAGACTTCAAATTTAAGGGTAATAGACTTTTCCCCCAAACATGATTGAACTTGGGTTTTGGAGGGGGTGTTAGCCTTGGATTTTCGGACAAATTGATCCTGACTCCACGAGCCCCATTTGATTGAGTATTAGCCTTCGATTTCAAACCTTGTTCATATCTAAGACCTTTTTAGTTGGTATTAGACTTCAAATTTATGGGTAATAGACTTTTCCCCCAAACATGATTGAACTTGGGTTTTGGAGGGGGTGTTAGCCTTGGATTTTTGGACAAATTGATCCTGACTCGACGAGCCCCATTTAAATGATTATTAGCCTTAGACTTCTAACCTTGCTCATATCCAAGACCTTTTTAGTTGGTATTAGACTTCAAATTTAAGGGTAATAGACTTTTCCCCCAAACATGATTGAACTTGGTTTTTGGAGGGGGTGTTAGCCTTGGATTTTCGGACAAATTGATCCTGACTCGACGAGCCCCATTTGATTGAGTATTAGCTTTAGATTTCAAACCTTGTTCATATCGAAGCCCTTTTTAGTTTGTATTAGACTTCAAATTTATGGATAATAGAATTTTCCCCCAAACATGATTGAACTTGGTTTTTGGAGGGGGTGTTAGCCTTGGATTTTAGGACAAATTGATCCTGACTTGACGAGCCCCATTTAAATGATTATTAGCCTTAGATTTCTAACCTTGTTCATATCCGAGACCTTTTTAGTTTGTATTAGACTTCAAATTTATGGGTAATAGACTTTTCCCCCAAACATGATTGAACTTGGTTTTTGGAGGGGGTGTTAGCCTTGGATTTTCGGACAAATTGATCCTGACTCGACGAGCCCCATTTGATTGAGTATTAGCCTTAGATTTCAAACCTTGTTCATATCGAAGCCCTTTTTAGTTGGTATTAGACTTCAAATTTATGGGTAATAGACTTTTCCCCCAAACATGATTGAACTTGGTTTTTGGAGGGGTGTTAGCCTTGGATTTTCGGACAAATTGATCCTGACTAGACGAGCCCCATTTAAAATTTGTATTAGCCTTATATTTGTAACCTTGTTCATATCCAATCCCTTTTTAGTTGGTATTAGACTTCAAATTTAAGGGTAATAGACTTTTCCCCCAAACATGATTGAACTTGGGTTTTGGAGGGGGTGTTAGCCTTGGATTTTCGGACAAATTGATCCTGACTCCACGAGCCCCATTTGATTGAGTATTAGCCTTAGATTTCAAACCTTGTTCATATCTAAGACCTTTTTAGTTGGTATTAGACTTCAAATTTATGGGTAATAGACTTTTCCCCCAAACATGATTGAACTTGGGTTTTAAAGGGGGTGTTAGCCTTGGATTTTCGGACAAATTGATCCTGACTCCACGAGCCCCATTTGATTGAGTATTAGCCTTAGATTTCAAACCTTGTTCATATCCAAGACCTTTTTAGGTGGTATTAGACTTCAAATTTATGGGTAATAGACTTTTCCCCCAAACATGATTGAACTTGGTTTTTGGAGGGGGTGTTAGCCTTGGATTTTCGGACAAATTGATCCTGACTCGACGAGCCCCATTTGATTGAGTATTAGCCTTAGATTTCAAACCTTGTTCATATCTAAGACCTTTTTAGTTGGTATTAGACTTCAAATTTATGGGTAATAGACTTTTTCCCCAAACATGATTGAACTTGGGTTTTGGAGGGGGTGTTAGCCTTTGATTTTCGGACAAATTGATCCTGACTCGACGAGCCCCATTTGATTGAGTATTAGCCTTAGATTTCAAACCTTGTTCATATCCAAGACCTTTTTAGGTGGTATTAGACTTCAAATTTATGGGTAATAGACTTTTCCCCCAAACATGATTGAACTTGGGTTTTGGAGGGGGTGTTAGCCTTGGATTTTCGGACAAATTGATCCTGACTCGACGAGCCCCATTTAAATGATTATTAGCCTTAGATTTCTAACCTTGCTCATATCCAAGACCTTTTTAGTTGGTATTAGACTTCAAATTTAAGGGTAATAGACTTTTCCCCCAACCATGATTGAACTTGGGTTTTTGAGGGGGTGTTAGCCTTGGATTTTCGGACAAATTGATCCTGACTCCACGAGCCCCATTTGATTGAGTATTAGCCTTAGATTTCAAACCTTGTTCATATCGAAGCCCTTTTTAGTTGGTATTAGACTTCAAATTTATGGGTAATAGACTTTTCCCCCAAACATGATTGAACTTGGTTTTTGGAGGGGTGTTAGCCTTGGATTTTCGGACAAATTGATCCTGACTAGACGAGCCCGATTTAAAATTTGTATTAGCCTTATATTTGTAACCTTGTTCATATCCAATCCCTTTTTAGTTGGTATTAGACTTCAAATTTAAGGGTAATAGACTTTTCCCCCAAACATGATTGAACTTGGGTTTTGGAGGGGGTGTTAGCCTTGGATTTTCGGACAAATTGATCCTGACTCCACGAGCCCCATTTGATTGAGTATTAGCCTTAGATTTCAAACCTTGTTCATATCTAAGACCTTTTTAGTTGGTATTAGACTTCAAATTTATGGGTAATAGACTTTTCCCCCAAACATGATTGAACTTGGGTTTTGGAGGGGGTGTTAGCCTTGGATTTTCGGACAAATTGATCCTGACTCGACGAGCCCCATTTAAATGATTATTAGCCTTAGATTTCTAACCTTGCTCATATCCAAGACCTTTTTAGTTGGTATTAGACTTCAAATTTAAGGGTAATAGACTTTTCCCCCAAACATGATTGAACTTGGTTTTTGGAGGGGGTGTTAGCCTTGGATTTTTGGACAAATTGATCCTGACTCGACGAGCCCCATTTGATTGAGTATTAGCCTTAGATTTCAAACCTTGTTCATATCGAAGCCCTTTTTAGTTTGTATTAGACTTCAAATTTATGGATAATAGAATTTTCCCCCAAACATGATTGAACTTGGTTTTTGGAGGGGGTGTTAGCCTTGGATTTTAGGACAAATTGATCCTGACTTGACGAGCCCCATTTAAATGATTATTAGCCTTAGATTTCTAACCTTGTTCATATCCGAGACCTTTTTAGTTTGTATTAGACTTCAAATTTATGGGTAATAGACTTTTCCCCCAAACATGATTGAACTTGGTTTTTGGAGGGGGTGTTAGCCTTGGATTTTCGGACAAATTGATCCTGACTCGACGAGCCCCATTTGATTGAGTATTAGCCTTAGATTTCAAACCTTGTTCATATCGAAGCCCTTTTTAGTTGGTATTAGACTTCAAATTTATGGGTAATAGACTTTTCCCCCAAACATGATTGAACTTGGTTTTTGGAGGGGTGTTAGCCTTGGATTTTCGGACAAATTGATCCTGACTAGACGAGCCCCATTTAAAATTTGTATTAGCCTTATATTTGTAACCTTGTTCATATCCAATCCCTTTTTAGTTGGTATTAGACTTCAAATTTAAGGGTAATAGACTTTTCCCCCAAACATGATTGAACTTGGGTTTTGGAGGGGGTGTTAGCCTTGGATTTTCGGACAAATTGATCCTGACTCCACGAGCCCCATTTGATTGAGTATTAGCCTTAGATTTCAAACCTTGTTCATATCTAAGGCCTTTTTAGTTGGTATTAGACTTCAAATTTATGGGTAATAGACTTTTCCCCCAAACATGATTGAACTTGGGTTTTGGAGGGGGTGTTAGCCTTGGATTTTCGGACAAATTGATCCTGACTCGACGAGCCCCATTTAAATGATTATTAGCCTTAGATTTCTAACCTTGCTCATATCCAAGGCCTTTTTAGTTGGTATTAGACTTCAAATTTAAGGGTAATAGACTTTTCCCCCAAACATGATTGAACTTGGTTTTTGGAGGGGGTGTTAGCCTTGGATTTTCGGACAAATTGATCCTGACTCGACGAGCCCCATTTGATTGAGTATTAGCCTTAGATTTCAAACCTTGTTCATATCGAAGCCCTTTTTAGTTTGTATTAGACTTCAAATTTATGGATAATAGAATTTTCCCCCAAACATGATTGAACTTGGTTTTTGGAGGGGGTGTTAGCCTTGGATTTTAGGACAAATTGATCCTGACTTGACGAGCCCCATTTAAATGATTATTAGCCTTAGATTTCTAACCTTGTTCATATCCGAGACCTTTTTAGTTTGTATTAGACTTCAAATTTATGGGTAATAGACTTTTCCCCCAAACATGATTGAACTTGGTTTTTGGAGGGGGTGTTAGCCTTGGATTTTCGGACAAATTGATCCTGACTCGACGAGCCCCATTTGATTGAGTATTAGCCTTAGATTTCAAACCTTGTTCATATCGAAGCCCTTTTTAGTTGGTATTAGACTTCAAATTTATGGGTAATAGACTTTTCCCCCAAACATGATTGAACTTGGTTTTTGGAGGGGTGTTAGCCTTGGATTTTCGGACAAATTGATCCTGACTAGACGAGCCCCATTTAAAATTTGTATTAGCCTTATATTTGTAACCTTGTTCATATCCAATCCCTTTTTAGTTGGTATTAGACTTCAAATTTAAGGGTAATAGACTTTTCCCCCAAACATGATTGAACTTGGGTTTTGGAGGGGGTGTTAGCCTTGGATTTTCGGACAAATTGATCCTGACTCCACGAGCCCCATTTGATTGAGTATTAGCCTTAGATTTCAAACCTTGTTCATATCTAAGACCTTTTTAGTTGGTATTAGACTTCAAATTTATGGGTAATAGACTTTTCCCCCAAACATGATTGAACTTGGGTTTTGGAGGGGGTGTTAGCCTTGGATTTTCGGACAAATTGATCCTGACTCGACGAGCCCCATTTGATTGAGTATTAGCCTTAGATTTCAAACCTTGTTCATATTGAAGCCCTTTTTAGTTTGTATTAGACTTCAAATTTATGGATAATAGAATTTTCCCCCAAACATGATTGAACTTGGTTTTTGGAGGGGGTGTTAGCGTTGGATTTTAGGACAAATTGATCCTGACTTGACGAGCCCCATTTAAATGATTATTAGCCTTAGATTTCTAACCTTGCTCATATCCAAGACCTTTTTAGTTGGTATTAGACTTCAAATTTAAGGGTAATAGACTTTTCCCCCAAACATGATTGAACTTGGTTTTTGGAGGGGGTGTTAGCCTTGGATTTTCGGACAAATTGATCCTGACTCGACGAGCCCCATTTGATTGAGTATTAGCCTTAGATTTCAAACCTTGTTCATATCGAAGCCCTTTTTAGTTTGTATTAGACTTCAAATTTATGGATAATAGAATTTTCCCCCAAACATGATTGAACTTGGTTTTTGGAGGGGGTGTTAGCCTTGGATTTTAGGACAAATTGATCCTGACTTGACGAGCCCCATTTAAATGATTATTAGCCTTAGATTTCTAACCTTGTTCATATCCGAGACCTTTTTAGTTTGTATTAGACTTCAAATTTATGGGTAATAGACTTTTCCCCCAAACATGATTGAACTTGGTTTTTGGAGGGGGTGTTAGCCTTGGATTTTCGGACAAATTGATCCTGACTCCACGAGCCCCATTTGATTGAGTATTAGCCTTAGATTTCAAACCTTGTTCATATCTAAGACCTTTTTAGTTGGTATTAGACTTCAAATTTATGGGTAATAGACTTTTCCCCCAAACATGATTGAACTTGGGTTTTGGAGGGGGTGTTAGCCTTGGATTTTCGGACAAATTGATCCTGACTCCACGAGCCCCATTTGATTGAGTATTAGCCTTAGATTTCAAACCTTGTTCATATCCAAGACCTTTTTAGGTGGTATTAGACTTCAAATTTATGGGTAATAGACTTTTCCCCCAAACATGATTGAACTTGGTTTTTGGAGGGGGTGTTAGCCTTGGATTTTCGGACAAATTGATCCTGACTCGACGAGCCCCATTTGATTGAGTATTAGCCTTAGATTTCAAACCTTGTTCATATCTAAGACCTTTTTAGTTGGTATTAGACTTCAAATTTAAGGGTAATAGACTTTTTCCCCAAACATGATTGAACTTGGGTTTTGGAGGGGGTGTTAGCCTTGGATTTTCGGACAAATTGATCCTGACTCGACGAGCCCCATTTGATTGAGTATTAGCCTTAGATTTCAAACCTTGTTCATATCCAAGACCTTTTTAGGTGGTATTAGACTTCAAATTTATGGGTAATAGACTTTTCCCCCAAACATGAGTGAACTTGGTTTTTGGAGGGGGTGTTAACATTGTATTTTCGGACAAATTGATCCTGTTGCGATGTCGTGGTCGCACAAATTAATTACCCTAGCTTAAAACACACAAGATAGTATAGAGCAAGCAAGGGGTCGATCCCACGAGGAAGTTTCAAGTCAGATTTTTATGTTGTACGTTATGTGATTGGGGGGATTTGGTTTGTGATTATCTAAACTATGGCAGCAATTAAACTAGCAAACAAAATCAATTAAAATCGAAACTTATCAAGAAAACAAACCTTGGTCACAAGCATACATCCACCTACGGAAATTAGAACCGATCCTTGAAACTAAAAATACAGTTCATGTTCTGAAATTTTATCTTTTCTTAACGTGATTAATTAACGGATCCGCCGTATAACTAATCCAAACCAACAAACAATCAAAGTGTCCGCACTAATGATTCAATTTAATGGTAGCTTTAAGAACTAGATAATTTCATCAAGATTAACATACAAGTTGTCCGCAACTTGTGTCAATTTATTCAAATGTTCTCCCTAAGTTCAATAATGTAGTTCCGCCACAATTATCAAGCTTAGATGCTTCACAAGTTCATATATCACAACTCCGGTTTTGATATTAAACTTAGCAATAGATTGTTCACAACAATAACTTAGAGTCCGCTCTAGCAATCATCAACAACAATCATAGAAAATATGTATAGGAAAACAATCATACTCATTCATAACATAAACTGAAAATAGAAGGAAGAATAAATCTCACGGTTCTTGAAATCCGAAGGTTTTTGTGTCCTTGCAACCAAGAAAAGAGCTTAGCCTTGCATGTTTGTTGAACAACTAAATAAAAAGATGGAAGAACACATGATTTAGGGTTTGGAGGATGAAGATTTTGTGTTTTCTTTTGTGCTGGCCGCCACTTCCTTGCCCCTCTTCTCCTTTATATATGCTTAGAAACCCTAGTGTCTATTTTACAAAATAGTCCTTCCTTAAGTTGGCAGAATTTAGTTGTCTCTTGTAAAATTCATATCTCCTTCATATCACATCGTTTTGAGCTGCAATTTGGAGCGTTTATAGGCCTTTGAGTTCTGAATCCATGAAAATTGAGTTTGCATCAATCGGACTTTTGTAGCTCGAGATATTGAAGTTGTAATGGACAAAGGTCGATATCGGCAGATTGCAAGATTTGACTTTGAAGGCTGCGATTTCCATGATCTTCCTTATTTTATTTCTTTTCCTTAGCTTTCCATAAATTTATGGATGTTAGCTTTTGAATGTCACTGGAATCACTTCATTTCGATCTCTAGAGCTTCCACTCCGCACAAAACATCGACTGAAGGTCAAATCTGTCAATCATCTCCAATTACCTCCTTTTTGCATCTTTCATCCAAAAATGCCTTCAAAATATAAAACAAAGAATATCAAGCATTTTATACATAAAACATATGCAAAACACTACGTAAATATGGATGAAATTATCAAATAATATGGTCGCATCAAATACCCCCACACTTTGCTCTTGCTCGTCCTCGAGAAAGGATAGGTAAAAAGAAAAATAAAAATAAGAAAAATAACCATGACCAATCTCTTAACCTCCCATCAATATCCAAGAATTCAAGCATTATAAATAAGAATACAATCGAGAAGGATGAAGAACATAAATCTTCATGAATTCGTTTACATGCAAACTTCAAAACTCAATTACTCTTCGGGATTTAAAAGAAATCTATGCCATGCCAAAGTGATAGGTCCTCTCATTGATATACACTCCAACACTCATGTGTTTAGGGCTTATGTGTTTAAATCTCTCAAATTCAATCAGTGAAGATGTTCTACCATAAGCTTGCTCTTCAATCTCATCTCCATTACTAAAATATTACAAACAATGCATGAATCAAAAGGTCTTATTTTCCGGTTGTAATGGGGCTAAGGTTAAGGTGAGGTAAAAGAGAGTAGAAGAAAAGGTTCAAACCAAAGAAAGTAGAGCATTCTGAAAAAAAAAAAAAAATTTCAACCAAGATATTCCATCAAAACACATCAATTTTCAATCTTCAAGCACCAATGCTTAGCTTCTTTCGATTTCAAGCTCTTTTTCTTTTTTTTTTGTTTTGTTTTTTGTTTTTTTCTTCTTTTCTTGTTCTTTTTTTTTTGTTTTTTTTTCTTTTGTTCTTTTTCACCTTTGGCAACTTTGCCCATCTTTTCATCAAGCATCACTTCTTCTTTCTTTTCACATAATTTCCAATCATAATTCCATGAGATATCACAAGTATATGCTCTACTAATCCTTGGCCAGGGGAAAAGAGGAAAAAAATATAAAAAGTTTAAGGCTTATACATGGGTAAAGCAAAGAAAGGATAAACAAGCTCAAAAGGGGCTCACTAAAGATAATATGCTTTAGGTTGGCTTTTTGGCTCAAGTGGTTAAAATTCCTAATGCCTTTATCATCTTCATGCATATATGTAATGCGAATGTAATCTCAACAAGATATGAAGCAAGTTCTAGAGATACATATCATTGAAAGAACGCACAATCAAAGAATATAATGTTGAAGGCTCAAAAGCTTACATTGGTATAACACTATAAAGTCAACATGGCATATTTTCAGAGTCAATCCCTAAACCAATTAAACATTAAAACTTGCATGCACACTCATTCATTTGATTTATATATTCATCTATCTCACTTAATTCTCATACATAATACTCATATTCTCAAAAACCAATGGGAGTTAAAAAGACCAAACAATTTTTTTTTTTTTAGAACAACAAAGAAAACTAAAATTCTCCCAATACCCCCACACTTAAAACACAACATTGTCCTCAATGTTGAAATAAAAGAAAAGGAACATAAGAGAATGACAAAAAATAAATTAAAATGCGAAAAAATAAAAGATAAGGAAAAAGAAAGCAAATCTGATTTTTTTTTTTGTGTTGGGTTGCCTCCCAGTAAGCGCTTTTGTTTTATGTCATTGGCTTGACATGTGGCATGCTCATTCTTCATAGATTGGTTCAGCTAACTCAATAGAAGCGGTGAGTTCTGTCGTCCAACCTTCATAGAAAGGTTTCAAACGATGCCCATTGACCTTGAGTACTTTGTTGGTTTCTAAACTTGTAATTTCAACTGCACCATAAGGAAAAACATTAGAAACAACAAAGGGTCCAATCCAACGAGAACGCAATTTTCCAGGAAAAAGTTTCAAACGCGAATGATAAAGAAGGACTTTGTCTCCAACATGAAACTCCTTTCTTGTAAGCATTCGGTCATGCAGATTCTTAGTCTTTTCTTTGTAAATCCTTGCATTCTCGTAAGCATCATTTCGAATCTCTTCCAACTCTTGTAGTTGCAGTTTTCTTGCAATCCCAGCAGCATCATAATCCATGTTGCATTGTTTAATGGCCCAAAAAGCTTTGTGTTCAAGCTCCACCGGTAGATGACACGCTTTCCCATAAATCATTCTATAAGGTGACATTCCTATAGGTGATTTATAAGCAGTCCGATAAGCCCAAAGTGCATCTCCAAGACGTAGACTCCAATCTCGCCGATTAGGTTGCACTGTTTTCTCCAAAATGGACTTGATTTCTCGATTTGAAATTTCAGCTTGGCCATTCGTTTGAGGATGATAAGCTGTGGAAGTTCGATGAGTCACATGATATTTGCGTAGCAATGCTTCCATGGAACGATTACAGAAATGAGTGCCACGATCGCTAATGATAGCTTTAGGGATTCCAAACCTGTCAAATATGTGAGTCCTGACAAAATCTAAAACAACTTTAGCATCGTTAGTTCGTGTGGCTTTCGCCTCAATCCATTTAGACACATAATCAACAGCAAGAAGAATATAAAGATTGCCAAAAGAAGAAGGAAATGGACCCATAAAGTCAATACCCCAAACATCAAAAATTTCACTTACAAGAATATTCGTTAAAGGCATTTGATTCTTATGAGTGATATTACCTGTTCTTTGGCATTTTTCACATGATTTGCAGAAGTGATATGCATCTTTAAAAATAGAAGGCCAATAGAAACCACTTTCAAGTACCTTGTGGGCTGTTCTTTTTGCTCCAAAATGCCCACCACAAGAATAAGAATGACAAAAAGTGAGAATGGAATGAAATTCATCTTGTGGTACACACCTCCTAACTACTTGATCCGCACAAAATTTCCAAAGGTAAGGATCGTCCCAAAAATAATATTTAGCATTAGCTCGTAACTTATCTTTTTGGGGTTTAGACAAACCTGGAGGGAATTCATTGGTGACTAAATAGTTTACCAAATCAGCATACCATGGTCTTGTAGAGGAATGCAACATATACAACTGCTCATCAGGGAATGTCTCTCTTATTGTTTCGATCTGTATATCCTCGGTCCTCAGTCGGCTTAAGTGATCAGCCACATGGTTTTCAGCACCTTTTTTGTCTTTGATCTCGAGATCGAATTCTTGTAAAAGCAAGATCCACCTAATCAGTCTTGGTTTGGACTCCTTCTTCTTCAAAAGATACCTGAGAGCTGCATGGTCAGTAAAAACAATGACTTTTGTACCAAGTAGATATGACCTGAATTTTTCAAGAGCAAACACCACTGCAAAAAGTTCCTTTTCAGTTGTATGGTAATTGCATTGTGCTCCATCCAACATACGAGAAGCATAGGCGATAACATGCAAATTCTTCCCAATTCTTTGCCCAAGCACAGCTCCTACCGCATAGTCACTCGCATCACACATTATCTCAAAAGGTTCATCCCAATTTGGTGGTTGGATGATAGGGGCAGATGTGACACATCTCTTAAGCTCATCATGGGCATCTTTACATGCTTGATCAAACACAAAATCCACTTCTTTGGCTAATAGTTTGCACAAGGGTGTCGTAATCTTCGAGAAATCTTTGATAAAGCGTCGATAGAAACCTGCATGGCCTAGAAAAGAACGAACTTCCCTCACGCATGAGGGGTAAGGCAATGATGAAATAACATCTATCTTAGCTTTATCAACCTCTAATCCACGTGAAGACACAACATGCCCAAGAACTATTCCTTGTTCTACCATAAAATAACACTTTTCATAGTTCAAGACAAGGTTAGTTTCAATGCACTTTTTCAAGATCAGAGATAAATTTTCTAGACATCTATCAAAAGAATCACCATACACCGTGAAATCATCCATAAAAACCTCGATTATTCTTTCAACATAGTCAGAAAAAATACTCATCATGCATCTTTGAAAAGTTGCAGGAGCATTACAGAGACCAAAAGGCATTCTCCTATATGCATATGTACCAAATGGACATGTAAACGTAGTCTTTTCTTGATCTCCAGGATTAATAACAATCTGATTGTATCCACTATATCCATCAAGAAAGCAATAAAAAGACTTACCTGCTAGGCGTTCAAGCATTTGATCCATGAATGGTAATGGGAAATGATCTTTGCGTGTAGAAAGATTGAGCTTTCTGTAATCAACACACATTCTCCATCCACTCGAGATACGAGTAGGAATGAGCTCATCATTTTTGTTTTTCACCAATGTGATTCCGGTCTTTTTGGGCACCACATGGATTGGCGCGACCCATTTACTGTCAGTGATGGGATAAATGACTCCTGCATCTAACAGTTTCAAAATTTCAGCTTTCACTACCTCCATCATAGGCGGGTTCAACCTCCTTTGCATTTCCCTTGTTGGTTTTGTGTTGTCCTCCAATAGTATGTGATGCATACATATTGAGGGACTAATGCCCTTGATGTCGGCTAAAGTCCATCCAATGGCCGTCTTGTGATCACACAACAACTTCACAAGTTTTTCCTCTTGCATACTTGTCAAACCTTTTGCTATGATAACGGGAAGTGTATTGTTGTCGCCAATGAATACATACTTCAAATTATCGGGCAAAGGTTTTAATTCTAACTCGGGGGCCTGTAAAATTGATGGCAAAAGCTTTTTATGTGAGAGTACTAAATCAACAAAGACATTACCATGGGGTACGGTTTGCAAAGCTTGTAAGGCCAATACTGATTCGTGCACGTTTTGGGGAACACACACGTGCCTCTCCATCTCTTCTATCTTGGTGAAATCATAGCCATAGCTTAAAGCTATGCTTAATCCGTCTTCGCAATCAAAATCACAAACTTGCTGCACACACTTATCAATTTGATCATAGCATGTGATAGAATAAACATTGCTATAAGGATATTTCATTGCATCATGAAAATTGAATTCAATTTTTTCATCTCCTACCTCCATAGACAAGGTATCCTTACCACAATCAATCTTTGTGTTGGCGGTTTTCAAGAATGGTCTCCCAAACAATATAGGAGTGCTAGTTGATGAATCACAAGAATCATGTTCCATATCAAGAATATAAAAATCACATGGAATAACCAAACTATCAATCTTGACCAGGACATCTTCTATCACACCAAGTGGGTAAACAAAACTACGATCCGCAAGTTGTATTACAATGCTAGTTTTATTCAAAGGCTCAAGACTAAGAGAATCATAAACATGTTTGGGCATAACACTAATGGATGCACCTAAATCGCATAAAGCTCTTTTAAAACTAGCATTACCAATAACACATGGGATAGTAAACGCACCTGGGTCTTTTTGTTTCAAAGGCAGATTCTTTTGAACAACGGCAGATACAACTTCACCCATACTTACCGTTTCATGACCTTTCAGTTTGAAAGCTCTCTTGGTAGTACACAACTCCTTCAAGAATTTTGCATACTTGGGAATTTGCTTGATAGCATCAAGCAAAGGAATGTTCAGTTCCACTTTCTTGAAAACCTCTAAGATCTCTTTTTCTTTGTCTTCTTTCTTTGACCTAGAAGAACTCACAGGAAAGGGTGGATTTGTTTTAAAACTGGAATTAATTGAGTGAAAAGTTACCTTTGGAGTGTTTGTCTTTGTTTCTGTTTGTGGAGGAGGAGGATGTTCTTTCTTTGTACTCAATTCAGTTTCTATCTCTTCTTCCTCTTCCATCTCAATTTGTTTCAACTTTTTCTCTTCAAGTTCTTTCCCACTTCGCAGCATCATAGCACTAACATTCTCTTTTGGATTCAATGCTTGGGAGGGCAACTTTCCATTTATTTGTGCTTCCAATTTCCCTACACTTGAAGCTACTTGCCCCATTTGCTTTTCCAAGTTGTGAATACTTGACCTTGTTTCCTGTTGAAAAGACATGACATTTTGTTGCAAGGTAACAGTATTAGAAGCCAAAGTTTTCATCATCTCACGAAGATCATCATTGGATGACGACCCCATAACATTGGAGTTTGTGAATGGAGCGGGTTGTCTTGCTTGATAATTTTGTTGGGGTTGAAATCCATGTGGATGGAACTGTCGGCCTGGATTGCCTTGTTGGGATGGGTTGCTGTAGCGTAAGTTGGGATGATCTCTCCATCCGGGATTGTACGTGTTGGAAAAGGGATCATATTTACGCTGGGGCTGTCCGTTAAATGCTCCATCAATTGCATGAGCTTGTTCAATGTAATCTTCTTGCATTGTTGGGCACATTTCCGAAGTATGTCCTTGTAAGGAGCATATGTTACAAACTTTCACCTGTTGCACATTTCCACAAGCCAAAGAACGCACAAGAGAAGTAAGATCATTAACTTTATTTTCAAGGTTAGAAATACTTACCTCATTTACTCGTTTATTGGAGAGGTCTCCACGAGTGCCAAACTGTTTTGAGTTGGCTGCCATGTTTGAGATCAATTGGCGTGCAGCCTCGGGTGTCTTGTCCACCAATGCGCCTCCACTTGCAGCATCAATGATACTACGGTCAGTAGGCATCAATCCTTCATAGAAATATTGAATGATCAGCTGATCGGGTATTTGATGATGAGGGCATTGAATACATAGTTGCTCAAATCTTTCCCAATACTCGGAAAGTGTCTCTCCATGAGATTGTCGAATCCCACATATTTCTTTCCTTATATTGGCAACTCGAGATGCTGGAAAATATTTCTCCAGGAAAATCTTCTTCATAGCATTCCAAGTTCCAATAGATCCTGGGAGAATAGAGAAAAGCCATGCCTTTGCTGCCCCCTTCAAAGAGAAAGGGAAAGCTTTCAACTTAACTTGTTCTTCATCAACTCCATTCGGTTTCATGCCAACACAAACCATATGGAACTCCTTGAGATGAGTATGAGGATCTTCTCCTGCAAGACCATTAAATGTTGGTAACAAATGTATAAAACCAGATTTGAGCTCAAGATTTACATTATTGTCAATGTTTATGCACAATGGTTGATTTTCCACGTTAGGAGCAGCAAGCTCCTTGAGTGTTTGTTGTCGTGCAATAGCCATTGTGTTGAGGCGAGCTTCCTTTCTCAACCTGCGTAAAGTGCTTTCTATTTCAAGATCAATCTGCACTTGAATTTGATTAGTAGAACGGGTCACAGGCATAAATTCTTAAGAAAACTCAAAAGAAAGTAACCACACAAGAGATCGAAAACAATGCAAATTGTACGAAAAATTTACGGTAGAAAACTAAAACTGCCCAAAAACACAAGAAAACAGCGGAATTTGGCCTCAATAGGTTGGGGCTAGTGATTTATCACTAGTCCTGTTCAGAACGTCGTTTTCCTTATGAAACCAAAATATCGATACCTAATTCCACCAAAAACTCTGTTTTGAACAGTACCGTTGCCGCAAGTGAACAATACCGTCGCAAGCAAAAATTCTGTTTCTTTCTTTTTTTTTTTTTTTTTTTTTGAATCAAAGCAAATAAAAATAACAGTACAAGCACAACAATCAACTAAAATTACCTCCCCGGCAACGGCGCCAAAATTTGTTGCGATGTCGTGGTCGCACAAATTAATTACCCTAGCTTAAAACACACAAGATAGTATAGAGCAAGCAAGGGGTCGATCCCACGAGGAAGTTTCAAGTCAGATTTTTATGTTGTACGTTATGTGATTGGGGGGATTTGGTTTGTGATTATCTAAACTATGGCAGCAATTAAACTAGCAAACAAAATCAATTAAAATCGAAACTTATCAAGAAAACAAACCTTGGTCACAAGCATACATCCACCTACGGAAATTAGAACCGATCCTTGAAACTAAAAATACAGTTCATGTTCTGAAATTTTATCTTTTCTTAACGTGATTAATTAACGGATCCGCCGTATAACTAATCCAAACCAACAAACAATCAAAGTGTCCGCACTAATGATTCAATTTAATGGTAGCTTTAAGAACTAGATAATTTCATCAAGATTAACATACAAGTTGTCCGCAACTTGTGTCAATTTATTCAAATGTTCTCCCTAAGTTCAATAATGTAGTTCCGCCACAATTATCAAGCTTAGATGCTTCACAAGTTCATATATCACAACTCCGGTTTTGATATTAAACTTAGCAATAGATTGTTCACAACAATAACTTAGAGTCCGCTCTAGCAATCATCAACAACAATCATAGAAAATATGTATAGGAAAACAATCATACTCATTCATAACATAAACTGAAAATAGAAGGAAGAATAAATCTCACGGTTCTTGAAATCCGAAGGTTTTTGTGTCCTTGCAACCAAGAAAAGAGCTTAGCCTTGCATGTTTGTTGAACAACTAAATAAAAAGATGGAAGAACACATGATTTAGGGTTTGGAGGATGAAGATTTTGTGTTTTCTTTTGTGCTGGCCGCCACTTCCTTGCCCCTCTTCTCCTTTATATATGCTTAGAAACCCTAGTGTCTATTTTACAAAATAGTCCTTCCTTAAGTTGGCAGAATTTAGTTGTCTCTTGTAAAATTCATATCTCCTTCATATCACATCGTTTTGAGCTGCAATTTGGAGCGTTTATAGGCCTTTGAGTTCTGAATCCATGAAAATTGAGTTTGCATCAATCGGACTTTTGTAGCTCGAGATATTGAAGTTGTAATGGACAAAGGTCGATATCGGCAGATTGCAAGATTTGACTTTGAAGGCTGCGATTTCCATGATCTTCCTTATTTTATTTCTTTTCCTTAGCTTTCCATAAATTTATGGATGTTAGCTTTTGAATGTCACTGGAATCACTTCATTTCGATCTCTAGAGCTTCCACTCCGCACAAAACATCGACTGAAGGTCAAATCTGTCAATCATCTCCAATTACCTCCTTTTTGCATCTTTCATCCAAAAATGCCTTCAAAATATAAAACAAAGAATATCAAGCATTTTATACATAAAACATATGCAAAACACTACGTAAATATGGATGAAATTATCAAATAATATGGTCGCATCAGATCCTGACTCGACGAGCCCCATTTGATTGAGTATTAGCCTTAGATTTCAAACCTTGTTCATATCGAAGCCCTTTTTAGTTGGTATTAGACTTCAAATTTATGGGTAATAGACTTTTCCCCCAAACATGATTGAACTTGGTTTTTGGAGGGGTGTTAGCCTTGGATTTTCGGACAAATTGATCCTGACTAGACGAGCCCCATTTACAATTTGTATCAGCCTTATATTTGTAACCTTGTTCATATCCAAGCCCTTTTTAGTTGGTATTAGACTTCAAATTTAAGGGTAATAGACTTTTCCCCCAAACATGATTGAACTTGGGTTTTGGAGGGGGTGTTAGCCTTGGATTTTCAGACAAATTGATCCTGACTCCACGAGCCCCATTTGATTGAGTATTAGCCTTAGATTTCAAACCTTGTTCATATCCAAGACCTTTTTAGCTGGTATTAGACTTCAAATTTATGGGTAATAGACTTTTCCCCCAAACATGATTGAACTTGGTTTTTGGAGGGGGTGTTAGCCTTGGATTTTCGGACAAATTGATCCTGACTCGACGAGCCCCATTTGATTGAGTATTAGCCTTAGATTTCAAACCTTGTTCATATCGAAGCTCTTTTTAGTTTGTATTAGACTTCAAATTTATGGATAATAGAATTTTCCCCCAAACATGATTGAACTTGGTTTTTGGAGGGGGTGTTAGCCTTGGGTTTTAGGACAAATTGATCCTGACTTGACGAGCCCCATTTAAATGATTATTAGCCTTAGATTTCTAACCTTGTTCATATCCGAGACCTTTTTAGTTTGTATTAGACTTCAAATTTATGGGTAATAGACTTTTCCCCCAAACATGATTGAACTTGGTTTTTGGAGGGGGTGTTAGCCTTGGATTTTCGGACAAATTGATCCTGACTCGACGAGCCCCATTTGATTGAGTATTAGCCTTAGATTTCAAACCTTGTTCATATCGAAGCCCTTTTTAGTTGGTATTAGACTTCAAATTTATGGGTAATAGACTTTTCCCCCAAACATGATTGAACTTGGTTTTTGGAGGGGTGTTAGCCTTGGATTTTCGGACAAATTGATCCTGACTAGACGAGCCCCATTTAAAATTTGTATTAGCCTTATATTTGTAACCTTGTTCATGTCCAATCCCTTTTTAGTTGGTATTAGACTTCAAATTTAAGGGTAATAGACTTTTCCCCCAAACATGATTGAACTTGGGTTTTGGAGGGGGTGTTAGCCTTGGATTTTCGGACAAATTGATCCTGACTCGACGAGCCCATTTGATTGAGTATTAGCCTTAGATTTCAAACCTTGTTCATATCTAAGACCTTTTTAGTTGGTATTAGACTTCAAATTTAAGGGTAATAGACTTTTTCCCCAAACATGATTGAACTTGGGTTTTGGAGGGGGTGTTAGCCTTGGATTTTCGGAAAAATTGATCCTGACTCGACGAGCCCCATTTGATTGAGTATTAGCCTTAGATTTCAAACCTTGTTCATATCCAAGACCTTTTTAGGTGGTATTAGACTTCAAATTTATGGGTAATAGACTTTTCCCCCAAACATGATTGAACTTGGTTTTTGGAGGGGGTGTTAGCCTTGGATTTTCGGACAAATTGATCCTGACTCGATGAGCCCCATTTGATTGAGTATTAGCCTTAGATTTCAAACCTTGTTCATATCGAAGCCCTTTTTAGTTTGTATTAGACTTCAAATTTATGGATAATAGAATTTTCCCCCAAACATGATTGAACTTGGTTTTTGGAGGGGGTGTTAGCCTTGGGTTTTAGGACAAATTGATCCTGACTTGACGAGCCCCATTTAAATGATTATTAGCCTTAGATTTCTAACCTTGTTCATATCCGAGACCTTTTTAGTTTGTATTAGACTCCAAATTTTTGGGTAATAGACTTTTCCCCCAAACATGATTGAACTTGGGTTTTGGAGGGGGTGTTAGCCTTGGATTTTCGGACAAATTGATCCTGACTCGACGAGCCCCATTTGATTGAGTATTAGCCTTAGATTTCAAACCTTGTTCATATCTAAGACCTTTTTAGTTGGTATTAGACTTCAAATTTAAGGGTAATAGACTTTTCCCCCAAACATGATTGAACTTGGGTTTTGGAGGGGGTGTTAGCCTTGGATTTTCGGACAAATTGATCCTGACTCCACGAGCCCCATTTGATTGAGTATTAGCCTTAGATTTCAAACCTTGTTCATATCTAAGACCTTTTTAGTTGGTATTAGACTTCAAATTTATGGGTAATAGACTTTTCCCCCAAACATGATTGAACTTGGGTTTTGGAGGGGGTGTTAGCCTTGGATTTTAGGACAAATTGATCCTGACTTGACGAGCCCCATTTAAATGATTATTAGCCTTAGATTTCTAACCTTGTTCATATCCGAGACCTTTTTAGTTTGTATTAGACTTCAAATTTATGGGTAATAGACTTTTCCCCCAAACATGATTGAACTTGGTTTTTGGAGGGGGTGTTAGCCTTGGATTTTCGGACAAATTGATCCTGACTCCACGAGCCCCATTTGATTGAGTATTAGCCTTAGATTTCAAACCTTGTTCATATCTAAGACCTTTTTAGTTGGTATTAGACTTCAAATTTATGGGTAATAGACTTTTCCCCCAAACATGATTGAACTTGGGTTTTGGAGGGGGTGTTAGCCTTGGATTTTCGGACAAATTGATCCTGACTCCACGAGCCCCATTTGATTGAGTATTAGCCTTAGATTTCAAACCTTGTTCATATCCAAGACCTTTTTAGGTGGTATTAGACTTCAAATTTATGGGTAATAGACTTTTCCCCCAAACATGATTGAACTTGGTTTTTGGAGGGGGTGTTAGCCTTGGATTTTCGGACAAATTGATCCTGACTCGACGAGCCCCATTTGATTGAGTATTAGCCTTAGATTTCAAACCTTGTTCATATCTAAGACCTTTTTAGTTGGTATTAGACTTCAAATTTAAGGGTAATAGACTTTTTCCCCAAACATGATTGAACTTGGGTTTTGGAGGGGGTGTTAGCCTTGGATTTTCGGACAAATTGATCCTGACTCGACGAGCCCCATTTGATTGAGTATTAGCCTTAGATTTCAAACCTTGTTCATATCCAAGACCTTTTTAGGTGGTATTAGACTTCAAATTTATGGGTAATAGACTTTTCCCCCAAACATGAGTGAACTTGGTTTTTGGAGGGGGTGTTAACATTGTATTTTCGGACAAATTGATCCTGACTCGACGAGCCCCATTTGATTGAGTATTAGCCTTAGATTTCAAACCTTGTTCATATCGAAGCCCTTTTTAGTTGGTATTAGACTTCAAATTTATGGGTAATAGACTTTTCCCCCAAACATGATTGAACTTGGTTTTTGGAGGGGTGTTAGCCTTGGATTTTCGGACAAATTGATCCTGACTAGACGAGCCCCATTTACAATTTGTATCAGCCTTATATTTGTAACCTTGTTCATATCCAAGCCCTTTTTAGTTGGTATTAGACTTCAAATTTAAGGGTAATAGACTTTTCCCCCAAACATGATTGAACTTGGGTTTTGGAGGGGGTGTTAGCCTTGGATTTTCAGACAAATTGATCCTGACTCCACGAGCCCCATTTGATTGAGTATTAGCCTTAGATTTCAAACCTTGTTCATATCCAAGACCTTTTTAGCTGGTATTAGACTTCAAATTTATGGGTAATAGACTTTTCCCCCAAACATGATTGAACTTGGTTTTTGGAGGGGGTGTTAGCCTTGGATTTTCGGACAAATTGATCCTGACTCGACGAGCCCCATTTGATTGAGTATTAGCCTTAGATTTCAAACCTTGTTCATATCGAAGCTCTTTTTAGTTTGTATTAGACTTCAAATTTATGGATAATAGAATTTTCCCCCAAACATGATTGAACTTGGTTTTTGGAGGGGGTGTTAGCCTTGGGTTTTAGGACAAATTGATCCTGACTTGACGAGCCCCATTTAAATGATTATTAGCCTTAGATTTCTAACCTTGTTCATATCCGAGACCTTTTTAGTTTGTATTAGACTTCAAATTTATGGGTAATAGACTTTTCCCCCAAACATGATTGAACTTGGTTTTTGGAGGGGGTGTTAGCCTTGGATTTTCGGACAAATTGATCCTGACTCGACGAGCCCCATTTGATTGAGTATTAGCCTTAGATTTCAAACCTTGTTCATATCGAAGCCGTTTTTAGTTGGTATTAGACTTCAAATTTATGGGTAATAGACTTTTCCCCCAAACATGATTGAACTTGGTTTTTGGAGGGGTGTTAGCCTTGGATTTTCGGACAAATTGATCCTGACTAGACGAGCCCCATTTAAAATTTGTATTAGCCTTATATTTGTAACCTTGTTCATATCCAATCCCTTTTTAGTTGGTATTAGATTTCAAATTTAAGGGTAATAGACTTTTCCCCCAAACATGATTGAACTTGGGTTTTGGAGGGGGTGTTAGCCTTGGATTTTCGGACAAATTGATCCTGACTCCACGAGCCCCATTTGATTGAGTATTAGCCTTAGATTTCAAACCTTGTTCATATCTAAGACCTTTTTAGTTGGTATTAGACTTCAAATTTATGGGTAATAGACTTTTCCCCCAAACATGATTGAACTTGGGTTTTGGAGGGGGTGTTAGCCTTGGATTTTCGGACAAATTGATCCTGACTCGACGAGCCCATTTGATTGAGTATTAGCCTTAGATTTCAAACCTTGTTCATATCTAAGACCTTTTTAGTTGGTATTAGACTTCAAATTTAAGGGTAATAGACTTTTTCCCCAAACATGATTGAACTTGGGTTTTGGAGGGGGTGTTAGCCTTGGATTTTCGGAAAAATTGATCCTGACTCGACGAGCCCCATTTGATTGAGTATTAGCCTTAGATTTCAAACCTTGTTCATATCCAAGACCTTTTTAGGTGGTATTAGACTTCAAATTTATGGGTAATAGACTTTTCCCCCAAACATGATTGAACTTGGTTTTTGGAGGGGGTGTTAGCCTTGGATTTTCGGACAAATTGATCCTGACTCGATGAGCCCCATTTGATTGAGTATTAGCCTTAGATTTCAAACCTTGTTCATATCGAAGCCCTTTTTAGTTTGTATTAGACTTCAAATTTATGGATAATAGAATTTTCCCCCAAACATGATTGAACTTGGTTTTTGGAGGGGGTGTTAGCCTTGGGTTTTAGGACAAATTGATCCTGACTTGACGAGCCCCATTTAAATGATTATTAGCCTTAGATTTCTAACCTTGTTCATATCCGAGACCTTTTTAGTTTGTATTAGACTCCAAATTTATGGGTAATAGACTTTTCCCCCAAACATGATTGAACTTGGGTTTTGGAGGGGGTGTTAGCCTTGGATTTTCGGACAAATTGATCCTGACTCGACGAGCCCCATTTGATTGAGTATTAGCCTTAGATTTCAAACCTTGTTCATATCTAAGACCTTTTTAGTTGGTATTAGACTTCAAATTTATGGGTAATAGACTTTTCCCCCAAACATGATTGAACTTGGGTTTTGGAGGGGGTGTTAGCCTTGGATTTTCGGACAAATTGATCCTGACTCCACGAGTCCCATTTGATTGAGTATTAGCCTTAGATTTCAAACCTTGTTCATATCCAAGACCTTTTTAGGTGGTATTAGACTTCAAATTTATGGGTAATAGACTTTTCCCCCAAACATGAGTGAACTTGGTTTTTGGAGGGGGTGTTAACATTGGATTTTCGGACAAATTGATCCTGACTCGACGAGCCCCATTTGATTGAGTATTAGCCTTAGATTTCAAACCTTGTTCATATCGAAGCCCTTTTTAGTTGGTATTAGACTTCAAATTTATGGGTAATAGACTTTTCCCCCAAACATGATTGAACTTGGTTTTTGGAGGGGGTGTTAGCCTTGGATTTTCGGACAAATTGATCCTGACTCGACGAGTCCCATTTGATTGAGTATTAGCCTTAGATTTCAAACCTTGTTCATATCCAAGCCCTTTTTAGTTGGTATTAGACTTCAAATTTAAGGGTAATAGACTTTTCCCCCAAACATGATTGAACTTGGGTTTTGGAGGGGGTGTTAGCCTTGGATTTTCAGACAAATTGATCCTGACTCCACGAGCCCCATTTGATTGAGTATTAGCCTTAGATTTCAAACCTTGTTCATATCCAAGACCTTTTTAGCTGGTATTAGACTTCAAATTTATGGGTAATAGACTTTTCCCCCAAACATGATTGAACTTGGTTTTTGGAGGGGGTGTTAGCCTTGGATTTTCGGACAAATTGATCCTGACTCGACGAGCCCCATTTGATTGAGTATTAGCCTTAGATTTCAAACCTTGTTCATATCTAAGACCTTTTTAGTTGGTATTAGACTTTAAATTTATGGGTAATAGACTTTTCCCCCAAACATGATTGAACTTGGTTTTTGGAGGGGGTGTTAGCCTTGGATTTTAGGACAAATTGATCCTGACTTGACGAGCCCCATTTAAATGATTATTAGCCTTAGATTTCTAACCTTGTTCATATCCAAGACCTTTTTAGTTTGTATTAGACTTCAAATTTATGGGTAATAGACTTTTCCCCCAAACATGATTGAACTTGGTTTTTGGAGGGGGTGTTAGCCTTGGATTTTCGGACAAATTGATCCTGACTCGACGAGTCCCATTTGATTGAGTATTAGCCTTAGATTTCAAACCTTGTTCATATCCAAGCCCTTTTTAGTTGGTATTAGACTTCAAATTTAAGGGTAATAGACTTTTCCCCCAAACATGATTGAACTTGGGTTTTGGAGGGGGTGTTAGCCTTGGATTTTCAGACAAATTGATCCTGACTCCACGAGCCCCATTTGATTGAGTATTAGCCTTAGATTTCAAACCTTGTTCATATCCAAGACCTTTTTAGCTGGTATTAGACTTCAAATTTATGGGTAATAGACTTTTCCCCCAAACATGATTGAACTTGGTTTTTGGAGGGGGTGTTAGCCTTGGATTTTCGGACAAATTGATCCTGACTCGACGAGCCCCATTTGATTGAGTATTAGCCTTAGATTTCAAACCTTGTTCATATCTAAGACCTTTTTAGTTGGTATTAGACTTCAAATTTATGGGTAATAGACTTTTCCCCCAAACATGATTGAACTTGGTTTTTGGAGGGGGTGTTAGCCTTGGATTTTAGGACAAATTGATCCTGACTTGACGAGCCCCATTTAAATGATTATTAGCCTTAGATTTCTAACCTTGTTCATATCCAAGACCTTTTTAGTTTGTATTAGACTTCAAATTTATGGGTAATAGACTTTTCCCCCAAACATGATTGAACTTGGTTTTTGGAGGGGGTGTTAGCCTTGGATTTTCGGACAAATTGATCCAGACTCGACGAGCCCCATTTGATTGAGTATTAGCCTTAGATTTCAAACTTTGTTCATATCTAAGACCTTTTTAGTTGGTATTAGACTTCAAATTTATGGGTAATAGACTTTTCCCCCAAACATGATTGAACTTGGGTTTTGGAGGGGGTGTTAGCCTTGGATTTTCGGACAAATTGATCCTGACTCCACGAGTCCCATTTGATTGAGTATTAGCCTTAGATTTCAAACCTTGTTCATATCTAAGACCTTTTTAGTTGGTATTAGACTTCAAATTTATGGGTAATAGACTTTTCCCCCAAACATGATTGAACTTGGGTTTTGGAGGGGGTGTTAGCCTTGGATTTTCGGACAAATTGATCCTGACTCCACGAGCCCCATTTGATTGAGTATTAGCCTTAGATTTCAAACCTTGTTCATATCCAAGACCTTTTTAGGTGGTATTAGACTTCAAATTTATGGGTAATAGACTTTTCCCCCAAACATGATTGAACTTGGTTTTTGGAGGGGGTGTTAGCCTTGGATTTTCGGACAAATTGATCCTGACTCGACGAGCCCCATTTGATTGAGTATTAGCCTTAGATTTCAAACCTTGTTCATATCTAAGACCTTTTTAGTTGGTATTAGACTTCAAATTTAAGGGTAATAGACTTTTTCCCCAAACATGATTGAACTTGGGTTTTGGAGGGGGTGTTAGCCTTGGATTTTCGGACAAATTGATCCTGACTCGACGAGCCCCATTTGATTGAGTATTAGCCTTAGATTTCAAACCTTGTTCATATCCAAGACCTTTTTAGGTGGTATTAGACTTCAAATTTATGGGTAATAGACTTTTCCCCCAAACATGATTGAACTTGGTTTTTGGAGGGGGTGTTAGCCTTGGATTTTAGGACAAATTGATCCTGACTTGACGAGCCCCATTTAAATGATTATTAGCCTTAGATTTCTAACCTTGTTCATATCCAAGACCTTTTTAGTTTGTATTAGACTTCAAATTTATGGGTAATAGACTTTTCCCCCAAACATGATTGAACTTGGTTTTTGGAGGGGGTGTTAGCCTTGGATTTTCGGACAAATTGATCCTGACTCGACGAGCCCCATTTGATTGAGTATTAGCCTTAGATTTCAAACCTTGTTCATATCGAAGCCCTTTTTAGTTGGTATTAGACTTCAAATTTATGGGTAATAGACTTTTCCCCCAAACATGATTGAACTTGGTTTTTGGAGGGGTGTTAGCCTTGGATTTTCGGACAAATTGATCCTGACTAGACGAGCCCCATTTAAAATTTGTATTAGCCTTATATTTGTAACCTTGTTCATATCCAATCCCTTTTTAGTTGGTATTAGACTTCAAATTTAAGGGTAATAGACTTTTCCCCCAAACATGATTGAACTTGGGTTTTGGAGGGGGTGTTAGCCTTGGATTTTCGGACAAATTGATCCTGACTCGACGAGCCCATTTGATTGAGTATTAGCCTTAGATTTCAAACCTTGTTCATATCTAAGACCTTTTTAGTTGGTATTAGACTTCAAATTTAAGAGTAATAGACTTTTTCCCCAAACATGATTGAACTTGGGTTTTGGAGGGGGTGTTAGCCTTGGATTTTCGGAAAAATTGATCCTGACTCGACGAGCCCCATTTGATTGAGTATTAGCCTTAGATTTCAAACCTTGTTCATATCCAAGACCTTTTTAGGTGGTATTAGACTTCAAATTTATGGGTAATAGACTTTTCCCCCAAACATGATTGAACTTGGTTTTTGGAGGGGGTGTTAGCCTTGGATTTTCGGACAAATTGATCCTGACTCGACGAGCCCCATTTGATTGAGTATTAGCCTTAGATTTCAAACCTTGTTCATATCGAAGCCCTTTTTAGTTTGTATTAGACTTCAAATTTATGGATAATAGAATTTTCCCCCAAACATGATTGAACTTGGTTTTTGGAGGGGGTGTTAGCCTTGGGTTTTAGGACAAATTGATCCTGACTTGACGAGCCCCATTTAAATGATTATTAGCCTTAGATTTCTAACCTTGTTCATATCCGAGACCTTTTTAGTTTGTATTAGACTCCAAATTTATGGGTAATAGACTTTTCCCCCAAACATGATTGAACTTGGGTTTTGGAGGGGGTGTTAGCCTTGGATTTTCGGACAAATTGATCCTGACTCGACGAGCCCCATTTGATTGAGTATTAGCCTTAGATTTCAAACCTTGTTCATATCTAAGACCTTTTTAGTTGGTATTAGACTTCAAATTTATGGGTAATAGACTTTTCCCCCAAACATGATTGAACTTGGGTTTTGGAGGGGGTGTTAGCCTTGGATTTTCGGACAAATTGATCCTGACTCCACGAGTCCCATTTGATTGAGTGTTAGCCTTAGATTTCAAACCTTGTTCATATCCAAGACCTTTTTAGGTGGTATTAGACTTCAAATTTATGGGTAATAGACTTTTCCCCCAAACATGATTGAACTTGGCTTTTGGAGGGGGTGTTAGCCTTGGATTTTCGGACAAATTGATCCTGACTCGACGAGCCCCATTTGATTGAGTATTAGCCTTAGATTTCAAACCTTGTTCATATCTAAGACCTTTTTAGTTGGTATTAGACTTCAAATTTAACGGTAATAGACTTTTTCCCCAAACATGATTGAACTTGGGTTTTGGAGGGGGTGTTAGCCTTGGATTTTCGGACAAATTGATCCTTACTCGACGAGCCCCATTTGATTGAGTATTAGCCTTAGATTTCAAACCTTGTTCATATCCAAGACCTTTTTAGGTGGTATTAGACTTCAAATTTATGGGTAATAGACTTTTCCCCCAAACATGATTGAACTTGGTTTTTGGAGGGGGTGTTAGCCTTGGATTTTCGGACAAATTGATCCTGACTCGACGAGCCCCATTTGATTGAGTATTAGCCTTAGATTTCAAACCTTGTTCATATCTAAGACCTTTTTAGTTGGTATTAGACTTCAAATTTATGGGTAATAGACTTTTCCCCCAAACATGATTGAACTTGGGTTTTGGAGGGGGGGTTAGCCTTGGATTTTCGGACAAATTGATCCTGACTCCACGAGCCCCATTTGTTTGAGTATTAGCCTTAGATTTCAAACCTTGTTCATATCCAAGACCTTTTTAGGTGGTATTAGACTTCAAATTTATGGGTAATAGACTTTTCCCCCAAACATGATTGAACTTGGTTTTTGGAGGGGGTGTTAGCCTTGGATTTTCGGACAAATTGATCCTGACTCGGCGAGCCCCATTTGATTGAGTATTAGCCTTAGATTTCAAACCTTGTTCATATCTAAGACCTTTTTAGTTGGTATTAGACTTCAAATTTAAGGGTAATAGACTTTTTCCCCAAACATGATTGAACTTGGGTTTTGGAGGGGGTGTTAGCCTTGGATTTTCGGACAAATTGATCCTGACTCGACGAGCCCTATTTGATTGAGTATTAGCCTTAGATTTCAAACCTTGTTCATATCCAAGACCTTTTTAGGTGGTATTAGACTTCAAATTTATGGGTAATAGACTTTTCCCCCAAACATGATTGAACTTGGTTTTTGGAGGGGGTGTTAGCCTTGGATTTTAGGACAAATTGATCCTGACTTGACGAGCCCCATTTAAATGATTATTAGCCTTAGATTTCTAACCTTGTTCATATCCAAGACCTTTTTAGTTTGTATTAGACTTCAAATTTATGGGTAATAGACTTTTCCCCCAAACATGATTGAACTTGGTTTTTGGAGGGGGTGTTAGCCTTGGATTTTCGGACAAATTGATCCTGACTCGACGAGCCCCATTTGATTGAGTATTAGCCTTAGATTTCAAACCTTGTTCATATCGAAGCCCTTTTTAGTTGGTATTAGACTTCAAATTTATGGGTAATAGACTTTTCCCCCAAACATGATTGAACTTGGTTTTTGGAGGGGTGTTAGCCTTGGATTTTCGGACAAATTGATCCTGACTAGACGAGCCCCATTTAAAATTTGTATTAGCCTTATATTTGTAACCTTGTTCATATCCAATCCCTTTTTAGTTGGTATTAGACTTCAAATTTAAGGGTAATAGACTTTTCCCCCAAACATGATTGAACTTGGGTTTTGGAGGGGGTGTTAGCCTTGGATTTTCGGACAAATTGATCCTGACTCGACGAGCCCCATTTGATTGAGTATTAGCCTTAGATTTCTAACCTTGTTCATATCGAAGCCCTTTTTAGTTGGTATTAGACTTCAAATTTATGGGTACTAGACTTTTCCCCCAAACATGATTGAACTTGGTTTTTGGAGGGGGTGTTAGCCTTGGATTTTCGGACAAATTGATCCTGACTAGACGAGCCCCATTTAAAATTTGTATTAGCCTTATATTTGTAACCTTGTTCATATCCAATCCCTTTTTAGTTGGTATTAGACTTCAAATTTAAGGGTAATAGACTTTTCCCCCAAACATGATTGAACTTGGGTTTTGGAGGGGGTGTTAGCCTTGGATTTTCGGACAAATTGATCCTGACTCGACGAGCCCCATTTGATTGAGTATTAGCCTTAGATTTCAAACCTTGTTCATATCGAAGCCCTTTTTAGTTGGTATTAGACTTCAAATTTATGGGTAATAGACTTTTCCCCCAAACATGATTGAACTTGGTTTTTGGAGGGGGTGTTAGCCTTGGATTTTAGGACAAATTGATCCTGACTTGACGAGCCCCATTTAAATGATTATTAGCCTTAGATTTCTAACCTTGTTCATATCCAAGACCTTTTTAGTTTGTATTAGACTTCAAATTTATGGGTAATAGACTTTTCCCCCAAACATGATTGAACTTGATTTTTGGAGGGGGTGTTAGCCTTGGATTTTCGGACAAATTGATCCTGACTCGACGAGCCCCATTTGATTGAGTATTAGCCTTAGATTTCAAACCTTGTTCATATCGAAGCCCTTTTTAGTTGGTATTAGACTTCAAATTTATGGGTAATAGACTTTTCCCCCAAACATGATTGAACTTGGTTTTTGGAGGGGTGTTAGCCTTGGATTTTCGGACAAATTGATCCTGACTAGACGAGCCCCATTTAAAATTTGTATTAGCCTTATATTTGTAACCTTGTTCATATCCAATCCCTTTTTAGTTGGTATTAGACTTCAAATTTAAGGGTAATAGACTTTTCCCCCAAACATGATTGAACTTGGGTTTTGGAGGGGGTGTTAGCCTTGGATTTTCGGACAAATTGATCCTGACTCGACGAGCCCCATTTGATTGAGTATTAGCCTTAGATTTCTAACCTTGTTCATATCGAAGCCCTTTTTAGTTGGTATTAGACTTCAAATTTATGGGTACTAGACTTTTCCCCCAAACATGATTGAACTTGGTTTTTGGAGGGGGTGTTAGCCTTGGATTTTCGGACAAATTGATCCTAACTAGACGAGCCCCATTTAAAATTTGTATTAGCCTTATATTTTGTAACCTTGTTCATATCCAATCCCTTTTTAGTTGGTATTAGACTTCAAATTTAAGGGTAATAGACTTTTCCCCCAAACATGATTGAACTTGGGTTTTGGAGGGGGTGTTAGCCTTGGATTTTCGGACAAATTGATCCTGACTCGACGAGCCCCATTTGATTGAGTATTAGCCTTAGATTTCAAACCTTGTTCATATCGAAGCCCTTTTTAGTTGGTATTAGACTTCAAATTTATGGGTAATAGACTTTTCCCCCAAACATGATTGAACTTGGTTTTTGGAGGGGTGTTAGCCTTGGATTTTCGGACAAATTGATCCTGACTAGACGAGCCCCATTTAAAATTTGTATTAGCCTTATATTTGTAACCTTGTTCATATCCAATCCCTTTTTAGTTGGTATTAGACTTCAAATTTAAGGGTAATAGACTTTTCCCCCAAACATGATTGAACTTGGGTTTTGGAGGGGGTGTTAGCCTTGGATTTTCGGACAAATTGATCCTGACTCGACGAGCCCCATTTGATTGAGTATTAGCCTTAGATTTCTAACCTTGTTCATATCGAAGCCCTTTTTAGTTGGTATTAGACTTCAAATTTATGGGTACTAGACTTTTCCCCCAAACATGATTGAACTTGGTTTTTGGAGGGGGTGTTAGCCTTGGATTTTCGGACAAATTGATCCTGACTAGACGAGCCCCATTTAAAATTTGTATTAGCCTTATATTTGTAACCTTGTTCATATCCAATCCCTTTTTAGTTGGTATTAGACTTCAAATTTAAGGGTAATAGACTTTTCCCCCAAACATGATTGAACTTGGGTTTTGGAGGGGGTGTTAGCCTTGGATTTTCGGACAAATTGATCCTGACTCGACGAGCCCCATTTGATTGAGTATTAGCCTTAGATTTCAAACCTTGTTCATATCGAAGCCCTTTTTAGTTGGTATTAGACTTCAAATTTATGGGTAATAGACTTTTCCCCCAAACATGATTGAACTTGGTTTTTGGAGGGGGTGTTAGCCTTGGATTTTAGGACAAATTGATCCTGACTTGACGAGCCCCATTTAAATGATTATTAGCCTTAGATTTCTAACCTTGTTCATATCCAAGACCTTTTTAGTTTGTATTAGACTTCAAATTTATGGGTAATAGACTTTTCCCCCAAACATGATTGAACTTGGTTTTTGGAGGGGGTGTTAGCCTTGGATTTTCGGACAAATTGATCCTGACTCGACGAGCCCCATTTGATTGAGTATTAGCCTTAGATTTCAAACCTTGTTCATATCGAAGCCCTTTTTAGTTGGTATTAGACTTCAAATTTATGGGTAATAGACTTTTCCCCCAAACATGATTGAACTTGGTTTTTGGAGGGGTGTTAGCCTTGGATTTTCGGACAAATTGATCCTGACTAGACGAGCCCCATTTAAAATTTGTATTAGCCTTATATTTGTAACCTTGTTCATATCCAATCCCTTTTTAGTTGGTATTAGACTTCAAATTTAAGGGTAATAGACTTTTCCCCCAAACATGATTGAACTTGGGTTTTGGAGGGGGTGTTAGCCTTGGATTTTCGGACAAATTGATCCTGACTCGACGAGCCCCATTTGATTGAGTATTAGCCTTAGATTTCTAACCTTGTTCATATCGAAGCCCTTTTTAGTTGGTATTAGACTTCAAATTTATGGGTACTAGACTTTTCCCCCAAACATGATTGAACTTGGTTTTTGGAGGGGGTGTTAGCCTTGGATTTTCGGACAAATTGATCCTAACTAGACGAGCCCCATTTAAAATTTGTATTAGCCTTATATTTTGTAACCTTGTTCATATCCAATCCCTTTTTAGTTGGTATTAGACTTCAAATTTAAGGGTAATAGACTTTTCCCCCAAACATGATTGAACTTGGGTTTTGGAGGGGGTGTTAGCCTTGGATTTTCGGACAAATTGATCCTGACTCGACGAGCCCCATTTGATTGAGTATTAGCCTTAGATTTCAAACCTTGTTCATATCGAAGCCCTTTTTAGTTGGTATTAGACTTCAAATTTATGGGTAATAGACTTTTCCCCCAAACATGATTGAACTTGGTTTTTGGAGGGGTGTTAGCCTTGGATTTTCGGACAAATTGATCCTGACTAGACGAGCCCCATTTAAAATTTGTATTAGCCTTATATTTGTAACCTTGTTCATATCCAATCCCTTTTTAGTTGGTATTAGACTTCAAATTTAAGGGTAATAGACTTTTCCCCCAAACATGATTGAACTTGGGTTTTGGAGGGGGTGTTAGCCTTGGATTTTCGGACAAATTGATCCTGACTCGACGAGCCCCATTTGATTGAGTATTAGCCTTAGATTTCAAACCTTGTTCATATCGAAGCCCTTTTTAGTTGGTATTAGACTTCAAATTTATGGGTAATAGACTTTTCCCCCAAACATGATTGAACTTGGTTTTTGGAGGGGGTGTTAGCCTTGGATTTTAGGACAAATTGATCCTGACTTGACGAGCCCCATTTAAATGATTATTAGCCTTAGATTTCTAACCTTGTTCATATCCAAGACCTTTTTAGTTTGTATTAGACTTCAAATTTATGGGTAATAGACTTTTCCCCCAAACATGATTGAACTTGATTTTTGGAGGGGGTGTTAGCCTTGGATTTTCGGACAAATTGATCCTGACTCGACGAGCCCCATTTGATTGAGTATTAGCCTTAGATTTCAAACCTTGTTCATATCGAAGCCCTTTTTAGTTGGTATTAGACTTCAAATTTATGGGTAATAGACTTTTCCCCCAAACATGATTGAACTTGGTTTTTGGAGGGGTGTTAGCCTTGGATTTTCGGACAAATTGATCCTGACTAGACGAGCCCCATTTAAAATTTGTATTAGCCTTATATTTGTAACCTTGTTCATATCCAATCCCTTTTTAGTTGGTATTAGACTTCAAATTTAAGGGTAATAGACTTTTCCCCCAAACATGATTGAACTTGGGTTTTGGAGGGGGTGTTAGCCTTGGATTTTCGGACAAATTGATCCTGACTCGACGAGCCCCATTTGATTGAGTATTAGCCTTAGATTTCTAACCTTGTTCATATCGAAGCCCTTTTTAGTTGGTATTAGACTTCAAATTTATGGGTACTAGACTTTTCCCCCAAACATGATTGAACTTGGTTTTTGGAGGGGGTGTTAGCCTTGGATTTTCGGACAAATTGATCCTAACTAGACGAGCCCCATTTAAAATTTGTATTAGCCTTATATTTTGTAACCTTGTTCATATCCAATCCCTTTTTAGTTGGTATTAGACTTCAAATTTAAGGGTAATAGACTTTTCCCCCAAACATGATTGAACTTGGGTTTTGGAGGGGGTGTTAGCCTTGGATTTTCGGACAAATTGATCCTGACTCGACGAGCCCCATTTGATTGAGTATTAGCCTTAGATTTCAAACCTTGTTCATATCGAAGCCCTTTTTAGTTGGTATTAGACTTCAAATTTATGGGTAATAGACTTTTCCCCCAAACATGATTGAACTTGGTTTTTGGAGGGGTGTTAGCCTTGGATTTTCGGACAAATTGATCCTGACTAGACGAGCCCCATTTAAAATTTGTATTAGCCTTATATTTGTAACCTTGTTCATATCCAATCCCTTTTTAGTTGGTATTAGACTTCAAATTTAAGGGTAATAGACTTTTCCCCCAAACATGATTGAACTTGGGTTTTGGAGGGGGTGTTAGCCTTGGATTTTCGGACAAATTGATCCTGACTCGACGAGCCCCATTTGATTGAGTATTAGCCTTAGATTTCTAACCTTGTTCATATCGAAGCCCTTTTTAGTTGGTATTAGACTTCAAATTTATGGGTACTAGACTTTTCCCCCAAACATGATTGAACTTGGTTTTTGGAGGGGGTGTTAGCCTTGGATTTTCGGACAAATTGATCCTGACTAGACGAGCCCCATTTAAAATTTGTATTAGCCTTATATTTGTAACCTTGTTCATATCCAATCCCTTTTTAGTTGGTATTAGACTTCAAATTTAAGGGTAATAGACTTTTCCCCCAAACATGATTGAACTTGGGTTTTGGAGGGGGTGTTAGCCTTGGATTTTCGGACAAATTGATCCTGACTCGACGAGCCCCATTTGATTGAGTATTAGCCTTAGATTTCAAACCTTGTTCATATCGAAGCCCTTTTTAGTTGGTATTAGACTTCAAATTTATGGGTAATAGACTTTTCCCCCAAACATGATTGAACTTGGTTTTTGGAGGGGGTGTTAGCCTTGGATTTTAGGACAAATTGATCCTGACTTGACGAGCCCCATTTAAATGATTATTAGCCTTAGATTTCTAACCTTGTTCATATCCAAGACCTTTTTAGTTTGTATTAGACTTCAAATTTATGGGTAATAGACTTTTCCCCCAAACATGATTGAACTTGGTTTTTGGAGGGGGTGTTAGCCTTGGATTTTCGGACAAATTGATCCTGACTCGACGAGCCCCATTTGATTGAGTATTAGCCTTAGATTTCAAACCTTGTTCATATCGAAGCCCTTTTTAGTTGGTATTAGACTTCAAATTTATGGGTAATAGACTTTTCCCCCAAACATGATTGAACTTGGTTTTTGGAGGGGTGTTAGCCTTGGATTTTCGGACAAATTGATCCTGACTAGACGAGCCCCATTTAAAATTTGTATTAGCCTTATATTTGTAACCTTGTTCATATCCAATCCCTTTTTAGTTGGTATTAGACTTCAAATTTAAGGGTAATAGACTTTTCCCCCAAACATGATTGAACTTGGGTTTTGGAGGGGGTGTTAGCCTTGGATTTTCGGACAAATTGATCCTGACTCGACGAGCCCCATTTGATTGAGTATTAGCCTTAGATTTCTAACCTTGTTCATATCGAAGCCCTTTTTAGTTGGTATTAGACTTCAAATTTATGGGTACTAGACTTTTCCCCCAAACATGATTGAACTTGGTTTTTGGAGGGGGTGTTAGCCTTGGATTTTCGGACAAATTGATCCTAACTAGACGAGCCCCATTTAAAATTTGTATTAGCCTTATATTTTGTAACCTTGTTCATATCCAATCCCTTTTTAGTTGGTATTAGACTTCAAATTTAAGGGTAATAGACTTTTCCCCCAAACATGATTGAACTTGGGTTTTGGAGGGGGTGTTAGCCTTGGATTTTCGGACAAATTGATCCTGACTCGACGAGCCCCATTTGATTGAGTATTAGCCTTAGATTTCAAACCTTGTTCATATCGAAGCCCTTTTTAGTTGGTATTAGACTTCAAATTTATGGGTAATAGACTTTTCCCCCAAACATGATTGAACTTGGTTTTTGGAGGGGTGTTAGCCTTGGATTTTCGGACAAATTGATCCTGACTAGACGAGCCCCATTTAAAATTTGTATTAGCCTTATATTTGTAACCTTGTTCATATCCAATTCCTTTTTAGTTGGTATTAGACTTCAAATTTAAGGGTAATAGACTTTTCCCCCAAACATGATTGAACTTGGGTTTTGGAGGGGGTGTTAGCCTTGGATTTTCGGACAAATTGATCCTGACTCGACGAGCCCCATTTGATTGAGTATTAGCCTTAGATTTCAAACCTTGTTCATATCGAAGCCCTTTTTAGTTGGTATTAGACTTCAAATTTATGGGTACTAGACTTTTCCCCCAAACATGATTGAACTTGGTTTTTGGAGGGGGTGTTAGCCTTGGATTTTCGGACAAATTGATCCTGACTAGACGAGCCCCATTTAAAATTTGTATTAGCCTTATATTTGTAACCTTGTTCATATCCAATCCCTTTTTAGTTGGTATTAGACTTCAAATTTAAGGGTAATAGACTTTTCCCCCAAACATGATTGAACTTGGGTTTTGGAGGGGGTGTTAGCCTTAGATTTTCGGACAAATTGATCCTGACTCGACGAGCCCCATTTGATTGAGTATTAGCCTTAGATTTCAAACCTTGTTCATATCGAAGCCCTTTTTAGTTGGTATTAGACTTCAAATTTATGGGTAATAGACTTTTCCCCCAAACATGATTGAACTTGGTTTTTGGAGGGGTGTTAGCCTTGGATTTTCGGACAAATTGATCCTGACTAAACGAGCCCCATTTAAAATTTGTATTAGCCTTATATTTGTAACCTTGTTCATATCCAATCCCTTTTTAGTTGGTATTAGACTTCAAATTTAAGGGTAATAGACTTTTCCCCCAAACATGATTAAACTTGGGTTTTGGAGGGGGTGTTAGCCTTGGATTTTCGGACAAATTGATCCTGACTCCACGAGCCCCATTTGATTGAGTATTAGCCTTAGATTTCAAACCTTGTTCATATCTAAGACCTTTTTAGTTGGTATTAGACTTCAAATTTATGGGTAATAGACTTTTCCCCCAAACATGATTGAACTTGGGTTTTGGAGGGGGTGTTAGCCTTGGATTTTCGGACAAATTGATCCTGACTCCACGAGCCCCATTTGATTGAGTATTAGCCTTAGATTTCAAACCTTGTTCATATCCAAGACCTTTTTAGGTGGTATTAGACTTCAAATTTATGGGTAATAGACTTTTCCCCCAAACATGATTGAACTTGGGTTTTGGAGGGGGTGTTAGCCTTGGATTTTCGGACAAATTGATCCTGACTCCACGAGCCCCATTTGATTGAGTATTAGCCTTAGATTTCAAACCTTGTTCATATCCAAGACCTTTTTAGGTGGTATTAGACTTCAAATTTATGGGTAATAGACTTTTCCCCCAAACATGATTGAACTTGGTTTTTGGAGGGGGTGTTAGCCTTGGATTTTCGGACAAATTAATCCTGACTCGACGAGCCCCATTTGATTCAGTATTAGCCTTAGATTTCAAACCTTGTTCATATCTAAGACCTTTTTAGTTGGTATTAGACTTCAAATTTAAGGGTAATAGACTTTTCACCCAAACATGATTGAACTTGGGTTTTGGAGGGGGTGTTAGCCTTGGATTTTCGGACAAATTGATCCTGACTCCACGAGCCCCATTTGATTGAGTATTAGCCTTAGATTTCAAACCTTGTTCATATCCAAGACCTTTTTAGGTGGTATTAGACTTCAAATTTAAGGGTAATAGACTTTTCCCCCAAACATGATTGAACTTGGTTTTTGGAGGGGGTGTTAGCCTTGGATTTTAGGACAAATTGATCCTGACTTGACGAGCCCCATTTAAATGATTATTAGCCTTAGATTTCTAACCTTGTTCATATCCAAGACCTTTTTAGTTTGTATTAGACTTCAAATTTATGGGTAATAGACTTTTCCCCCAAACATGATTGAACTTGGTTTTTGGAGGGGGTGTTAGCCTTGGATTTTCGGACAAATTGATCCTGACTCGACGAGCCCCATTTAAAATTTGTATTAGCCTTATATTTGTAACCTTGTTCATATCCAATCCCTTTTTAGTTGGTATTAGACTTCAAATTTAAGGGTAATAGACTTTTCCCCCAAACATGATTGAACTTGGGTTTTGGAGGGGGTGTTAGCCTTGGATTTTCGGACAAATTGATCCTGACTCCACGAGCCCCTTTTGATTGAGTATTAGCCTTAGATTTCAAACCTTGTTCATATCTAAGACCTTTTTAGTTGGTATTAGACTTCAAATTTATGGGTAATAGACTTTTCCCCCAAACATGATTGAACTTGGGTTTTGGAGGGGGTGTTAGCCTTGGATTTTCGGACAAATTGATCCTGACTCGACGAGCCCCATTTAAATGATTATTAGCCTTAGATTTCTAACCTTGCTCATATCCAAGACCTTTTTAGTTGGTATTAGACTTCAAATTTAAGGGTAATAGACTTTTCCCCCAAACATGATTGAACTTGGTTTTTGGAGGGGGTGTTAGCCTTGGATTTTCGGACAAATTGATCTTGACTCGACGAGCCCCATTTGATTGAGTATTAGCCTTAGATTTCAAACCTTGTTCATATCGAAGCCCTTTTTAGTTTGTATTAGACTTCAAATTTATGGATAATAGAATTTTCCCCCAAACATGATTGAACTTGGTTTTTGGAGGGGGTGTTAGCCTTGGATTTTAGGACAAATTGATCCTGACTTGACGAGCCCCATTTAAATGATTATTAGCCTTAGATTTCTAACCTTGTTCATATCCGAGACCTTTTTAGTTTGTATTAGACTTCAAATTTAAGGGTAATAGACTTTTCCCCCAAACATGATTGAACTTGGGTTTTGGAGGGGGTGTTAGCCTTGGATTTTCGGACAAATTGATCCTGACTCGACGAGCCCCATTTGATTGAGTATTAGCCTTAGATTTCAAACCTTGTTCATATCGAAGCCCTTTTTAGTTGGTATTAGACTTCAAATTTATGGGTACTAGACTTTTCCCCCAAACATGATTGAACTTGGTTTTTGGAGGGGGTGTTAGCCTTGGATTTTCGGACAAATTGATCCTGACTAGACGAGCCCCATTTAAAATTTGTATTAGCCTTATATTTGTAACCTTGTTCATATCCAATCCCTTTTTAGTTGGTATTAGACTTCAAATTTAAGGGTAATAGACTTTTCCCCCAAACATGATTGAACTTGGGTTTTGGAGGGGGTGTTAGCCTTGGATTTTCGGACAAATTGATCCTGACTCGACGAGCCCCATTTGATTGAGTATTAGCCTTAGATTTCAAACCTTGTTCATATCGAAGCCCTTTTTAGTTGGTATTAGACTTCAAATTTATGGGTAATAGACTTTTCCCCCAAACATGATTGAACTTGGTTTTTGGAGGGGTGTTAGCCTTGGATTTTCGGACAAATTGATCCTGACTAGACGAGCCCCATTTAAAATTTGTATTAGCCTTATATTTGTAACCTTGTTCATATCCAATCCCTTTTTAGTTGGTATTAGACTTCAAATTTAAGGGTAATAGACTTTTCCCCCAAACATGATTGAACTTGGGTTTTGGAGGGGGTGTTAGCCTTGGATTTTCGGACAAATTGATCCTGACTCCACGAGCCCCATTTGATTGAGTATTAGCCTTAGATTTCAAACCTTGTTCATATCTAAGACCTTTTTAGTTGGTATTAGACTTCAAATTTATGGGTAATAGACTTTTCCCCCAAACATGATTGAACTTGGGTTTTGGAGGGGGTGTTAGCCTTGGATTTTCGGACAAATTGATCCTGACTCCACGAGCCCCATTTGATTGAGTATTAGCCTTAGATTTCAAACCTTGTTCATATCCAAGACCTTTTTAGGTGGTATTAGACTTCAAATTTATGGGTAATAGACTTTTCCCCCAAACATGATTGAACTTGGGTTTTGGAGGGGGTGTTAGCCTTGGATTTTCGGACAAATTGATCCTGACTCCACGAGCCCCATTTGATTGAGTATTAGCCTTAGATTTCAAACCTTGTTCATATCCAAGACCTTTTTAGGTGGTATTAGACTTCAAATTTATGGGTAATAGACTTTTCCCCCAAACATGATTGAACTTGGTTTTTGGAGGGGGTGTTAGCCTTGGATTTTCGGACAAATTGATCCTGACTCGACGAGCCCCATTTGATTCAGTATTAGCCTTAGATTTCAAACCTTGTTCATATCTAAGACCTTTTTAGTTGGTATTAGACTTCAAATTTAAGGGTAATAGACTTTTCACCCAAACATGATTGAACTTGGGTTTTGGAGGGGGTGTTAGCCTTGGATTTTCGGACAAATTGATCCTGACTCCACGAGCCCCATTTGATTGAGTATTAGCCTTAGATTTCAAACCTTGTTCATATCCAAGACCTTTTTAGGTGGTATTAGACTTCAAATTTAAGGGTAATAGACTTTTCCCCCAAACATGATTGAACTTGGTTTTTGGAGGGGGTGTTAGCCTTGGATTTTAGGACAAATTGATCCTGACTTGACGAGCCCCATTTAAATGATTATTAGCCTTAGATTTCTAACCTTGTTCATATCCAAGACCTTTTTAGTTTGTATTACACTTCAAATTTATGGGTAATAGACTTTTCCCCCAAACATGATTGAACTTGGTTTTTGGAGGGGGTGTTAGCCTTGGATTTTCGGACAAATTGATCCTGACTCGACGAGCCCCATTTAAAATTTGTATTAGCCTTATATTTGTAACCTTGTTCATATCCAATCCCTTTTTAGTTGGTATTAGACTTCAAATTTAAGGGTAATAGACTTTTCCCCCAAACATGATTGAACTTGGGTTTTGGAGGGGGTGTTAGCCTTGGATTTTCGGACAAATTGATCCTGACTCCACGAGCCCCTTTTGATTGAGTATTAGCCTTAGATTTCAAACCTTGTTCATATCTAAGACCTTTTTAGTTGGTATTAGACTTCAAATTTATGGGTAATAGACTTTTCCTCCAAACATGATTGAACTTGGGTTTTGGAGGGGGTGTTAGCCTTGGATTTTCGGACAAATTGATCCTGACTCGACGAGCCCCATTTAAATGATTATTAGCCTTAGATTTCTAACCTTGTTCATATCCGAGACCTTTTTAGTTTGTATTAGACTTCAAATTTATGGGTAATAGACTTTTCCCCCAAACATGATTGAACTTGGTTTTTGGAGGGGGTGTTAGACTTGGATTTTCGGACAAATTGATCCTGACTCGACGAGCCCCATTTGATTGAGTATTAGCCTTAGATTTCAAACCTTGTTCATATCGAAGCCCTTTTTAGTTGGTATTAGACTTCAAATTTATGGGTAATAGACTTTTCCCCCAAACATGATTGAACTTGGTTTTTGTAGGGGTGTTAGCCTTGGATTTTCGGACAAATTGATCCTGACTCCACGAGCCCCATTTAAAATTTGTATTAGCCTTATATTTGTAACCTTGTTCATATCCAATCCCTTTTTAGTTGGTATTAGACTTCAAATTTAAGGGTAATAGACTTTTCCCCCAAACATGATTGAACTTGGGTTTTGGAGGGGGTGTTAGCCTTGGATTTTCGGACAAATTGATCCTGACTCCACGAGCCCCATTTGATTGAGTATTAGCCTTAGATTTCAAACCTTGTTCATATCTAAGACCTTTTTATTTGGTATTAGACTTCAAATTTATGGGTAATAGACTTTTCCCCCAAACATGATTGAACTTGGGTTTTGGAGGGGGTGTTAGCCTTGGATTTTCGGACAAATTGATCCTGACTCCACGAGCCCCATTTGATTGAGTATTAGCCTTAGATTTCAAACCTTGTTCATATCCAAGACCTTTTTAGGTGGTATTAGACTTCAAATTTATGGGTAATAGACTTTTCCCCCAAACATGATTGAACTTGGGTTTTGGAGGGGGTGTTAGCCTTGGATTTTCGGACAAATTGATCCTGACTCCACGAGCCCCATTTGATTGAGTATTAGCCTTAGATTTCAAACCTTGTTCATATCTAAGACCTTTTTAGTTGGTATTAAACTTCAAATTTAAGGGTAATAGACTTTTTCCCCAAACATGATTGAACTTGGGTTTTGGAGGGGGTGTTAGCCTTGGATTTTCGGACAAATTGATCCTGACTCGACGAGCCCCATTTGATTGAGTATTAGCCTTAGATTTCAAACCTTGTTCATATCCAAGACCTTTTTAGGTGGTATTAGACTTCAAATTTATGGGTAATAGACTTTTCCCCCAAACATGATTGAACTTGGTTTTTGGAGGGGGTGTTAGCCTTGGATTTTAGGACAAATTGATCCTGACTTGACGAGCCCCATTTAAATGATTATTAGCCTTAGATTTCTAACCTTGTTCATATCCAAGACCTTTTTAGTTTGTATTAGACTTCAAATTTATGGGTAATAGACTTTTCCCCCAAACATGATTGAACTTGGTTTTTGGAGGGGGTGTTAGCCTTGGATTTTCGGACAAATTGATCCTGACTCGACGAGCTCCATTTGATTGAGTATTAGCCTTAGATTTCAAACCTTGTTCATATCGAAGCCCTTTTTAGTTGGTATTAGACTTCAAATTTATGGGTACTAGACTTTTCCCCCAAACATGATTGAACTTGGTTTTTGGAGGGGGTGTTAGCCTTGGATTTTCGGACAAATTGATCCTGACTAGACGAGCCCCATTTAAAATTTGTATTAGCCTTATATTTGTAACCTTGTTCATATCCAATCCCTTTTTAGTTGGTATTAGACTTCAAATTTAAGGGTAATAGACTTTTCCCCCAAACATGATTGAACTTGGGTTTTGGAGGGGGTGTTAGCCTTGGATTTTCGGACAAATTGATCCTGACTCCACGAGCCCCATTTGATTGAGTATTAGCCTTAGATTTCAAACCTTGTTCATATCTAAGACCTTTTTAGTTGGTATTAGACTTCAAATTTATGGGTAATAGACTTTTCCCCCAAACATGATTGAACTTGGGTTTTGGAGGGGGTGTTATCCTTGGATTTTCGGACAAATTGATCCTGACTCGACGAGCCCCATTTAAATGATTATTAGCCTTAGATTTCTAACCTTGCTCATATCCAAGACCTTTTTAGTTGGTATTAGACTTCAAATTTAAGGGTAATAGACTTTTCCCCCAAACATGATTGAACTTGGTTTTTGGAGGGGGTGTTAACCTTGGATTTTCGGACAAATTGATCCTAACTCGACGAGCCCCATTTGATTGAGTATTAGCCTTAGATTTCAAACCTTGTTCATATCGAAGCCCTTTTTAGTTGGTATTAGACTTCAAATTTATGGGTAATAGACTTTTCCCCCAAACATGATTGAACATGGTTTTGGAGGGGGTGTTAGCCTTGGATTTTTGAACAAATTGACCCTGACTCGACGAGCCCCATTTAAATGATTATTAGCCTTATATTTCTAACCTTGTTCATATCCAAGACCTTTTTAGTTGGTATTAGTCTTCAAATTTATGGGTAAAAGACTTTTCCCCCAATCATGATTGAACTTGGTTTTTGGAGGGGGTGTTAGCCTTGGATTTTCGGACAAATTGATCCTGACTCGACAAGCCCCATTTAAATGATTGTTAGCCTTAGATTTCTAACCTTGCTCATATCCAAGACCTTTTTAGTTGGTATTAGACTTCAAATTTAAGGGTAATAGACTTTTCCCCCAAACATGATTGAACTTGGTTTTTGGAGGGGGTGTTAACCTTGGATTTTCGGACAAATTGATCCTGACTCGACGAGCCCCATTTGATTGAGTATTAGTCTTAGATTTCAAACCTTGTTCATATGGAAGCCCTTTTTAGTTGGTATTAGACTTCAAATTTATGGGTAATAGACTTTTTCCCAAAACATGATTGAACTTGGTTTTTGGAGGGGTGTTAGCCTTGGATTTTCGGACAAATTGATTTTGACTAGACGAGCCCCATTTAAAATTTGTATTAGCCTTATATTTGTAACCTTGTTCATATCCAATCCCTTTTTAGTTGGTATTAGACTTCAAATTTAAGGGTAATAGACTTTTCCCCCAAACATGATTGAACTTGGGTTTTGGAGGGGGTGTTAGCCTTGGATTTTCAGACAAATTGATCCTGACTCCACGAGCCCCATTTGATTGAGTATTAGCCTTAGATTTCAAACCTTGTTCATATCTAAGACCTTTTTAGTTGGTATTAGACTTCAAATTTATGGGTAATAGACTTTTCCCCCAAACATGATTGAACTTGGTTTTTGGAGGGGGTGTTAGCCTTGGATTTTCGGACAAATTGATCCATACTTGACGAGCCCCATTTAAATGATTATTAGCCTTAGATTTCTAACCTTGTTCATATCCAAAACCTTTTTAGTTGGTATTAAACTTCAAATTTATGGGTAATAGACTTTTCCCCGAAGCATGATTGAACTTGGTTTTTGGAGGGGTGTTAGCCTTAGATTTTCGGACAAATTGATCCTGACTAGACGAGCGCTATTTAAATGAGTATTAGCCTTATATTTGTAACCTTGTTCATATCCAAGCCATTTTTAGTTGGTATTAGACTTCAATTTTATGGGTAATAGACTTTTTCCCCAAGCATGATTGAACTTGGTTTTTGGAGGGGGTGTTAGCCTTTGATTTTCGCACAAATTGATCCTGACTTGACGAGCCCCATTTGATTGAGTATTAGCCTTAGATTTCAAACCTTGATCATATCCAAGACCTTTTTAGTTGGTATTAGACTTCAAATTTATGGGTAATAGACTTTTCCCCCAAACATGATTGAACTTGGTTTTTGGAGGGGGTGTTAGCCTTGGATTTTCGGACAAATTGATCCATACTCGACGAGCCCCATTTAAATGATTATTAGCCTTAGATTTATAACCTTGTTCATATCCAAGACCTTTTTAGTTGGTATTAGACTTCAAATTTATGGGTAATAGACTTTTCCCCCAAACATGATTGAACTTGGTTTTGGAGGGGGTGTTAGCCTTGGATTTTCGGACAAATTGATCCTAACTCGACGAGCCCCATTTAAATGATTATTAGCCTTAGATTTCTAACCTTGTTCATATCCAAGACCTTTTTAGTTGGTATTAGACTTCAAATTTATGGGTAATAGACTTTTCCCCCAAACATGATTGAACTTGGTTTTTGGAGGGGGTGTTAGCCTTGGATTTTCAGACAAATTGATCCTGACTCGACGAGCCCCATTTAAATGATTATTAGCCTTAGATTTCTAACCTTGCTCATATCCAAGACCTTTTTAGTTGGTATTAGACTTCAAATTTAAGGGTAATAGACTTTTCCCCCAAACATGAGTGAACTTGGTTTTTGGAGGGGGTGTTAACATTGGATTTTCGGACAAATTGATCCTGACTCGACGAGCCCCATTTGATTGAGTATTAGCCTTAGATTTCAAACCTTGTTCATATCGAAGCCCTTTTTAGTTGGTATTAGACTTCAAATTTATGGGTAATAGACTTTTCCCCCAAACATGATTGAACTTGGTTTTTGGAGGGGTGTTAGCCTTGGATTTTCGGACAAATTGATCCTGACTAGACGAGCCCCATTTAAATGATTATTAGCCTTAGATTTCTAACCTTGCTCATATCCAAGACCTTTTTAGTTGGTATTAGACTTCAAATTTAAGGGTAATAGACTTTTCCCCCAAACATGAGTGAACTTGGTTTTTGGAGGGGGTGTTAACATTGGATTTTCGGACAAATTGATCCTGACTCGACGAGCCCCATTTGATTGAGTATTAGCCTTAGATTTCAAACCTTGATCATATCCAAGACCTTTTTAGTTGGTATTAGAATTCAAATTTATGGGTAATAGACTTTTCCCCCAAACATGATTGAACTTGGTTTTTGGAGGGGGTGTTAGCCTTGGATTTTCGGACAAATTGATCCATACTCGACGAGCCCCATTTAAATGATTATTAGCCTTAGATTTATAACCTTGTTCATATCCAAGACCTTTTTAGTTGGTATTAGACTTCAAATTTATGGGTAATAGACTTTTCCCCCAAACATGATTGAACTTGGTTTTGGAGGGGGTGTTAGCCTTGGATTTTCGGACAAATTGATCCTGACTCGACGAGCCCCATTTAAATGATTATTAGCCTTAGATTTCTAACCTTGTTCATATCCAAGACCTTTTTAGTTGGTATTAGACTTCAAATTTATGGGTAATAGACTTTTCCCCCAAACATGATTGAACTTGGTTTTTGGAGGGGGTGTTAGCCTTGGATTTTCGGACAAATTGATCCTGACTCGACGAGCCCCATTTAAATGATTATTAGCCTTAGATTTCTAACCTTGCTCATATCCAAGACCTTTTTAGTTGGTATTAGACTTCAAATTTAAGGGTAATAGACTTTTCCCCCAAACATGAGTGAACTTGGTTTTTGGAGGGGGTGTTAACATTGGATTTTCGGACAAATTGATCCTGACTCGACGAGCCCCATTTGATTGAGTATTAGCCTTAGATTTCAAACCTTGTTCATATCCAAGACCTTTTTAGTTGGTATTAGACTTCAAATTTATGGGTAATAGACTTTTCCCCCAAACATGATTGAACTTGGTTTTTGGAGGGGGTGTTAGCCTTGGATTTTCGGACAAATTGATCCATACTCGACGAGCCCCATTTAAATGATTATTAGCCTTAGATTTATAACCTTGTTCATATCCAAGACCTTTTTAGTTGGTATTAGACTTCAAATTTATGGGTAATAGACTTTTCCCCCAAACATGATTGAACTTGGTTTTGGAGGGGGTGTTAGCCTTGGATTTTCGGACAAATTGATCCTGACTCGACGAGCCCCATTTAAATGATTATTAGCCTTAGATTTCTAACCTTGTTCATATCCAAGACCTTTTTAGTTGGTATTAGACTTCAAATTTATGGGTAATAGACTTTTCCCCCAAACATGATTGAACTTGGTTTTTGGAGGGGGTGTTAGCCTTGGATTTTCGGACAAATTGATCCTGACTCTACGAGCCCCATTTAAATGATTATTAGCCTTAGATTTCTAACCTTGCTCATATCCAAGACCTTTTTAGTTGGTATTAGACTTCAAATTTAAGGGTAATAGACTTTTCCCCCAAACATGAGTGAACTTGGTTTTTGGAGGGGGTGTTAACATTGGATTTTCGGACAAATTGATCCTGACTCGACGAGCCCCATTTGATTGAGTATTAGCCTTAGATTTCAAACCTTGATCATATCCAAGACCTTTTTAGTTGGTATTAGAATTCAAATTTATGGGTAATAGACTTTTCCCCCAAACATGATTGAACTTGGTTTTTGGAGGGGGTGTTAGCCTTGGACTTTCGGACAAATTGATCCATACTCGACGAGCCCCATTTAAATGATTATTAGCCTTAGATTTATAACCTTGTTCATATCCAAGACCTTTTTAGTTGGTATTAGACTTCAAATTTATGGGTAATAGACTTTTCCCCCAAACATGATTGAACTTGGTTTTGGAGGGGGTGTTAGCCTTGGATTTTCGGACAAATTGATCCTGACTCGACGAGCCCCATTTAAATGATTATTAGCCTTAGATTTCTAACCTTGTTCATATCCAAGACCTTTTTAGTAGGTATTAGACTTCAAATTTATGGGTAATAGACTTTTCCCCCAAACATGATTGAACTTGGTTTTTGGAGGGGGTGTTAGCCTTGGATTTTCGGACAAATTGATCCTGACTCGACGAGCCCCATTTAAATGATTATTAGCCTTAGATTTCTAACCTTGCTCATATCCAAGACCTTTTTAGTTGGTATTAGACTTCAAATTTAAGGGTAATAGACTTTTCCCCCAAACATGAGTGAACTTGGTTTTTGGAGGGGGTGTTAACATTGGATTTTCGGACAAATTGATCCTGACTCGACGATCCCCAGTTGATTGAGTATTAGCCTTAGATTTCAAACCTTGTTCATATCGAAGCCCTTTTTAGTTGGTATTAGACTTCAAATTTATGGGTAATAGACTTTTCCCCCAAACATGATTGAACTTGGTTTTTGGAGGGGTGTTAGCCTTGGATTTTCGGACAAATTGATCCTGACTAGACGAGCCCCATTTAAAATTTGTATTAGCCTTATATTTGTAACCTTGTTCATATCCAAGACCTTTTTAGTTGGTATTAGACTTCAAATTTATGGGTAATAGACTTTTCCCCCAAACATGATTGAACTTGGTTTTTGGAGGGGGTGTTAGCCTTGGATTTTCGGACAAATTGATCCTGACTCGACGAGCCCCATTTAAATAATTATTGGCCTTAGATTTCTAACCTTGCTCATATCCAAGACCTTTTTAGTTGGTATTAGACTTCAAATTTAAGGGTAATAGACTTTTCCCCCAAACATGAGTGAACTTGGTTTTTGGAGGGGGTGTTAGCCTTGGATTTTCGGACAAATTGATCCTGACTAGACGAGCCCCATTTAAAATTTGTATTAGCTTTATATTTGTAACCTTGTTCATATCCAAGCCCTTTTTAGTTGGTATTAGACTTCAAATTTAAGGGTAATAGACTTTTCCCCCAACCATGATTGAACTTGGGTTTTGGAGGGGGTGTTAGCCTTGGATTTTCGGACAAATTGATCCTGACTCCACGAGCCCCATTTGATTGAGTATTACCCTTAGATTTCAAACCTTGTTCATATCCAAGACCTTTTTAGTTGGTATTAGACTTCAAATTTATGGGTAATAGACTTTTCCCCCAAACATGATTGAACTTGGTTTTTGGAGGGGGTGTTAGCCTTGGATTTTCGGACAAATTGATCCATACTCGACGAGCCCCATTTAAATGATTATTAGCCTTAGATTTCTAACCTTTTTCATATCCAAGACCTTTTTAGTTGGTATTAAACTTCAAATTTATGGTAATAGACTTTTCCCCCAAGCATGATTGAACTTGGTTTTTGGAGGGGTGTTAGCCTTAGATTTTCGGACAAATTGATCCTGACTAGACAAGACCTATTTAAATGAGTATTAGCCTTATATTTGTAACCTTGTTCATATCCAAGCCCTTTTTAGTTGGTATTAGAATTCAAATTTAAGGGTAATAGACTTTTCCCCCAAACATGATTGAACTTGGGTTTTGGAGGGGGTGTTAGCCTTGGCTTTTCGGACAAATTGATCCTGACTCGACGAGCCCCATTTGATTGAGTATTAGCCTTAGATTTCAAACCTTGATCATATCCAAGACCTTTTTAGTTGGTATTAGACTTCAAATTTATTGGTAATAGACTTTTCCCCCAAACATGATTGAACTTGGTTTTTGGAGGGGGTGTTAGCCTTGGATTTTCGGACAAATTGATCCTGACTAGACGAGCCCCATTTAAAATTTGTATTAGCTTTATATTTGTAACCTTGTTCATATCCAAGCCCTTTTTAGTTGGTATTAGACTTCAAATTTATGGGTAATAGACTTTTCCCCCAAACATGATTGAACTTGGTTTTTGGAGGGGTGTTAGCCTTGGATTTTCGGACAATTTGATCCTGACTAGACGAGCCCCATTTAAAATTTGTATTAGCCTTATATTTGTAACCTTGTTCATATCCAAGCCCTTTTTAGTTGGTATTAGACTTCAAATTTAAGGGTAATAGACTTTTCCCCCAACCATGATTGAACTTGGGTTTTGGAGGGGGTGTTAGCCTTGGATTTTCGGACAAATTGATCCTGACTCCACGAGCCCCATTTGATTGAGTATTACCCTTAGATTTCAAACCTTGTTCATATCCAAGACCTTTTTAGTTGGTATTAGACTTCAAATTTATGGGTAATAGACTTTTCCCCCAAACATGATTGAACTTGGTTTTTGGAGGGGGTGTTAGCCTTGGATTTTCGGACAAATTGATCCATACTCGACGAGCCCCATTTAAATGATTATTAGCCTTAGATTTATAACCTTGTTCATATCCAAGACCTTTTTAGTTGGTATTAGACTTCAAATTTATGGGTAATAGACTTTTCCCCCAAACATGATTGAACTTGGTTTTGGAGGGGGTGTTAGCCTTGGATTTTCGGACAAATTGATCCTGACTCGACGAGCCCCATTTCAATGATTATTAGCCTTAGATTTCTAACCTTGTTCATATCCAAGACCTTTTTAGTTGGTATTAGACTTCAAATTTATGGGTAATAGACTTTTCCCCCAAACATGATTGAACTTGGTTTTTGGAGGGGGTGTTAGCCTTGGATTTTCGGACAAATTGATCCTGACTCTACGAGCCCCATTTAAATGATTATTAGCCTTAGATTTCTAACCTTGCTCATATCCAAGACCTTTTTAGTTGGTATTAGACTTCAAATTTAAGGGTAATAGACTTTTCCCCCAAACATGAGTGAACTTGGTTTTTGGAGGGGGTGTTAACATTGGATTTTCGGACAAATTGATCCTGACTCGACGAGCCCCATTTGATTGAGTATTAGCCTTAGATTTCAAACCTTGATCATATCCAAGACCTTTTTAGTTGGTATTAGAATTCAAATTTATGGGTAATAGACTTTTCCCCCAAACATGATTGAACTTGGTTTTTGGAGGGGGTGTTAGCCTTGGACTTTCGGACAAATTGATCCATACTCGACGAGCCCCATTTAAATGATTATTAGCCTTAGATTTATAACCTTGTTCATATCCAAGACCTTTTTAGTTGGTATTAGACTTCAAATTTATGGGTAATAGACTTTTCCCCCAAACATGATTGAACTTGGTTTTGGAGGGGGTGTTAGCCTTGGATTTTCGGACAAATTGATCCTGACTCGACGAGCCCCATTTAAATGATTATTAGCCTTAGATTTCTAACCTTGTTCATATCCAAGACCTTTTTAGTAGGTATTAGACTTCAAATTTATGGGTAATAGACTTTTCCCCCAAACATGATTGAACTTGGTTTTTGGAGGGGGTGTTAGCCTTGGATTTTCGGACAAATTGATCCTGACTCGACGAGCCCCATTTAAATGATTATTAGCCTTAGATTTCTAACCTTGCTCATATCCAAGACCTTTTTAGTTGGTATTAGACTTCAAATTTAAGGGTAATAGACTTTTCCCCCAAACATGAGTGAACTTGGTTTTTGGAGGGGGTGTTAACATTGGATTTTCGGACAAATTGATCCTGACTCGACGATCCCCAGTTGATTGAGTATTAGCCTTAGATTTCAAACCTTGTTCATATCGAAGCCCTTTTTAGTTGGTATTAGACTTCAAATTTATGGGTAATAGACTTTTCCCCCAAACATGATTGAACTTGGTTTTTGGAGGGGTGTTAGCCTTGGATTTTCGGACAAATTGATCCTGACTAGACGAGCCCCATTTAAAATTTGTATTAGCCTTATATTTGTAACCTTGTTCATATCCAAGACCTTTTTAGTTGGTATTAGACTTCAAATTTATGGGTAATAGACTTTTCCCCCAAACATGATTGAACTTGGTTTTTGGAGGGGGTGTTAGCCTTGGATTTTCGGACAAATTGATCCTGACTCGACGAGCCCCATTTAAATAATTATTGGCCTTAGATTTCTAACCTTGCTCATATCCAAGACCTTTTTAGTTGGTATTAGACTTCAAATTTAAGGGTAATAGACTTTTCCCCCAAACATGAGTGAACTTGGTTTTTGGAGGGGGTGTTAGCCTTGGATTTTCGGACAAATTGATCCTGACTAGACGAGCCCCATTTAAAATTTGTATTAGCTTTATATTTGTAACCTTGTTCATATCCAAGCCCTTTTTAGTTGGTATTAGACTTCAAATTTAAGGGTAATAGACTTTTCCCCCAACCATGATTGAACTTGGGTTTTGGAGGGGGTGTTAGCCTTGGATTTTCGGACAAATTGATCCTGACTCCACGAGCCCCATTTGATTGAGTATTACCCTTAGATTTCAAACCTTGTTCATATCCAAGACCTTTTTAGTTGGTATTAGACTTCAAATTTATGGGTAATAGACTTTTCCCCCAAACATGATTGAACTTGGTTTTTGGAGGGGGTGTTAGCCTTGGATTTTCGGACAAATTGATCCATACTCGACGAGCCCCATTTAAATGATTATTAGCCTTAGATTTCTAACCTTTTTCATATCCAAGACCTTTTTAGTTGGTATTAAACTTCAAATTTATGGTAATAGACTTTTCCCCCAAGCATGATTGAACTTGGTTTTTGGAGGGGTGTTAGCCTTAGATTTTCGGACAAATTGATCCTGACTAGACAAGACCTATTTAAATGAGTATTAGCCTTATATTTGTAACCTTGTTCATATCCAAGCCCTTTTTAGTTGGTATTAGAATTCAAATTTAAGGGTAATAGACTTTTCCCCCAAACATGATTGAACTTGGGTTTTGGAGGGGGTGTTAGCCTTGGCTTTTCGGACAAATTGATCCTGACTCGACGAGCCCCATTTGATTGAGTATTAGCCTTAGATTTCAAACCTTGATCATATCCAAGACCTTTTTAGTTGGTATTAGACTTCAAATTTATTGGTAATAGACTTTTCCCCCAAACATGATTGAACTTGGTTTTTGGAGGGGGTGTTAGCCTTGGATTTTCGGACAAATTGATCCTGACTAGACGAGCCCCATTTAAAATTTGTATTAGCTTTATATTTGTAACCTTGTTCATATCCAAGCCCTTTTTAGTTGGTATTAGACTTCAAATTTATGGGTAATAGACTTTTCCCCCAAACATGATTGAACTTGGTTTTTGGAGGGGTGTTAGCCTTGGATTTTCGGACAATTTGATCCTGACTAGACGAGCCCCATTTAAAATTTGTATTAGCCTTATATTTGTAACCTTGTTCATATCCAAGACCTTTTTAGTTGGTATTAGACTTCAAATTTATGGGTAATAGACTTTTCCCCCAAACATGATTGAACTTGGTTTTTGGAGGGGGTGTTAGCCTTGGATTTTCGGACAAATTGATCCTGACTCGACGAGCCCCATTTCAATAATTATTGGCCTTAGATTTCTAACCTTGCTCATATCCAAGACCTTTTTAGTTGGTATTAGACTTCAAATTTAAGGGTAATAGACTTTTCCCCAAAACATGAGTGAACTTGGTTTTTGGAGGGGGTGTTAGCCTTGGATTTTCGGACAAATTGATCCTGACTAGACGAGCCCCATTTAAAATTTGTATTAGCTTTATATTTGTAACCTTGTTCATATCCAAGCCCTTTTTAGTTGGTATTAGACTTCAAATTTAAGGGTAATAGACTTTTCCCCCAACCATGATTGAACTTGGGTTTTGGAGGGGGTGTTAGCCTTGGATTTTCGGACAAATTGATCCTGACTCCACGAGCCCCATTTGATTGAGTATTACCCTTAGATTTCAAACCTTGTTCATATCCAAGACCTTTTTAGTTGGTATTAGACTTCAAATTTATGGGTAATAGACTTTTCCCCCAAACATGATTGAACTTGGTTTTTGGAGGGGGTGTTAGCCTTGGATTTTCGGACAAATTGATCCATACTCGACGAGCCCCATTTAAATGATTATTAGCCTTAGATTTCTAACCTTTTTCATATCCAAGACCTTTTTAGTTGGTATTAAACTTCAAATTTATGGTAATAGACTTTTCCCCCAAGCATGATTGAACTTGGTTTTTGGAGGGGTGTTAGCCTTAGATTTTCGGACAAATTGATCCTGACTAGACAAGACCTATTTAAATGAGTATTAGCCTTATATTTGTAACCTTGTTCATATCCAAGCCCTTTTTAGTTGGTATTAGACTTCAAATTTAAGGGTAATAGACTTTTCCCCCAAACATGATTGAACTTGGGTTTTGGAGGGGGTGTTAGCCTTGGATTTTCGGACAAATTGATCCTGACTCGACGAGCCCCATTTGATTGAGTATTAGCCTTAGATTTCAAACCTTGATCATATCCAAGACCTTTTTAGTTGGTATTAGACTTCAAATTTATTGGTAATAGACTTTTCCCCCAAACATGATTGAACTTGGTTTTTGGAGGGGGTGTTAGCCTTGGATTTTCGGACAAATTGATCCTGACTCGACGAGCCCCATTTGATTGAGTATTAGCCTTAGATTTCAAACCTTGTTCATATCGAAGCCCTTTTTAGTTTGTATTAGACTTCAAATTTATGGATTATAGAATTTTCCCCCAAACATGATTGAACTTGGTTTTTGGAGGGGGTGTTAGCCTTGGATTTTCGGACAAATTGATCCTGACTCGACGAGCCCCATTTAAATGATTATTGGCCTTAGATTTCTAACCTTGCTCATATCCAAGACCTTTTTAGTTGGTATTAGACTTCAAATTTAAGGGTAATAGACTTTTCCCCCAAACATGAGTGAACTTGGTTTTTGGAGGGGGTGTTAGCCTTGGATTTTCGGACAAATTGATCCTGACTAGACGAGCCCCATTTAAAATTTGTATTAGCTTTATATTTGTAACCTTGTTCATATCCAAGCCCTTTTTAGTTGGTATTAGACTTCAAATTTAAGGGTAATAGACTTTTCCCCCAACCATGATTGAACTTGGGTTTTGGAGGGGGTGTTAGCCTTGGATTTTCGGACAAATTGATCCTGACTCCACGAGCCCCATTTGATTGAGTATTACCCTTAGATTTCAAACCTTGTTCATATCCAAGACCTTTTTAGTTGGTATTAGACTTCAAATTTATGGGTAATAGACTTTTCCCCCAAACATGATTGAACTTGGTTTTTGGAGGGGGTGTTAGCCTTGGATTTTCGGACAAATTGATCCTGACTCGACGAGCCCCATTTGATTGAGTATTAGCCTTAGATTTCAAACCTTGATCATATCCAAGACCTTTTTAGTTGGTATTAAACTTCAAATTTATTGGTAATAGACTTTTCCCCCAAACATGATTGAACTTGGTTTTTGGAGGGGGTGTTAGCCTTGGATTTTCGGACAAATTGATCCTGACTCGACGAGCCCCATTTGATTGAGTATTAGCCTTAGATTTCAAACCTTGTTCATATCGAAGCCCTTTTTAGTTTGTATTAGACTTCAAATTTATGGATAATAGAATTTTCCCCCAAACATGATTGAACTTGGTTTTTGGAGGGGGTGTTAGCCTTGGATTTTAGGACAAATTGATCCTGACTCCACGAGCCCCATTTAAATGATTTTTAGCCTTAAATTTGTAACCTTGTTCATATCCAAGACCTTTTTAGTTTGTATTAGACTTCAAATTTATTGGTAATAGACTTTTCCCCCAAACATGATTGAACTTGGGTTTTGGAGGGGGTGTTAGCCTTGGATTTTCGGACAAATTGATCCTGACTCGACGAGCCCCATTTGATTGAGTATTAGCCTTAGATTTCAAACCTTGATCATATCCAAGACCTTTTTAGTTGGTATTAGACTTCAAATTTATTGGTAATAGACTTTTCCCCCAAACATGATTGAACTTGGTTTTTGGAGGGGGTGTTAGCCTTGGATTTTCGGACAAATTGATCCTGACTCGACGAGCCCCATTTGATTGAGTATTAGCCTTAGATTTCAAACCTTGTTCATATCGAAGCCCTTTTTAGTTTGTATTAGACTTCAAATTTATGGATAATAGAATTTTCCCCCAAACATGATTGAACTTGGTTTTTGGAGGGGGTGTTAGCCTTGGATTTTAGGACAAATTGATCCTGACTCGACGAGCCCCATTTAAATGATTTTTAGCCCTAAATTTGTAACCTTGTTCATATCCAAGACCTTTTTAGTTTGTATTAGACTTCAAATTTATGGGTAATAGACTTTTCCCCCAAACATGATTGAACTTGGTTTTTGGAGGGGGTGTTATCCTTGGATTTTCGGACAAATTGATCCTGACTCGACGAGCCCCATTTGATTGAGTATTAGCCTTAGATTTCAAACCTTGTTCATATCGAAGCCCTTTTTAGTTGGTATTAGACTTCAAATTTATGGGTAATAGACTTTTCCCCCAAACATGATTGAACTTGGTTTTTGGAGGGGTGTTAGCCTTGGATTTTCGGACAAATTGATCCTGACTAGACGAGCCCCATTTAAAATTTGTATTAGCCTTATATTTGTAACCTTGTTCATATCCAAGACCTTTTTAGTTGGTATTAGACTTCAAATTTATGGGTAATAGACTTTTCCCCCAAACATGATTGAACTTGGTTTTTGGAGGGGGTGTTAGCCTTGGATTTTCTGACAAATTGATCCTGACTCGACGAGCCCCATTTAAATGATTATTGGCCTTAGATTTCTAACCTTGCTCATATCCAAGACCTTTTTAGTTGGTATTAGACTTCAAATTTAAGGGTAATAGACTTTTCCCCCAAACATGATTGAACTTGGTTTTTGGAGGGGGTGTTAACCTTGGATTTTCGGACAAATTGATCCTGACTCGACGAGCCCCATTTGATTGAGTATTAGCCTTAGATTTCAAACCTTGTTCATATCGAAGCCCTTTTTAGTTGGTATTAGACTTCAAATTTATGGGTAATAGACTTTTCCCCCAAACATGATTGAACTTGGTTTTTGGAGGGGTGTTAGCCTTGGATTTTCGGACAAATTGATCCTGACTAGACGAGCCCCATTTAAAATTTGTATTAGCCTTATATTTGTAACCTTGTTCATATCCAAGCCCTTTTTAGTTGGTATTAGACTTCAAATTTAAGGGTAATAGATTTTCCCCCAAACATGATTGAACTTGGGTTTTGGAGGGGGTGTTAGCCTTGGATTTTCGGACAAATTGATTCTGACTCCACGAGCCCCATTTGATTGAGTATTAGCCTTAGATTTCAAACCTTGTTCATATCCAAGACCTTTTTAGTTGGTATTAGACTTCAAATTTATGGGTAATAGACTTTTCCCCCAAACATGATTGAACTTGGTTTTTGGAGGGGGTGTTAACCTTGGATTTTCGGACAAATTGATCCTGACTCGACGAGCCCCATTTGATTGAGTATTAGCCTTAGATTTCAAACCTTGTTCATATCGAAGTCCTTTTTAGTTGGTATTAGACTTCAAATTTATGGGTAATAGACTTTTCCCCCAAGCATGATTGAACTTGGTTTTTGGAGGGGTGTTAGCCTTAGATTTTCGGACAAATTGATCCTGACTAGACAAGCCCTATTTAAATGAGTATTAGCCTTATATTTGTAACCTTGTTCATATCCAAGCCCTTTTTAGTTGGTATTAGACTTCAAATTTAAGGGTAATAGACTTTTCCCCCAAACATGATTGAACTTGGGTTTTGGAGGGGGTGTTAGCCTTGGATTTTCGGACAAATTGATCCTGACTCGACGAGCCCCATTTGATTGAGTATTAGCCTTAGATTTCAAACCTTGATCATATCCAAGACCTTTTTAGTTGGTATTAGACTTCAAATTTATTGGTAATAGACTTTTCCCCCAAACATGATTGAACTTGGTTTTTGGAGGGGGTGTTAGCCTTGGATTTTCGGACAAATTGATCCTGACTCGACGAGCCCCATTTGATTGAGTATTAGCCTTAGATTTCAAACCTTGTTCATATCGAAGACCTTTTTAGTTTGTATTAGACTTCAAATTTATGGATAATAGAATTTTCCCCCAAACATGATTGAACTTGGTTTTTGGAGGGGGTGTTAGCCTTGGATTTTAGGACAAATTGATCCTGACTCGACGAGCCCTATTTAAATGATTTTTAGCCTTAAATTTGTAACCTTGTTCATATCCAAGACCTTTTTAGTTTGTATTAGACTTCAAATTTATGGGTAATAGACTTTTCCCCCAAACATGATTGAACTTGGTTTTTGGAGGGGGTGTTATCCTTGGATTTTCGGACAAATTGATCCTGACTCGACGAGCCCCATTTGATTGAGTATTAGCCTTAGATTTCAAACCTTGTTCATATCGAAGCCCTTTTTAGTTGGTATTAGACTTCAAATTTATGGGTAATAGACTTTTCCCCCAAACATGATTGAACTTGGTTTTTGGAGGGGTGTTAGCCTTGGATTTTCGGACAAATTGATCCTGACTAGACGAGCCCCATTTAAAATTTGTATTAGCCTTATATTTGTAACCTTGTTCATATCCAAGACCTTTTTAGTTGGTATTAGACTTCAAATTTATGGGTAATAGACTTTTCCCCCAAACATGATTGAACTTGGTTTTTGGAGGGGGTGTTAGCCTTGGATTTTCGGACAAATTGATCCTGACTCGACGAGCCCCATTTAAATGATTATTGGCCTTAGATTTCTAACCTTGCTCATATCCAAGACCTTTTTAGTTGGTATTAGACTTCAAATTTAAGGGTAATAGACTTTTCCCCCAAACATGATTGAACTTGGTTTTTGGAGGGGGTGTTAACCTTGGATTTTCGGACAAATTGATCCTGACTCGACGAGCCCCATTTGATTGAGTATTAGCCTTAGATTTCAAACCTTGTTCATATCGAAGCCCTTTTTAGTTGGTATTAGACTTCAAATTTATGGGTAATAGACTTTTCCCCCAAACATGATTGAACTTGGTTTTTGGAGGGGTGTTAGCCTTGGATTTTCGGACAAATTGATCCTGACTAGATGAGCCCCATTTAAAATTTGTATTAGCCTTATATTTGTAACCTTGTTCATATCCAAGCCCTTTTTAGTTGGTATTAGACTTCAAATTTAAGGGTAATAGATTTTCCCCCAAACATGATTGAACTTGGGTTTTGGAGGGGGTGTTAGCCTTGGATTTTCGGACAAATTGATTCTGACTCCACGAGCCCCATTTGATTGAGTATTAGCCTTAGATTTCAAACCTTGTTCATATCCAAGACCTTTTTAGTTGGTATTAGACTTCAAATTTATGGGTAATAGACTTTTCCCCCAAACATGATTGAACTTGGTTTTTGGAGGGGGTGTTAGCCTTGGATTTTCGGACAAATTGATCCATACTCGACGAGCCCCATTTAAATGATTATTAGCCTTAGATTTATAACCTTGTTCATATCCAAGACCTTTTTAGTTGGTATTAGACTTCAAATTTATGGGTAATAGACTTTTCCCCCAAACATGATTGAACTTGGTTTTGGAGGGGGTGTTAGCCTTGGATTTTCGGACAAATTGATCCTGACTCGACGAGCCCCATTTAAATGATTATTAGCCTTAGATTTCTAACCTTGTTCATATCCAAGACCTTTTTAGTTGGTATTAGACTTCAAATTTATGGGTAATAGTCTTTTCCCCCAAACATGATTGAACTTGGTTTTTGGAGGGGGTGTTAGCCTTGGATTTTCGGACAAATTGATCCTGACTCGATGAGCCCCATTTAAATGATTATTAGCCTTAGATTTCTAACCTTGCTCATATCCAAGACCTTTTTAGTTGGTATTAGACTTCAAATTTAAGGGTAATAGACTTTTCCCCCAAACATGAGTGAACTTGGTTTTTGGAGGGGGTGTTAACATTGGATTTTCGGACAAATTGATCCTGACTCGACGAGCCCCATTTGATTGAGTATTAGCCTTAGATTTCAAACCTTGTTCATATCGAAGCCCTTTTTAGTTGGTATTAGACTTCAAATTTATGGGTAATAGACTTTTCCCCCAAACATGATTGAACTTGGTTTTTGGAAGGGTGTTAGCCTTGGATTTTCGGACAAATTGATCCTGACTAGACGAGCCCCATTTAAAATTTGTATTAGCCTTATATTTGTAACCTTGTTCATATCCAAGCCCTTTTTAGTTGGTATTAGACTTCAAATTTAAGGGTAATAGACTTTTCCCCCAAACATGATTGAACTTGGGTTTTGGAGGGGGTGTTAGCCTTGGATTTTCGGACAAATTGATCCTGACTCCACGAGCCCCATTTGATTGAGTATTAGCCTTAGATTTCAAACCTTGTTCATATCCAAGACCTTTTTAGGTGGTATTAGACTTCAAATTTATGGGTAATAGACTTTTCCCCCAAACATGATTGAACTTGGTTTTTGGAGGGGGTGTTAGCCTTGGATTTTCGGACAAATTGATCCTGACTCGACGAGCCCCATTTGATTGAGTATTAGCCTTAGATTTCAAACCTTGTTCATATCGAAGCCCTTTTTAGTTTGTATTAGACTTCAAATTTATGGATAATAGAATTTTCCCCCAAACATGATTGAACTTGGTTTTTGGAGGGGGTGTTAGCCTTGGATTTTAGGACAAATTGATCCTGACTTGACGAGCCCCATTTAAATGATTATTAGCCTTAGATTTCTAACCTTGTTCATATCCGAGACCTTTTTAGTTTGTATTAGACTTCAAATTTATGGGTAATAGACTTTTCCCCCAAACATGATTGAACTTGGTTTTTGGAGGGGGTGTTAGCCTTGGATTTTCGGACAAATTGATCCTGACTCGACGAGCCCCATTTGATTGAGTATTAGCCTTAGATTTCAAACCTTGTTCATATCGAAGCCCTTTTTAGTTGGTATTAGACTTCAAATTTATGGGTAATAGACTTTTCCCCCAAACATGATTGAACTTGGTTTTTGGAGGGGTGTTAGCCTTGGAATTTCGGACAAATTGATCCTGACTAGACGGGCCCCATTTAAAATTTGTATTAGCCTTATATTTGTAACCTTGTTCATATCCAATCCCTTTTTAGTTGGTATTAGACTTCAAATTTAAGGGTAATAGACTTTTCCCCCAAACATGATTGAACTTGGGTTTTGGAGGGGGTGTTAGCCTTGGATTTTCGGACAAATTGATCCTGACTCGACGAGCCCCATTTGATTGAGTATTAGCCTTAGATTTCAAACCTTGATCATATCCAAGACCTTTTTAGTTGGTATTAGAATTCAAATTTATGGGTAATAGACTTTTCCCCCAAACATGATTGAACTTGGTTTTTGGAGGGGGTGTTAGCCTTGGATTTTCGGACAAATTGATCCATACTCGACGAGCCCCATTTAAATGATTATTAGCCTTAGATTTATAACCTTGTTCATATCCAAGACCTTTTTAGTTGGTATTATACTTCAAATTTATGGGTAATAGAATTTTCCCCCAAACATGATTGAACTTGGTTTTTGGAGGGGGTGTTAGCCTTGGATTTTCGGACAAATTGATCCTGACTCGACGAGCCCCATTTAAATGATTATTAGCCTTAGATTTCTAACCTTGTTCATATCCAAGACCTTTTTAGTTGGTATTAGACTTCAAATTTATGGGTAATAGACTTTTCCCCCAAACATGATTGAACTTGGTTTTTGGAGGGGGTGTTAGCCTTGGATTTTCGGAGAAATTGATCCTGACTCGACGAGCCCCATTTAAATGAGTATTAGCCTTAGATTTCAAACCTTGTTCATATCCAAGACCTTTTAGTTTGTATTAGACTTCAAATTTATGGGTAATATCCTTTCCCCCCAAACATGATTGAACTTCGTTTTTTGACGGGGTGTTAGCCGTGGATTTTCGGACAAATTGATCCTGACTCAACGAGCCCCATTTAAATGAGTATTAGATTTAGATTTCTAACCTTGTTCATATCCAAGACCTTTTTAGTTGGTATTAGACTTCAAATTTATGGGTAATAGACTTTTCCCCCAAACATGATTGAACTTGGTTTTTGGAGGGGGTGTTAGCCTTGGATTTTCGGAGAAATTGATCCTGACTCGACGAGCCCCATTTAAATGATTATTGGCCTTAGATTTCTAACCTTGCTCATATCCAAGACCTTTTTAGTTGGTATTAGACTTCAAATTTAAGGGTAATAGAATTTTCCCCCAAACATGATTGAACTTGGTTTTTGGAGGGGGTGTTAACCTTGGATTTTCGGACAAATTGATCCTGACTCGACGAGCCCCATTTGATTGAGTATTAGCCTTAGATTTCAAACCTTGTTCATATCCAAGACCTTTTTAGGTGGTATTAGACTTCAAATTTATGGGTAATAGACTTTTCCCCCAAACATGATTGAACTTGGTTTTTGGAGGGGGTGTTAGCCTTGGATTTTCGGACAAATTGATCCTGACTCCACGAGCCCCATTTGATTAAGTATTAGCCTTAGATTTCAAACCTTGTTCATATCTAAGACCTTTTTACTTGGTATTAGACTTCAAATTTATGGGTAATAGACTTTTCCCCCAAACATGATTGAACTTGGGTTTTGGAGGGGGTGTTAGCCTTGGATTTTCGGACAAATTGATCCTGACTCGACGAGCCCCATTTGATTGAGTATTAGCCTTAGATTTCAAACCTTGATCATATCCAAGACCTTTTTAGTTGGTATTAGAATTCAAATTTATGGGTAATAGACTTTTCCCCCAAACATGATTGAACTTGGTTTTTGGAGGGGGTGTTAGCCTTGGATTTTCGGACAAATTGATCCATACTCGACGAGCCCCATTTAAATGATTATTAGCCTTAGATTTATAACCTTGTTCATATCCAAGACCTTTTTAGTTGGTATTATACTTCAAATTTATGGGTAATAGAATTTTCCCCCAAACATGATTGAACTTGGTTTTTGGAGGGGGTGTTAGCCTTGGATTTTCGGACAAATTGATCCTGACTCGACGAGCCCCATTTAAATGATTATTAGCCTTAGATTTCTAACCTTGTTCATATCCAAGACCTTTTTAGTTGGTATTAGACTTCAAATTTATGGGTAATAGACTTTTCCCCCAAACATGATTGAACTTGGTTTTTGGAGGGGGTGTTAGCCTTGGATTTTCGGACAAATTGATCCTGACTCGACGAGCCCCATTTAAATGATTATTGGCCTTAGATTTCTAACCTTGCTCATATCCAAGACCTTTTTAGTTGGTATTAGACTTCAAATTTAAGGGTAATAGAATTTTCCCCCAAACATGATTGAACTTGGTTTTTGGAGGGGGTGTTAACCTTGGATTTTCGGACAAATTGATCCTGACTCGACGAGCCCCATTTGATTGAGTATTAGCCTTAGATTTCAAACCTTGTTCATATCCAAGACCTTTTTAGGTGGTATTAGACTTCAAATTTATGGGTAATAGACTTTTCCCCCAAACATGATTGAACTTGGTTTTTGGAGGGGGTGTTAACCTTGGATTTTCGGACAAATTGATCCTGACTCAACGAGCCCCATTTGATTGAGTATTAGCCTTAGATTTCAAACCTTGTTCATATCAAAGCCCTTTTTAGTTTGTATTAGACTTCAAATTTATGGATAATAGAATTTTCCCCCAAACATGATTGAACTTGGTTTTTGGAGGGGGTGTTAGCCTTGGATTTTAGGACAAATTGATCCTGACTTGACGAGCCCCATTTAAATGATTATTAGCCTTAGATTTCTAACCTTGTTCATATCCGAGACCTTTTTAGTTTGTATTAGACTTCAAATTTATGGGTAATAGACTTTTCCCCCAAACATGATTGAACTTGGTTTTTGGAGGGGGTGTTAGCCTTGGATTTTCGGACAAATTGATCCTGACTCGACGAGCCCCATTTGATTGAGTATTAGCCTTAGATTTCAAACCTTGTTCATATCGAAGACCTTTTTAGTTGGTATTAGACTTCAAATTTATGAGTAATAGACTTTTCCCCCAAACATGATTGAACTTGGTTTTTGGAGGGGTGTTAGCCTTGGATTTTCGGACAAATTGATCCTGACTAGACGAGCCCCATTTAAAATTTGTATTAGCCTTATATTTGTAACCTTGTTCATATCCAATCCCTTTTTAGTTGGTATTAGACTTCAAATTTAAGGGTAATAGACTTTTCCCCCAAACATGATTGAACTTGGGTTTTGGAGGGGGTGTTAGCCTTGGATTTTCGGACAAATTGATCCTGACTCCACGAGCCCCATTTGATTGAGTATTAGCCTTAGATTTCAAACCTTGTTCATATCTAAGACCTTTTTACTTGGTATTAGACTTCAAATTTATGGGTAATAGACTTTTCCCCCAAACATGATTCAACTTGGGTTTTGGAGGGGGTGTTAGCCTTGGATTTTCGGACAAATTGATCCTGACTCGACGAACCCCATTTGATTGAGTATTAGCCTTAGATTTCAAACCTTGATCATATCCAAGACCTTTTTAGTTGGTATTAGAATTCAAATTTATGGGTAATAGACTTTTCCCCCAAACATGATTGAACTTGGTTTTTGGAGGGGGTGTTAGCCTTGGATTTTCGGACAAATTGATCCATACTCGACGAGCCCCATTTAAATGATTATTAGCCTTAGATTTATAACCTTGTTCATATCCAAGACCTTTTTAGTTGGTATTAGACTTCAAATTTATGGGTAATAGAATTTTCCCCCAAACATGATTGAACTTGGTTTTTGGAGGGGGTGTTAGCCTTGGATTTTCGGACAAATTGATCCTGACTCGACGAGCCCCATTTAAATGATTATTAGCCTTAGATTTCTAACCTTGTTCATATCCAAGACCTTTTTAGTTGGTATTACACTTCAAATTTATGGGTAATAGACTTTTCCCCCAAACATGATTGAACTTGGTTTTTGGAGGGGGTGTTAACCTTGGATTTTCGGACAAATTGATCCTGACTCGACGAGCCCCATTTAAATGATTATTGGCCTTAGATTTCTAACCTTGCTCATATCCAAGACCTTTTTAGTTGGTATTAGACTTCAAATTTAAGGGTAATAGATTTTCCCCCAAACATGATTGAACTTGGGTTTTGGAGGGGGTGTTAGCCTTGGATTTTCGGACAAATTGATTCTGACTCCACGAGCCCCATTTGATTGAGTATTAGCCTTAGATTTCAAACCTTGTTCATATCCAAGACCTTTTTAGTTGGTATTAGACTTCAAATTTATGGGTAATAGACTTTTCCCCCAAACATGATTGAACTTGGTTTTTGGAGGGGGTGTTAGCCTTGGATTTTCGGACAAATTGATCCTGACTCGACGAGCCCCATTTGATTGAGTATTAGCCTTAGATTTCAAACCTTGTTCATATCGAAGCCCTTTTTAGTTTGTATTAGACTTCAAATTTATGGATAATAGAATTTTCCCCCAAACATGATTGAACTTGGTTTTTGGAGGGGGTGTTAGCCTTGGATTTTAGGACAAATTGATCCTGACTTGACGAGCCCCATTTAAATGATTATTAGCCTTAGATTTCTAACCTTGTTCATATCCGAGACCTTTTTAGTTTGTATTAGACTTCAAATTTATGGGTAATAGACTTTTCCCCCAAACATGATTGAACTTGGTTTTTGGAGGGGGTGTTAGCCTTGGATTTTCGGACAAATTGATCCTGACTCGACGAGCCCCATTTGATTGAGTATTAGCCTTAGATTTCAAACCTTGTTCATATCGAAGCCCTTTTTAGTTGGTATTAGACTTCAAATTTATGGGTAATAGACTTTTCCCCCAAACATGATTGAACTTGGTTTTTGGAGGGGTGTTAGCCTTGGAATTTCGGACAAATTGATCCTGACTAGACGAGCCCCATTTAAAATTTGTATTAGCCTTATATTTGTAACATTGTTCATATCCAATCCCTTTTTAGTTGGTATTAGACTTCAAATTTAAGGGTAATAGACTTTTCCCCCAAACATGATTGAACTTGGGTTTTGGAGGGGGTGTTAGCCTTGGATTTTCGGACAAATTGATCCTGACTCCACGAGCCCCATTTGATTGAGTATTAGCCTTAGATTTCAAACCTTGTTCATATCTAAGACCTTTTTACTTGGTATTAGACTTCAAATTTATGGGTAATAGACTTTTCCCCCAAACATGATTGAACTTGGGTTTTGGAGGGGGTGTTAGCCTTGGATTTTCGGACAAATTGATCCTGACTCGACGAGCCCCATTTGATTGAGTATTAGCCTTAGATTTCAAACCTTGCTCATATCCAAGACCTTTTTAGTTGGTATTAGACTTCAAATTTAAGGGTAATAGAATTTTCCCCCAAACATGATTGAACTTGGTTTTTGGAGGGGGTGTTAACCTTGGATTTTCGGACAAATTGATCCTGACTCGACGAGCCCCATTTGATTGAGTATTAGCCTTAGATTTCAAACCTTGTTCATATCCAAGACCTTTTTAGGTGGTATTAGACTTCAAATTTATGGGTAATAGACTTTTCCCCCAAACATGATTGAACTTGGTTTTTGGAGGGGGTGTTAACCTTGGATTTTCGGACAAATTGATCCTGACTCGACGAGCCCCATTTGATTGAGTATTAGCCTTAGATTTCAAACCTTGTTCATATCGAAGCCCTTTTTAGTTTGTATTAAACTTCAAATTTATGGATAATAGAATTTTCCCCCAAACATGATTGAACTTGGTTTTTGGAGGGGGTGTTAGCCTTGGATTTTAGGACAAATTGATCCTGACTTGACGAGCCCCATTTAAATGATTATTAGCCTTAGATTTCTAACCTTGTTCATATCCGAGACCTTTTTAGTTTGTATTAGACTTCAAATTTATGGGTAATAGACTTTTCCCCCAAACATGATTGAACTTGGTTTTTGGAGGGGGTGTTAGCCTTGGATTTTTGGACAAATTGATCCTGACTCGACGAGCCCCATTTGATTGAGTATTAGCCTTAGATTTCAAACCTTGTTCATATCGAAGCCCTTTTTAGTTGGTATTAGACTTCAAATTTATGAGTAATAGACTTTTCCCCCAAACATGATTGAACTTGGTTTTTGGAGGGGTGTTAGCCTTGGATTTTCGGACAAATTGATCCTGACTAGACGAGCCCCATTTAAAATTTGTATTAGCCTTATATTTGTAACCTTGTTCATATCCAATCCCTTTTTAGTTGGTATTAGACTTCAAATTTAAGGGTAATAGACTTTTCCCCCAAACATGATTGAACTTGGGTTTTGGAGGGGGTGTTAGCCTTGGATTTTCGGACAAATTGATCCTGACTCCACGAGCCCCATTTGATTGAGTATTAGCCTTAGATTTCAAACCTTGTTCATATCGAAGCCCTTTTTAGTTGGTATTAGACTTCAAATTTATGGGTAATAGACTTTTCCCCCAAACATGATTGAACTTGGTTTTTGGAGGGGTGTTAGCCTTGGAATTTCGGACAAATTGATCCTGACTAGACGAGCCCCATTTAAAATTTGTATTAGCCTTATATTTGTAACCTTGTTCATATCCAATCCCTTTTTAGTTGGTATTAGACTTCAAATTTAAGGGTAATAGATTTTCCCCCAAACATGATTGAACTTGGGTTTTGGAGGGGGTGTTAGCCTTGGATTTTCGGACAAATTGATTCTGACTCCACGAGCCCCATTTGATTGAGTATTAGCCTTAGATTTCAAACCTTGTTCATATCCAAGACCTTTTTAGTTGGTATTAGACTTCAAATTTATGGGTAATAGACTTTTCCCCCAAACATGATTGAACTTGGTTTTTGGAGGGGGTGTTAGCCTTGGATTTTCGGACAAATTGATCCTGACTCGACGAGCCCCATTTGATTGAGTATTAGCCTTAGATTTCAAACCTTGATCATATCCAAGACCTTTTTAGTTGGTATTAGAATTCAAATTTATGGGTAATAGACTTTTCCCCCAAACATGATTAAACTTGGTTTTTGGAGGGGGTGTTAGCCTTGGATTTTCGGACAAATTGATCCATACTCGACGAGCCCCATTTAAATGATTATTAGCCTTAGATTTATAACCTTGTTCATATCCAAGACCTTTTTAGTTGGTATTAGACTTCAAATTTATGGGTAATAGAATTTTCCCCCAAACATGATTGAACTTGGTTTTTGGAGGGGGTGTTAGCCTTGGATTTTCGGACAAATTGATCCTGACTCGACGAGCCCCATTTAAATGATTATTAGCCTTAGATTTCTAACCTTGTTCATATCCAAGACCTTTTTAGTTGGTATTACACTTCAAATTTATGGGTAATAGACTTTTCCCCCAAACATGATTGAACTTGGTTTTTGGAGGGGGTGTTAGCCTTGGATTTTCGGACAAATTGATCCTGACTCGACGAGCCCCATTTAAATGATTATTGGACTTAGATTTCTAACCTTGCTCATATCCAAGACCTTTTTAGTTGGTATTAGACTTCAAATTTAAGGGTAATAGACTTTTCCCCCAAACATGATTGAACTTGGTTTTTGGAGGGGGTGTTAACCTTGGATTTTCGGACAAATTGATCCTGACTCGACGAGCCCCATTTGATTGAGTATTAGCCTTAGATTTCAAACCTTGTTCACATCGAAGCCCTTTTTAGTTGGTATTAGACTTCAAATTTATGGGTAATAGACTTTTCCCCCAAACATGATTGAACTTGGTTTTTGGAGGGGTGTTAGCCTTGGATTTTCGGACAAATTGATCCTGACTAGACGAGCCCCATTTAAAATTTGTATTAGCCTTATATTTGTAACCTTGTTCATATCCAAGACCTTTTTAGTTGGTATTAGACTTCAAATTTATGGGTAATAGACTTTTCCCCCAAACATGATTGAACTTGGTTTTTGGAGGGGGTGTTAGCCTTGGATTTTCGGACAAATTGATCCTGACTCGACGAGCCCCATTTAAATGATTATTGGCCTTAGATTTCTAACCTTGCTCATATCCAAGACCTTTTTAGTTGGTATTAGACTTCAAATTTAAGGGTAATAGACTTTTCCCCCAAACATGATTGAACTTGGTTTTTGGAGGGGGTGTTAACCTTGGATTTTCGGACAAATTGATCCTGACTCGACGAGCCCCATTTGATTGAGTATTAGCCTTAGATTTCAAACCTTGTTCATATCGAAGCCCTTTTTAGTTGGTATTAGACTTCAAATTTATGGGTAATAGACTTTTCCCCCAAACATGATTGAACTTGGTTTTTGGAGGGGTGTTAGCCTTGGATTTTCGGACAAATTGATCCTGACTAGACGAGCCCCATTTAAAATTTGTATTAGCCTTATATTTGTAACCTTGTTCATATCCAAGCCCTTTTTAGTTGGTATTAGACTTCAAATTTAAGGGTAATAGATTTTCCCCCAAACATGATTGAACTTGGGTTTTGGAGGGGGTGTTAGCCTTGGATTTTCGGACAAATTGATTCTGACTCCACGAGCCCCATTTGATTGAGTATTAGCCTTAGATTTCAAACCTTGTTCATATCCAAGACCTTTTTAGGTGGTATTAGACTTCAAATTTATGGGTAATAGACTTTTCCCCCAAACGTGATTGAACTTGGTTTTTGGAGGGGGTGTTAGGCTTGGATTTTCGGACAAATTGATCCTGACTCGACGAGCCCCATTTGATTGAGTATTAGCCTTAGATTTTAAACCTTGTTCATATCGAAGCCCTTTTTAGTTTGTATTAGACTTCAAATTTATGGATAATAGAATTTTCGCCCAAACATGATTGAACTTGGTTTTTGGAGGGGGTGTTAGCCTTGGATTTTAGGACAAATTGATCCTGACTCGACGAGCCCCATTTAAATGATTATTAGCCTTATATTTCTAACCTTGTTCATATCCAAGACCTTTTTAGTTGGTATTAGACTTCAAATTTATGGGTAATAGACTTTTCCCCCAAACACGATTGAACTTGGTTTTTGGAGGCGGTGTTAGCCTTTGATTTTCGGACAAATTGATCCTGACTCGATGAGCCCCATTTGATTGAGTATTAGCCTTAGTTTTCAAACCTTGTTCATATCCATGACCTTTTTAGGTGGTATTAGACTTCAAATTTATGGGTAATAGACTTTTCCCCAAACATGATTGAACTTGGTTTTTGGAGGGGGTGTTAGCCTTGGATTTTCGGACAAATTGATCCTGACTCGACGAGCCCCATTTGATTGAGTATTAGCCTTAGTTTTCAAACCTTGTTAATATCCATGACCTTTTTAGGTGGTATTAGACTTCAAATTTATGGATAATAGAGTTTTCCCCCAAACATGATTGAACTTGGTTTTTGGAGGGGTGTTAGCCTTGGATTTTCGAACAAATTGATCCTGACTAGACGAGCCCCATTTAAAATTTGTATTAGCCTTATATTTGTAACCTTGTTCATATCCAAGCCCTTTTTAGTTGGTATTAGACTTCAAATTTAAAGGTAATAGACTTTTCCCCCAAACATGATTGAACTTGGGTTTTAGAGGGGGTGTTAGCCTTGGAATTTCGGACAAATTGATCCTGACTCGACGAGCCCCATTTGATTGAGTATTAGCCTTAGATTTCAAACCTTGTTCATATCGAAGCCCTTTTTAGTTGGTATTAGACTTCAAATTTATGGATAATAGACTTTTCCCCCAAACATGATTGAACTTGGTTTTTGGAGGGGGTGTTAGCCTTGGATTTTCGGACAAATTGATCCTGACTCGACGAGCCCCATTTGATTGAGTATTAGCCTTAGATTTCAAACCTTGTTCATATCGAAGCCCTTTTTAGTTTGTATTAGACTTCAAATTTATGGATAATAGACTTTTCCCCCAAACATGATTGAACTTGGTTTTTGGAGGGGGTGTTAGCCTTGGATTTTAGGACAAATTGATCCTGACTCGACGAGCCCCATTTAAATGATTATTAGCCTTAGATTTCTAACCTTGTTCATATCCAAGACCTTTTTAGTTGGTATTGGACTTCAAATTTATGGGTAATAGACTTTTCCCTCAAACATGATTGAACTTGGTTTTTGGAGGATGTGTTAGCCTTGGATTTTCGGACAAATTGATCCTGACTCGACGAGCCCCATTTGATTGAGTATTAGCCTTAGATTTCAAACCTTGATCATATCCAAGACCTTTTTAGTTGGTATTAGAATTCAAATTTATGGGTAATAGACTTTTCCCCCAAACATGATTGAACTTGGTTTTTGGAGGGGGTGTTAGCCTTGGATTTTCGGACAAATTGATCCATACTCGACGAGCCCCATTTAAATGATTATTAGCCTTAGATTTATAACCTTGTTCATATCCAAGACCTTTTTACTTTGTATTAGACTTCAAATTTATGGGTAATAGACTTTTCCCCCAAACATGATTGAACTTGGTTTTTGAAGGGGGTGTTAGCCTTGGATTTTCGAACAAATTGATCCTGACTCGACGAGCCCCATTTAAATGATTATTAGCCTTAGATTTCTAACCTTGTTCATATCCAAGACCTTTTTAGTTGGTATTAGACTTCAAATTTATGGGTAATAGACTTTTCCCCCAAACATGATTGAACTTGGTTTTTGGAGGCGGTGTTAGCCTTTGATTTTCGGACAAATTGATCCTGACTCGATGAGCCCCATTTGATTGAGTATTAGCCTTAGTTTTCAAACCTTGTTCATATACATGACCTTTTTAGGTGGTATTAGACTTCAAATTTATGGGTAATAGACTTTTCCCCAAACATGATTGAACTTGGTTTTTGGAGGGGGTGTTAGCCTTGGATTTTTGGACAAATTGATCCTGACTCGACGAGCCCCATTTGATTGAGTATTAGCCTTAGATTTCAAACCTTGTTCATATCGAAGCCCTTTTTAGTTGGTATTAGACTTCAAATTTATGGGTAATAGACTTTTCCCCCAAACATGATTGAACTTGGTTTTTGGAGGCGGTGTTAGCCTTTGATTTTCGGACAAATTGATCCTGACTCGATGAGCCCCATTTGATTGAGTATTAGCCTTAGTTTTCAAACCTTGTTCATATCCATGACCTTTTTAGGTGGTATTAGACTTCAAATTTATGGGTAATAGACTTTTCCCCCAAACATGATTGAACTTGGGTTTTAGAGGGGGTGTTAGCCTTGGATTTTTGGACAAATTGATCCTGACTCGACGAGCCCCATTTGATTGAGTATTAGCCTTAGATTTCAAACCTTGTTCATATCGAAGCCCTTTTTAGTTGGTATTAGACTTCAAATTTATGGGTAATAGACTTTTCCCCCAAACATGATTGAACTTGGGTTTTGGAGGGGGTGTTAGCCTTGGATTTTCGGACAAATTGATTCTGACTCCACGAGCCCCATTTGATTGAGTATTAGCCTTAGATTTCAAACCTTGTTCATATCCAAGACCTTTTTAGGTGGTATTAGACTTCAAATTTATGGGTAATAGACTTTTCCCCTAAACGTGATTGAACTTGGTTTTTGGAGGGGGTGTTAGCCTTGGATTTTCGGACAAATTGATCCTGACTCGACGAGCCCCATTTGATTGAGTATTAGCCTTAGATTTCAAACCTTGTTCAGATCGAAGCCCTTTTTAGTTTGTATTAGACTTCAAATTTATGGATAATAGAATATTCCCCCAAACATGATTGAACTTGGTTTTTGGAGGGGGTGTTAGCCTTGGATTTTAGGACAAATTGATCCTGACTCGACGAGCCCCATTTAAATGATTATTAGCCTTAGATTTCTAACCTTGTTCATATCCAAGAACTTTTTAGTTGGTATTAGACTTCAAATTTATGGGTAATAGACTTTTCCCCCAAACATGATTGAACTTGGTTTTTGGAGGCGGTGTTAGCCTTTGATTTTCGGACAAATTGATCCTGACTCGATGAGCCCCATTTGATTGAGTATTAGCCTTAGTTTTCAAACCTTGTTCATATCCATGACCTTTTTAGGTGGTATTAGACTTCAAATTTATGGGTAATAGACTTTTCCCCAAACATGATTGAACTTGGTTTTTGGAGGGGGTGTTAGCCTTGGATTTTCGGACAAATTGATCCTGACTCGACGAGCCCCATTTGATTGAGTATTAGCCTTAGATTTCAAACCTTGTTCATATCGAAGCCCTTTTTAGTTGGTATTAGACTTTAAATTTATGGGTAATAGACTTTTCCCCCAAACATGATTGAACTTGGTTTTTGGAGGCGGTGTTAGCCTTTGATTTTCGGACAAATTGATCCTGACTCGATGAGCCCCATTTGATTGAGTATTAGCCTTAGTTTTCAAACCTTGTTCATATCCATGACCTTTTTAGGTGGTATTAGACTTCAAATTTATGGGTAATAGACTTTTCCCCCAAACATGATTGAACTTGGGTTTTAGAGGGGGTGTTAGCCTTGGATTTTCGGACAAATTGATCCTGACTCGACGAGCCCCATTTGATTGAGTATTAGCCTTAGATTTCAAACCTTGTTCATATCGAAGCCCTTTTTAGTTGGTATTAGACTTCAAATTTATGGATAATAGACTTTTCCCCCAAACATGATTGAACTTGGTTTTTGGAGGGGGTGTTAGCCTTGGATTTTCGGACAAATTGATCCTGACTCGACGAGCCCCATTTGATTGAGTATTAGCCTTAGATTTCAAACCTTGTTCATATCGAAGCATTTTTTAGTCTGTATTAGACTTCAAATTTATGGATAATAGACTTTTCCCCCAAACATGATTGAACTTGGTTTTTGGAGGGGGTGTTAGCCTTGGATTTTCGGACCAATTGATCCTTACTCGACGAGCCCCATTTGATTGAGTATTAGCCTTAGATTTCAAACCTTGTTCATATCCAAGACCTTTTTAGGTGGTATTAGACTTCAAATTTATGGGTAATAGACTTTTCCCCCAAACATGATTGAACTTGGTTTTTGGAGGGGGTGTTAGCCTTGGATTTTTGGACAAAATGATCCTGACTCAACGAGCCCCATTTGATTGAGTATTAGCCTTAGATTTCAAACCTTTTTCATATCGAAGCCCTTTTTAGTTTGTATTAGACTTCAAATTTATGGATAATAGACTTTTCCCCCAAACATGATTGAACTTGGTTTTTGGAGGGGGTGTTAGCCTTGGATTTTAGTACAAATTGATCCTGACTCGACGAGCCCCATTTAAATGATTATTAGCCTTAGATTTCTAACCTTGTTCATATCCAAGACCTTTTTAGTTGGTATTAGACTTCAAATTTATGGGTAATAGACTTTTCCCTCAAACATGATTGAACTTGGTTTTTGGAGGGGGTGTTAGACTTGGATTTTCGGACAAATTGATCCTGACTCGACGAGCCCCATTTGATTGAGTATTAGCCTTAGATTTCAAACCTTGATCATATCCAAGACCTTTTTAGTTGGTATTAGAATTCAAATTTATGGGTAATAGACTTTTCCCCCAAACATGATTGAACTTGGTTTTTGGAGGGGGTGTTAGCCTTGGATTTTCGGACAAATTGATCCATACTCGACGAGCCCCATTTAAATGATTATTAGCCTTAGATTTATAACCTTGTTCATATCCAAGACCTTTTTAGTTGGTATTAGACTTCAAATTTATGGGTAATAGAATTTTCCCCCAAACATGATTGAACTTGGTTTTTGGAGGGGGTGTTAGCCTTGGATTTTCGGACAAATTGATCCTGACTCGACGAGCCCCATTTAAATGATTATTAGCCTTAGATTTCTAACCTTGTTCATATCCAAGACCTTTTTAGTTGCTATTAGACTTCAAATTTATGGGTAATAGACTTTTCCCCCAAACATGATTGAACTTTGTTTTTGGAGGGGGTGTTAGCCTTGGATTTTCGGACAAATTGATCCTGACTCGACGAGCCCCATTTGATTGAGTATTAGCCTTAGATTTCAAACCTTGATCATATCCAAGACCTTTTTAGTTGGTATTAGAATTCAAATTTATGGGTAATAGACTTTTCCCCCAAACATGATTGAACTTGGTTTTTGGAGGGGGTGTTAGCCTTGGATTTTCGGACCAATTGATCCTTACTCGACGAGCCCCATTTGATTGAGTATTAGCCTTAGATTTCAAACCTTGTTCATATCCAAGACCTTTTTAGGTGGTATTAGACTTCAAATTTATGGGTAATAGACTTTTCCCCCAAACATGATTGAACTTGGTTTTTGGAGGGGGTGTTAGCCTTGGATTTTTTGACAAAATGATCCTGACTCGACGAGCCCCATTTGATTGAGTATTAGCCTTAGATTTCAAACCTTGTTCATATCGAAGCCCTTTTTAGTTTGTATTAGACTTCAAATTTATGGATAATAGACTTTTCCCCCAAACATGATTGAACTTGGTTTTTGGAGGGGGTGTTAGCCTTGGATTTTAGGACAAATTGATCCTGACTCGACAAGCCCCATTTAAATGATTATTAGCCTTAGATTTCTAACCTTGTTCATATCCAAGACCTTTTTAGTTGGTATTAGACTTCAAATTTATGGGTAATAGACTTTTCCCTCAAACATGATTGAACTTGGTTTTTGGAGGGGGTGTTAGCCTTGGATTTTCGGACAAATTGATCCTGACTCGACGACCCCATTTGATTGAGTATTAGCCTTAGATTTCAAACCTTGTTCATATCGAAGCCCTTTTTAGGTGGTATTAGGTTTCAAATTTATGGATAACAGACTTTTCCCCCAAACATGATTGAACTTGGTTTTTGGAGGGGGTGTTAGCCTTGGATTTTCAGACAAATTGATCCTGACTCGACGAGCCCCATTTGATTGAGTATTAGCCTTAGATTTCAAACCTTGTTCATATCGAAGCCCTTTTTAGTTGGTATTAGACTTCAAATTTATGGATAATAGACTTTTCCCCCAAACATGATTGAACTTGGTTTTTGGAGGGGGTGTTAGCCTTGGATTTTCGGACAAATTGATCCTGACTCGACGAGCCCCATTTGATTGAGTATTAGCCTTAGATTTCAAACCTTGTTCATATCGAAGCATTTTTTAGTTTGTATTAGACTTCAAATTTAAGGATAATAGACTTTTCCCCCAAACATGATTGAACTTGGTTTTTGGAGGGGGTGTTAGCCTTGGATTTTCGGACAAATTGATCCTTACTCGACGAGCCCCATTTGATTGAGTATTAGCCTTAGATTTTAAACCTTGTTCATATCCAAGACCATTTTAGGTGGTATTAGACTTCAAATTTATGGGTAATAGACTTTTCCCCCAAACATGATTGAACTTGGTTTTTGGAGGGGGTGTTAGCCTTGGATTTTAGGACAAATTGATCCTGACTCGACGAGCCCCATTTAAATGATTATCAGCCGTAGATTTCTAACCTTGTTCATATCCAAGACCTTTTTAGTTGGTATTAGACTTCAAATTTATGGGTAATACACTTTTCCCCCAAGCATGATTGAACTTGGTTTTTGGAGGGGGTGTTAGCCTTGGATTTTAGGACAAATTGATCCTGACTCGACGAGCCCCATTTAAATGATTATTAGCCTTAGATTTCTAACCTTGTTCATATCCAAGACCTTTTTAGTTGGTATTAGACTTCAAATTTAAGGGTAATAGACTTTTCCCCCAAACATGATTGAACTTGGTTTTTGGAGGCGGTGTTAACCTTTGATTTTCGGACAAATTGATCCTGACTCGACTAGCCCCATTTGATTCAGTATTAGCCTTAGTTTTCAAACCTTGTTCATATCCAAGACCTTTTTAGGTGGTATTAGACTTCAAATTTATAGGTAATAGACTTTTCCCCCAAACATGATTGAACTTGGTTTTTGGAGGGGGTGTTAGCCTTGGATTTTTGGACAAATTGATCCTGACTCGACGAGCCCCATTTGATTGAGTATTAGCCTTAGATTTCAAACCTTGTTCATATCCAAGACCTTTTTAGTTGGTATTAGACTTCAAATTTATGGGTAATAGACCTTTCCCCCAAACATGATTGAACTTGGTTTTTGGAGGGGGTGTTAGCCTTGGATTTTCAGACAAATTGATCCTGACTCGACGAGCCCCATTTAAATGATTATTAGCCTTAGATTTCTAACCTTGTTCATATCCAAGACCTTTTTAGTTGGTATTAGACTTCAAATTTATGGGTAATAGACTTATCCCCCAAACATGATTGAACTTGGTTTTTGGATGCGGTGTTAACCTTTGATTTTCGGACAAATTGATCCTGACTCGACTAGCCCCATTTGATTCAGTATTAGCCTTAGTTTTCAAACCTTGTTCATATCCAAGACCTTTTTAGGTGGTATTAGACTTCAAATTTATAGGTAATAGACTTTTCCCCCAAACATGATTGAACTTGGTTTTTGGAGGGGGTGTTAGCCTTGGATTTTTGGACAAATTGATCCTGACTCGACGAGCCCCATTTAAATGATTATTAGCCTTAGATTTCTAACCTTGTTCATATCCAAGCCCTTTTTAGTTGGTATTAGACTTCAAATTTATGGGTAATAGACTTTTCCCCCAAACATGATTGAACTTGGATTTTGGAGGCGGTGTTAGCCTTTGATTTTCGGACAAATTGATCCTGACTCGACGAGCCCCATTTGATTGAGTATTAGCCTTAGTTTTCAAACCTTGTTCATATCCAAGACCTTTTTAGGTGGTATTAGACTTCAAATTTATGGGTAATAGACTTTTCCCCCAAACATGATTGAACTTGGTTTTTGGAGGGGGTGTTAGCCTTAGTTTTTCGGACAAATTGATCCTGACTCGACGAGCCCCATTTGATTGAGTGTTAGCCTTAGATTTCAAACCTTGTTCATATCGAAGCCCTTTTTAGTTGGTATTAAACTTCAAATTTATGGATAATAGACTTTTCCCCCAAACATGATTGAACTTGGTTTTTGGAGGGGGTGTTAGCCTTGGATTTTAGGACAAATTGATCCTGACTCGACGAGCCCCATTTAAATGATTATTAGCCTTAGATTTCTAACCTTGTTCATATCCAAGACCTTTTTAGTTGGTATTAGACTTCAAATTTATGGGTAATAGACTTTTCCCTCAAACATGATTGAACTTGGTTTTTGGAGGGGGTGTTAGCCTTGGATTTTTGGACAAATTGATCCTGACTCGACGAGCCCCATTTAAATGATTATTAGCCTTAGATTTCTAACCTTGTTCATATCCAAGACCTTTTTAGTTGGTATTAGACTTCAAATTTAAGGGTAATAGACTTTTCCCCCAAACATGATTGAACTTGGTTTTTGGAGGGGGTGTTAGCCTTGGATTTTCGGACAAATTGATCCTGACTCGACGAGTCCCATTTAAATGAGTATTAACCTTAGATTTCTAACCTTGTTCATATCCAAGCCCTTTTTAGTTGGTATTAATCTTCAAATTTATGGGTAATAGACTTTTCCCCCAAACATGATTGAACTTGGTTTTTGGAGGGGGTGTTAGCCTTGGATTTTCGGACAAATTGATCCTGACTCGACGAGCCCCATTTGATTGAGTATTAGCCTTAGATTTCAAACCTTGTTCATATCGAAGCCCTTTTTAGTTTGTATTAGACTTCAAATTTATGGATAATAGAATTTTCCCCCAAACATGATTGAACTTGGTTTTTGGAGGGGGTGTTAGCCTTGGATTTTCAGACAAATTGATCCTGACTCGACGAGCCCCATTTGATTGAGTATTAGCCTTAGATTTCAAACCTTGTTCATATCGAAGCATTTTTTAGTTTGTATTAGACTTCAAATTTATGGATAATAGACTTTTCCCCCAAACATGATTGAACTTGGTTTTTGGAGGGGGTGTTAGCCTTGGATTTCCGGACAAATTGATCCGTACTCGACGAGCCCTATTTGATTGAGTATTAGCCGTAGATTTCAAACCTTGTTCATATCCAAGACCTTTTTTGGTGGTATTAGACTTAAAATTTATGGGTAATAGACTTTTCCCCCAAACATGATTGAACTTGGTTTTTGGAGGGGGTGTTAGCCTTGGATTTTTGGACAAATTGATCCTGACTCGACGAGCCCCATTTGATTGAGTATTAGCCTTAGATTTCAAACCTTGTTCATATCGAAGCCCTTTTTAGTTTGTATTAGACTTCAAATTTATGGATAATAGACTTTTCCCCCAAACATGATTGAACTTGGTTTTTGGAGGGGGTGTTAGCCTTGGATTTTAGGACAAATTGATGCTGACTCGACGAGGCGCATTTAAATGATTATTAGCCTTAGATTTCTAACCTTGTTCATATCCAAGACCTTTTTAGTTGGTATTAGACTTCAAATTTATGGGTAATAGACTTTTCCCCCAAACATGATTGAACTTGGGTTTTGGATGGGGTGTTAGCCTTGGATTTTCGGACAAATTGATCCTGACTCCACGAGCCCCATTTGATTGAGTATTACCCTTAGATTTCAAACCTTGTTCATATCTAAGACCTTTTTAGTTGGTATTAGACTTCAAATTTATGGGTAATAGACTTTTCCCCCAAACATGATTGAACTTGGTTTTTGGAGGGGGTGTTAGCCTTGGATTTTCGGACAAATTGATCCTGACTCGACGAGCCCCATTTAAATGATTATTAGCCTTAGATTTCTAACCTTGTTCATATCCAAGACCTTTTTAGTTGGTATTAGACTTCAAATTTATGGGTAATAGACTTTTCCCCCAAACAAGATTGAACTTGGTTTTTGGAGGCGGTGTTAGCGTTTGATTTTCGGACAAATTGATCCTAACTCGACGAGCCCCATTTGATTGAGTATTAGCCTTAGATTTCAAACCTTGTTCATATCGAAGCCCTTTTTAGTTGGTATTAGACTTCAAATTTATGGATAATAGACTTTTCCCCCAAACATGATTGAACTTGGTTTTTGGAGGGGGTGTTACCCTTGGATTTTCAGACAAATTGATCCTGACTCGACGAGCCCCATTTGATTGAGTATTAGCCTTAGATTTCAAACCTTGTTCATATCGAAGCCCTTTTTAGTTGGTATTAGACTTCAAATTTATGGATAATAGACTTTTCCCCCAAACATGATTGAACTTGGTTTTTGGAGGGGGTGTTAGCCTTGGATTTTTTGACAAATTGATTCATTCTCGACGAGCCCCATTTGATTGAGTATTAGCCGTAGATTTCAAACCTTGTTCATATCCAAGACCTTTTTAGGTGGTATTAGACTTCAAATTTATGGGTAATAGACTTTTCCCCCAAACATGATTGAACTTGGTTTTTGGAGGGGGTGTTAGCCTTGGATTTTTGGACAAATTGATCCTGACTCGACGAGCCGCATTTAAATGATTATTAGCCGTAGATTTCTAACCTTGTTCATATCCAAGACCTTTTTAGTTGGTATTAGACTTCAAAATTTATGGGTAATAGATTTTTCCCCCAAACATGATTGAACTTGGTTTTTGGAGGGGGTGTTAGCCTTGGATTTTCGGACAAATTGATCCATACTCGACGAGCCCCATTTAAATGAGTATTAGCCTTAGATTTCAAACCTTGTTCATATCGAAGCATTTTTTAGTTTGTATTAGACTTCAAATTTATGGATAATAGACTTTTCCCCCAAACATGATTGAACTTGGTTTTTGGAGGGGGTGTTAGCCTTGGATTTTCGGACAAATTGATCCGTACTCGACGAGCCCTATTTGATTGAGTATTAGCCGTAGATTTCAAACCTTGTTCATATCCAAGACCTTTTTAGGTGGTATTAGACTTAAAATTTATGGGTAATAGTCTTTTCCCCCAAACATGATTGAACTTGGTTTTTGGAGGGGGTGTTAGCCTTGGATTTTTGGACAAATTGATACTGACTCGACGAGCCCCATTTAAATGATTATTAGCCTTAGATTTCTAACCTTGTTCATATCCAAGACCTTTTTAGTTGGTATTAGACTTCAAATTTAAGGGTAATAGACTTTTCCCCCAAACATGATTGAACTTGGTTTTTGGAGGGGGTGTTAGCCTTGGATTTTCGGACAAATTGATCCTGACTCGATGAGTCCCATTTAAATGAGTATTAACCTTAGATTTCTAACCTTGTTCATATCCAAGCCCTTTTTAGTTGGTATTAATCTTCAAATTTATGGGTAATAGACTTTTCCCCCAAACATGATTGAACTTGGTTTTTGGAGGGGGTGTTAGCCTTGGATTTTCGGACAAATTGATCCTGACTCGACGAGCCCCATTTGATTGAGTATTAGCCTTAGATTTCAAACCTTGTTCATATCGAAGCCCTTTTTAGTTTGTATTAGACTTCAAATTTATGGATAATAGAATTTTCCCCCAAACATGATTGAACTTGGTTTTTGGAGGGGGTGTTAGCCTTGGATTTTCAGACAAATTGATCCTGACTCGACGAGCCCCATTTGATTGAGTATTAGCCTTAGATTTCAAACCTTGTTCATATCGAAGCCCTTTTTAGTTTGTATTAGACTTCAAATTTATGGATAATAGACTTTTCCCCCAAACATGATTGAACTTGGTTTTTGGAGGGGGTGTTAGCCTTGGATTTCCGGACAAATTGATCCGTACTCGACGAGCCCTATTTGATTGAGTATTAGCCGTAGATTTCAAACCTTGTTCATATCCAAGACCTTTTTAGGTGGTATTAGACTTAAAATTTATGGGTAATAGACTTTTCCCCCAAACATGATTGAACTTGGTTTTTGGAGGGGGTGTTAGCCTTGGATTTTTGGACAAATTGATCCTGACTCGACGAGCCCCATTTGATTGAGTATTAGCCTTAGATTTCAAACCTTGTTCATATCGAAGCCCTTTTTAGTTTGTATTAGACTTCAAATTTATGGATAATAGACTTTTCCCCCAAACATGATTGAACTTGGTTTTTGGAGGGGGTGTTAGCCTTGGATTTTAGGACAAATTGATGCTGACTCGACGAGGCGCATTTAAATGATTATTAGCCTTAGATTTCTAACCTTGTTCATATCCAAGACCTTTTTAGTTGGTATTAGACTTCAAATTTATGGGTAATAGACTTTTCCCCCAAACATGATTGAACTTGGGTTTTGGATGGGGTGTTAGCCTTGGATTTTCGGACAAATTGATCCTGACTCCACGAGCCCCATTTGATTGAGTATTACCCTTAGATTTCAAACCTTGTTCATATCTAAGACCTTTTTAGTTGGTATTAGACTTCAAATTTATGGGTAATAGACTTTTCCCCCAAACATGATTGAACTTGGTTTTTGGAGGGGGTGTTAGCCTTGGATTTTCGGACAAATTGATCCTGACTCGACGAGCCCCATTTAAATGATTATTAGCCTTAGATTTCTAACCTTGTTCATATCCAAGACCTTTTTAGTTGGTATTAGACTTCAAATTTATGGGTAATAGACTTTTCCCCCAAACAAGATTGAACTTGGTTTTTGGAGGCGGTGTTAGCGTTTGATTTTCGGACAAATTGATCCTAACTCGACGAGCCCCATTTGATTGAGTATTAGCCTTAGTTTTCAAACCTTTTTCATATCCAAGACCTTTTTAGGTGGTATTAGACTTCAAATTTATGGGTAATAGACTTTTCCCCCAAACATGATTGAACTTGGTTTTTGGAGGGGGTGTTAGCCTTGGATTTTCGGACAAATTGATCCTGACTCGACGAGTCCCATTTAAATGAGTATTAACCTTAGATTTATAACCTTGTTCATATCCAAGCCCTTTTTAGTTGGTATTAATCTTCAAATTTATGGGTAATAGACTTTTCCCCCAAGCATGATTGAACTTGGTTTTTGGTGGGGTGTTAGCCTTGTATTTTCGGACAAATTGATCTTGACTAGACGAGCCCCATTTAAATGAGTATTAGCTTTATATTTGTAACCTTGTTCATATCCAAGCCCTTTTTAGTTGGTATTAGACTTCAATTTTATTGGTAATAGACTTTTCCCCCAAACATGATTGAACTTGGTTTTTGGAGAGGGTGTTAGCCTTGGATTTTAGGACAAATTGATCCTGACTCGACGAGCCCCATTTAAATGATTATTAGCCTTAGATTTCTAACCTTGTTCATATCCAAGACCTTTTTAGTTGGTATTAGACTTCAAATTTAAGGGTAATAGACTTTTCCTCCAAACATGATTGAACTTGGTTTTTGCAGGGGGTGTTAGCCTTGGATTTTCGGACAAATTGATCCTGACTAGACGAGCCCCATTTGATTGAGTATTAGCCTTAGATTTCAAACCTTGTTCATATCCAAGACCTTTTTAGGTGGTATTAGACTTCAAATTTATGGGTAATAGACTTTTCCCCCAAACATGATTGAACTTGGTTTTTGGAGGGGGTGTTAGCCTTGGATTTTCGGACAAATTGATCCTGACTCGACGAGCCCCATTTAAATGAGTATTAGCCTTAGATTTCTAACCTTGTTCATATCCAAGACCTTTTTAGTAGGTATTTGACTTCAATTTTATGGGTAATAGACTTTTCCCCCAAACATGATTGAACTTGGTTTTTGGAGAGGTTGTTAGCCTTGGATTTTCGGACAAATTGATCCTGACTCGACGAGCCCCATTTAAATGATTATTAGCCTTAGATTTCTCAACTTGTTCATATCCAAGACCTTTTTAGTTTGTATTAGACTTCAAATTTAAGAGTAATAGACTTCTCCCCCAAACATGATTGAACTTGGTTTTTGGAGGGGGTGTTAGCCTTGGATTTTCAGACAAATTGATCCTGACTCGACGAACCCCATTTAAATGAGTATTAGCCTTAGATTTCTAACCTTGTTCATATCCAAGACCTTTTTAGTAGGTATTTGACTTCAAATTTATGGGTAATAGACTTTTCCCCCAAACATGATTGAACTTGGTTTTTGGAGGGGGTGTTACCCTTGGATTTTCAGACAAATTGATCCTGACTCGACGAGCCCCATTTGATTGAGTATTAGCCTTAGATTTCAAACCTTGTTCATATCGAAGCCCTTTTTAGTTGGTATTAGACTTCAAATTTATGGGTAATAGACTTTTCCCCCAAACATGATTGAACTTGGTTTTTGGAGGGGGTGTTAGCCTTGGATTTTCGGACAAATTGATCCTGACTCGACGAGCCCCATTTAAATGATTATTAGCCTTAGATTTCTAAACTTGTTCATATCCAAGACCTTTTTAGTTGGTATTAGACTTCAAATTTAAGAGTAATAGACTTTTCCCCCAAACATGATTGAACTTGGTTTTTGGAGGGGGTGTTAGCCTTGGATTTTCAGACAAATCGATCCTGACTCGACGAGCCCCATTTGATTGAGTATTAGCCTTAGATTTCAAACCTTGTTCATATCCAAGACCTTTTTAGTTGGTATTAGACTTCATATTTATGGGTAATAGACTTTTCCCCCAAACATGATTGAACTTGGTTTTTGGAGGGGGTGTTACCCTTGGATTTTCAGACAAATTGATCCTGACTCGACGAGCCCCATTTGATTGAGTATTAGCCTTAGATTTCAAACCTTCTTCATATCGAAGCCCTTTTTAGTTGGTATTAGACTTCAAATTTATGGGTAATAGACCTTTCCCCCAAACATGATTGAACTTGGTTTTTGGAGGGGGTGTTAGCCTTGGATTTTCGGACAAATTGATCCTGACTCGACGAGCCCCATTTAAATGATTATTAGCCTTAGATTTCTAAACTTGTTCATATCCAAGACCTTTTTAGTTGGTATTAGACTTCAAATTTAAGAGTAATAGACTTTTCCCCCAAACATGATTGAACTTGGTTTTTGGAGGGGGTGTTAGCCTTGGATTTTCGGACAAATTGATCCATACTCGACGAGCCGCATTTAAATGATTATTAGCCTTAGATTTATAACATTGTTCATATCCAAGACCTTTTTAGTTGGTATTAGACTTCAAATTTATGGGTAATAGACTTTTCCCCCAAACATGATTGAAATTGGTTTTTGGAGGGGGTGTTAGCCTTGGATTTTCGGACAAATTGATGCTGACTCGACGAGCCCCATTTAAATGAGTATTAGCTTTAGATTTCTAACCTTATTCATATCCAAGCCCTTTTTAGGTGGTATTAGACTTCAAATTTATGGGTGATAGACTTTTCCCCCAAACATGATTGAACTTGGTTTTTGGAGGGGGTGTTAGCCTTGGATTTTCGGACAAATTGATCCTGACTCGACGAGCCCCATTTAAATGATTATTAGCCTTAGATTTCTAAACTTGTTCATATCCAAGACCTTTTTAGTTGGTATTAGACTTCAAATTTAAGAGTAATAGACTTTTCCCCCAAACATGATTGAACTTGGTTTTTGGAGGGGGTGTTATCCTTGGATTTTCAGACAAATCGATCCTGACTCGACGAGCCCCATTTGATTGAGTATTAGCCTTAGATTTCAAACCTTGTTCATATCCAAGACCTTTTTAGTTGGTATTAGACTTCAAATTTATGGGTAATAGACTTTTCCCCCAAACATGATTGAACTTGGTTTTTGGAGGGGGTGTTACCCTTGGATTTTCAGACAAATTGATCCTGACTCGACGAGCCCCATTTGATTGAGTATTAGCCTTAGATTTCAAACCTTCTTCATATCGAAGTCGTTTTTAGTTGGTATTAGACTTCAAATTTATGGGTAATAGACCTTTCCCCCAAACATGATTGAACTTGGTTTTTGGAGGGGGTGTTAGCCTTGGATTTTCGGACAAATTGATCCTGACTCGACGAGCCCCATTTAAATGATTATTAGCCTTAGATTTCTAAACTTGTTCATATCCAAGACCTTTTTATTTGGTATTAGACTTCAAATTTAAGAGTAATAGACTTTTCCCCCAAACATGATTGAACTTGGTTTTTGGAGGGGGTGTTAGCCTTGGATTTTCGGACAAATTGATCCTGACTCGACGAGCCCCATTTGATTGAGTATTAGCCTTAGATTTCAAACCTTGTTCATATCTAAACCCTTTTTAGGTTGTATAAGACTTCAAATTTATGGGTAATAGAGTTTTCCCTCAAACATGATTTAACTTTGTTTTTGGAGGGGTTGTTAGCCTTGGATTTTCGGACAAATTGATCATGACTCGACGAGCCCCATTTAAATGAGTATTAGCCTTAGATTTCTAACCTTGTTCATATCCAAGCCCTTTTTAGTTGGTATTAGACTTCAAATTTATGGGTAATAGACTTTTCCCCCAAGCATGATTGAACTTGGTTTTTGGAGGGGTGTTAGCCTTGGATTTTCGGACAAATTGATCCTGACTAGACGAGCCCCATTTAAAATTTGTATTAGCCTTATATTTGTAACCTTGTTCATATCCAAGCCCTTTTTAGTTGTTTTTAGACTTCAATGTTATGGGTAATAGACTTTTTCTCCAAGCATGATTGAACTTTGTTTTTGGAGGGGGTGTTAGGCTTTGATTTTCGGACAAATTGATCCTGACTCGACGAGTCCCATTTGATTGAGTATTAGCCTTAGATTTCAAACCTTGTTCATATGCAAGACATTTTTAGTTGGTATTAGACTTCAAATTTATGGGTAATAGACTTTTCCCCCAAACATGATTGAACTTGGTTTTTGGAGGGGGTGTTAGCCTTGGATTTTCGGACAAATTGATCCATACTCGACGAGCCGCATTTAAATGATTATTAGCCTTAGATTTATAACATTGTTCATATCCAAGCACTTTTAGTTGGTATTAGACTTCAAATTTATGGGCAATAGACTTTTCCCCCAAACATGATTGAACTTGGTTTTTGGAGGGGGTGTTAGGCTTGGATTTTCGGACAAATTGATCCTGACTCGACGAGCCCCATTTAAATGAGTATTAGCCTTAGATTTCTAACCTTGTTCATATCCAAGCCCTTTTAGATGGTATTAGACTTCAAATTTATGGGTTATAGGCTTTTCCCCCAAACATGATTGAACTTGGTTTTTGGAGGGGGTGTTAGCCTTGGATTTTCGGACACATTGATCCTGACTCGACGAGTCCCATTTAAATGAGTATTAGCCTTAGATTTCTAACCTTGTTCATATCCAAGACCTTTTAGTTTGTATTAGACTTCAAATTTATGGGTAATATCCTTTCCCCCCAAACATGATTGAACTTGGTTTTTGGAGGGGGTGTTAGCCTTGGATTTTCGGACAAATTGATCCTGACTCTATGAGCCCCATTTGATTGAGTATTAGCCTTAGATTTCTAAACTTGTTCATATCCAAGCCTTTTTAGATGGTATTAGTCTTCAAATTTATGGGTTATAGGCTTTTCCCCAAACATGATTGAACTTGGTTTTTGGAGGGGGTGTTAGCCTTGGATTTTCGGACAAATTGATCCTGACTCGACGAGCCCCATTTAAATGAGTATTAGCCTTAGATTTCTAACCTTGTTCATATCCAAGCCCTTTTAATTTGTATTAGACTTCAAATTTATGGGTAATATCCTTTTCCCCCTAACATGATTGAACTTGGTTTTTGGAGGGGGTGTTAGCCTTGGATTTTCGGACAAATTGATCCTGACTCGACGAGTCCTATTTAAATGAGTATTATCCTTAGATTTCTAACCTTGGTCATATCCAAGCTCTTTTAGTTGGTATTAGACTTCAAATTTATGGGTAATATCCTTTTCCCCCAAACATGATTGAACTTGGTTTTTGGAGGGGGTGTTAGCCTTGGATTTTCGGACAAATTTATCCTGACTTGACGAGCCCCATTTAAGTGAGTATTACCCTTAGATTTCTATCCTTGGTCATATCCAAGCCCTTTTAGTTGGTATTAGACTTCAAATTTATGGGTAATATCCTTTTCCCCCAAACATGATTGAACTTCGTTTTTGGAGGGGGTGTTAGCCTTGGATTTTCGGACAAATTGATCCTGACTCGACGAGCCCCATTTAAATGATTATTAGCCTTATATTTCTAACCTAGTTCATATCCAAGCCCTTTTATGTGGTATTAGACTTCAAATTTATGGGTAATATCCTTTTCCCCCAAACATGATTGAACTTGGTTTTTGGAGGGGGTGTTAGGCTTGGATTTTCGGACAAATTGATCCATACTCGACGAGCCCCATTTAAATGATTATTATCCTTAGATTTATAACCTTGTTCATATCCAAGACCTTTTTAGTTGGTATTAGACTTCAAATTTATGGATAATAAACTTTTCCCCCAAACATGATTGAACTTGGTTTTTGGAGGGGGTGTTAGCCTTGGATTTTCGGACAAATTGTTCCTGACTCGACGAGCCCCATTTAAATGAGTATTATCCTTAGATTTATAACCTTGTTCATATCCAAGCCCTTTTAGTTGGTATTAGACTTCAAATTTATGGGTTATAGGCTTTTCCCCCAAACATGATTGAACTTGGTTTTTTGAGGGGGTGTTAGCCTTGGATTTTCGGACAAATTGATCCTGACTCGACGAGCCCTATTTAAATGAGTATTAGCCTCAGATTTCTAACCTTGTTCATATTCAAGACCTTTTAGTTTGTATTAGACTTCAAATTTATGAGTAATATCCTTTCCCCCTAAACTTGATTGAACTTGGTTTTTGGAGGCGGTGTTAGCCTTGGATTTTCGGACAAATTGATCCTGACTCGACGAGCCCCATTTAAATGAGTATTAGGCTTAGATTTCTAACCTTGTTCATATCCAAGCACTTTTATATAGTATTAGACTTCAAATTTATGTGTTATAGGTTTTTCCCCCAAACATGATTGAACTTGGTTTTTGGAGGGGGTGTTAGCCTTGGATTTTCGGACAAATTGATCCTGACTCGACGAGCCCATTTAAATGAGTATTAGCCTTAGATTTCTAACCTTGTTCATATCCAAGCCCTTTTAGTTTGTATTAGACTTCAAATTTATGGGTAATATCCTTTTCCCCCAAACATGATTGAACTTGGTTTTTGGAGGGGGTGTTAGGCTTGGATTTTCGGACAAATTGATCCTGACTCGACGAGTCCCATTTAAATGAGTATTATCCTTAGATTTCTAACCTTGGTCATATCCAAGCCCTTTTAGTTGGTATTAGACTTCAAATTTATGGGTAATATCCTTTTCCCCCAAACATGATTGAACTTGGTTTTTGGAGGGGGTGTTAGCCTTGGATTTTCGGACAAATTTATCCTGACTTGACGAGCCCCATTTAAGTGAGTATTACCCTTAGATTTCTATCCTTGGTCATATCCAAGCCCTTTTAGTTGGTATTAGACTTCAAATTTATGGGTAATATCCTTTTCCCCCAAACATGATTGAACTTCGTTTTTGGAGGGGGTGTTAGCCTTGGATTTTCGGACAAATTGATCCTGACTCGACGAGCCCCATTTAAATGATTATTAGCCTTATATTTCTAACCTAGTTCATATCCAAGCCCTTTTATGTGGTATTAGACTTCAAATTTATGGGTAATATCCTTTTCCCCCAAACATGATTGAACTTGGTTTTTGGAGGGGGTGTTAGGCTTGGATTTTCGGACAAATTGATCCATACTCGACGAGCCCCATTTAAATGATTATTATCCTTAGATTTATAACCTTGTTCATATCCAAGACCTTTTTAGTTGGTATTAGACTTCAAATTTATGGATAATAAACTTTTCCCCCAAACATGATTGAACTTGGTTTTTGGAGGGGGTGTTAGCCTTGGATTTTCGGACAAATTGTTCCTGACTCGACGAGCCCCATTTAAATGAGTATTATCCTTATATTTATAACCTTGTTCATATCCAAGCCCTTTTAGTTGGTATTAGACTTCAAATTTATGGGTTATAGGCTTTTCCCCCAAACATGATTGAACTTGGTTTTTTGAGGGGGTGTTAGCCTTGGATTTTCGGACAAATTGATCCTGACTCGACGAGCCCTATTTAAATGAGTATTAGCCTCAGATTTCTAACCTTGTTCATATTCAAGACCTTTTAGTTTGTATTAGACTTCAAATTTATGAGTAATATCCTTTCCCCCTAAACTTGATTGAACTTGGTTTTTGGAGGCGGTGTTAGCCTTGGATTTTCGGACAAATTGATCCTGACTCGACGAGCCCCATTTAAATGAGTATTAGGCTTAGATTTCTAACCTTGTTCATATCCAAGCACTTTTATATAGTATTAGACTTCAAATTTATGTGTTATAGGTTTTTCCCCCAAACATGATTGAACTTGGTTTTTGGAGGGGGTGTTAGCCTTGGATTTTCGGACAAATTGATCCTGACTCGACGAGCCCATTTAAATGAGTATTAGCCTTAGATTTCTAACCTTGTTCATATCCAAGCCCTTTTAGTTTGTATTAGACTTCAAATTTATGGGTAATATCCTTTTCCCCCAAACATGATTGAACTTGGTTTTTGGAGGGGGTGTTAGGCTTGGATTTTCGGACAAATTGATCCTGACTCGACGAGTCCCATTTAAATGAGTATTATCCTTAGATTTCTAACCTTGGTCATATCCAAGCCCTTTTAGTTGGTATTAGACTTCAAATTTATGGGTAATATCCTTTTCCCCCAAACATGATTGAACTTGGTTTTTGGAGGGGGTGTTAGCCTTGGATTTTCGGACAAATTTATCCTGACTCGACGAGCCCCATTTAAGTGAGTATTACCCTTAGATTTCTATCCTTGGTCATATCCAAGCCCTTTTAGTTGGTATTAGACTTCAAATTTATGGGCAATAGACTTTTCCCCCAAACATGATTGAACTTGGTTTTTTCAGGGGGTGTTAGCCTTGGATTTTCGGACAAATTGATCCTGACTCGACGAGCCCCATTTAAATGAGTATTATCCTTAGATTTCTAACCTTGTTCATATCCAAGGCCTTTTAGTTGGTATTAGACTTCAAATTTATGGGTAATAGACTTTTCCCCCAAACCTGATTGAACTTGGTTTTTGGAGGGGGTGTTAGCCTTGGATTTTCGGACAAATTGATCCTGACTCGACGAGTATTACCCTTAGATTTCTATCCTTGGTCACATCCAAGCCCTTTTAGTTGGTATTAGACTTCAAATTTATAGGTAATATCCTTTTCCCCCAAACATGATTGAACTTGGTTTTTGGAGGGGGTGTTAGCCTTGAATTTTCGGACAAATTAATCCTGACTCGACGAGCCCCATTTAAATGAGTATTATCCTTAGATTTATATCCTTGGTCATATCCAAGCCCTTTTAGTTAGTATTAGACTTCAAATTTATGGGCAATAGACTTTTCCCCCAAACATGATTGAACTTGGTTTTTTGAGGGGGTGTTAGCCTTGGATTTTCGGACAAATTGATCCTGACTCGACGAGCCCCATTTAAATGAGTATTATCCTTAGATTTCTAACCTTGTTCATATCCAAGGCCTTTTAGTTGGTATTAGACTTCAAATTTATGGGTAATAGACTTTTCCCCCAAACCTGATTGAACTTGGTTTTTGGAGGGGGTGTTAGCCTTGGATTTTCGGACAAATTGATCCTGACTCGACGAGCCCCATTTAAATGAGTATTAGGCTTAGATTTCTAAACTTGTTCATATCCAAGCCCTTTTAGATGGTATTAGACTTCAAATTTATGGGTTATAGGCTTTTCCCCCAAACATGATTGAACTTGGTTTTGGAGGGGGTGTTAGCCTTGGATTTTTGGACAAATTCATCCTAACTCGACGAGCCCCATTTAAAAGAGTATTAGCCTTAGATTTCTAACCTTGTTCATATCCAAGCCCTTTTATGTGGTATTAGACTTCAAATTTATGGGTAATATCCTTTTCCCCCAAACATGATTGAACTTGGTTTTTGGAGAGGGTGTTAGCCTTGGATTTCGGACAAATTGATCCTGACTCGACGAGCCCCATTTAAGTGAGTATTACCCTTAGATTTCTATCCTTGGTCATATCCAAGCCCTTTTAGTTGGTATTAGACTTCAAATTTATGGGTAATATCCTTTTCCCCCAAACATGATTGAACTTGGTTTTTGGAGGGGGTGTTAGCCTTGGATTTTCGGACAAATTGATCCTGACTCGACGAGCCCCATTTGATTTAGTATTAGCCTTAGATTTCAAACCTTGTTCATATCCAAGACCTTTTTAGTTGGTATTAGACTTCAAATTTATGGATAATAGACTTTTCCCCTAAACATGATTGAACTTGGTTTTTGGAGGGGGTGTTAGCCTTGGATTTTCGGACAAATTGATCCTGACTCGACGAGCCCCATTTAAATGAGTATTATCCTTAGATTTATAACCTTGTTCATATCCAAGCCCTTTTAGTTGGTATTAGACTTCAAATTTATGGGTAATAGACTTTTCCCCCAAACATGATTGAACTTGGTTTTTGGAGGGGGTGTTAGCCTTGGATTTTCGGACAAATTGATCCTGACTCGACGAGCCCTATTTGATTGAGTATTAGCCTTAGATTTCAAACCTTGTTCATATCGAAGCCCTTTTTAGTTGGTATTAGACTTCAAATTTATGGATAATAGACTTTTCCCCCAAATATGATTGAACTTGGTTTTTGGAGGGGGTGTTAGGCTTGGATTTTCGGACAAATTGATCCTGACTTGACGAGCCCCATTTAAATGAGTATTAGGCTTAGATTTCTAACCTTGTTCATATCCAAGCCCTTTTAGTTTGTATTAGACTTCAAATTTATGGGTAATATCCTTTTCCCCCAAACATGATTGAACTTGGTTTTTGGAGGGGGTGTTAGCCTTGGATTTTCGGACATATTGATCCTGACTCGACGAGCCCCATTTAAATGAGTATTATCCTTAGATTTCTAACCTTGGTCATATCCAAGCCGTTTTAGTTGGTATTAGACTTCAAATTTATGGGTAATATCCTTTTCCCCCAAACATGATTGAACTTGGTTTTTGGAGGGGGTGTTAGCCTTGGATTTTCGGACAAATTGATCCTGACTCGACGAGCCCCATTTAAGTGAGTATTACCCTTAGATTTCTATCCTTGGTCATATCCAAGCCCTTTTAGTTGGTATTAGACTTCAAATTTATGGGTAATATCCTTTTCCCCCAAACATGATTGAACTTGGTTTTTGGAGGGGGTGTTAGGCTTGGATTTTCGGACAAATTGATCCTGACTCGACAAGCCCCATTTAAATGAGTATTATCCTTAGATTTCTATCCTTGGTCATATCCAAGCCCTTTTAGTTGGTATTAGACTTCAAATTTATGGGTAATATCCTTTTCCCCCAAACATGATTGAACTTGGTTTTTGGAGGGGGTGTTAGCCTTGGATTTTCGGACAAATTGATCCTGACTCGACGAGCCCCATTTAAATGAGTATTATCCTTAGATTTCTATCCTTGGTCATATCCAAGCCCTTTTAGTTGGTATTAGACTTCAAATTTATGGGCAATAGACTTTTCCCCCAAACATGATTGAACTTGGTTTTTTGAGGGGGTGTTAGCCTTGGATTTTCGGACAAATTGATCCTGACTCGACGAGCCCCATTTAAATGAGTATTATCCTTAGATTTCTAACCTTGTTCATATCCAAGGCCTTTTAGTTGGTATTAGACTTCAAATTTATGGGTAATAGACTTTTCCCCCAAACCTGATTGAACTTGGTTTTTGGAGGGGGTGTTAGCCTTGGATTTTCGGACAAATTGATCCTGACTCGACGAGTATTACCCTTAGATTTCTATCCTTGGTCATATCCAAGCCCTTTTAGCTGGTATTAGACTTCAAATTTATGGGTAATATCCTTTTCCCCCAAACATGATTGAACTTGGTTTTTGGAGGGGGTGTTAGCCTTGGATTTTCGGACAAATTGATCCTGACTCGACGAGCCCCATTTAAATGAGTATTATCCTTAGATTTCTATCCTTGGTCATATCCAAGCCCTTTTAGTTGGTATTAGACTTCAAATTTATGGGCAATAGACTTTTCCCCCAAACATGATTGAACTTGGTTTTTTGAGGGGGTGTTAGCCTTCGATTTTCGGACAAATTGATCCTGACTCGACGAGCCCCATTTAAATGAGTATTATCCTTAGATTTCTAACCTTGTTCATATCCAAGGCCTTTTAGTTGGTATTAGACTTCAAATTTATGGGTAATAGAGTTTTCCCCCAAACCTGATTGAACTTGGTTTTTGGAGGGGGTGATAGGCTTGGATTTTCGGACAAATTGATCCTGACTCGACGAGCCCCATTTAAATGAGTATTAGGCTTAGATTTCTAAACTTGTGCATATCCAAGCCCTTTTAGATGGTATTAGACTTCAAATTTATGGGTTATAGGCTTTTCCCCCAAACATGATTGAACTTGGTTTTGGAGGGGGTGTTAGCCTTGGATTTTTGGACAAATTCATCCTAACTCGACGAGCCCCATTTAAAAGAGTATTAGCCTTAGATTTCTAACCTTGTTCATATCCAAGCCCTTTTATGTGGTATTAGACTTCAAATTTATGGGTAATATCCTTTTCCCCCAAACATGATTGAACTTGGTTTTTGGAGGGGGTGTTAGCCTTGGATTTCGGACAAATTGATCCTGACTCGACGAGCCCCATTTAAGTGAGTATTACCCTTAGATTTCAATCCTTGGTCATATCCAAGCCCTTTTAGTTGGTATTAGACTTCAAATTTATGGGTAATATCCTTTTCCCCCAAACATGATTGAACTTGGTTTTTGGAGGGGGTGTTAGCCTTGGATTTTCGGACAAATTGATCCTGACTCGACGAGCCCCATTTGATTGAGTATTAGCCTTAGATTTCAAACCTTGTTCATATCCAAGACCTTTTTAGTTGGTATTAGACTTCAAATTTATGGATAATAGACTTTTCCCCTAAACATGATTGAACTTGGTTTTTGGAGGGGGTGTTAGCCTTGGATTTTCGGACAAATTGATCCTGACTCGACGAGCCCCATTTAAATGAGTATTATCCTTAGATTTATAACCTTGTTCATATCCAAGCCCTTTTAGTTGGTATTAGACTTCAAATTTATGGGCAATAGACTTTTCCCCCAAACATGATTGAACTTGGTTTTTTGAGGGGGTGTTAGCCTTGGATTTTCGGACAAATTGATCCTGACTCGACGAGTCCCATTTAAATGAGTATTAACCTTAGATTTCTAACCTTGTTCATATCCAAGCCCTTTTTAGTTGGTATTAATCTTCAAATTTATGGGTAATAGACTTTTCCCCCAAACATGATTGAACTTGGTTTTTGGAGGGGGTGTTAGCCTTGGATTTTCGGACAAATTGATCCTGACTCGACGAGCCCCATTTGATTGAGTATTAGCCTTAGATTGCAAACCTTGTTCATATCGAAGCCCTTTTTAGTTTGTATTAGACTTCAAATTTATGGATAATAGAATTTTCCCCCAAACATGATTGAACTTGGTTTTTGGAGGGGGTGTTAGCCTTGGATTTTAGGACAAATTGATCCTGACTCGACGATCCCCATTTAAATGATTATTAGCCTTAGATTTCTAACCTTGTTCATATCCAAGACCTTTTTAGTTTGTATTAGACTTCAAATTTATGGGTAATAGACTTTTCCCCCAAACATTATTGAACTTGGTTTTTGGAGGGGGTGTTACCCTTGGATTTTTGGACAAATTGATCCTGACTCGACGAGCCCCATTTAAATGATTATTAGCCTTAGATTTCTAACCTTGTTCATATCCAAGCCCTTTTTAGTTGGTATTAGACTTCAAATTTATGGGTAATAGACTTTTCCCCCAAACATGATTGAACTTGGATTTTGGAGGCGGTATTAGCCTTTGATTTTCGGACAAATTGATCCTGACTCGACGAGCCCCATTTGATTGAGTATTAGCCTTAGTTTTCAAACCTTGTTCATATCCAAGACCTTTTTAGGTGGTATTAGACTTCAAATTTATGGGTAATAGACTTTTCCCCCAAACATGATTGAACTTGGTTTTTGGAGGGGGTGTTAGCCTTGGATTTTCAGACAAATTGATCCTGACTCGACGAGCCCCATTTGATTGAGTATTAGCCTTAGATTTCAAACCTTGTTCATATCGAAGCCCTTTTTAGTTGGTATTAAACTTCAAATTTATGGATAATAGACTTTTCCCCCAAACATGATTGAACTTGGTTTTTGGAGGGGGTGTTAGCCTTGGATTTTCAGACAAATTGATCCTGACTCGACGAGCCCCATTTGATTGAGTATTAGCCTTAGATTTCAAACCTTGTTCATATCGAAGCATTTTTTAGTTTGTATTAGACTTCAAATTTATGGATAATAGACTTTTCCCCCAAACATGATTGAACTTGGTTTTTGGAGGGGGTGTTAGCCTTGGATTTTCGGACAAATTGATCCGTACTCGACGAGCCCTATTTGATTGAGTATTAGCCGTAGATTTCAAACCTTGTTCATATCCAAGACCTTTTTAGGTGGTATTAGACTTAAAATTTATGGGTAATAGACTTTTCCCCCAAACATGATTGAACTTGGTTTTTGGAGGGGGTGTTAGCCTTGGATTTTTGGACAAATTGATCCTGACTCGACGAGCCCCATTTGATTGAGTATTAGCCTTAGATTTCAAACCTTGTTCATATCGAAGCCCTTTTTAGTTTGTATTAGACTTCAAATTTATGGATAATAGACTTTTCCCCCAAACATGATTGAACTAGGTTTTTGGAGGGGGTGTTAGCCTTGGATTTTAGGACAAATTGATGTTGACTCGACGAGGCCCATTTAAATGATTATTAGCCTTAGATTTCTAACCTTGTTCATATCCAAGACCTTTTTAGTTGGTATTAGACTACAAATTTATGGGTAATAGACTTTTCCCCCAAACATGATTGAACTTGGTTTTTGGAGGGGGTGTTAGCCTTGGATTTTCGGACAAATTGATCCTGACTCGACGAGCCCCATTTAAATGATTATTAGCCTTAGATTTCTAACCTTGTTCATATCCAAGACCTTTTTAGTTGGTATTAGACTTCAAATTTATGGGTAATAGACTTTTCCCCCAAACAAGATTGAACTTGGTTTTTGGAGGCGGTGTTAGCCTTTGATTTTCGGACAAATTGATCCTAACTCGACGAGCCCCATTTGATTGAGTATTAGCCTTAGTTTTAAAACCTTGTTCATATCCAAGACCTTTTTAGGTGGTATTAGACTTCAAATTTATGGGTAATAGACTTTTCCCCCAAACATGATTGAACTTGGTTTTTGGAGGGGTGTTAGCCTTGGATTTTAGGACAAATTGATCCTGACTCGACGAGCCCCATTTAAATGATTATTAGCCTTAGATTTCTAACCTTGTTCATATCCAAGACCTTTTTAGTTGGTATTAGACTTCAAATTTAAGGGTAATAGACTTTTCCCCCAAGCATGATTGAACTTGGTTTTTGGAGGGGGTGTTAGCCTTGGATTTTCGGACAAATTGATCCTGACTAGACGAGCCCCATTTGATTGAGTATTAGCCTTAGATTTCAAACCTTGTTCATATCCAAGACCTTTTTAGGTGGTATTAGACTTCAAATTTATGGGTAATAGACTTTTCCCCCAAACATGATTGAACTTGGTTTTTGGAGGGGGTGTTAGCCTTGGATTTTCGGACAAATTGATCCTGACTCGACGAGCCCCATTTTAATGATTATTAGCCTTAGATTTCTAACCTTGTTCATATCCAAGACCTTTTTAGTTGGTATTAGACTTCAAATTTATGGGTAATAGACTTTTCCCCCAAACAAGATTGAACTTGGTTTTTGGAGGCGGTGTTAGCCTTTGATTTTCGGACAAATTGATCCTAACTCGACGAGCCCCATTTGATTGAGTATTAGCCTTAGTTTTCAAACCTTGTTCATATCCAAGACCTTTTTAGGTGGTATTAGACTTCAAATTTATGGGTAATAGACTTTTCCCCCAAACATGATTGAACTTGGTTTTTGGAGGGGGTGTTAGCCTTGGATTTTAGGACAAATTGATGCTGACTCGACGAGGCCCATTTAAATGATTATTAGCCTTAGATTTCTAACCTTGTTCATATCCAAGACCTTTTTAGTTGGTATTAGACTTCAAATTTATGGGTAATAGACTTTTCCCCCAAACATGATTGAACTTGGTTTTTGGAGGGGGTGTTAGCCTTGGATTTTCGGACAAATTGATCCTGACTCGACGAGCCCCATTTAAATGATTATTAGCCTTAGATTTCTAACCTTGTTCATATCCAAGACCTTTTTAGTTGGTATTAGACTTCAAATTTATGGGTAATAGACTTTTCCCCCAAACAAGATTGAACTTGGTTTTTGGAGGCGGTGTTAGCCTTTGATTTTCGGACAAATTGATCCTAACTCGACGAGCCCCATTTGATTGAGTATTAGCCTTAGTTTTCAAACCTTGTTCATATCCGAGACCTTTTTAGGTGGTATTAGACTTCAATTTTATGGGTAATAGACTTTTCCCCCAAACATGATTGAACTTGGTTTTTGGAGGGGTTGTTAGCCTTGGATTTTCGAACAAATTGATCCTGTCTCGACGAGCCCCATTTAAATGATTATTAGCCTTAGATTTCTCAACTTGTTCATATCCAAGACCTTTTTAGTTTGTATTAGACTTCAAATTTAAGAGTAATAGACTTTTCCCCCAAACATGATTGAACTTGGTTTTTGGAGGGGGTGTTAGCCTTGGATTTTCAGACAAATTGATCCTGACTCGACGAGCCCCATTTAAATGAGTATTAGCCTTAGATTTCTAACCTTGTTCATATCCAAGACCTTTTTAGTAGGTATTTGACTTCAAGTTTATGGGTAATAGACTTTTCCCCCAAACATGATTGAACTTGGTTTTTGGACGGGGTGTTACCCTTGGATTTTCAGACAAATTGATCCTGACTCGACGAGCCCCATTTGATTGAGTATTAGCCTTAGATTTCAAACCTTGTTCATATCGAAGCCCTTTTTAGTTGGTATTAGACTTCAAATTTATGGGTAATAGACTTTTCCCCCAAACATGATTGAACTTGGTTTTTGGAGGGGGTGTTAGCCTTGGATTTTCGGACAAATTGATCCTGACTCGACGAGCCCCATTTAAATGATTATTAGCCTTAGATTTCTAACCTTGTTCATATCCAAGACCTTTTTAGTTGGTATTAGACTTCAAATTTAAGGGTAATAGACTTTTCCCCCAAGCATGATTGAACTTGGTTTTTGGAGGGGGTGTTAGCCTTGGATTTTCGGACAAATTGATCCTGACTAGACGAGCCCCATTTGATTGAGTATTAGCCTTAGATTTCAAACCTTGTTCATATCCAAGACCTTTTTAGGTGGTATTAGACTTCAAATTTATGGGTAATAGACTTTTCCCCCAAACATGATTGAACTTGGTTTTTGGAGGGGGTGTTAGCCTTGGATTTTCGGACAAATTGATCCTGACTCGACGAGCCCCATTTTAATGATTATTAGCCTTAGATTTCTAACCTTGTTCATATCCAAGACCTTTTTAGTTGGTATTAGACTTCAAATTTATGGGTAATAGACTTTTCCCCCAAACAAGATTGAACTTGGTTTTTGGAGGCGGTGTTAGCCTTTGATTTTCGGACAAATTGATCCTAACTCGACGAGCCCCATTTGATTGAGTATTAGACTTAGTTTTCAAACCTTGTTCATATCCAAGACCTTTTTAGGTGGTATTAGACTTCAAATTTATGGGTAATAGACTTTTCCCCCAAACATGATTGAACTTGGTTTTTGGAGGGGGTGTTAGCCTTGGATTTTAGGACAAATTGATGCTGACTCGACGAGGCCCATTTAAATGATTATTAGCCTTAGATTTCTAACCTTGTTCATATCCAAGACCTTTTTAGTTGGTATTAGACTTCAAATTTATGGGTAATAGACTTTTCCCCCAAACATGATTGAACTTGGTTTTTGGAGGGGGTGTTAGCCTTGGATTTTCGGACAAATTGATCCTGACTCGACGAGCCCCATTTAAATGATTATTAGCCTTAGATTTCTAACCTTGTTCATATCCAAGACCTTTTTAGTTGGTATTAGACTTCAAATTTATGGGTAATAGACTTTTCCCCCAAACAAGATTGAACTTGGTTTTTGGACGCGGTGTTAGCCTTTGATTTTCGGACAAATTGATCCTAACTCGACGAGCCCCATTTGATTGAGTATTAGCCTTAGTTTTCAAACCTTGTTCATATCCAAGACCTTTTTAGGTGGTATTAGACTTCAATTTTATGGGTAATAGACTTTTCCCCCAAACATGATTGAACTTGGTTTTTGGAGGGGTTGTTAGCCTTGGATTTTCGAACAAATTGATCCTGACTCGACGAGCCCCATTTAAATGATTATTAGCCTTAGATTTCTCAACTTGTTCATATCCAAGACCTTTTTAGTTGGTATTAGACTTCAAATTTATGGGTAATAGACTTTTCCCCCAAACATGATTGAACTTGGTTTTTGGACGGGGTGTTACCCTTGGATTTTCAGACAAATTGATCCTGACTCGACGAGCCCCATTTGATTGAGTATTAGCCTTAGATTTCAAACCTTGTTCATATCGAAGCCCTTTTTAGTTGGTATTAGACTTCAAATTTATGGGTAATAGACTTTTCCCCCAAACATGATTGAACTTGGTTTTTGGAGGGGGTGTTAGCCTTGGATTTTCGGACAAATTGATCCTGACTCGACGAGCCCCATTTAAATGATTATTAGCCTTAGATTTCTAACCTTGTTCATATCCAAGACCTTTTTAGTTGGTATTAGACTTCAAATTTAAGGGTAATAGACTTTTCCCCCAAGCATGATTGAACTTGGTTTTTGGAGGGCGTGTTAGCCTTGGATTTTCGGACAAATTGATCCTGACTAGACGAGCCCCATTTGATTGAGTATTAGCCTTAGATTTCAAACCTTGTTCATATCCAAGACCTTTTTAGGTGGTATTAGACTTCAAATTTATGGGTAATAGACTTTTCCCCCAAACATGATTGAACTTGGTTTTTGGAGGGGGTGTTAGCCTTGGATTTTCGGACAAATTGATCCTGACTCGACGAGCCCCATTTTAATGATTATTAGCCTTAGATTTCTAACCTTGTTCATATCCAAGACCTTTTTAGTTGGTATTAGACTTCAAATTTATGGGTAATAGACTTTTCCCCCAAACAAGATTGAACTTGGTTTTTGGAGGCGGTGTTAGCCTTTGATTTTCGGACAAATTGATCCTAACTCGACGAGCCCCATTTGATTGAGTATTAGCCTTAGTTTTCAAACCTTGTTCATATCCAAGACCTTTTTAGGTGGTATTAGACTTCAAATTTATGGGTAATAGACTTTTCCCCCAAACATGATTGAACTTGGTTTTTGGAGGGGGTGTTAGCCTTGGATTTTAGGACAAATTGATGCTGACTCGACGAGGCCCATTTAAATGATTATTAGCCTTAGATTTCTAACCTTGTTCATATCCAAGACCTTTTTAGTTGGTATTAGACTTCAAATTTATGGGTAATAGACTTTTCCCCCAAACATGATTGAACTTGGTTTTTGGAGGGGGTGTTAGCCTTGGATTTTCGGACAAATTGATCCTGACTCGACGAGCCCCATTTAAATGATTATTAGCCTTAGATTTCTAACCTTGTTCATATCCAAGACCTTTTTAGTTGGTATTAGACTTCAAATTTATGGGTAATAGACTTTTCCCCCAAACAAGATTGAACTTGGTTTTTGGAGGCGGTGTTAGCCTTTGATTTTCGGACAAATTGATCCTAACTCGACGAGCCCCATTTGATTGAGTATTAGCCTTAGTTTTCAAACCTTGTTCATATCCAAGACCTTTTTAGGTGGTATTAGACTTCAATTTTATGGGTAATAGACTTTTCCCCCAAACATGATTGAACTTGGTTTTTGGAGGGGTTGTTAGCCTTGGATTTTCGGACAAATTGATCCTGACTCGACGAGCCCCATTTAAATGATTATTAGCCTTAGATTTCTCAACTTGTTCATATCCAAGACCTTTTTAGTTTGTATTAGACTTCAAATTTAAGAGTAATAGACTTTTCCCCCAAACATGATTGAACTTGGTTTTTGGAGGGGGTGTTAGCCTTGGATTTTCAGACAAATTGATCCTGACTCGACGAGCCCCATTTAAATGAGTATTAGCCTTAGATTTCTAACCTTGTTCATATCCAAGACCTTTTTAGTAGGTATTTGACTTCAAATTTATGGGTAATAGACTTTTCCCCCAAACATGATTGAACTTGGTTTTTGGACGGGGTGTTACCCTTGGATTTTCAGACAAATTGATCCTGACTCGACGAGCCCCATTTGATTGAATATTAGCCTTAGATTTCAAACCTTGTTCATATCGAAGCCCTTTTTAGTTGGTATTAGACTTCAAATTTATGGGTAATAGACTTTTCCCCCAAACATGATTGAACTTGGTTTTTGGAGGGGGTGTTAGCCTTGGATTTTCGGACAAATTGATCCTGACTCGACGAGCCCCATTTAAATGATTATTCGCCTTAGATTTCTAAACTTGTTCATATCCAAGACCTTTTTAGTTGGTATTAGACTTCAAGTTTAAGAGTAATAGACTTTTCCCCCAAACATGATTGAACTTGGATTTTGGAGGGGGTGTTAGCCTTGGATTTTCGGACAAATTGATCCTGACTCGACGAGCCCCATTTGATTGAGTATTAGCCTTAGATTTCAAACCTTGTTCATATCTAAACCCTTTTTAGGTTGTATTAGACTTCAAATTTATGGGTAATAGAGTTTTCCCCCAAACATGATTGAACTTTGTTTTTGGAGGGGTTGTTAGCCTTGGATTTTCGGACAAATTGATCGTGACTCGACGAGCCCCATTTAAATGAGTATTAGCCTTAGATTTCTAACCTTGTTCATATCCAAGCCCTTTTTAGTTGGTATTAGACTTCATATTTATGGGTAATAGACTTTTCCCCCAAGCATGATTGAACTTGGTTTTTGGAGGGGTGTTAGCCTTGGATTTTCGAACAAATTGATCCTGACTAGACGAGCCCCATTTAAAATTTGTATTAGCCTTATATTTGTAACCTTGTTCATATCCAAGCCCTTTTTAGTTGGTATTAGACTTCAATTTTATAGGTAATAGACTTTTTCTCCAAGCATGATTGAACTTTGTTTTTGGAGGGGGTGTTAGGCTTTGATTTTCAGACAAATTGATCCTGACTCGACGAGTCCCATTTGATTGAGTATTAGCCTTAGATTTCAAATCTTCTTCATATCCAAGACCTTTTTAGTTGGTATTAGACTTCAAATTTATGGGTAATAGACTTTTCCCCCAAACATGATTGAACTTGGTTTTTGGAGGGGGTGTTAGCCTTGGATTTTCGGACACATTGATCCTGACTCGACGAGCCCCATTTAAATGAGTATTTGCCTTAGATTTCTAACCTTGTTCATATCCAAGACCTTTTAGTTTGTATTAGACTTCAAATTTATGGGTAATATCCTTTCCCCCCAAACATGATTGAACTTGGTTTTTGGAGGGGGTGTTAGCCTTGGATTTTCGGACAAATTGATCCTGACTCTATGAGCCCCATTTAAATGAGTATTAGCCTTAGATTTCTAAACTTGTTCATATCCAAGCCTTTTTAGATGGTATTAGTCTTCAAATTTATGGGTTATAGGCTTTTCCCCAAACATGATTGAACTTGGTTTTTGGAGGGGGTGTTAGCCTTGGATTTTCGGACAAATTGATCCTGACTCGACGAGCCCTATTTAAATGAGTATTAGCCTTAGATTTCTAACCTTGTTCATATCCAAGCCCTTTTAATTTGTATTAGACTTCAAATTTATGGGTAATATCCTTTTCCCCCTAACATGATTGAACTTGGTTTTTGGAGGGGGTGTTAGGCTTGGATTTTCGGACAAATTGATCCTGACTCGACGAGTCCTATTTAAATGAGTATTATCCTTAGATTTCTAACCTTGGTCATATCCAAGCCCTTTTAGTTGGTATTAGACTTCAAATTTATGGGTAATATCCTTTTCCCCCAAACATGATTGAACTTGGTTTTTGGAGGGGGTGTTAGCCTTGGATTTTTGGACAAATTCATCCTGACTCGACGAGCCCCATTTAAAAGAGTATTAGCCTTAGATTTCTAACCTTGTTCATATCCAAGCCCTTTTATGTGGTATTAGACTTCAAATTTATGGGTAATATCCTTTTCCCCCAAACATGATTGAACTTGGTTTTTGGAGGGGGTGTTAGCCTTGGATTTCGGACAAATTGATCCTGACTCGACGACCCCATTTAAGTGAGTATTACCCTTAGATTTCTATCCTTGGTCATATCCAAGCCCTTTTAGTTGGTATTAGACTTCAAATTTATGGGTAATATCCTTTTCCCCCAAACATGATTGAACTTGGTTTTTGGAGGGGGTGTTAGCCTTGGATTTTCGGACAAATTGATCCTGACTCGACGAGCCCCATTTAAATGAGTATTATCCTTAGATTTCTATCCTTGGTCATATCCAAGCCCTTTTAGTTGGTATTAGACTTCAAAATTATGGGCAATAGACTTTTCCCCCAAACATGATTGAACTTGGTTTTTGGAGGGGGTGTTAGCCTTGGATTTTCGGACAAATTGATCCTGACTCGACGAGCCCCCTTTAAATGAGTATTAGCCTTAGATTTCTAAACTTGTTCATATCCAAGCCCTTTTAGATGGTATTAGTCTTCAAATTTATGGGTTTTAGGCTTTTCCCCCAAACATGATTGAACTTGGTTTTTGGAGGGGGTGTTAGGCTTGGATTTTCGGACAAATTGATCCTGACTCGACGAGTCCCATTTAAATGAGTATCATCCTTAGATTTCTAACCTTGGTTATATCCAAGCCCTTTTAGTTGGTATTAGACTTCAAATTTATGGGTAATATCCTTTTCCCCCAAACATGATTGAACTTGGTTTTTGGAGGGGGTGTTAGCCTTGGATTTTCGGACAAATTTATCCTGACTCGACGAGCCCCATTTAAATGAGTATTATACTTAGATTTCTATCCTTGGTCATATCCAAGCCCTTTTAGTTGGTATTAGACTTCAAATTTATGGGCAATAGACTTTTCCCGCAAACATGATTGAACTTGGTTTTTTGAGGGGGTGTTAGCCTTGGATTTTCGGACAAATTGATCCTGACTCGACGAGCCCCATTTAAATGAGTATTATCCTTAGATTTCTAACCTTGTTCATATCCAAGCCCTTTTATGTGGTATTAGACTTCAAATTTATGGGTAATATCCTTTTCCCCCAAACATGATTGAACTTGGTTTTTGGAGGGGGTGTTAGCCTTGGATTTCGGACTAATTGATCCTGACTCGACGAGCCCCATTTAAGTGAGTATTACCCTTAGATTTCTATCCTTGGTCATATCCAAGCCCTTTTAGTTGGTATTAGACTTCAAATTTATGGGTAATATCCTTTTCCCCCAAACATGATTGAACTTGGTTTTTGGAGGGGGTGTTAGCCTTGGATTTTCGGACAAATTGATCCTGACTCGACGAGCCCCATTTAAATGAGTATTATACTTAGATTTCTATCCTTGGTCATATCCAAGCCCTTTTAGTTGGTATTAGACTTCAAATTTATGGGCAATAGACTTTTCCCCCAAACATGATTGAACTTGGTTTTTTGAGGGGGTGTTAGCCTTGGATTTTCGGACAAATTGATCCTGACTCGACGAGCCCCATTTAAATGAGTATTATCCTTAGATTTCTAACCTTGTTCATATCCAAGGCCTTTTAGTTGGTATTAGACTTCAAATTTATGGGTAATAGACTTTTCCCCCAAACCTGATTGAACTTGGTTTTTGGAGGGGGTGTTAGCCTTGGATTTTCGGACAAATTGATCCTGACTCGACGAGTATTACCCTTAGATTTCTATCCTTGGTCATATCCAAGCCCTTTTAGTTTGTATTAGACTTCAAATTTATTGGTAATATCCTTTTCCCCCAAACATGATTGAACTTGGTTTTTGGAGGGGGTGTTAGCCTTGGATTTTCGGACAAATTGATCCTGACTCGACGAGCCCCATTTAAATGAGTATTATCCTTAGATTTATATCCTTGGTCATATCCAAGCCCTTTTAGTTAGTATTAGACTTCAAATTTATGGGAAATAGACTTTTCCCCCAAACATGATTGAACTTGGTTTTTTGAGGGGGTGTTAGCCTTGGATTTTCGGACAAATTGATCCTGACTCGACGAGCCCCATTTAAATGAGTATTATCCTTAGATTTCTAACCTTGTTCATATCCAAGGCCTTTTAGTTGGTATTAGACTTCAAATTTATGGGTAATAGACTTTTCCCCCAAACCTGATTGAACTTGGTTTTTGGAGGGGGTGTTAGCCTTGGATTTTCGGACAAATTGATCATAACTCGACGAGTCCCATTTAAATGAGTATCATCCTTAGATTTCTAACCTTGGTCATATCCAAGCCCTTTTAGTTGGTATTAGACTTCAAATTTATGGGTAATATCCTTTTCCCCCAAACATGATTGAACTTGGTTTTTGGAGGGGGTGTTAGCCTTGGATTTTCGGACAAATTTATCCTGACTCGATGAGCCCCATTTAAGTGAATATTACCCTTAGATTTCTATCCTTGGTCATATCCAAGCCCTTTTAGTTGGTATTAGACTTCAAATTTATGGGTAATATCCTTTTCCCCCAAACATGATTGAACTTGGTTTTTGGAGGGGGTGTTAGCCTTGGATTTTTGGACAAATTCATCCTGACTCGACGAGCCCCATTTAAAAGAGTATTAGCCTTAGATTTCTAACCTTGTTCATATCCAAGCCCTTTTATGTGGTATTAGACTTCAAATTTATGGGTAATATCCTTTTCCCCCAAACATGATTGAATTTGGTTTTTGGAGGGGGTGTTAGCCTTGGATTTCGGACAAATTGATCCTGACTCGACGAGCCCCATTTAAGTGAGTATTACCCTTAGATTTCTATCCTTGGTCATATCCAAGCCCTTTTAGTTGGTATTAGACTTCAAATTTATGGGTAATATCCTTTTCCCCCAAACATGATTGAACTTGGTTTTTTGAGGGGGTGTTAGCCTTGGATTTTCGGACAAATTGATCCTGACTCGACGAGCCCCATTTAAATGAGTATTATCCTTAGATTTCTAACCTTGTTCATATCCAAGGCCTTTTAGTTGGTATTAGACTTCAAATTTATGGGTAATAGACTTTTCCCCCAAACCTGATTGAACTTGGTTTTTGGAGGGGGTGTTAGCCTTGGATTTTCGGACAAATTGATCCTGACTCGACGAGTATTACCCTTAGATTTCTATCCTTGGTCATATCCAAGCCCTTTTAGTTGGTATTAGACTTCAAATTTATGGGTAATATCCTTTTCCCCCAAACATGATTGAACTTGGTTTTTGGAGGGGGTGTTAGCCTTGGATTTTCGGACAAATTGATCCTGACTCGACGAGCCCCATTTAAATGAGTATTATCCTTAGATTTATATCCTTGGTCATATCCAAGCCCTTTTAGTTAGTATTAGAATTCAAATTTATGGGAAATAGACTTTTCCCCCAAACATGATTGAACTTGGTTTTTTAAGGGGGTGTTAGCCTTGGATTTTCGGACAAATTGATCCTGACTCGACGAGCCCCATTTAAATGAGTATTATCCTTAGATTTCTAACCTTGTTCATATCCAAGGCCTTTTAGTTGGTATTAGACTTCAAATTTATGGGTAATAGACTTTTCCCCCAAACCTGATTGAACTTGGTTTTTGGAGGGGGTGTTAGCCTTGGATTTTCGGACAAATTGATCATAACTCGACGAGTCCCATTTAAATGAGTATCATCCTTAGATTTCTAACCTTGGTCATATCCAAGCCCTTTTAGTTGGTATTAGACTTCAAATTTATGGGTAATATCCTTTTCCCCCAAACATGATTGAACTTGGTTTTTGGAGGGGGTGATAGCCTTGGATTTTCGGACAAATTTATCCTGACTCGACGAGCCCCATTTAAGTGAATATTACCCTTAGATTTCTATCCTTGGTCATATCCAAGCCCTTTTAGTTGGTATTAGACTTCAAATTTATGGGTAATAGACTTTTCCCCCAAACCTGATTGAACTTGGTTTTTGGAGGGGGTGTTAGCCTTGGATTTTCGGACAAATTGATCATAACTCGATGAGCCCCATTTAAAAGAGTATTAGCCTTAGATTTCTAACCTTGTTCATATCCAAGCCCTTTTAGTTGGTATTAGACTTCAAATTTATGGGTAATATCCTTTTCCCCCAAACATGATTGAATTTGGTTTTTGGAGGGGGTGTTAGCCTTGGATTTCGGACAAATTGATCCTGACTCGACGAGCCCCATTTAAGTGAGTATTACCCTTAGATTTCTATCCTTGGTCATATCCAAGCCCTTTTAGTTGGTATTAGACTTCAAATTTATGGGTAATATCCTTTTCCCCCAAACATGATTGAACTTGGTTTTTGGAGGGGGTGTTAGCCTTGGATTTTCGGACAAATTGATCCTGACTCGACGAGCCCCATTTAAATGAGTATTATCCTTAGATTTCTATCCTTGGTCATATCCAAGCCCTTTTAGTTGGTATTAGACTTCAAATTTATGGGCAATAGACTTTTCCCCCAAACATGATTGAACTTGGTTTTTTGAGGGGGTGTTAGCCTTGGATTTTCGGACAAATTGATCCTGACTCGACGAGCCCCATTTAAATGAGTATTATCCTTAGATTTCTAACCTTGTTCATATCCAAGGCCTTTTAGTTGGTATTAGACTTCAAATTTATGGGTAATAGACTTTTCCCCCAAACCTGATTGAACTTGGTTTTTGGAGGGGGTGTTAGCCTTGGATTTTCGGACAAATTGATCCTGACTCGACGAGTATTACCCTTAGATTTCTATCCTTGGTCATATCCAAGCCCTTTTAGTTGGTATTAGACTTCAAATTTATGGGTAATATCCTTTTCCCCCAAACATGATTGAACTTGGTTTTTGGAGGGGGTGTTAGCCTTGGATTTTCGGACAAATTGATCCTGACTCGACGAGCCCCATTTAAATGAGTATTATCCTTAGATTTATATCCTTGGTCATATCCAAGCCCTTTTAGTTCGTATTAGACTTCAAATTTATGGGCAATAGACTTTTCCCCCAAACATGATTGAACTTGGTTTTTTGAGGGGGTGTTAGCCTTGGATTTTCGGACAAATTGATCCTGACTCGACGAGCCCCATTTAAATGAGTATTATCCTTAGATTTCTAACCTTGTTCATATCCAAGGCCTTTTAGTTGGTATTAGACTTCAAATTTATGGGTAATAGACTTTTCCCCCAAACCTGATTGAACTTGGTTTTTGGAGGGGGTGTTAGCCTTGGATTTTCGGACAAATTGATCCTGACTCGACGAGTATTACCCTTAGATTTCTATCCTTGGTCATATCCAAGCCCTTTTAGTTGGTATTAGACTTCAAATTTATGGGTAATATCCTTTTCCCCCAAACATGATTGAACTTGGTTTTTGGAGGGGGTGTTAGCCTTGGATTTTCGGACAAATTGATCCTGACTCGACGAGCCCCATTTAAATGAGTATTATCCTTAGATTTATATCCTTGGTCATATCCAAGCCCTTTTAGTTAGTATTAGACTTCAAATTTATGGGCAATAGACTTTTCCCCCAAACATGATTGAACTTGGTTTTTTGAGGGGGTGTTAGCCTTGGATTTTCGGACAAATTGATCCTGACTCGACGAGCCCCATTTAAATGAGTATTATCCTTAGATTTCTAACCTTGTTCATATCCAAGGCCTTTTAGTTGGTATTAGACTTCAAATTTATGGGTAATAGACTTTTCCCCCAAACCTGATTGAACTTGGTTTTTGGAGGGGGTGTTAGCCTTGGATTTTCGGACAAATTGATCCTGACTCGACGAGCCCCATTTAAATGAGTATTATCCTTAGATTTCTAACCTTGTTCATATCCAAGGCCTTTTAGTTGGTATTAGACTTCAAATTTATGGGTAATAGACTTTTCCCCCAAACCTGATTGAACTTGGTTTTTGGAGGGGGTGTTAGCCTTGGATTTTCGGACAAATTGATCCTGACTCGACGAGTATTACCCTTAGATTTCTATCCTTGGTCATATCCAAGCCCTTTTAGTTGGTATTAGACTTCAAATTTATGGGTAATATCCTTTTCCCCCAAACATGATTGAACTTGGTTTTTGGAGGGGGTGTTAGCCTTGGATTTTCGGACAAATTGATCCTGACTCGACGAGCCCCATTTAAATGAGTATTATCCTTAGATTTATATCCTTGGTCATATCCAAGCCCTTTTAGTTAGTATTAGAATTCAAATTTATGGGAAATAGACTTTTCCCCCAAACATGATTGAACTTGGTTTTTTAAGGGGGTGTTAGCCTTGGATTTTCGGACAAATTGATCCTGACTCGACGAGCCCCATTTAAATGAGTATTATCCTTAGATTTCTAACCTTGTTCATATCCAAGGCCTTTTAGTTGGTATTAGACTTCAAATTTATGGGTAATAGACTTTTCCCCCAAACCTGATTGAACTTGGTTTTTGGAGGGGGTGTTAGCCTTGGATTTTCGGACAAATTGATCATAACTCGACGAGTCCCATTTAAATGAGTATCATCCTTAGATTTCTAACCTTGGTCATATCCAAGCCCTTTTAGTTGGTATTAGACTTCAAATTTATGGGTAATATCCTTTTCCCCCAAACATGATTGAACTTGGTTTTTGGAGGGGGTGATAGCCTTGGATTTTCGGACAAATTTATCCTGACTCGACGAGCCCCATTTAAGTGAATATTACCCTTAGATTTCTATCCTTGGTCATATCCAAGCCCTTTTAGTTGGTATTAGACTTCAAATTTATGGGTAATAGACTTTTCCCCCAAACCTGATTGAACTTGGTTTTTGGAGGGGGTGTTAGCCTTGGATTTTCGGACAAATTGATCATAACTCGATGAGCCCCATTTAAAAGAGTATTAGCCTTAGATTTCTAACCTTGTTCATATCCAAGCCCTTTTAGTTGGTATTAGACTTCAAATTTATGGGTAATATCCTTTTCCCCCAAACATGATTGAATTTGGTTTTTGGAGGGGGTGTTAGCCTTGGATTTCGGACAAATTGATCCTGACTCGACGAGCCCCATTTAAGTGAGTATTACCCTTAGATTTCTATCCTTGGTCATATCCAAGCCCTTTTAGTTGGTATTAGACTTCAAATTTATGGGTAATATCCTTTTCCCCCAAACATGATTGAACTTGGTTTTTGGAGGGGGTGTTAGCCTTGGATTTTCGGACAAATTGATCCTGACTCGACGAGCCCCATTTAAATGAGTATTATCCTTAGATTTCTATCCTTGGTCATATCCAAGCCCTTTTAGTTGGTATTAGACTTCAAATTTATGGGCAATAGACTTTTCCCCCAAACATGATTGAACTTGGTTTTTTGAGGGGGTGTTAGCCTTGGATTTTCGGACAAATTGATCCTGACTCGACGAGCCCCATTTAAATGAGTATTATCCTTAGATTTCTAACCTTGTTCATATCCAAGGCCTTTTAGTTGGTATTAGACTTCAAATTTATGGGTAATAGACTTTTCCCCCAAACCTGATTGAACTTGGTTTTTGGAGGGGGTGTTAGCCTTGGATTTTCGGACAAATTGATCCTGACTCGACGAGTATTACCCTTAGATTTCTATCCTTGGTCATATCCAAGCCCTTTTAGTTGGTATTAGACTTCAAATTTATGGGTAATATCCTTTTCCCCCAAACATGATTGAACTTGGTTTTTGGAGGGGGTGTTAGCCTTGGATTTTCGGACAAATTGATCCTGACTCGACGAGCCCCATTTAAATGAGTATTATCCTTAGATTTATATCCTTGGTCATATCCAAGCCCTTTTAGTTCGTATTAGACTTCAAATTTATGGGCAATAGACTTTTCCCCCAAACATGATTGAACTTGGTTTTTTGAGGGGGTGTTAGCCTTGGATTTTCGGACAAATTGATCCTGACTCGACGAGCCCCATTTAAATGAGTATTATCCTTAGATTTCTAACCTTGTTCATATCCAAGGCCTTTTAGTTGGTATTAGACTTCAAATTTATGGGTAATAGACTTTTCCCCCAAACCTGATTGAACTTGGTTTTTGGAGGGGGTGTTAGCCTTGGATTTTCGGACAAATTGATCCTGACTCGACGAGTATTACCCTTAGATTTCTATCCTTGGTCATATCCAAGCCCTTTTAGTTGGTATTAGACTTCAAATTTATGGGTAATATCCTTTTCCCCCAAACATGATTGAACTTGGTTTTTGGAGGGGGTGTTAGCCTTGGATTTTCGGACAAATTGATCCTGACTCGACGAGCCCCATTTAAATGAGTATTATCCTTAGATTTATATCCTTGGTCATATCCAAGCCCTTTTAGTTAGTATTAGACTTCAAATTTATGGGCAATAGACTTTTCCCCCAAACATGATTGAACTTGGTTTTTTGAGGGGGTGTTAGCCTTGGATTTTCGGACAAATTGATCCTGACTCGACGAGCCCCATTTAAATGAGTATTATCCTTAGATTTCTAACCTTGTTCATATCCAAGGCCTTTTAGTTGGTATTAGACTTCAAATTTATGGGTAATAGACTTTTCCCCCAAACCTGATTGAACTTGGTTTTTGGAGGGGGTGTTAGCCTTGGATTTTCGGACAAATTGATCCTGACTCGACGAGCCCCATTTAAATGAGTATTATCCTTAGATTTCTAACCTTGTTCATATCCAAGGCCTTTTAGTTGGTATTAGACTTCAAATTTATGGGTAATAGACTTTTCCCCCAAACCTGATTGAACTTGGTTTTTGGAGGGGGTGTTAGCCTTGGATTTTCGGACAAATTGATCCTGACTCGACGAGTATTACCCTTAGATTTCTATCCTTGGTCATATCCAAGCCCTTTTATTTGGTATTAGACTTCAAATTTATGGGTAATATCCTTTTCCCCCAAACATGATTGAACTTGGTTTTTGGAGGGGGTGTTAGCCTTGGATTTTCAGAGAAATTGATCCTGACTCGACGAGCCCCATTTAAATGAGTATTATCCTTAGATTTATATCATTGGTCATATCCAAGCCCTTTTAGTTAGTATTAGACTTCAAATTTATGGGCAATAGACTTTTCCCCCAAACATGATTGAACTTGGTTTTTTGAGGGGGTGTTAGCCTTGGATTTTCGGACAAATTGATCCTGACTCGACGAGCCCCATTTAAATGAGTATTATCCTTAGATTTCTAACCTTGTTCATATCCAAGGCCTTTTAGTTGGTATTAGACTTCAAATTTATGGGTAATAGACTTTTCCCCCAAACCTGATTGAACTTGGTTTTTGGAGGGGGTGTTAGCCTTGGATTTTCGGACAAATTGATCATGACTCGACGAGACCCATTTAAATGAGTATTAGGCTTAGATTTCTAAACTTGTTCATATCCAAGCCCTTTTAGATGGTATTAGACTTCAAATTTATGGGTTATAGGCTTTTCCCCCAAACACGATTGAACTTGGTTTTTGGAGGGGGTGTTAGCCTTGGATTTTCGGACAAATTGATCCTGACTCGACGAGCCACATTTAAATGAGTATTAGCCTTAGATTTCTAAACTTGTTCATATCCAAGCCCTTTTAGATGGTATTAGACTTCAAATTTATGGGTTATAGGCTTTTCCCCCAAACATGATTGAACTTGGTTTTTGGAGGGGGTGTTAGCCTTGGATTTTCGGACAAATTGATCCTGACTTGACGAGCCCCATTTAAATGAGTATTAGGCTTAGATTTCTAACCTTGTTCATATCCAAGCCCTTTTAGTTTGTATTAGACTTCAAATTTATGGGTAATATCCTTTTCCCCCAAACATGATTGAACTTGGTTTTTGGAGGGGGTGTTAGCCTTGGATTTTCGGACAAATTGATCCTGACTCGACGAGCCCCATTGAAATGAGTATTATCCTTAGATTTATATCCTTGGTCATATCCAAGCCCTTTTAGTTAGTATTAGACTTCAAATTTATGGGCAATAGACTTTTTCCCCAAACATGATTGAACTTGGTTTTTTGAGGGGGTGTTAGCCTTGGATTTTCGGACAAATTGATCCTGACTCGACGAGCCCCATTTAAATGAGTATTATCCTTAGATTTCTAACCTTGTTCATATCCAAGGCCTTTTAGTTGGTATTAGACTTCAAATTTATGGGTAATAGACTTTTCCCCCAAACCTGATTGAACTTGGTTTTTGGAGGGGGTGTTAGCCTTGGATTTTCGGACAAATTGATCATGACTCGACGAGCCCCATTTAAATGAGTATTAGGCTTAGATTTCTAAACTTGTTCATATCCAAGCCCTTTTAGATGGTATTAGACTTCAAATTTATGGGTTATAGGCTTTTCCCCCAAACACGAATGAACTTGGTTTTTGGAGGGGGTGTTAGCCTTGGATTTTCGGACAAATTGATACTGACTCGACGAGCCACATTTAAATGAGTATTAGCCTTAGATTTCTAAACTTGTTCATATCCAAGCCCTTTTAGATGGTATTAGACTTCAAATTTATGGGTTATAGGCTTTTCCCCCAAACATGATTGAACTTGGTTTTTGGAGGGGGTGTTAGCCTTGGATTTTCGGACAAATTGATCCTGACTTGACGAGCCCCATTTAAATGAGTATTAGGCTTAGATTTCTAACCTTGTTCATATCCAAGCCCTTTTAGTTTGTATTAGACTTCAAATTTATGGGTAATATCCTTTTCCCCCAAACATGATTGAACTTGGTTTTTGGAAGGGGTGTTAGGCTTGGATTTTCGGACAAATTGATCCTGACTCGACGAGCCCCATTTAAATGATTATTAGCCTTAGATTTCTAACCTTGTTCATATCCAAGCACTTTTATATGGTATTAGACTTCAAATTTATGTGTTATAGGTTTTTCCCCCAAACATGATTGAACTTGGTTTTTGGAGGGGGTGTTAGCCTTAGATTTTCGGACAAATTGATCCTGACTCGACGAGCCCCATTTAAATAAGTATTAGCCTTAGATTTCTAACCTCGTTCATATCCAAGCCCTTTTAGTTGGTATTAGACTTCAAATTTATGGGTTATAGGCTTTTCCCCCAAACATGATTGAACTTGGTTTTTGGAGGGGGTGTTAGCCTTGGATTTTCGGACAAATTGATCCTAACTCGACGAGCCCCATTTAAATGAGTATTAGCTTTAGATTTCTAACCTTGTTCATATCCAGGCGTTTTTAGATGGTATTAGACTTCAAATTTATGGGTTAAAGGCTTTTCCCCCAAACATGATTGAACTTGGTTTTTGGAGGGGGTGTTAGCCTTGGATTTTTGGACAAATTGATCCTGACTCGACGAGCCCCATTTAAATGAGTATTAGCCTTAGATTTCTAACCTTGTTCATATCCAAGCCCTTTTAGTTGGTATTAGACTTCAAATTTATGGGCAATATACTTTTCCCCCAAACATGATTGAACTTGGTTTTTGGAGGGGGTGTTAGCCTTGGAATTTCGGACAAATTGATCCTGACTCGACGAGCCCCATTTAAATGAGTATTATACTTAGATTTATAACCTTGTTCATATCCAAGCCCTTTTAGTTGGTATTAGACCTCAAATTTATGGGCAATAGACTTTTCCCCCAAACATGATTGAACTTGGTTTTTGGAAGGGGTGTTAGGCTTGGATTTTCGGACAAATTGATCCTGACTCGACGAGCCCCATTTAAATGAGTATTAGGCTTAGATTTCTAACCTTGTTCGTATCCAAGCCCTTTTAGATGGTATTAGACTTCAAATTTATGGGTTATAGGCTTTTCCCCCAAACATGATTGAACTTGGTTTTTGGAGGGGGTGTTAGCCTTGGATTTTCGGATACATTGATCCTGACTCGACGAGCCCCATTTAAATGAGTATTAGCCTTAGATTTCTAACCTTGTTCATATCCAAGACCTTTTAGTTTGTATTAGACTTCAAATTTATGGGTAATATCCTTTCCCCCCAAACATGATTGAACTTGGTTTTTGGAGGGGGTGTTAACCTTGGATTTTCGGACAAATTGATCCTGACTCGATGAGCCCCATTTAAATGAGTATTAGCCTTAGATTTCTAAACTTGTTCATATCCAAGCCTTTTTAGATGGTATTAGTCTTCAAATTTATGGGTTATAGGCTTTTCCCAAAACATGATTGAACTTGGTTTTTGGAGGGGGTGTTAGCCTTGGATTTTCGGACAAATTGATCCTGACTCGACGAGCCCCATTTAAATGAGTATTAGCCTTAGAATTCTAACCTTGTTCATATCCAAGCCTTTTTAGTTTGTATTAGACTTCAAATTTATGGGTAATATCCTTTGCCCCCTAACATGATTGAACTTGGTTTTTGGAGGGGGTGTTAGGCTTGGATTTTCGGACAAATTGATCCTGACTCGACGAGTCCCATTTAAATGAGTATTATCCTTAGATTTCTAACCTTGGTCATATCCAAGCCCTTTTAGTTGGTATTAGACTTCAAATTTATGGGTAATATCCTTTTCCCCCAAACATGATTGAACTTGGTTTTTGGAGGGGGTGTTAGCCTTGGATTTTTGGACAAATTCATCCTAACTCGACGAGCCCCATTTAAAAGAGTATTAGCCTTAGATTTCTAACCTTGTTCATATCCAAGCCCTTTTATGTGGTATTAGACTTCAAATTTATGGGTAATATCCTTTTCCCCCAAACATGATTGAACTTGGTTTTTGGAGGGGGTGTTAGCCTTGGATTTCGGACAAATTGATCCTGACTCGACGAGCCCCATTTAAGTGAGTATTACCCTTAGATTTCTATCCTTGGTCATATCCAAGCCCTTTTAGTTGGTATTAGACTTCAAATTTAAGGGTAATATCCTTTTCCCCCAAACATGATTGAACTTGGTTTTTGGAGGGGGTGTTAGCCTTGGATTTTCGGACAAATTGATCCTAACTCGACGAGCCCCATTTAAATGAGTATTATCCTTAGATTTCTATCCTTGGTCATATCCAAGCCCTTTTAGTTGGTATTAGACTTCAAAATTATGGGCAATAGACTTTTCCCCCAAACATGATTGAACTTGGTTTTTGGAGGGGGTGTTAGCCTTGGATTTTCGGACAAATTGATCCTGACTCGACGAGCCCATTTAAATGAGTATTAGCCTTAGATTTCTAACCTTGTTCATATCCAAGCCCTTTTAGTTTGTATTAGACTTCAAATTTATGGGTTATAGGCTTTTCCCCCAAACATGATTGAACTTGGTTTTTGGAGGGGGTGTTAGCCTTGGATTTTCGGACAAATTGATCCTGACTTGACGAGCCCCATTTAAATGAGTATTAGGCTTAGATTTCTAACCTTGTTCATATCCAAGCCCTTTTAGTTTGTATTAGACTTCAAATTTATGGGTAATATCCTTTTCCCCCAAACATGATTGAACTTGGTTTTTGGAAGGGGTGTTAGGCTTGGATTTTCGGACAAATTGATCCTGACTCGACGAGCCCCATTTAAATGATTATTACCCTTAGATTTCTAACATTGTTCATATCCAAGCACTTTTATATGGTATTAGACTTCAAATTTATGTGTTATAGGTTTTTCCCCCAAACATGATTGAACTTGGTTTTTGGAGGGGGTGTTAGCCTTAGATTTTCGGACAAATTGATCCTGACTCGACGAGCCCCATTTAAATAAGTATTAGCCTTAGATTTCTAACCTCGTTCATATCCAAGCCCTTTTAGTTGGTATTAGACTTCAAATTTATGGGTTATAGGCTTTTCCCCCAAACATGATTGAACTTGGTTTTTGGAGGGGGTGTTAGCCTTGGATTTTCGGACAAATTGATCCTAACTCGACGAGCCCCATTTAAATGAGTATTAGCTTTAGATTTCTAACCTTGTTCATATCCAGGCGTTTTTAGATGGTATTAGACTTCAAATTTATGGGTTAAAGGCTTTTCCCCCAAACATGATTGAACTTGGTTTTTGGAGGGGGTGTTAGCCTTGGATTTTTGGACAAATTGATCCTGACTCGACGAGCCCCATTTAAATGAGTATTAGCCTTAGATTTCTAACCTTGTTCATATCCAAGCCCTTTTAGTTGGTATTAGACTTCAAATTTATGGGCAATATACTTTTCCCCCAAACATGATTGAACTTGGTTTTTGGAGGGGGTGTTAGCCTTGGAATTTCGGACAAATTGATCCTGACTCGACGAGCCCCATTTAAATGAGTATTATACTTAGATTTATAACCTTGTTCATATCCAAGCCCTTTTAGTTGGTATTAGACCTCAAATTTATGGGCAATAGACTTTTCCCCCAAACATGATTGAACTTGGTTTTTGGAAGGGGTGTTAGGCTTGGATTTTCGGACAAATTGATCCTGACTCGACGAGCCCCATTTAAATGAGTATTAGGCTTAGATTTCTAACCTTGTTCGTATCCAAGCCCTTTTAGATGGTATTAGACTTCAAATTTATGGGTTATAGGCTTTTCCCCCAAACATGATTGAACTTGGTTTTTGGAGGGGGTGTTAGCCTTGGATTTTCGGATACATTGATCCTGACTCGACGAGCCCCATTTAAATGAGTATTAGCCTTAGATTTCTAACCTTGTTCATATCCAAGACCTTTTAGTTTGTATTAGACTTCAAATTTATGGGTAATATCCTTTCCCCCCAAACATGATTGAACTTGGTTTTTGGAGGGGGTGTTAGCCTTGGATTTTCGGACAAATTGATCCTGACTCGATGAGCCCCATTTAAATGAGTATTAGCCTTAGATTTCTAAACTTGTTCATATCCAAGCCTTTTTAGATGGTATTAGTCTTCAAATTTATGGGTTATAGGCTTTTCCCAAAACATGATTGAACTTGGTTTTTGGAGGGGGTGTTAGCCTTGGATTTTCGGACAAATTGATCCTGACTCGACGAGCCCCATTTAAATGAGTATTAGCCTTAGAATTCTAACCTTGTTCATATCCAAGCCTTTTTAGTTTGTATTAGACTTCAAATTTATGGGTAATATCCTTTTCCCCCTAACATGATTGAACTTGGTTTTTGGAGGGGGTGTTAGGCTTGGATTTTCGGACAAATTGATCCTGACTCGACGAGCCCCATTTAAATGAGTATTATCCTTAGATTTCTATCCTTGGTCATATCCAAGCCCTTTTAGTTGGTATTAGACTTCAAAATTATGGGCAATAGACTTTTCCCCCAAACATGATTGAACTTGGTTTTTGGAGGGGGTGTTAGCCTTGGATTTTCGGACAAATTGATCCTGACTCTACAAGCCCCATTTAAATGAGTATTAGCCTTAGATTTCTAAACTTGTTCATATCCAAGCCCTTTTAGATGGTATTAGTCTTCAAATTTATGGGTTATAGGCTTTTCCCCCAAACATGATTGAACTTGGTTTTTGGAGGGGGTGTTAGCCTTGGATTTTCGGACAAATTGATCCTGACTCGACGAGCCCATTTAAATGAGTATTAGCCTTAGATTTCTAACCTTGTTCATATCCAAGCCCTTTTAGTTTGTATTAGACTTGAAATTTATGGGTAATATCCTTTTCCCCCAAACATGATTGAACTTGGTTTTTGGAGGGGGTGTTAGGCTTGGATTTTCGGACAAATTGATCCTGACTCGACGAGTCCTATTTAAATGAGTATTATCCTTAGATTTCTAACCTTGGTCATATCCAAGCCCTTTTAGTTGGTATTAGACTTCAAATTTATGGGTAATATCCTTTTCCCCCAACCATGATTGAACTTGGTTTTTGGAGGGGGTGTTAGCCTTGGATTTTCGGACAAATTTATCCTGACTCGACGAGCCCCATTTAAGTGAGTATTACCCTTAGATTTCTATCCTTGGTCATATCCAAGCCCTTTTAGTTGGTATTAGACTTCAAATTTATGGGTAATATCCTTTTCCCCCAAACATGATTGAACTTGGTTTTTGGAGGGGGTGTTAGCCTTGGATTTTTGGACAAATTCATCCTGACTCGACGAGCCCCATTTAAAAGAGTATTAGCCTTAGATTTCTAACCTTGTTCATATCCAAGCCCTTTTATGTGGTATTAGACTTCAAATTATGGGCAATAGACTTTTCCCCCAAACATGATTGAACTTGGTTTTTGGAGGGGGTGTTAACCTTGGATTTCGGACAAATTGATCCTGACTCGACGAGCCCCATTTAAATGAGTATTAGCCTTAGATTTCTAAACTTGTTCATATCCAAGCCCTTTTAGATGGTATTAGTCTTCAAATTTATGGGTTATAGGCTTTTCCCCCAAACATGATTGAACTTGGTTTTTGGAGGGGGTGTTAGCCTTGGATTTTCGGACAAATTGATCCTGACTCGACGAGCCCATTTAAATGAGTATTAGCCTTAGATTTCTAACCTTGTTCATATCCAAGCCCTTTTAGTTTGTATTAGACTTCAAATTTATGGGTAATATCCTTTTCCCCCAAACATGATTGAACTTGGTTTTTGGAGGGGGTGTTAGGCTTGGATTTTCGGACAAATTGATCCTGACTCGACGAGTCCCATTTAAATGAGTATTATCCTTAGATTTCTAACCTTGGTCATATCCAAGCCCTTTTAGTTGGTATTAGACTTCAAATTTATGGGTAATATCCTTTTCCCCCAAACATGATTGAACTTGGTTTTTGGAGGGGGTGTTAGCCTTGGATTTTCGGACAAATTTATCCTGACTCGACGAGCCCCATTTAAGTGAGTATTACCCTTAGATTTTTATCCTTGGTCATATCCAAGCCCTTTTAGTTGGTATTAGACTTCAAATTTATGGGTAATATCCTTTTCCCCCAAACATGATTGAACTTGGTTTTTGGAGGGGGTGTTAGCCTTGGATTTTTGGACAAATTGATCCTGACTCGACGAGCCCCATTTAAGTGAGTATTACCCTTAGATTTCTATCCTTGGTCATATCCAAGCCCTTTTAGTTGGTATTAGACTTCAAATTTATGGGTAATATCCTTTTCCCCCAAACATGATTGAACTTGGTTTTTGGAGGGGGTGTTAGCCTTGGATTTTCGGACAAATTGATCCTGACTCGACGAGCCCCATTTAAATGAGTATTATCCTTAGATTTCTATCCTTGGTCATATCCAAGCCCTTTTAGTTGGTATTAGACTTCAAATTTATGGGCAATAGACTTTTCCCCCAAACCTGATTGAACTTGGTTTTTGGAGGGGGTGTTAGCCTTGGATTTTCGGACAAATTGATCATGACTCGACGAGCCCCATTTAAATGAGTATTAGGCTTAGATTTCTAAACTTGTTCATATCCAAGCCCTTTTAGATGGTATTAGACTTCAAATTTATGGGTTATAGGCTTTTCCCCCAAACACGATTGAACTTGGTTTTTGGAGGGGGTGTTAGCCTTGGATTTTCGGACAAATTGATCCTGACTCGACGAGCCACATTTAAATGAGTATTAGCCTTAGATTTCTAAACTTGTTCATATCCAAGCCCTTTTAGATGGTATTAGACTTCAAATTTATGGGTTATAGGCTTTTCCCCCAAACATGATTGAACTTGGTTTTTGGAGGGGGTGTTAGCCTTGGATTTTCGGACAAATTGATCCTGACTTGACGAGCCCCATTTAAATGAGTATTAGGCTTAGATTTCTAACCTTGTTCATATCCAAGCCCTTTTAGTTTGTATTAGACTTCAAATTTATGGGTAATATCCTTTTCCCCCAAACATGATTGAACTTGGTTTTTGGAGGGGGTGTTAGCCTTGGATTTTCGGACAAATTGATCCTGACTCGACGAGCCACATTTAAATGAGTATTAGCCTTAGATTTCTAAACTTGTTCATATCCAAGCCCTTTTAGATGGTATTAGACTTCAAATTTATGGGTTATAGGCTTTTCCCCCAAACATGATTGAACTTGGTTTTTGGAGGGGGTGTTAGCCTTGGATTTTCGGACAAATTGATCCTGACTTGACGAGCCCCATTTAAATGAGTATTAGGCTTAGATTTCTAACCTTGTTCATATCCAAGCCCTTTTAGTTGGTATTAGACTTCAAATTTATGGGCAATATACTTTTCCCCCAAACATGATTGAACTTGGTTTTTGGAGGGGGTGTTAGCCTTGGAATTTCGGACAAATTGATCCTGACTCGACGAGCCCCATTTAAATGAGTATTATACTTAGATTTATAACCTTGTTCATATCCAAGCCCTTTTAGTTGGTATTAGACCTCAAATTTATGGGCAATAGACTTTTCCCCCAAACATGATTGAACTTGGTTTTTGGAAGGGGTGTTAGGCTTGGATTTTCGGACAAATTGATCCTGACTCGACGAGCCCCATTTAAATGAGTATTAGGCTTAGATTTCTAACCTTGTTCGTATCCAAGCCCTTTTAGATGGTATTAGACTTCAAATTTATGGGTTATAGGCTTTTCCCCCAAACATGATTGAACTTGGTTTTTGGAGGGGGTGTTAGCCTTGGATTTTCGGATACATTGATCCTGACTCGACGAGCCCCATTTAAATGAGTATTAGCCTTAGATTTCTAACCTTGTTCATATCCAAGACCTTTTAGTTTGTATTAGACTTCAAATTTATGGGTAATATCCTTTCCCCCCAAACATGATTGAACTTGGTTTTTGGAGGGGGTGTTAGCCTTGGATTTTCGGACAAATTGATCCTGACTCGATGAGCCCCATTTAAATGAGTATTAGCCTTAGATTTCTAAACTTGTTCATATCCAAGCCTTTTTAGATGGTATTAGTCTTCAAATTTATGGGTTATAGGCTTTTCCCAAAACATGATTGAACTTGGTTTTTGGAGGGGGTGTTAGCCTTGGATTTTCGGACAAATTGATCCTGACTCGACGAGCCCCATTTAAATGAGTATTAGCCTTAGAATTCTAACCTTGTTCATATCCAAGCCTTTTTAGTTTGTATTAGACTTCAAATTTATGGGTAATATCCTTTTCCCCCTAACATGATTGAACTTGGTTTTTGGAGGGGGTGTTAGGCTTGGATTTTCGGACAAATTGATCCTGACTCGACGAGCCCCATTTAAATGAGTATTATCCTTAGATTTCTATCCTTGGTCATATCCAAGCCCTTTTAGTTGGTATTAGACTTCAAAATTATGGGCAATAGACTTTTCCCCCAAACATGATTGAACTTGGTTTTTGGAGGGGGTGTTAGCCTTGGATTTTCGGACAAATTGATCCTGACTCTACAAGCCCCATTTAAATGAGTATTAGCCTTAGATTTCTAAACTTGTTCATATCCAAGCCCTTTTAGATGGTATTAGTCTTCAAATTTATGGGTTATAGGCTTTTCCCCCAAACATGATTGAACTTGGTTTTTGGAGGGGGTGTTAGCCTTGGATTTTCGGACAAATTGATCCTGACTCGACGAGCCCATTTAAATGAGTATTAGCCTTAGATTTCTAACCTTGTTCATATCCAAGCCCTTTTAGTTTGTATTAGACTTGAAATTTATGGGTAATATCCTTTTCCCCCAAACATGATTGAACTTGGTTTTTGGAGGGGGTGTTAGGCTTGGATTTTCGGACAAATTGATCCTGACTCGACGAGTCCTATTTAAATGAGTATTATCCTTAGATTTCTAACCTTGGTCATATCCAAGCCCTTTTAGTTGGTATTAGACTTCAAATTTATGGGTAATATCCTTTTCCCCCAACCATGATTGAACTTGGTTTTTGGAGGGGGTGTTAGCCTTGGATTTTCGGACAAATTTATCCTGACTCGACGAGCCCCATTTAAGTGAGTATTACCCTTAGATTTCTATCCTTGGTCATATCCAAGCCCTTTTAGTTGGTATTAGACTTCAAATTTATGGGTAATATCCTTTTCCCCCAAACATGATTGAACTTGGTTTTTGGAGGGGGTGTTAGCCTTGGATTTTTGGACAAATTCATCCTGACTCGACGAGCCCCATTTAAAAGAGTATTAGCCTTAGATTTCTAACCTTGTTCATATCCAAGCCCTTTTATGTGGTATTAGACTTCAAATTATGGGCAATAGACTTTTCCCCCAAACATGATTGAACTTGGTTTTTGGAGGGGGTGTTAACCTTGGATTTCGGACAAATTGATCCTGACTCGACGAGCCCCATTTAAATGAGTATTAGCCTTAGATTTCTAAACTTGTTCATATCCAAGCCCTTTTAGATGGTATTAGTCTTCAAATTTATGGGTTATAGGCTTTTCCCCCAAACATGATTGAACTTGGTTTTTGGAGGGGGTGTTAGCCTTGGATTTTCGGACAAATTGATCCTGACTCGACGAGCCCATTTAAATGAGTATTAGCCTTAGATTTCTAACCTTGTTCATATCCAAGCCCTTTTAGTTTGTATTAGACTTCAAATTTATGGGTAATATCCTTTTCCCCCAAACATGATTGAACTTGGTTTTTGGAGGGGGTGTTAGGCTTGGATTTTCGGACAAATTGATCCTGACTCGACGAGTCCCATTTAAATGAGTATTATCCTTAGATTTCTAACCTTGGTCATATCCAAGCCCTTTTAGTTGGTATTAGACTTCAAATTTATGGGTAATATCCTTTTCCCCCAAACATGATTGAACTTGGTTTTTGGAGGGGGTGTTAGCCTTGGATTTTCGGACAAATTTATCCTGACTCGACGAGCCCCATTTAAGTGAGTATTACCCTTAGATTTTTATCCTTGGTCATATCCAAGCCCTTTTAGTTGGTATTAGACTTCAAATTTATGGGTAATATCCTTTTCCCCCAAACATGATTGAACTTGGTTTTTGGAGGGGGTGTTAGCCTTGGATTTTTGGACAAATTGATCCTGACTCGACGAGCCCCATTTAAGTGAGTATTACCCTTAGATTTCTATCCTTGGTCATATCCAAGCCCTTTTAGTTGGTATTAGACTTCAAATTTATGGGTAATATCCTTTTCCCCCAAACATGATTGAACTTGGTTTTTGGAGGGGGTGTTAGCCTTGGATTTTCGGACAAATTGATCCTGACTCGACGAGCCCCATTTAAATGAGTATTATCCTTAGATTTCTATCCTTGGTCATATCCAAGCCCTTTTAGTTGGTATTAGACTTCAAATTTATGGGCAATAGACTTTTCCCCCAAACCTGATTGAACTTGGTTTTTGGAGGGGGTGTTAGCCTTGGATTTTCGGACAAATTGATCATGACTCGACGAGCCCCATTTAAATGAGTATTAGGCTTAGATTTCTAAACTTGTTCATATCCAAGCCCTTTTAGATGGTATTAGACTTCAAATTTATGGGTTATAGGCTTTTCCCCCAAACACGATTGAACTTGGTTTTTGGAGGGGGTGTTAGCCTTGGATTTTCGGACAAATTGATCCTGACTCGACGAGCCACATTTAAATGAGTATTAGCCTTAGATTTCTAAACTTGTTCATATCCAAGCCCTTTTAGATGGTATTAGACTTCAAATTTATGGGTTATAGGCTTTTCCCCCAAACATGATTGAACTTGGTTTTTGGAGGGGGTGTTAGCCTTGGATTTTCGGACAAATTGATCCTGACTTGACGAGCCCCATTTAAATGAGTATTAGGCTTAGATTTCTAACCTTGTTCATATCCAAGCCCTTTTAGTTTGTATTAGACTTCAAATTTATGGGTAATATCCTTTTCCCCCAAACATGATTGAACTTGGTTTTTGGAGGGGGTGTTAGCCTTGGATTTTCGGACAAATTGATCCTGACTCGACGAGCCACATTTAAATGAGTATTAGCCTTAGATTTCTAAACTTGTTCATATCCAAGCCCTTTTAGATGGTATTAGACTTCAAATTTATGGGTTATAGGCTTTTCCCCCAAACATGATTGAACTTGGTTTTTGGAGGGGGTGTTAGCCTTGGATTTTCGGACAAATTGATCCTGACTTGACGAGCCCCATTTAAATGAGTATTAGGCTTAGATTTCTAACCTTGTTCATATCCAAGCCCTTTTAGTTTGTATTAGACTTCAAATTTATGGGTAATATCCTTTTCCCGCAAACATGATTGAACTTGGTTTTTGGAAGGGGTGTTAGGCTTGGATTTTCGGACAAATTGATCCTGACTCGACGAGCCCCATTTAAATGATTATTAGCCTTAGATTTCTAACCTTGTTCATATCCAAGCACTTTTATATGGTATTAGACTTCAAATTTATGTGTTATAGGTTTTTCCCCCAAACATGATTGAACTTGGTTTTTGGAGGGGGTGTTAGCCTTAGATTTTCGGACAAATTGATCCTGACTCGACGAGCCCCATTTAAATAAGTATTAGCCTTAGATTTCTAACCTCGTTCATATCCAAGCCCTTTTAGTTGGTATTAGACTTCAAATTTATGGGTTATAGGATTTTCCCCCAAACATGATTAAACTTGGTTTTTGGAGGGGGTGTTAGCCTTGGATTTTCGGACAAATTGATCCTAACTCGACGAGCCCCATTTAAATGAGTATTAGCTTTAGATTTCTAACCTTGTTCATATCCAAGCGTTTTTAGATGGTATTAGACTTCAAATTTATGGGTTAAAGGCTTTTCCCCCAAACATGATTGAACTTGGTTTTTGGAGGGGGTGTTAGCCTTGGATTTTTGGACAAATTGATCCTGACTCGACGAGCCCCATTTAAATGAGTATTAGCCTTAGATTTCTAACCTTGTTCATATCCAAGCCCTTTTAGTTGGTATTAGACTTCAAATTTATGGGCAATATACTTTTCCCCCAAACATGATTGAACTTGGTTTTTGGAGGGGGTGTTAGCCTTGGAATTTCGGACAAATTGATCCTGACTCGACGAGCCCCATTTAAATGAGTATTATACTTAGATTTATAACCTTGTTCATATCCAAGCCCTTTTAGTTGGTATTATACCTCAAATTTATGGGCAATAGACTTTTCCCCCAAACATGATTGAACTTTGTTTTTGGAAGGGGTGTTAGGCTTGGATTTTCGGACAAATTGATCCTGACTCGACGAGCCCCATATAAATGAGTATTAGGCTTAGATTTCTAACCTTGTTCGTATCCAAGCCCTTTTAGATGGTATTAGACTTCAAATTTATGGGTTATAGGCTTTTCCCCCAAACATGATTGAACTTGGTTTTTGGAGGGGGTGTTAGCCTTGGATTTTCGGATACATTGATCCTGACTCGACGAGCCCCATTTAAATGAGTATTAGCCTTAGATTTCTAACCTTGTTCATATCCAAGACCTTTTAGTTTGTATTAGACTTCAAATTTATGGGTAATATCCTTTCCCCCCAAACATGATTGAACTTGGTTTTTGGAGGGGGTGTTAGCCTTGGATTTTCGGACAAATTGATCCTGACTCGATGAGCCCCATTTAAATGAGTATTAGCCTTAGATTTCTAAACTTGTTCATATCCAAGCCTTTTTAGATGGTATTAGTCTTCAAATTTATGGGTTATAGGCTTTTCCCAAAACATGATTGAACTTGGTTTTTGGAGGGGGTGTTAGCCTTGGATTTTCGGACAAATTGATCCTGACTCGACGAGCCACATTTAAATGAGTATTAGCCTTAGATTTCTAAACTTGTTCATATCCAAGCCCTTTTAGATGGTATTAGACTTCAAATTTATGGGTTATAGGCTTTTCCCCCAAACATGATTGAACTTGGTTTTTGGAGGGGGTGTTAGCCTTGGATTTTCGGACAAATTGATCCTGACTTGACGAGCCCCATTTAAATGAGTATTAGGCTTAGATTTCTAACCTTGTTCATATCCAAGCCCTTTTAGTTTGTATTAGACTTCAAATTTATGGGTAATATCCTTTTCCCCCAAACATGATTGAACTTGGTTTTTGGAGGGGGTGTTAGCCTTGGATTTTCGGACAAATTGATCCTGACTCGACGAGCCACATTTAAATGAGTATTAGCCTTAGATTTCTAAACTTGTTCATATCCAAGCCCTTTTAGATGGTATTAGACTTCAAATTTATGGGTTATAGGCTTTTCCCCCAAACATGATTGAACTTGGTTTTTGGAGGGGGTGTTAGCCTTGGATTTTCGGACAAATTGATCCTGACTTGACGAGCCCCATTTAAATGAGTATTAGGCTTAGATTTCTAACCTTGTTCATATCCAAGCCCTTTTAGTTTGTATTAGACTTCAAATTTATGGGTAATATCCTTTTCCCGCAAACATGATTGAACTTGGTTTTTGGAAGGGGTGTTAGGCTTGGATTTTCGGACAAATTGATCCTGACTCGACGAGCCCCATTTAAATGATTATTAGCCTTAGATTTCTAACCTTGTTCATATCCAAGCACTTTTATATGGTATTAGACTTCAAATTTATGTGTTATAGGTTTTTCCCCCAAACATGATTGAACTTGGTTTTTGGAGGGGGTGTTAGCCTTAGATTTTCGGACAAATTGATCCTGACTCGACGAGCCCCATTTAAATAAGTATTAGCCTTAGATTTCTAACCTCGTTCATATCCAAGCCCTTTTAGTTGGTATTAGACTTCAAATTTATGGGTTATAGGATTTTCCCCCAAACATGATTGAACTTGGTTTTTGGAGGGGGTGTTAGCCTTGGATTTTCGGACAAATTGATCCTAACTCGACGAGCCCCATTTAAATGAGTATTAGCTTTAGATTTCTAACCTTGTTCATATCCAAGCGTTTTTAGATGGTATTAGACTTCAAATTTATGGGTTAAAGGCTTTTCCCCCAAACATGATTGAACTTGGTTTTTGGAGGGGGTGTTAGCCTTGGATTTTTGGACAAATTGATCCTGACTCGACGAGCCCCATTTAAATGAGTATTAGCCTTAGATTTCTAACCTTGTTCATATCCAAGCCCTTTTAGTTGGTATTAGACTTCAAATTTATGGGCAATATACTTTTCCCCCAAACATGATTGAACTTGGTTTTTGGAGGGGGTGTTAGCCTTGGAATTTCGGACAAATTGATCCTGACTCGACGAGCCCCATTTAAATGAGTATTATACTTAGATTTATAACCTTGTTCATATCCAAGCCCTTTTAGTTGGTATTATACCTCAAATTTATGGGCAATAGACTTTTCCCCCAAACATGATTGAACTTTGTTTTTGGAAGGGGTGTTAGGCTTGGATTTTCGGACAAATTGATCCTGACTCGACGAGCCCCATATAAATGAGTATTAGGCTTAGATTTCTAACCTTGTTCGTATCCAAGCCCTTTTAGATGGTATTAGACTTCAAATTTATGGGTTATAGGCTTTTCCCCCAAACATGATTGAACTTGGTTTTTGGAGGGGGTGTTAGCCTTGGATTTTCGGATACATTGATCCTGACTCGACGAGCCCCATTTAAATGAGTATTAGCCTTAGATTTCTAACCTTGTTCATATCCAAGACCTTTTAGTTTGTATTAGACTTCAAATTTATGGGTAATATCCTTTCCCCCCAAACATGATTGAACTTGGTTTTTGGAGGGGGTGTTAGCCTTGGATTTTCGGACAAATTGATCCTGACTCGATGAGCCCCATTTAAATGAGTATTAGCCTTAGATTTCTAAACTTGTTCATATCCAAGCCTTTTTATATGGTATTAGTCTTCAAATTTATGGGTTATAGGCTTTTCCCAAAACATGATTGAACTTGGTTTTTGGAGGGGGTGTTAGCCTTGGATTTTCGGACAAATTGATCCTGACTCGACGAGCCACATTTAAATGAGTATTAGCCTTAGATTTCTAAACTTGTTCATATCCAAGCCCTTTTAGATGGTATTAGACTTCAAATTTATGGGTTATAGGCTTTTCCCCCAAACATGATTGAACTTGGTTTTTGGAGGGGGTGTTAGCCTTGGATTTTCGGACAAATTGATCCTGACTTGACGAGCCCCATTTAAATGAGTATTAGGCTTAGATTTCTAACCTTGTTCATATCCAAGCCCTTTTAGTTTGTATTAGACTTCAAATTTATGGGTAATATCCTTTTCCCCCAAACATGATTGAACTTGGTTTTTGGAGGGGGTGTTAGCCTTGGATTTTCGGACAAATTGATCCTGACTCGACGAGCCACATTTAAATGAGTATTAGCCTTAGATTTCTAAACTTGTTCATATCCAAGCCCTTTTAGATGGTATTAGACTTCAAATTTATGGGTTATAGGCTTTTCCCCCAAACATGATTGAACTTGGTTTTTGGAGGGGGTGTTAGCCTTGGATTTTCGGACAAATTGATCCTGACTTGACGAGCCCCATTTAAATGAGTATTAGGCTTAGATTTCTAACCTTGTTCATATCCAAGCCCTTTTAGTTTGTATTAGACTTCAAATTTATGGGTAATATCCTTTTCCCGCAAACATGATTGAACTTGGTTTTTGGAAGGGGTGTTAGGCTTGGATTTTCGGACAAATTGATCCTGACTCGACGAGCCCCATTTAAATGATTATTAGCCTTAGATTTCTAACCTTGTTCATATCCAAGCACTTTTATATGGTATTAGACTTCAAATTTATGTGTTATAGGTTTTTCCCCCAAACATGATTGAACTTGGTTTTTGGAGGGGGTGTTAGCCTTAGATTTTCGGACAAATTGATCCTGACTCGACGAGCCCCATTTAAATAAGTATTAGCCTTAGATTTCTAACCTCGTTCATATCCAAGCCCTTTTAGTTGGTATTAGACTTCAAATTTATGGGTTATAGGATTTTCCCCCAAACATGATTGAACTTGGTTTTTGGAGGGGGTGTTAGCCTTGGATTTTCGGACAAATTGATCCTAACTCGACGAGCCCCATTTAAATGAGTATTAGCTTTAGATTTCTAACCTTGTTCATATCCAAGCGTTTTTAGATGGTATTAGACTTCAAATTTATGGGTTAAAGGCTTTTCCCCCAAACATGATTGAACTTGGTTTTTGGAGGGGGTGTTAGCCTTGGATTTTTGGACAAATTGATCCTGACTCGACGAGCCCCATTTAAATGAGTATTAGCCTTAGATTTCTAACCTTGTTCATATCCAAGCCCTTTTAGTTGGTATTAGACTTCAAATTTATGGGCAATATACTTTTCCCCCAAACATGATTGAACTTGGTTTTTGGAGGGGGTGTTAGCCTTGGAATTTCGGACAAATTGATCCTGACTCGACGAGCCCCATTTAAATGAGTATTATACTTAGATTTATAACCTTGTTCATATCCAAGCCCTTTTAGTTGGTATTATACCTCAAATTTATGGGCAATAGACTTTTCCCCCAAACATGATTGAACTTTGTTTTTGGAAGGGGTGTTAGGCTTGGATTTTCGGACAAATTGATCCTGACTCGACGAGCCCCATATAAATGAGTATTAGGCTTAGATTTCTAACCTTGTTCGTATCCAAGCCCTTTTAGATGGTATTAGACTTCAAATTTATGGGTTATAGGCTTTTCCCCCAAACATGATTGAACTTGGTTTTTGGAGGGGGTGTTATCCTTGGATTTTCGGATACATTGATCCTGACTCGACGAGCCCCATTTAAATGAGTATTAGCCTTAGATTTCTAACCTTGTTCATATCCAAGACCTTTTAGTTTGTATTAGACTTCAAATTTATGGGTAATATCCTTTCCCCCCAAACATGATTGAACTTGGTTTTTGGAGGGGGTGTTAGCCTTGGATTTTCGGACAAATTGATCCTGACTCGATGAGCCCCATTTAAATGAGTATTAGCCTTAGATTTCTAAACTTGTTCATATCCAAGCCTTTTTAGATGGTATTAGTCTTCAAATTTATGGGTTATAGGCTTTTCCCAAAACATGATTGAACTTGGTTTTTGGAGGGGGTGTTAGCCTTGGATTTTCGGACAAATTGATCCTGACTCGACGAGCCCCATTTAAATGAGTATTAGCCTTAGAATTCTAACCTTGTTCATATCCAAGCCTTTTTAGTTTGTATTAGACTTCAAATTTATGGGTAATATCCTTTTCCCCCAAACATGATTGAACTTGGTTTTTGGAGGGGGTGTTAGCCTTGGATTTTCGGACAAATTGATCCTGACTCGACGAGCCCCATTTAAATGAGTATTATCCTTAGATTTCTATCATTGGTCATATCCAAGCCCTTTTAGTTGGTGTTAGACTTCAAAATTATGGGCAATAGACTTTTCCCCCAAACATGATTGAACTTGGTTTTTGGAGGGGGTGTTAGCCTTGGATTTTCGGACAAATTGATCCTGACTCGACGAGCCCCATTTAAATGAGTATTAGCCTTAGATTTCTAAACTTGTTCATATCCAAGCCCTTTTAGATGGTATTAGTCTTCAAATTTATGGGTTATAGGCTTTTCCCCCAAACATGATTGAACTTGGTTTTTGGAGGGGGTGTTAGCCTTGGATTTTCGGACAAATTGATCCTGACTCGACGAGCCCATTTAAATGAGTATTAGCCTTAGATTTCTAACCTTGTTCATATCCAAGCCCTTTTAGTTTGTATTAGACTTCAAATTTATGGGTAATATCCTTTTCCCCCAAACATGATTGAACTTGGTTTTTGGAGGGGGTGTTAGGCTTGGATTTTCGGACAAATTGATCCTGACTCGACGAGTCCCATTTAAATGAGTATTATCCTTAGATTTCTAACCTTGGTCATATCCAAGCCCTTTTAGTTGGTATTAGACTTCAAATTTATGGGTAATATCCTTTTCCCCCAAACATGATTGAACTTGGTTTTTGGAGGGGGTGTTAGCCTTGGATTTTCGGACAAATTTATCCTGACTCGACGAGCCCCATTTAAGTGAGTATTACCCTTAGATTTCTATCCTTGGTCATATCCAAGCCCTTTTAGTTGGTATTAGACTTCAAATTTATGGGTAATATCCTTTTCCCCCAAACATGATTGAACTTGGTTTTTGGAGGGGGTGTTAGCCTTGGATTTTTGGACAAATTCATCCTGACTCGACGAGCCCCATTTAAAAGAGTATTAGCCTTAGATTTCTAACCTTGTTCATATCCAAGCCCTTTTATGTGGTATTAGACTTCAAATTTATGGGTAATATCCTTTTCCCCCAAACATGATTGAACTTGGTTTTTGGAGGGGGTGTTAGCCTTGGATTTCGGACAAATTGATCCTGACTCGACGAGCCCCATTTAAGTGAGTATTACCCTTAGATTTCTATCCTTGGTCATATCCAAGCCCTTTTAGTTGGTATTAGACTTCAAATTTATGGGTAATATCCTTTTCCCCCAAACATGATTGAACTTGGTTTTTGGAGGGGGTGTTAGCCTTGGATTTTCGGACAAATTGATCCTGACTCGACGAGCCCCATTTAAATGAGTATTAGCCTTAGAATTCTAACCTTGTTCATATCCAAGCCTTTTTAGTTTGTATTAGACTTCAAATTTATGGGTAATATCCTTTTCCCCCAAACATGATTGAACTTGGTTTTTGGAGGGGGTGTTAGCCTTGGATTTTCGGACAAATTGATCCTGACTCGACGAGCCCCATTTAAATGAGTATTATCCTTAGATTTCTATCATTGGTCATATCCAAGCCCTTTTAGTTGGTGTTAGACTTCAAAATTATGGGCAATAGACTTTTCCCCCAAACATGATTGAACTTGGTTTTTGGAGGGGGTGTTAGCCTTGGATTTTCGGACAAATTGATCCTGACTCGACGAGCCCCATTTAAATGAGTATTAGCCTTAGATTTCTAAACTTGTTCATATCCAAGCCCTTTTAGATGGTATTAGTCTTCAAATTTATGGGTTATAGGCTTTTCCCCCAAACATGATTGAACTTGGTTTTTGGAGGGGGTGTTAGCCTTGGATTTTCGGACAAATTGATCCTGACTCGACGAGCCCATTTAAATGAGTATTAGCCTTAGATTTCTAACCTTGTTCATATCCAAGCCCTTTTAGTTTGTATTAGACTTCAAATTTATGGGTAATATCCTTTTCCCCCAAACATGATTGAACTTGGTTTTTGGAGGGGGTGTTAGGCTTGGATTTTCGGACAAATTGATCCTGACTCGACGAGTCCCATTTAAATGAGTATTATCCTTAGATTTCTAACCTTGGTCATATCCAAGCCCTTTTAGTTGGTATTAGACTTCAAATTTATGGGTAATATCCTTTTCCCCCAAACATGATTGAACTTGGTTTTTGGAGGGGGTGTTAGCCTTGGATTTTCGGACAAATTTATCCTGACTCGACGAGCCCCATTTAAGTGAGTATTACCCTTAGATTTCTATCCTTGGTCATATCCAAGCCCTTTTAGTTGGTATTAGACTTCAAATTTATGGGTAATATCCTTTTCCCCCAAACATGATTGAACTTGGTTTTTGGAGGGGGTGTTAGCCTTGGATTTTTGGACAAATTCATCCTGACTCGACGAGCCCCATTTAAAAGAGTATTAGCCTTAGATTTCTAACCTTGTTCATATCCAAGCCCTTTTATGTGGTATTAGACTTCAAATTTATGGGTAATATCCTTTTCCCCCAAACATGATTGAACTTGGTTTTTGGAGGAGGTGTTAGCCTTGGATTTCGGACAAATTGATCCTGACTCGACGAGCCCCATTTAAGTGAGTATTACCCTTAGATTTCTATCCTTGGTCATATCCAAGCCCTTTTAGTTGGTATTAGACTTCAAATTTATGGGTAATATCCTTTTCCCCCAAACATGATTGAACTTGGTTTTTGGAGGGGGTGTTAGCCTTGGATTTTCGGACAAATTGATCCTGACTCGACGAGCCCCATTTAAATGAGTATTATCCTTAGATTTCTATCCTTGGTCATATCCAAGCCCTTTTAGTTGGTATTAGACTTCAAATTTATGGGCAATAGACTTTTCCCCCAAACATGATTGAACTTGGTTTTTTGAGGGGGTGTTAGCCTTGGATTTTCGGACAAATTGATCCTGACTCGACGAGCCCCATTTAAATGAGTATTATCCTTAGATTTCTAACCTTGTTCATATCCAAGGCCTTTTAGTTGGTATTAGACTTCAAATTTATGGGTAATAGACTTTTCCCCCAAACCTGATTGAACTTGGTTTTTGGAGGGGGTGTTAGCCTTGGATTTTCGGACAAATTGATCATGACTCGACGAGCCCCATTTAAATGAGTATTAGGCTTAGATTTCTAAACTTGTTCATATCCAAGCCGTTTTAGATGGTATTAGACTTCAAATTTATGGGTTATAGGCTTTTCCCCCAAACACGATTGAACTTGGTTTTTGGAGGGGGTGTTAGCCTTGGATTTTCGGACAAATTGATCCTGACTCGACGAGCCACATTTAAATGAGTATTAGCCTTAGATTTCTAAACTTGTTCATATCCAAGCCCTTTTAGATGGTATTAGACTTCAAATTTATGGGTTATAGGCTTTTCCCCCAAACATGATTGAACTTGGTTTTTGGAGGGGGTGTTAGCCTTGGATTTTCGGACAAATTGATCCTGACTTGACGAGCCCCATTTAAATGAGTATTAGGCTTAGATTTCTAACCTTGTTCATATCCAAGCCCTTTTAGTTTGTATTAGACTTCAAATTTATGGGTAATATCCTTTTCCCCCAAACATGATTGCACTTGGTTTTTGGAGGGGGTGTTAGCCTTGGATTTTCGGACATATTGATCCTGACTCGACGAGCCCCATTTAAATGAGTATTATCCTTAGATTTCTAACCTTGGTCATATCCAAGCCGTTTTAGTTGGTATTAGACTTCAAATTTATGGGTAATATCCTTTTCCCCCAAACATGATTGAACTTGGTTTTTGGAGGGGGTGTTAGCCTTGGATTTTCGGACAAATTGATCCTGACTCGACGAGCCCCATTTAAGTGAGTATTACCCTTAGATTTCTATCCTTGGTCATATCCAAGCCCTTTTAGTTGGTATTAGACTTCAAATTTATGGGTAATATCCTTTTCCCCCAAACATGATTGAACTTGGTTTTTGGAGGGGGTGTTAGGCTTGGATTTTTGGACAAATTGATCCTGACTCGACGAGCCCCATTTAAATGAGTATTATCCTTAGATTTCTAACCTTGGTCATATCCAAGCCCTTTTAGTTGGTATTAGACTTCAAATTTATGGGTAATATCCTTTTCCCCCAAACATGATTGAACTTGGTTTTTGGAGGGGGTGTTAGCCTTGGATTTTCGGACAAATTGATCCTGACTCGACGAGCCCCATTTGATTGAGTATTAGCCTTAGATTTCAAACCTTGTTCATATCCAAGCCCTTTTAGATGGTATTAGACTTCAAATTTATGGGTTATAGGCTTTTCCCCCAAACATGATTGAACTTGGTTTTTGGAGGGGGTGTTAGCCTTGGATTTTCGGACAAATTGATCCTGACTTGACGAGCCCCATTTAAATGAGTATTAGGCTTAGATTTCTAACCTTGTTCATATCCAAGCCCTTTTAGTTTGTATTAGACTTCAAATTTATGGGTAATATCCTTTTCCCCCAAACATGATTGAACTTGGTTTTTGGAGGGGGTGTTAGCCTTGGATTTTCGGACATATTGATCCTGACTCGACGAGCCCCATTTAAATGAGTATTATCCTTAGATTTCTAACCTTGGTCATATCCAAGCCCTTTTAGTTGGTATTAGACTTCAAATTTATGGGTAATATCCTTTTCCCCCAAACATGATTGAACTTGGTTTTTGGAGGGGGTGTTAGCCTTGGATTTTCGGACAAATTTATCCTGACTTGACGAGCCCCATTTAAGTGAGTATTACCCTTAGATTTCTATCCTTGGTCATATCCAAGCCCTTTTAGTTGGTATTAGACTTCAAATTTATGGGTAATATCCTTTTCCCCCAAACATGATTGAACTTGGTTTTTGGAGGGGGTGTTAGCCTTGGATTTTTGGACAAATTCATCCTGACTCGACGAGCCCCATTTAAAAGAGTATTAGCCTTAGATTTCTAACCTTGTTCATATCCAAGCCCTTTTATGTGGTATTAGACTTCAAATTTATGGGTAATATCCTTTTCCCCCAAACATGATTGAACTTGGTTTTTGGAGGGGGTGTTAGCCTTGGATTTCGGACAAATTGATCCTGATTCGACGAGCCCCATTTAAGTGAGTATTACCCTTAGATTTCTATCCTTGGTCATATCCAAGCCCTTTTAGTTGGTATTAGACTTCAAATTTATGGGTAATATCCTTTTCCCCCAAACATGATTGAACTTGGTTTTTGGAGGGGGTGTTAGCCTTGGATTTTCGGACAAATTGATCCTGACTCAACGAGCCCCATTTAAATGAGTATTATCCTTAGATTTCTATCCTTGGTCATATCCAAGCCCTTTTAGTTGGTATTAGACTTCAAATTTATGGGCAATAGACTTTTCCCCCAAACATGATTGAACTTGGTTTTTTGAGGGGGTGTTAGCCTTGGATTTTCGGACAAATTGATCCTGACTCGACGAGCCCCATTTAAATGAGTATTATCCTTAGATTTCTAACCTTGTTCATATCCAAGGCCTTTTAGTTGGTATTAGACTTCAAATTTATCGGTAATAGACTTTTCCCCCAAACCTGATTGAACTTGGTTTTTGGAGGGGGTGTTAGCCTTGGATTTTCGGACAAATTGATCATGACTCGACGAGCCCCATTTAAATGAGTATTAGGCTTAGATTTCTAAACTTGTTCATATCCAAGCCGTTTTAGATGGTATTAGACTTCAAATTTATGGGTTATAGGCTTTTCCCCCAAACACGATTGAACTTGGTTTTTGGAGGGGGTGTTAGCCTTGGATTTTCGGACAAATTGATCCTGACTCGACGAGCCACATTTAAATGAGTATTAGCCTTAGATTTCTAAACTTGTTCATATCCAAGCCCTTTTAGATGGTATTAGACTTCAAATTTATGGGTTATAGGCTTTTCCCCCAAACATGATTGAACTTGGTTTTTGGAGGGGGTGTTAGCCTTGGATTTTCGGACAAATTGATCCTGACTTGACGAGCCCCATTTAAATGAGTATTAGGCTTAGATTTCTAACCTTGTTCATATCCAAGCCCTTTTAGTTTGTATTAGACTTCAAATTTATGGGTAATATCCTTTTCCCCCAAACATGATTGCACTTGGTTTTTGGAGGGGGTGTTAGCCTTGGATTTTCGGACATATTGATCCTGACTCGACGAGCCCCATTTAAATGAGTATTATCCTTAGATTTCTAACCTTGGTCATATCCAAGCCGTTTTAGTTGGTATTAGACTTCAAATTTATGGGTAATATCCTTTTCCCCCAAACATGATTGAACTTGGTTTTTGGAGGGGGTGTTAGCCTTGGATTTTCGGACAAATTGATCCTGACTCGACGAGCCCCATTTAAGTGAGTATTACCCTTAGATTTCTATCCTTGGTCATATCCAAGCCCTTTTAGTTGGTATTAGACTTCAAATTTATGGGTAATATCCTTTTCCCCCAAACATGATTGAACTTGGTTTTTGGAGGGGGTGTTAGGCTTGGATTTTTGGACAAATTGATCCTGACTCGACGAGCCCCATTTAAATGAGTATTATCCTTAGATTTCTAACCTTGGTCATATCCAAGCCCTTTTAGTTGGTATTAGACTTCAAATTTATGGGTAATATCCTTTTCCCCCAAACATGATTGAACTTGGTTTTTGGAGGGGGTGTTAGCCTTGGATTTTCGGACAAATTGATCCTGACTCGACGAGCCCCATTTAAATGAGTATTATCCTTAGATTTCTATCCTTGGTCATATCCAAGCCCTTTTAGTTGGTATTAGACTTCAAATTTATGGGCAATAGACTTTTCCCCCAAACATGATTGAACTTGGTTTTTTGAGGGGGTGTTAGCCTTGGATTTTCGGACAAATTGATCCTGACTCGACGAGCCCCATTTAAATGAGTATTATCCTTAGATTTCTAACCTTGTTCATATCCAAGGCCTTTTAGTTGGTATTAGACTTCAAATTTATGGGTAATAGACTTTTCCCCCAAACCTGATTGAACTTGGTTTTTGGAGGGGGTGTTAGCCTTGGATTTTCGGACAAATTGATCATGACTCGACGAGCCCCATTTAAATGAGTATTAGGCTTAGATTTCTAAACTTGTTCATATCCAAGCCGTTTTAGATGGTATTAGACTTCAAATTTATGGGTTATAGGCTTTTCCCCCAAACACGATTGAACTTGGTTTTTGGAGGGGGTGTTAGCCTTGGATTTTCGGACAAATTGATCCTGACTCGACGAGCCACATTTAAATGAGTATTAGCCTTAGATTTCTAAACTTGTTCATATCCAAGCCCTTTTAGATGGTATTAGACTTCAAATTTATGGGTTATAGGCTTTTCCCCCAAACATGATTGAACTTGGTTTTTGGAGGGGGTGTTAGCCTTGGATTTTCGGACAAATTGATCCTGACTTGACGAGCCCCATTTAAATGAGTATTAGGCTTAGATTTCTAACCTTGTTCATATCCAAGCCCTTTTAGTTTGTATTAGACTTCAAATTTATGGGTAATATCCTTTTCCCCCAAACATGATTGCACTTGGTTTTTGGAGGGGGTGTTAGCCTTGGATTTTCGGACATATTGATCCTGACTCGACGAGCCCCATTTAAATGAGTATTATCCTTAGATTTCTAACCTTGGTCATATCCAAGCCGTTTTAGTTGGTATTAGACTTCAAATTTATGGGTAATATCCTTTTCCCCCAAACATGATTGAACTTGGTTTTTGGAGGGGGTGTTAGCCTTGGATTTTCGGACAAATTGATCCTGACTCGACGAGCCCCATTTAAGTGAGTATTACCCTTAGATTTCTATCCTTGGTCATATCCAAGCCCTTTTAGTTGGTATTAGACTTCAAATTTATGGGTAATATCCTTTTCCCCCAAACATGATTGAACTTGGTTTTTGGAGGGGGTGTTAGGCTTGGATTTTTGGACAAATTGATCCTGACTCGACGAGCCCCATTTAAATGAGTATTATCCTTAGATTTCTAACCTTGGTCATATCCAAGCCCTTTTAGTTGGTATTAGACTTCAAATTTATGGGTAATATCCTTTTCCCCCAAACATGATTGAACTTGGTTTTTGGAGGGGGTGTTAGCCTTGGATTTTCGGACAAATTGATCCTGACTCGACGAGCCCCATTTGATTGAGTATTAGCCTTAGATTTCAAACCTTGTTCATATCCAAGCCCTTTTAGTTGGTATTAGACTTCAAATTTATGGGCAATAGACTTTTCCCCCAAACATGATTGAACTTGGTTTTTTGAGGGGGTGTTAGCCTTGGATTTTCGGACAAATTGATCCTGACTCGACGAGCCCCATTTAAATGAGTATTATCCTTAGATTTCTAACCTTGTTCATATCCAAGGCCTTTTAGTTGGTATTAGACTTCAAATTTATCGGTAATAGACTTTTCCCCCAAACCTGATTGAACTTGGTTTTTGGAGGGGGTGTTAGCCTTGGATTTTCGGACAAATTGATCATGACTCGACGAGCCCCATTTAAATGAGTATTAGGCTTAGATTTCTAAACTTGTTCATATCCAAGCCGTTTTAGATGGTATTAGACTTCAAATTTATGGGTTATAGGCTTTTCCCCCAAACACGATTGAACTTGGTTTTTGGAGGGGGTGTTAGCCTTGGATTTTCGGACAAATTGATCCTGACTCGACGAGCCACATTTAAATGAGTATTAGCCTTAGATTTCTAAACTTGTTCATATCCAAGCCCTTTTAGATGGTATTAGACTTCAAATTTATGGGTTATAGGCTTTTCCCCCAAACATGATTGAACTTGGTTTTTGGAGGGGGTGTTAGCCTTGGATTTTCGGACAAATTGATCCTGACTTGACGAGCCCCATTTAAATGAGTATTAGGCTTAGATTTCTAACCTTGTTCATATCCAAGCCCTTTTAGTTTGTATTAGACTTCAAATTTATGGGTAATATCCTTTTCCCCCAAACATGATTGCACTTGGTTTTTGGAGGGGGTGTTAGCCTTGGATTTTCGGACATATTGATCCTGACTCGACGAGCCCCATTTAAATGAGTATTATCCTTAGATTTCTAACCTTGGTCATATCCAAGCCGTTTTAGTTGGTATTAGACTTCAAATTTATGGGTAATATCCTTTTCCCCCAAACATGATTGAACTTGGTTTTTGGAGGGGGTGTTAGCCTTGGATTTTCGGACAAATTGATCCTGACTCGACGAGCCCCATTTAAGTGAGTATTACCCTTAGATTTCTATCCTTGGTCATATCCAAGCCCTTTTAGTTGGTATTAGACTTCAAATTTATGGGTAATATCCTTTTCCCCCAAACATGATTGAACTTGGTTTTTGGAGGGGGTGTTAGGCTTGGATTTTTGGACAAATTGATCCTGACTCGACGAGCCCCATTTAAATGAGTATTATCCTTAGATTTCTAACCTTGGTCATATCCAAGCCCTTTTAGTTGGTATTAGACTTCAAATTTATGGGTAATATCCTTTTCCCCCAAACATGATTGAACTTGGTTTTTGGAGGGGGTGTTAGCCTTGGATTTTCGGACAAATTGATCCTGACTCGACGAGCCCCATTTAAATGAGTATTATCCTTAGATTTCTATCCTTGGTCATATCCAAGCCCTTTTAGTTGGTATTAGACTTCAAATTTATGGGCAATAGACTTTTCCCCCAAACATGATTGAACTTGGTTTTTTGAGGGGGTGTTAGCCTTGGATTTTCGGACAAATTGATCCTGACTCGACGAGCCCCATTTAAATGAGTATTATCCTTAGATTTCTAACCTTGTTCATATCCAAGGCCTTTTAGTTGGTATTAGACTTCAAATTTATGGGTAATAGACTTTTCCCCCAAACCTGATTGAACTTGGTTTTTGGAGGGGGTGTTAGCCTTGGATTTTCGGACAAATTGATCATGACTCGACGAGCCCCATTTAAATGAGTATTAGGCTTAGATTTCTAAACTTGTTCATATCCAAGCCGTTTTAGATGGTATTAGACTTCAAATTTATGGGTTATAGGCTTTTCCCCCAAACACGATTGAACTTGGTTTTTGGAGGGGGTGTTAGCCTTGGATTTTCGGACAAATTGATCCTGACTCGACGAGCCACATTTAAATGAGTATTAGCCTTAGATTTCTAAACTTGTTCATATCCAAGCCCTTTTAGATGGTATTAGACTTCAAATTTATGGGTTATAGGCTTTTCCCCCAAACATGATTGAACTTGGTTTTTGGAGGGGGTGTTAGCCTTGGATTTTCGGACAAATTGATCCTGACTTGACGAGCCCCATTTAAATGAGTATTAGGCTTAGATTTCTAACCTTGTTCATATCCAAGCCCTTTTAGTTTGTATTAGACTTCAAATTTATGGGTAATATCCTTTTCCCCCAAACATGATTGCACTTGGTTTTTGGAGGGGGTGTTAGCCTTGGATTTTCGGACATATTGATCCTGACTCGACGAGCCCCATTTAAATGAGTATTATCCTTAGATTTCTAACCTTGGTCATATCCAAGCCGTTTTAGTTGGTATTAGACTTCAAATTTATGGGTAATATCCTTTTCCCCCAAACATGATTGAACTTGGTTTTTGGAGGGGGTGTTAGCCTTGGATTTTCGGACAAATTGATCCTGACTCGACGAGCCCCATTTAAGTGAGTATTACCCTTAGATTTCTATCCTTGGTCATATCCAAGCCCTTTTAGTTGGTATTAGACTTCAAATTTATGGGTAATATCCTTTTCCCCCAAACATGATTGAACTTGGTTTTTGGAGGGGGTGTTAGGCTTGGATTTTTGGACAAATTGATCCTGACTCGACGAGCCCCATTTAAATGAGTATTATCCTTAGATTTCTAACCTTGGTCATATCCAAGCCCTTTTAGTTGGTATTAGACTTCAAATTTATGGGTAATATCCTTTTCCCCCAAACATGATTGAACTTGGTTTTTGGAGGGGGTGTTAGCCTTGGATTTTCGGACAAATTGATCCTGACTCGACGAGCCCCATTTGATTGAGTATTAGCCTTAGATTTCAAACCTTGTTCATATCCAAGCCCTTTTAGATGGTATTAGACTTCAAATTTATGGGTTATAGGCTTTTCCCCCAAACATGATTGAACTTGGTTTTTGGAGGGGGTGTTAGCCTTGGATTTTCGGACAAATTGATCCTGACTTGACGAGCCCCATTTAAATGAGTATTAGGCTTAGATTTCTAACCTTGTTCATATCCAAGCCCTTTTAGTTTGTATTAGACTTCAAATTTATGGGTAATATCCTTTTCCCCCAAACATGATTGAACTTGGTTTTTGGAGGGGGTGTTAGCCTTGGATTTTCGGACATATTGATCCTGACTCGACGAGCCCCATTTAAATGAGTATTATCCTTAGATTTCTAACCTTGGTCATATCCAAGCCCTTTTAGTTGGTATTAGACTTCAAATTTATGGGTAATATCCTTTTCCCCCAAACATGATTGAACTTGGTTTTTGGAGGGGGTGTTAGCCTTGGATTTTCGGACAAATTTATCCTGACTTGACGAGCCCCATTTAAGTGAGTATTACCCTTAGATTTCTATCCTTGGTCATATCCAAGCCCTTTTAGTTGGTATTAGACTTCAAATTTATGGGTAATATCCTTTTCCCCCAAACATGATTGAACTTGGTTTTTGGAGGGGGTGTTAGCCTTGGATTTTTGGACAAATTCATCCTGACTCGACGAGCCCCATTTAAAAGAGTATTAGCCTTAGATTTCTAACCTTGTTCATATCCAAGCCCTTTTATGTGGTATTAGACTTCAAATTTATGGGTAATATCCTTTTCCCCCAAACATGATTGAACTTGGTTTTTGGAGGGGGTGTTAGCCTTGGATTTCGGACAAATTGATCCTGATTCGACGAGCCCCATTTAAGTGAGTATTACCCTTAGATTTCTATCCTTGGTCATATCCAAGCCCTTTTAGTTGGTATTAGACTTCAAATTTATGGGTAATATCCTTTTCCCCCAAACATGATTGAACTTGGTTTTTGGAGGGGGTGTTAGCCTTGGATTTTCGGACAAATTGATCCTGACTCGACGAGCCCCATTTAAATGAGTATTATCCTTAGATTTCTATCCTTGGTCATATCCAAGCCCTTTTAGTTGGTATTAGACTTCAAATTTATGGGCAATAGACTTTTCCCCCAAACATGATTGAACTTGGTTTTTTGAGGGGGTGTTAGCCTTGGATTTTCGGACAAATTGATCCTGACTCGACGAGCCCCATTTAAATGAGTATTATCCTTAGATTTCTAACCTTGTTCATATCCAAGGCCTTTTAGTTGGTATTAGACTTCAAATTTATGGGTAATAGACTTTTCCCCCAAACCTGATTGAACTTGGTTTTTGGAGGGGGTGTTAGCCTTGGATTTTCGGACAAATTGATCATGACTCGACGAGCCCCATTTAAATGAGTATTAGGCTTAGATTTCTAAACTTGTTCATATCCAAGCCGTTTTAGATGGTATTAGACTTCAAATTTATGGGTTATAGGCTTTTCCCCCAAACACGATTGAACTTGGTTTTTGGAGGGGGTGTTAGCCTTGGATTTTCGGACAAATTGATCCTGACTCGACGAGCCACATTTAAATGAGTATTAGCCTTAGATTTCTAAACTTGTTCATATCCAAGCCCTTTTAGATGGTATTAGACTTCAAATTTATGGGTTATAGGCTTTTCCCCCAAACATGATTGAACTTGGTTTTTGGAGGGGGTGTTAGCCTTGGATTTTCGGACAAATTGATCCTGACTTGACGAGCCCCATTTAAATGAGTATTAGGCTTAGATTTCTAACCTTGTTCATATCCAAGCCCTTTTAGTTTGTATTAGACTTCAAATTTATGGGTAATATCCTTTTCCCCCAAACATGATTGCACTTGGTTTTTGGAGGGGGTGTTAGCCTTGGATTTTCGGACATATTGATCCTGACTCGACGAGCCCCATTTAAATGAGTATTATCCTTAGATTTCTAACCTTGGTCATATCCAAGCCGTTTTAGTTGGTATTAGACTTCAAATTTATGGGTAATATCCTTTTCCCCCAAACATGATTGAACTTGGTTTTTGGAGGGGGTGTTAGCCTTGGATTTTCGGACAAATTGATCCTGACTCGACGAGCCCCATTTAAGTGAGTATTACCCTTAGATTTCTATCCTTGGTCATATCCAAGCCCTTTTAGTTGGTATTAGACTTCAAATTTATGGGTAATATCCTTTTCCCCCAAACATGATTGAACTTGGTTTTTGGAGGGGGTGTTAGGCTTGGATTTTTGGACAAATTGATCCTGACTCGACGAGCCCCATTTAAATGAGTATTATCCTTAGATTTCTAACCTTGGTCATATCCAAGCCCTTTTAGTTGGTATTAGACTTCAAATTTATGGGTAATATCCTTTTCCCCCAAACATGATTGAACTTGGTTTTTGGAGGGGGTGTTAGCCTTGGATTTTCGGACAAATTGATCCTGACTCGACGAGCCCCATTTGATTGAGTATTAGCCTTAGATTTCAAACCTTGTTCATATCCAAGCCCTTTTAGATGGTATTAGACTTCAAATTTATGGGTTATAGGCTTTTCCCCCAAACATGATTGAACTTGGTTTTTGGAGGGGGTGTTAGCCTTGGATTTTCGGACAAATTGATCCTGACTTGACGAGCCCCATTTAAATGAGTATTAGGCTTAGATTTCTAACCTTGTTCATATCCAAGCCCTTTTAGTTTGTATTAGACTTCAAATTTATGGGTAATATCCTTTTCCCCCAAACATGATTGAACTTGGTTTTTGGAGGGGGTGTTAGCCTTGGATTTTCGGACATATTGATCCTGACTCGACGAGCCCCATTTAAATGAGTATTATCCTTAGATTTCTAACCTTGGTCATATCCAAGCCCTTTTAGTTGGTATTAGACTTCAAATTTATGGGTAATATCCTTTTCCCCCAAACATGATTGAACTTGGTTTTTGGAGGGGGTGTTAGCCTTGGATTTTCGGACAAATTTATCCTGACTTGACGAGCCCCATTTAAGTGAGTATTACCCTTAGATTTCTATCCTTGGTCATATCCAAGCCCTTTTAGTTGGTATTAGACTTCAAATTTATGGGTAATATCCTTTTCCCCCAAACATGATTGAACTTGGTTTTTGGAGGGGGTGTTAGCCTTGGATTTTTGGACAAATTCATCCTGACTCGACGAGCCCCATTTAAAAGAGTATTAGCCTTAGATTTCTAACCTTGTTCATATCCAAGCCCTTTTATGTGGTATTAGACTTCAAATTTATGGGTAATATCCTTTTCCCCCAAACATGATTGAACTTGGTTTTTGGAGGGGGTGTTAGCCTTGGATTTTTGGACAAATTCATCCTGACTCGACGAGCCCCATTTAAAAGAGTATTAGCCTTAGATTTCTAACCTTGTTCATATCCAAGCCCTTTTATGTGGTATTAGACTTCAAATTTATGGGTAATATCCTTTTCCCCCAAACATGATTGAACTTGGTTTTTGGAGGGGGTGTTAGCCTTGGATTTCGGACAAATTGATCCTGATTCGACGAGCCCCATTTAAGTGAGTATTACCCTTAGATTTCTATCCTTGGTCATATCCAAGCCCTTTTAGTTGGTATTAGACTTCAAATTTATGGGTAATATCCTTTTCCCCCAAACATGATTGAACTTGGTTTTTGGAGGGGGTGTTAGCCTTGGATTTTCGGACAAATTGATCCTGACTCGACGAGCCCCATTTAAATGAGTATTATCCTTAGATTTCTATCCTTGGTCATATCCAAGCCCCTTTAGTTGGTATTAGACTTCAAATTTATGGGCAATAGACTTTTCCCCCAAACATGATTGAACTTGGTTTTTTGAGGGGGTGTTAGCCTTGGATTTTCGGACAAATTGATCCTGACTCGACGAGCCCCATTTAAATGAGTATTATCCTTAGATTTCTAACCTTGTTCATATCCAAGGCCTTTTAGTTGGTATTAGACTTCAAATTTATGGGTAATAGACTTTTCCCCCAAACCTGATTGAACTTGGTTTTTGGAGGGGGTGTTAGCCATGGATTTTCGGACAAATTGATCATGACTCGACGAGCCCCATTTAAATGAGTATTAGGCTTAGATTTCTAAACTTGTTCATATCCAAGCCGTTTTAGATGGTATCAGACTTCAAATTTATGGGTTATAGGCTTTTCCCCCAAACACGATTGAACTTGGTTTTTGGAGGGGGTGTTAGCCTTGGATTTTCGGACAAATTGATCCTGACTCGACGAGCCACATTTAAATGAGTATTAGCCTTAGATTTCTAAACTTGTTCATATCCAAGCCCTTTTAGATGGTATTAGACTTCAAATTTATGGGTTATAGGCTTTTCCCCCAAACATGATTGAACTTGGTTTTTGGAGGGGGTGTTAGCCTTGGATTTTCGGACAAATTGATCCTGACTTGACGAGCCCCATTTAAATGAGTATTAGGCTTAGATTTCTAACCTTGTTCATATCCAAGCCCTTTTAGTTTGTATTAGACTTCAAATTTATGGGTAATATCCTTTTCCCCCAAACATGATTGAACTTGGTTTTTGGAGGGGGTGTTAGCCTTGGATTTTCGGACATATTGATCCTGACTCGACGAGCCCCATTTAAATGAGTATTATCCTTAGATTTCTAACCTTGGTCATATCCAAGCCGTTTTAGTTGGTATTAGACTTCAAATTTATGGGTAATAGACTTTTCCCCCAAGCATGATTGAACTTGGTTTTTGGAGGGGGTATGAGGCTTGGATTTTCGGACAAATTGATCCTGACTCGACGAGCCCCATTTAAATGAGTATTATCCTTAGATTTCTAACCTTGTTCATATCCAAGCCCTTTTAGATGGTATTAGACTTCAAATTTATGGGTTATAGGCTTTTCCCCCAAACATGATTGAACTTGGTTTTTGGAGGGGGTGTTAGCCTTGTATTTTCGGACAAATTGATCCTGACTTGACGAGCCCCATTTAAATGAGTATTAGGCTTAGATTTCTAACCTTGTTCATATCCAAGCCCTTTTAGTTTGTATTAGACTTCAAATTTATGGGTAATATCCTTTTCCCCCAAACATGATTGAACTTGGTTTTTGGAGGGGGTGTTAGCCTTGGATTTTCGGACATATTGATCCTGACTCGACGAGCCCCATTTAAATGAGTATTATCCTTAGATTTCTAACCTTGGTCATATCCAAGCCGTTTTAGTTGGTATTAGACTTCAAATTTATGGGTAATATCCTTTTCCCCCAAACATGATTGAACTTGGTTTTTGGAGGGGGTGTTAGCCTTGGATTTTCGGACAAATTGATCCTGACTCGACGAGCCCCATTTAAGTGAGTATTACCCTTAGATTTCTATCCTTGGTCATATCCAAGCCCTTTTAGTTGGTATTAGACTTCAAATTTATGGGTAATATCCTTTTCCCCCAAACATGATTGAACTTGGTTTTTGGAGGGGGTGTTAGCCTTGGATTTTCGGACATATTGATCCTGACTCGACGAGCCCCATTTAAATGAGTATTATCCTTAGATTTCTAACCTTGGTCATATCCAAGCCGTTTTAGTTGGTATTAGACTTCAAATTTATGGGTAATATCCTTTTCCCCCAAACATGATTGAACTTGGTTTTTGGAGGGGGTGTTAGCCTTGGATTTTCGAACAAATTGATCCTGACTCGACGAGCCCCATTTAAGTGAGTATTACCCTTAGATTTCTACCCTTGGTCATATCCAAGCCCTTTTAGTTGGTATTAGACTTCAAATTTATGGGTAATATCCTTTTCCCCCAAACATGATTGAACTTGGTTTTTGGAGGGGGTGTTAGGCTTGGATTTTTGGACAAATTGATCCTGACTCGACGAGCCCCATTTAAATGAGTATTATCCTTAGATTTCTAACCTTGGTCATATCCAAGCCCTTTTAGTTGGTATTAGACTTCAAATTTATGGGTAATATCCTTTTCCCCCAAACATGATTGAACTTGGTTTTTGGAGGGGGTGTTAGCCTTGGATTTTCGGACATATTGATCCTGACTCGACGAGCCCCATTTAAATGAGTATTATCCTTAGATTTCTAACCTTGGTCATATCCAAGCCGTTTTAGTTGGTATTAGACTTCAAATTTATGGGTAATAGACTTTTCCCCCAAGCATGATTGAACTTGGTTTTTGGAGGGGGTATTAGGCTTGGATTTTCGGACAAATTGATCCTGACTCGACGAGCCCCATTTAAATGAGTATTATCCTTAGATTTCTAACCTTGTTCATATCCAAGCCCTTTTAGATGGTATTAGACTTCAAATTTATGGGTTATAGGCTTTTCCCCCAAACATGATTGAACTTGGTTTTTGGAGGGGGTGTTAGCCTTGGATTTTCGGACAAATTGATCCTGACTCGACGAGCCCCATTTAAATGAGTATTAGGCTTAGATTTCTAACCTTGTTCATATCCAAGCCCTTTTAGTTTGTATTAGACTTCAAATTTATGGGTAATATCCTTTTCCCCCAAACATGATTGAACTTGGTTTTTGGAGGGGGTGTTAGGCTTGGATTTTCGGACAAATTGATCCTGACTCGACGAGCCCCATTTAAATGAGTATTATCCTTAGATTTCTAACCTTGTTCATATCCAAGCCCTTTTAGATGGTATTAGACTTCAAATTTATGGGTAATATCCTTTTCCCCCAAACATGATTGAACTTGGTTTTTGGAGGGGGTGTTAGCCTTGGATTTTCGGACATATTGATCCTGACTCGACGAGCCCCATTTAAATGAGTATTATCCTTAGATTTCTAACCTTGGTCATATCCAAGCCGTTTTAGTTGGTATTAGACTTCAAATTTATGGGTAATATCCTTTTCCCCCAAACATGATTGAACTTGGTTTTTGGAGGGGGTGTTAGCCTTGGATTTTTGGACAAATTGATCCTGACTCGACGATCCCCATTTAAGTGAGTATTACCCTTAGATTTCTATCCTTGGTCATATCCAAGCCCTTTTAGTTGGTATTAGACTTCAAATTTATGGATAATATCCTTTTCCCCCAAACATGATTGAACTTGGTTTTTGGAGGGGGTGTTAGCCTTGGATTTTCGGACAAATTGATCCTGACTCGACAAGCCCCATTTAAATGAGTATTATCCTTAGATTTCTAACCTTGGTCATATCCAATCCCTTTTAGTTGGTATTAGACTTCAAATTTATGGGTAATATCCTTTTCCCCCAAACATGATTGAACTTGGTTTTTGGAGGGGGTGTTAGCCTTGGATTTTCGGACAAATTGATCCTGACTCGACGAGCCCCATTTAAGTGAGTATTACCCTTAGATTTCTATCCTTGGTCATATCCAAGCCCTTTTAGTTGGTATTAGACTTCAAATTTATGGGCAATAGACTTTCCCCCCAAACATGATTGAACTTTGTTTTTTGAGGGGGTGTTAGCCTTGGATTTTCGGACAAATTGATCCTGACTCGACGAGCCCCATTTAAATGAGTATTATCCTTAGATTTCTAACCTTGTTCATATCCAAGCCCTTTTAGTTGGTATTAGACTTCAAATTTATGGGTAATAAACTTTTCCCCCAAACCTGTTTGAACTTGGTTTTTGGAGGGGGTGTTAGCCTTGGATTTTCGGACAAATTGATCCTGACTCGACGAGCCCCATTTAAATGAGTATTAGGCTTAGATTTATAACCTTGTTCATATCCAAGCCCTTTTAGATGGTATTAGACTTCAAATTTATGGGTTATAGGCTTTTCCCCCAAACATGATTGAACTTGGTTTTTGGAGGGGGTGTTAGCCTTGGATTTTCGGACAAATTGATCCTGACTCGACGAGCCCCATTTAAATGAGTATTAGCCTTAGATTTCTAACCTTGTTCATATCCAAGAGCTTTTAGTTTGTATTAGACTTCAAATCTATGGGTAATATCCTTTTCCCCCAAACATGATTGAACTTGGTTTTTGGAGGGGGTGTTAGGTTTGGATTTTCGGACAAATTGATCCTGACTCGACGAGCCCCATTTAAATGAGTATTATCCTTAGATTTCTAACCTTGTTCATATCCAAGGCCTTTTAGTTGGTATTAGACTTCAAATCTATGGGTAATAGACTTTTCCCCCAAACCTAATTGAACTTGGTTTTTGGAGGGGGTGTTAGCCTTGGATTTTCGGACAAATTGATCCTGACTCGACGAGCCCCATTTAAATGAGTATTAGCCTTAGATTTCTAAACTTGTGCATATCCAAGCCCTTTTAGCTGGTATTAGACTTCGAATTTATGGGTTATAGGCTTTTCCCCCAAACATGATTGAACTTGGTTTTTGGGGGGGGGTGTTAGCCTTGGATTTTCGAATTGATCCTGACTCGACGAACCCCATTTAAGTGAGTATTAGCCTTAGATTTCTAACCTTGTTCATATCCAAGCACTTTTAGTTGGTATTAGACTTTAAATTTATGGGTAATATCCTTTTCCCCCAAACATGATTGAACTTGGTTTTTTGAGGGGGTGTTAGCCTTGGATTTTCGAACAAATTGATCCTGACTCGACGAGCCCCATTTAAATGAGTATTATCCTTAGATTTCTAACCTTGGTCATATCCAAGCCGTTTTAGTTGGTATTAGACTTCAAATTTATGGGTAATAGACTTTTCCCCCAAGCATGATTGAACTTGGTTTTTGGAGGGGGTGTTAGCCTTGGATTTTCGGACAAATTGATCCTGACTCGACGAGCCCCATTTAAATGAGTATTATCCTTAGATTTCTAACCTTGTTCATATCCAAGCCCTTTTAGATGGTATTAGACTTCAAATTTATGGGTTATAGGCTTTTCCCCCAAACATGATTGAACTTGGTTTTTGGAGGGGGTGTTAGCCTTGGATTTTCGGACAAATTGATCCTGACTTGACGAGCCCCATTTAAATGAGTATTAGGCTTAGATTTCTAACCTTGTTCATATCCAAGCCCTTTTAGTTTGTATTAGACTTCAAATTTATGGGTAATATCCTTTTCCCCCAAACATGATTGAACTTGGTTTTTGGAGGGGGTGTTAGCCTTGGATTTTCGGACATATTGATCCTGACTCGACGAGCCCCATTTAAATGAGTATTATCCTTAGATTTCTAACCTTGGTCATATCCAAGCCGTTTTAGTTGGTATTAGACTTCAAATTTATGGGTAATAGACTTTTCCCCCAAGCATGATTGAACTTGGTTTTTGGAGGGGGTATTAGGCTTGGATTTTCGGACAAATTGATCCTGACTCGACGAGCCCCATTTAAATGAGTATTATCCTTAGATTTCTAACCTTGTTCATATCCAAGCCGTTTTAGATGGTATTAGACTTCAAATTTATGGGTTATAGGCTTTTCCCCCAAACATGATTGAACTTGGTTTTTGGAGGGGGTGTTAGCCTTGGATTTTCGGACAAATTGATCCTGACTTGACGAGCCCCATTTAAATGAGTATTAGGCTTAGATTTCTAACCTTGTTCATATCCAAGCCCTTTTAGTTTGTATTAGACTTCAAATTTATGGGTAATATCCTTTTCCCCCAAACATGATTGAACTTGGTTTTTGGAGGGGGTGTTAGCCTTGGATTTTCGGACATATTGATCCTGACTCGACGAGCCCCATTTAAATGAGTATTATCCTTAGATTTCTAACCTTGGTCATATCCAAGCCGTTTTAGTTGGTATTAGACTTCAAATTTATGGGTAATATCCTTTTCCCCCAAACATGATTGAACTTGGTTTTTGGAGGGGGTGTTAGCCTTGGATTTTCGGACAAATTGATCCTGACTCGACGAGCCCCATTTAAGTGAGTATTACCCTTAGATTTCTATCCTTGGTCATATCCAAGCCCTTTTAGTTGGTATTAGACTTCAAATTTATGGGTAATATCATTTTCCCCCAAATATGATTGAACTTGGTTTTTGGAGGGGGTGTTAGGCTTGGATTTTCGGACAAATTGATCCTGACTCGACGAGCCCCATTTAAATGAGTATTATCCTTAGATTTCTAACCTTGGTCATATCCAAGCCCTTTTAGTTGGTATTAGACTTCAAATTTATGGGTAATATCCTTTTCCCCCAAACATGATTGAACTTGGTTTTTGGAGGGGGTGTTAGCCTTGGATTTTTGGACAAATTCATCCTGACTCGACGAGCCCCATTTAAATGAGTATTACCCTTATATTTCTATCCTTGGTCATATCCAAGCCCTTTTAGTTGGTATTAGACTTCAAATTTATGGGTAATATCCTTTTCCCCCAAACATGATTGAACTTGGTTTTTGGAGGGGGTGTTAGCCTTGGATTTTCGGACATATTGATCCTGACTCGACGAGCCCCATTTAAATGAGTATTATCCTTAGATTTCTAACCTTGGTCATATCCAAGCCGTTTTAGTTGGTATTAGACTTCAAATTTATGGGTAATATCCTTTTCCCCCAAACATGATTGAACTTGGTTTTTGGAGGGGGTGTTAGCCTTGGATTTTCGGACAAATTGATCCTGACTCGACGAGCCCCATTTAAGTGAGTATTACCCTTAGATTTCTATCCTTGGTCATATCCAAGCCCTTTTAGTTGGTATTAGACTTCAAATTTATGGGTAATATCATTTTCCCCCAAATATGATTGAACTTGGTTTTTGGAGGGGGTGTTAGGCTTGGATTTTCGGACAAATTGATCCTGACTCGACGAGCCCCATTTAAATGAGTATTATCCTTAGATTTCTAACCTTGGTCATATCCAAGCCCTTTTAGTTGGTATTAGACTTCAAATTTATGGGTAATATCCTTTTCCCCCAAACATGATTGAACTTGGTTTTTGGAGGGGGTGTTAGCCTTGGATTTTTGGACAAATTCATCCTGACTCGACGAGCCCCATTTAAATGAGTATTACCCTTATATTTCTATCCTTGGTCATATCCAAGCCCTTTTAGTTGGTATTAGACTTCAAATTTATGGGTAATATCCTTTTCCCCCAAACATGATTGAACTTGGTTTTTGGAGGGGGTGTTAGGCTTGGATTTTCGGACAAATTGATCCTGACTCGACGAGCCCCATTTAAGTGAGTATTAGCCTTAGATTTCTAACCTTGGTCATATCCAAGCACTTTTAGTTGGTATTAGACTTTAAATTTATGGGTAATATCCTTTTTCCCCAAACATGATTGAACTTGGTTTTTGGAGGGGGTGTTAGCCTTGGATTTTCGGACAAATTGATCCTGACTCGACGAGCCCCATTTAAATGAGTATTAGCCTTAGATTTCTAACCTTGTTCATATCCAAGACCTTTTAGTTTGTATTAGACTTCAAATCTATGGGTAATATCCTTTTCCCCCAAACATGATTGAACTTTGTTTTTGGAGGGGGTGTTAGCTTTGGATTTTCGGACAAATTGATCCTGACTCGACGAGCCCCATTTAAATGAGTATTATCCTTAGATTTCTATCCTTGGTATTATCCAAGCCCTTTTAGTTGGTATTAGACTTCAAATTTATGGGCAATAGACTTTTCCCCCAAACATGATTGAACTTTGTTTTTTGAGGGGGTGTTAGCCTTGGATTTTCGGAGAAATTGATCCTGACTCGACGAGGCCCATTTAAACGAGTATTATCCTTAGATTTCTAACCTTGTTCATATCCAAGGCCTTTTAATTGGTATTAGACTTCAAATTTATGGGTAATAGACTTTTCCCCCAAACCTGATTGAACTTGGTTTTTGGAGGGGGTGTTAGCCTTGGATTTACGGACAAAATGATCCTGACTCGACGAGCCCCATTTAAATGAGTATTAGCCTTAGATTTCTAACCTTGTTCATATCCAAACCCTTTTAGTTTGTATTAGACTTCAAATTTATGGGTAATGTCCTTTTCCCCCAAACATGATTGAACTTGGTTTTTGGAGGGGGTGTTAGGCTTGGATTTTCGGACAAATTGATCCTGACTCGACGAGCCCCATTTAAGTGAGTATTAGCCTTAGATTTCTAACCTTGGTCATATCCAAGCACTTTTAGTTGGTATTAGACTTTAAATTTATGGGTAATATCCTTTTTCCCCAAACATGATTGAACTTGGTTTTTGGAGGGGGTGTTAGCCTTGGATTTTCGGACAAATTGATCCTGACTCGACGAGCCCCATTTAAATGAGTATTATCCTTAGATTTCTAACCTTGTTCATATCCAAGCCCTTTTAGATGGTATTAGACTTCAAATTTATGGGTTATAGGCTTTTCCCCCAAACATGATTGAACTTGGTTTTTGGAGGGGGTGTTAGCCTTGGATTTTCGGACAAATTGATCCTGACTTGACGAGCCCCATTTAAATGAGTATTAGGCTTAGATTTCTAACCTTGTTCATATCCAAGCCCTTTTAGTTTGTATTAGACTTCAAATTTATGGGTAATATCCTTTTCCCCCAAACATGATTGAACTTGGTTTTTGGAGGGGGTGTTAGCCTTGGATTTTCGGACATATTGATCCTGACTCGACGAGCCCCATTTAAATGAGTATTATCCTTAGATTTCTAACCTTGGTCATATCCAAGCCGTTTTAGTTGGTATTAGACTTCAAATTTATGGGTAATAGACTTTTCCCCCAAGCATGATTGAACTTGGTTTTTGGAGGGGGTATTAGGCTTGGATTTTCGGACAAATTGATCCTGACTCGACGAGCCCCATTTAAATGAGTATTATCCTTAGATTTCTAACCTTGTTCATATCCAAGCCCTTTTAGATGGTATTAGACTTCAAATTTATGGGTTATAGGCTTTTCCCCCAAACATGATTGAACTTGGTTTTTGGAGGGGGTGTTAGCCTTGGATTTTCGGACAAATTGATCCTGACTTGACGAGCCCCATTTAAATGAGTATTAGGCTTAGATTTCTAACCTTGTTCATATCCAAGCCCTTTTAGTTTGTATTAGACTTCAAATTTATGGGTAATATCCTTTTCCCCCAAACATGATTGAACTTGGTTTTTGGAGGGGGTGTTAGCCTTGGATTTTCGGACATATTGATCCTGACTCGACGAGCCCCATTTAAATGAGTATTATCCTTAGATTTCTAACCTTGGTCATATCCAAGCACTTTTAGTTGGTATTAGACTTTAAATTTATGGGTAATATCCTTTTTCCCCAAACATGATTGAACTTGGTTTTTGGAGGGGGTGTTAGCCTTGGATTTTCGGACAAATTGATCCTGACTCGACGAGCCCCATTTAAATGAGTATTAGCCTTAGATTTCTAACCTTGTTCATATCCAAGACCTTTTAGTTTGTATTAGACTTCAAATCTATGGGTAATATCCTTTTCCCCCAAACATGATTGAACTTTGTTTTTGGAGGGGGTGTTAGCTTTGGATTTTCGGACAAATTGATCCTGACTCGACGAGCCCCATTTAAATGAGTATTATCCTTAGATTTCTATCCTTGGTATTATCCAAGCCCTTTTAGTTGGTATTAGACTTCAAATTTATGGGCAATAGACTTTTCCCCCAAACATGATTGAACTTTGTTTTTTGAGGGGGTGTTAGCCTTGGATTTTCGGAGAAATTGATCCTGACTCGACGAGGCCCATTTAAACGAGTATTATCCTTAGATTTCTAACCTTGTTCATATCCAAGGCCTTTTAATTGGTATTAGACTTCAAATTTATGGGTAATAGACTTTTCCCCCAAACCTGATTGAACTTGGTTTTTGGAGGGGGTGTTAGCCTTGGATTTACGGACAAAATGATCCTGACTCGACGAGCCCCATTTAAATGAGTATTAGCCTTAGATTTCTAACCTTGTTCATATCCAAACCCTTTTAGTTTGTATTAGACTTCAAATTTATGGGTAATGTCCTTTTCCCCCAAACATGATTGAACTTGGTTTTTGGAGGGGGTGTTAGGCTTGGATTTTCGGACAAATTGATCCTGACTCGACGAGCCCCATTTAAGTGAGTATTAGCCTTAGATTTCTAACCTTGGTCATATCCAAGCACTTTTAGTTGGTATTAGACTTTAAATTTATGGGTAATATCCTTTTTCCCCAAACATGATTGAACTTGGTTTTTGGAGGGGGTGTTAGCCTTGGATTTTCGGACAAATTGATCCTGACTCGACGAGCCCCATTTAAATGAGTATTATCCTTAGATTTCTAACCTTGTTCATATCCAAGCCCTTTTAGATGGTATTAGACTTCAAATTTATGGGTTATAGGCTTTTCCCCCAAACATGATTGAACTTGGTTTTTGGAGGGGGTGTTAGCCTTGGATTTTCGGACAAATTGATCCTGACTTGACGAGCCCCATTTAAATGAGTATTAGGCTTAGATTTCTAACCTTGTTCATATCCAAGCCCTTTTAGTTTGTATTAGACTTCAAATTTATGGGTAATATCCTTTTCCCCCAAACATGATTGAACTTGGTTTTTGGAGGGGGTGTTAGCCTTGGATTTTCGGACATATTGATCCTGACTCGACGAGCCCCATTTAAATGAGTATTATCCTTAGATTTCTAACCTTGGTCATATCCAAGCCGTTTTAGTTGGTATTAGACTTCAAATTTATGGGTAATAGACTTTTCCCCCAAGCATGATTGAACTTGGTTTTTGGAGGGGGTATTAGGCTTGGATTTTCGGACAAATTGATCCTGACTCGACGAGCCCCATTTAAATGAGTATTATCCTTAGATTTCTAACCTTGTTCATATCCAAGCCCTTTTAGATGGTATTAGACTTCAAATTTATGGGTTATAGGCTTTTCCCCCAAACATGATTGAACTTGGTTTTTGGAGGGGGTGTTAGCCTTGGATTTTCGGACAAATTGATCCTGACTTGACGAGCCCCATTTAAATGAGTATTAGGCTTAGATTTCTAACCTTGTTCATATCCAAGCCCTTTTAGTTTGTATTAGACTTCAAATTTATGGGTAATATCCTTTTCCCCCAAACATGATTGAACTTGGTTTTTGGAGGGGGTGTTAGCCTTGGATTTTCGGACATATTGATCCTGACTCGACGAGCCCCATTTAAATGAGTATTATCCTTAGATTTCTAACCTTGGTCATATCCAAGCACTTTTAGTTGGTATTAGACTTTAAATTTATGGGTAATATCCTTTTTCCCCAAACATGATTGAACTTGGTTTTTGGAGGGGGTGTTAGCCTTGGATTTTCGGACAAATTGATCCTGACTCGACGAGCCCCATTTAAATGAGTATTAGCCTTAGATTTCTAACCTTGTTCATATCCAAGACCTTTTAGTTTGTATTAGACTTCAAATCTATGGGTAATATCCTTTTCCCCCAAACATGATTGAACTTGGTTTTTGGAGGGGGTGTTAGCTTTGGATTTTCGGACAAATTGATCCTGACTCGACGAGCCCCATTTAAATGAGTATTATCCTTAGATTTCTATCCTTGGTATTATCCAAGCCCTTTTAGTTGGTATTAGACTTCAAATTTATGGGCAATAGACTTTTCCCCCAAACATGATTGAACTTGGTTTTTGGAGGGGGTGTTAGCCTTGGATTTTCGGAGAAATTGATCCTGACTCGACGAGGCCCATTTAAACGAGTATTATCCTTAGATTTCTAACCTTGTTCATATCCAAGGCCTTTTAATTGGTATTAGACTTCAAATTTATGGGTAATAGACTTTTCCCCCAAACCTGATTGAACTTGGTTTTTGGAGGGGGTGTTAGCCTTGGATTTACGGACAAAATGATCCTGACTCGACGAGCCCCATTTAAATGAGTATTAGCCTTAGATTTCTAACCTTGTTCATATCCAAACCCTTTTAGTTTGTATTAGACTTCAAATTTATGGGTAATGTCCTTTTCCCCCAAACATGATTGAACTTGGTTTTTGGAGGGGGTGTTAGGCTTGGATTTTCGGACAAATTGATCCTGACTCGACGAGCCCCATTTAAGTGAGTATTAGCCTTAGATTTCTAACCTTGGTCATATCCAAGCACTTTTAGTTGGTATTAGACTTTAAATTTATGGGTAATATCCTTTTTCCCCAAACATGATTGAACTTGGTTTTTGGAGGGGGTGTTAGCCTTGGATTTTCGGACAAATTGATCCTGACTCGACGAGCCCCATTTAAATGAGTATTATCCTTAGATTTCTAACCTTGTTCATATCCAAGCCCTTTTAGATGGTATTAGACTTCAAATTTATGGGTTATAGGCTTTTCCCCCAAACATGATTGAACTTGGTTTTTGGAGGGGGTGTTAGCCTTGGATTTTCGGACAAATTGATCCTGACTTGACGAGCCCCATTTAAATGAGTATTAGGCTTAGATTTCTAACCTTGTTCATATCCAAGCCCTTTTAGTTTGTATTAGACTTCAAATTTATGGGTAATATCCTTTTCCCCCAAACATGATTGAACTTGGTTTTTGGAGGGGGTGTTAGCCTTGGATTTTCGGACATATTGATCCTGACTCGACGAGCCCCATTTAAATGAGTATTATCCTTAGATTTCTAACCTTGGTCATATCCAAGCCGTTTTAGTTGGTATTAGACTTCAAATTTATGGGTAATAGACTTTTCCCCCAAGCATGATTGAACTTGGTTTTTGGAGGGGGTATTAGGCTTGGATTTTCGGACAAATTGATCCTGACTCGACGAGCCCCATTTAAATGAGTATTATCCTTAGATTTCTAACCTTGTTCATATCCAAGCCCTTTTAGATGGTATTAGACTTCAAATTTATGGGTTATAGGCTTTTCCCCCAAACATGATTGAACTTGGTTTTTGGAGGGGGTGTTAGCCTTGGATTTTCGGACAAATTGATCCTGACTTGACGAGCCCCATTTAAATGAGTATTAGGCTTAGATTTCTAACCTTGTTCATATCCAAGCCCTTTTAGTTTGTATTAGACTTCAAATTTATGGGTAATATCCTTTTCCCCCAAACATGATTGAACTTGGTTTTTGGAGGGGGTGTTAGCCTTGGATTTTCGGACATATTGATCCTGACTCGACGAGCCCCATTTAAATGAGTATTATCCTTAGATTTCTAACCTTGGTCATATCCAAGCCGTTTTAGTTGGTATTAGACTTCAAATTTATGGGTAATATCCTTTTCCCCCAAACATGATTGAACTTGGTTTTTGGAGGGGGTGTTAGCCTTGGATTTTCGGACAAATTGATCCTGACTCGACGAGCCCCATTTAAGTGAGTATTAGCCTTAGATTTCTAACCTTGGTCATATCCAAGCACTTTTAGTTGGTATTAGACTTTAAATTTATGGGTAATATCCTTTTTCCCCAAACATGATTGAACTTGGTTTTTGGAGGGGGTGTTAGCCTTGGATTTTCGGACAAATTGATCCTGACTCGACGAGCCCCATTTAAATGAGTATTATCCTTAGATTTCTAACCTTGTTCATATCCAAGCCCTTTTAGATGGTATTAGACTTCAAATTTATGGGTTATAGGCTTTTCCCCCAAACATGATTGAACTTGGTTTTTGGAGGGGGTGTTAGCCTTGGATTTTCGGACAAATTGATCCTGACTTGACGAGCCCCATTTAAATGAGTATTAGGCTTAGATTTCTAACCTTGTTCATATCCAAGCCCTTTTAGTTTGTATTAGACTTCAAATTTATGGGTAATATCCTTTTCCCCCAAACATGATTGAACTTGGTTTTTGGAGGGGGTGTTAGCCTTGGATTTTCGGACATATTGATCCTGACTCGACGAGCCCCATTTAAATGAGTATTATCCTTAGATTTCTAACCTTGGTCATATCCAAGCCGTTTTAGTTGGTATTAGACTTCAAATTTATGGGTAATAGACTTTTCCCCCAAGCATGATTGAACTTGGTTTTTGGAGGGGGTATTAGGCTTGGATTTTCGGACAAATTGATCCTGACTCGACGAGCCCCATTTAAATGAGTATTATCCTTAGATTTCTAACCTTGTTCATATCCAAGCCCTTTTAGATGGTATTAGACTTCAAATTTATGGGTTATAGGCTTTTCCCCCAAACATGATTGAACTTGGTTTTTGGAGGGGGTGTTAGCCTTGGATTTTCGGACAAATTGATCCTGACTTGACGAGCCCCATTTAAATGAGTATTAGGCTTAGATTTCTAACCTTGTTCATATCCAAGCCCTTTTAGTTTGTATTAGACTTCAAATTTATGGGTAATATCCTTTTCCCCCAAACATGATTGAACTTGGTTTTTGGAGGGGGTGTTAGCCTTGGATTTTCGGACATATTGATCCTGACTCGACGAGCCCCATTTAAATGAGTATTATCCTTAGATTTCTAACCTTGGTCATATCCAAGCCGTTTTAGTTGGTATTAGACTTCAAATTTATGGGTAATATCCTTTTCCCCCAAACATGATTGAACTTGGTTTTTGGAGGGGGTGTTAGCCTTGGATTTTCGGACAAATTGATCCTGACTCGACGAGCCCCATTTAAGTGAGTATTACCCTTAGATTTCTATCCTTGGTCATATCCAAGCCCTTTTAGTTGGTATTAGACTTCAAATTTATGGGTAATATCATTTTCCCCCAAATATGATTGAACTTGGTTTTTGGAGGGGGTGTTAGGCTTGGATTTTCGGACAAATTGATCCTGACTCGACGAGCCCCATTTAAATGAGTATTATCCTTAGATTTCTAACCTTGGTCATATCCAAGCCCTTTTAGTTGGTATTAGACTTCAAATTTATGGGTAATATCCTTTTCCCCCAAACATGATTGAACTTGGTTTTTGGAGGGGGTGTTAGCCTTGGATTTTTGGACAAATTCATCCTGACTCGACGAGCCCCATTTAAATGAGTATTACCCTTATATTTCTATCCTTGGTCATATCCAAGCCCTTTTAGTTGGTATTAGACTTCAAATTTATGGGTAATATCCTTTTCCCCCAAACATGATTGAACTTGGTTTTTGGAGGGGGTGTTAGGCTTGGATTTTCGGACAAATTGATCCTGACTCGACGAGCCCCATTTAAGTGAGTATTAGCCTTAGATTTCTAACCTTGGTCATATCCAAGCACTTTTAGTTGGTATTAGACTTTAAATTTATGGGTAATATCCTTTTTCCCCAAACATGATTGAACTTGGTTTTTGGAGGGGGTGTTAGCCTTGGATTTTCGGACAAATTGATCCTGACTCGACGAGCCCCATTTAAATGAGTATTAGCCTTAGATTTCTAACCTTGTTCATATCCAAGACCTTTTAGTTTGTATTAGACTTCAAATCTATGGGTAATATCCTTTTCCCCCAAACATGATTGAACTTTGTTTTTGGAGGGGGTGTTAGCTTTGGATTTTCGGACAAATTGATCCTGACTCGACGAGCCCCATTTAAATGAGTATTATCCTTAGATTTCTATCCTTGGTATTATCCAAGCCCTTTTAGTTGGTATTAGACTTCAAATTTATGGGCAATAGACTTTTCCCCCAAACATGATTGAACTTTGTTTTTTGAGGGGGTGTTAGCCTTGGATTTTCGGAGAAATTGATCCTGACTCGACGAGGCCCATTTAAACGAGTATTATCCTTAGATTTCTAACCTTGTTCATATCCAAGGCCTTTTAATTGGTATTAGACTTCAAATTTATGGGTAATAGACTTTTCCCCCAAACCTGATTGAACTTGGTTTTTGGAGGGGGTGTTAGCCTTGGATTTACGGACAAAATGATCCTGACTCGACGAGCCCCATTTAAATGAGTATTAGCCTTAGATTTCTAACCTTGTTCATATCCAAACCCTTTTAGTTTGTATTAGACTTCAAATTTATGGGTAATGTCCTTTTCCCCCAAACATGATTGAACTTGGTTTTTGGAGGGGGTGTTAGGCTTGGATTTTCGGACAAATTGATCCTGACTCGACGAGCCCCATTTAAGTGAGTATTAGCCTTAGATTTCTAACCTTGGTCATATCCAAGCACTTTTAGTTGGTATTAGACTTTAAATTTATGGGTAATATCCTTTTTCCCCAAACATGATTGAACTTGGTTTTTGGAGGGGGTGTTAGCCTTGGATTTTCGGACAAATTGATCCTGACTCGACGAGCCCCATTTAAATGAGTATTATCCTTAGATTTCTAACCTTGTTCATATCCAAGCCCTTTTACATGGTATTAGACTTCAAATTTATGGGTTATAGGCTTTTCCCCCAAACATGATTGAACTTGGTTTTTGGAGGGGGTGTTAGCCTTGGATTTTCGGACAAATTGATCCTGACTTGACGAGCCCCATTTAAATGAGTATTAGGCTTAGATTTCTAACCTTGTTCATATCCAAGCCCTTTTAGTTTGTATTAGACTTCAAATTTATGGGTAATATCCTTTTCCCCCAAACATGATTGAACTTGGTTTTTGGAGGGGGTGTTAGCCTTGGATTTTCGGACATATTGATCCTGACTCGACGAGCCCCATTTAAATGAGTATTATCCTTAGATTTCTAACCTTGGTCATATCCAAGCCGTTTTAGTTGGTATTAGACTTCAAATTTATGGGTAATAGACTTTTCCCCCAAGCATGATTGAACTTGGTTTTTGGAGGGGGTATTAGGCTTGGATTTTCGGACAAATTGATCCTGACTCGACGAGCCCCATTTAAATGAGTATTATCCTTAGATTTCTAACCTTGTTCATATCCAAGCCCTTTTAGATGGTATTAGACTTCAAATTTATGGGTTATAGGCTTTTCCCCCAAACATGATTGAACTTGGTTTTTGGAGGGGGTGTTAGCCTTGGATTTTCGGACAAATTGATCCTGACTTGACGAGCCCCATTTAAATGAGTATTAGGCTTAGATTTCTAACCTTGTTCATATCCAAGCCCTTTTAGTTTGTATTAGACTTCAAATTTATGGGTAATATCCTTTTCCCCCAAACATGATTGAACTTGGTTTTTGGAGGGGGTGTTAGCCTTGGATTTTCGGACATATTGATCCTGACTCGACGAGCCCCATTTAAATGAGTATTATCCTTAGATTTCTAACCTTGGTCATATCCAAGCCGTTTTAGTTGGTATTAGACTTCAAATTTATGGGTAATATCCTTTTCCCCCAAACATGATTGAACTTGGTTTTTGGAGGGGGTGTTAGCCTTGGATTTTCGGACAAATTGATCCTGACTCGACGAGCCCCATTTAAGTGAGTATTACCCTTAGATTTCTATCCTTGGTCATATCCAAGCCCTTTTAGTTGGTATTAGACTTCAAATTTATGGGTAATATCCTTTTCCCCCAAACATGATTGAACTTGGTTTTTGGAGGGGGTGTTAGGCTTGGATTTTCGGACAAATTGATCCTGACTCGACGAGCCCCATTTAAATGAGTATTATCCTTAGATTTCTAACCTTGGTCATATCCAAGCCCTTTTAGTTGGTATTAGACTTCAAATTTATGGGTAATATCCTTTTCCCCCAAACATGATTGAACTTGGTTTTTGGAGGGGGTGTTAGCCTTGGATTTTTGGACAAATTCATCCTGACTCGACGAGCCCCATTTAAATGAGTATTATCCTTAGATTTCTAACCCTGTTCATATCCAAGGCCTTTTAGTTGGTATTAGACTTCAAATTTATGGGTAATAGACTTTTCCCCCAAACCTGATTGAACTTGGTTTTTGGAGGGGCTGTTAGCCTTGGATTTTCGGACAAATTGATCCTGACTCGACGAGCCCCATTTAAATGAGTATTAGGCTTAGATTTATAAACTTGTTCATATCCAAGCCCATTTAGATGGTATTAGACTTCAAATTTATGGGTTATAGGCTTTTCCCCCAAACATGATTGAACTTGGTTTTGGAGGGGGTGTTAGCCTTGGATTTTCGGACAAATTGATCCTGACTCGACGAGCCCCATTTAAATGAGTATTAGCCTTAGATTTCTAACTTTGTTCATATCCGAGAGCTTTTAGTTTGTATTAGACTTCAAATCTATGGGTAATATCCTTTTCCCCCAAACATGATTGAACTTGGTTATTGGAGGGGGTGTTAGGCTTGGATTTTCGGACAAATTGATCATGACTCGATGAGCCCCATTTAAATGAGTATTATCCTTAGATTTCTAACCTTGGTCATATCCAAGCCCTTTTAGTTGGTATTAGACTTCAAATTTATGGGTAATATCCTTTTCCCCCAAACATGATTGAACTTGGTTTTTGGAGGGGGTGTTAGCCTTGGATTTTCGGACAAATTGATCCTGACTCGACGAGTATTACCCTTAGATTTCTATCCTTGGTCATATCCAAGCCCTTTTAGTTGGTATTAGACTTCAAATTTATGGGTAATATCCTTTTCCCCCAAACATGATTGAACTTGGTTTTTGGAGGGGGTGTTAGCCTTTGATTTTCGGACAAATTGATTCTGACTCGACGAGCCCCATTTAAATGAGTATTATCCTTAGATTTATATCCTTGGTCATATCCAAGCCCTTTTAGTTAGTATTAGACTTCAAGTTTATGGGCAATAGACTTTTCCCCCAAACATGGTTGAACTTGGTTTTTTGAGGGGGTGTTAGACTTGGATTTTCGGACAAATTGATCCTGACTCGACGAGCCCCATTTAAATGAGTATTATCCTTAGATTTCTAACCTTGTTCATATCCAAGGCCTTTTAGTTGGTATTAGACTTCAAATTTATGGGTAATAGACTTTTCCCCCAAACCTGATTGAACTTGGTTTTTGGAGGGGGTGTTAGCCTTGGATTTTCGGACAAATTGATCATGACTCGACGAGCCCCATTTAAATGAGTATTAGGCTTAGATTTCTAAACTTGTTCATATCCAAGCCCTTTTAGATGGTATTAGACTTCAAATTTATTTGTTATAGGCTTTTCCCCCAAACATGATTGAACTTCGTTTTTGGAGGGGGTGTTAGCCTTGGATTTTCGGACAAATTGATCCTGACTCGACGAGCCCCATTTAAATGAGTATTAGCCTTAGATTTCTAAACTTGTTCATATCCAAGCCCTTTTAGATGGTATTAGACTTCAAATTTATGGGTTATAGGCTTTTCCCCCAAACATGATTGAACTTGGTTTTTGGAGGGGGTGTTAGCCTTGGATTTTCGGACAAATTGATCCTGACTTGACGAGCCCCATTTAAATGAGTATTAGCCTTAGATTTCTAACCTTGTTCATATCCAAGCCCTTTTAGTTTGTATTAGACTTCAAATTTATGGGTAATATCCTTTTCCCCCAAACATGATTGAACTTGGTTTTTGTAGGGGGTGTTAGCCTTGGATTTTCGGACAAATTGATCCTGACTCGACGAGCCCCATTTAAATGAGTATTATCCTTAGATTTCTAACCTTGGTCATATCCAAGCCCTTTTAGTTGGTATTAGACTTCAAATTTATGGGTAATATCCTTTTCCCCCAAACATGATTGAACTTGGTTTTTGGAGGGGGTGTTAGCCTTGGATTTTTGGACAAATTGATCCTGACTCGACGATCCCCATTTAAGTGAGTATTACCCTTAGATTTCTATCCTTGGTCATATCCAAGCCCTTTTAGTTGGTATTAGACTTCAAATTTATGGGTAATATCCTTTTCCCCCAAACATGATTGAACTTGGTTTTTGGAGGGGGTGTTAGCCTTGGATTTTCGGACAAATTGATCCTGACTCGACAAGCCCCATTTAAATGAGTATTATCCTTAGATTTCTAACCTTGGTCATATCCAATCCCTTTTAGTTGGTATTAGACTTCAAATTTATGGGTAATATCCTTTTCCCCCAAACATGATTGAACTTGGTTTTTGGAGGGGGTGTTAGCCTTGGATTTTCGGACAAATTGATCCTGACTCGACGAGCCCCATTTAAGTGAGTATTACCCTTAGATTTCTATCCTTGGTCATATCCAAGCCCTTTTAGTTGGTATTAGACTTCAAATTTATGGGCAATAGACTTTCCCCCCAAACATGATTGAACTTTGTTTTTTGAGGGGGTGTTAGCCTTGGATTTTCGGACAAATTGATCCTGACTCGACGAGCCCCATTTAAATGAGTATTATCCTTAGATTTCTAACCTTGTTCATATCCAAGCCCTTTTAGATGGTATTAGACTTCAAATTTATGGGTTATAGGCTTTTCCCCCAAACATGATTGAACTTGGTTTTTGGAGGGGGTGTTAGCCTTGGATTTTCGGACAAATTGATCCTGACTTGACGAGCCCCATTTAAATGAGTATTAGGCTTAGATTTCTAACCTTGTTCATATCCAAGCCCTTTTAGTTTGTATTAGACTTCAAATTTATGGGTAATATCCTTTTCCCCCAAACATGATTGAACTTGGTTTTTGGAGGGGGTGTTAGCCTTGGATTTTCGGACATATTGATCCTGACTCGACGAGCCCCATTTAAATGAGTATTATCCTTAGATTTCTAACCTTGGTCATATCCAAGCCGTTTTAGTTGGTATTAGACTTCAAATTTATGGGTAATAGACTTTTCCCCCAAGCATGATTGAACTTGGTTTTTGGAGGGGGTGTTAGGCTTGGATTTTCGGACAAATTGATCCTGACTCGACGAGCCCCATTTAAGTGAGTATTAGCCTTAGATTTCTAACCTTGGTCATATCCAAGCACTTTTAGTTGGTATTAGACTTTAAATTTATGGGTAATATCCTTTTTCCCCAAACATGATTGAACTTGGTTTTTGGAGGGGGTGTTAGGCTTGGATTTTCGGACAAATTGATCCTGACTCGACGAGCCCCATTTAAATGAGTATTATCCTTAGATTTCTAACCTTGGTCATATCCAAGCCCTTTTAGTTGGTATTAGACTTCAAATTTATGGGTAATATCCTTTTCCCCCAAACATGATTGAACTTGGTTTTTGGAGGGGGTGTTAGCCTTGGATTTTTGGACAAATTCATCCTGACTCGACGAGCCCCATTTAAATGAGTATTATCCTTAGATTTCTAACCCTGTTCATATCCAAGGCCTTTTAGTTGGTATTAGACTTCAAATTTATGGGTAATAGACTTTTCCCCCAAACCTGATTGAACTTGGTTTTTGGAGGGGCTGTTAGCCTTGGATTTTCGGACAAATTGATCCTGACTCGACGAGCCCCATTTAAATGAGTATTAGGCTTAGATTTATAAACTTGTTCATATCCAAGCCCATTTAGATGGTATTAGACTTCAAATTTATGGGTTATAGGCTTTTCCCCCAAACATGATTGAACTTGGTTTTGGAGGGGGTGTTAGCCTTGGATTTTCGGACAAATTGATCCTGACTCGACGAGCCCCATTTAAATGAGTATTAGCCTTAGATTTCTAACTTTGTTCATATCCGAGAGCTTTTAGTTTGTATTAGACTTCAAATCTATGGGTAATATCCTTTTCCCCCAAACATGATTGAACTTGGTTATTGGAGGGGGTGTTAGGCTTGGATTTTCGGACAAATTGATCATGACTCGATGAGCCCCATTTAAATGAGTATTATCCTTAGATTTCTAACCTTGGTCATATCCAAGCCCTTTTAGTTGGTATTAGACTTCAAATTTATGGGTAATATCCTTTTCCCCCAAACATGATTGAACTTGGTTTTTGGAGGGGGTGTTAGCCTTGGATTTTCGGACAAATTGATCCTGACTCGACGAGTATTACCCTTAGATTTCTATCCTTGGTCATATCCAAGCCCTTTTAGTTGGTATTAGACTTCAAATTTATGGGTAATATCCTTTTCCCCCAAACATGATTGAACTTGGTTTTTGGAGGGGGTGTTAGCCTTTGATTTTCGGACAAATTGATTCTGACTCGACGAGCCCCATTTAAATGAGTATTATCCTTAGATTTATATCCTTGGTCATATCCAAGCCCTTTTAGTTAGTATTAGACTTCAAGTTTATGGGCAATAGACTTTTCCCCCAAACATGGTTGAACTTGGTTTTTTGAGGTGGTGTTAGACTTGGATTTTCGGACAAATTGATCCTGACTCGACGAGCCCCATTTAAATGAGTATTATCCTTAGATTTCTAACCTTGTTCATATCCAAGGCCTTTTAGTTGGTATTAGACTTCAAATTTATGGGTAATAGACTTTTCCCCCAAACCTGATTGAACTTGGTTTTTGGAGGGGGTGTTAGCCTTGGATTTTCGGACAAATTGATCATGACTCGACGAGCCCCATTTAAATGAGTATTAGGCTTAGATTTCTAAACTTGTTCATATCCAAGCCCTTTTAGATGGTATTAGACTTCAAATTTATTTGTTATAGGCTTTTCCCCCAAACATGATTGAACTTCGTTTTTGGAGGGGGTGTTAGCCTTGGATTTTCGGACAAATTGATCCTGACTCGACGAGCCCCATTTAAATGAGTATTAGCCTTAGATTTCTAAACTTGTTCATATCCAAGCCCTTTTAGATGGTATTAGACTTCAAATTTATGGGTTATAGGCTTTTCCCCCAAACATGATTGAACTTGGTTTTTGGAGGGGGTGTTAGCCTTGGATTTTCGGACAAATTGATCCTGACTTGACGAGCCCCATTTAAATGAGTATTAGCCTTAGATTTCTAACCTTGTTCATATCCAAGCCCTTTTAGTTTGTATTAGACTTCAAATTTATGGGTAATATCCTTTTCCCCCAAACATGATTGAACTTGGTTTTTGTAGGGGGTGTTAGCCTTGGATTTTCGGACAAATTGATCCTGACTCGACGAGCCCCATTTAAATGAGTATTATCCTTAGATTTCTAACCTTGGTCATATCCAAGCCCTTTTAGTTGGTATTAGACTTCAAATTTATGGGTAATATCCTTTTCCCCCAAACATGATTGAACTTGGTTTTTGGAGGGGGTGTTAGCCTTGGATTTTTGGACAAATTGATCCTGACTCGACGATCCCCATTTAAGTGAGTATTACCCTTAGATTTCTATCCTTGGTCATATCCAAGCCCTTTTAGTTGGTATTAGACTTCAAATTTATGGGTAATATCCTTTTCCCCCAAACATGATTGAACTTGGTTTTTGGAGGGGGTGTTAGCCTTGGATTTTCGGACAAATTGATCCTGACTCGACAAGCCCCATTTAAATGAGTATTATCCTTAGATTTCTAACCTTGGTCATATCCAATCCCTTTTAGTTGGTATTAGACTTCAAATTTATGGGTAATATCCTTTTCCCCCAAACATGATTGAACTTGGTTTTTGGAGGGGGTGTTAGCCTTGGATTTTCGGACAAATTGATCCTGACTCGACGAGCCCCATTTAAGTGAGTATTACCCTTAGATTTCTATCCTTGGTCATATCCAAGCCCTTTTAGTTGGTATTAGACTTCAAATTTATGGGCAATAGACTTTCCCCCCAAACATGATTGAACTTTGTTTTTTGAGGGGGTGTTAGCCTTGGATTTTCGGACAAATTGATCCTGACTCGACGAGCCCCATTTAAATGAGTATTATCCTTAGATTTCTAACCTTGTTCATATCCAAGCCCTTTTAGATGGTATTAGACTTCAAATTTATGGGTTATAGGCTTTTCCCCCAAACATGATTGAACTTGGTTTTTGGAGGGGGTGTTAGCCTTGGATTTTCGGACAAATTGATCCTGACTTGACGAGCCCCATTTAAATGAGTATTAGGCTTAGATTTCTAACCTTGTTCATATCCAAGCCCTTTTAGTTTGTATTAGACTTCAAATTTATGGGTAATATCCTTTTCCCCCAAACATGATTGAACTTGGTTTTTGGAGGGGGTATTAGCCTTGGATTTTCGGACATATTGATCCTGACTCGACGAGCCCCATTTAAATGAGTATTATCCTTAGATTTCTAACCTTGGTCATATCCAAGCCGTTTTAGTTGGTATTAGACTTCAAATTTATGGGTAATAGACTTTTCCCCCAAGCATGATTGAACTTGGTTTTTGGAGGGGGTGTTAGGCTTGGATTTTCGGACAAATTGATCCTGACTCGACGAGCCCCATTTAAGTGAGTATTAGCCTTAGATTTCTAACCTTGGTCATATCCAAGCACTTTTAGTTGGTATTAGACTTTAAATTTATGGGTAATATCCTTTTTCCCCAAACATGATTGAACTTGGTTTTTGGAGGGGGTGTTAGCCTTGGATTTTCGGACAAATTGATCCTGACTCGACGAGCCCCATTTAAATGAGTATTATCCTTAGATTTCTAACCTTGGTCATATCCAAGCCCTTTTAGTTGGTATTAGACTTCAAATTTATGGGTAATATCCTTTTCCCCCAAACATGATTGAACTTGGTTTTTGGAGGGGGTGTTAGCCTTGGATTTTTGGACAAATTCATCCTGACTCGACGAGCCCCATTTAAATGAGTATTATCCTTAGATTTCTAACCCTGTTCATATCCAAGGCCTTTTAGTTGGTATTAGACTTCAAATTTATGGGTAATAGACTTTTCCCCCAAACCTGATTGAACTTGGTTTTTGGAGGGGCTGTTAGCCTTAAATTTTCGGACAAATTGATCCTGACTCGACGAGCCCCATTTAAATGAGTATTAGGCTTAGATTTATAAACTTGTTCATATCCAAGCCCATTTAGATGGTATTAGACTTCAAATTTATGGGTTATAGGCTTTTCCCCCAAACATGATTGAACTTGGTTTTGGAGGGGGTGTTAGCCTTGGATTTTCGGACAAATTGATCCTGACTCGACGAGCCCCATTTAAATGAGTATTAGCCTTAGATTTCTAACTTTGTTCATATCCGAGAGCTTTTAGTTTGTATTAGACTTCAAATCTATGGGTAATATCCTTTTCCCCCAAACATGATTGAACTTGGTTATTGGAGGGGGTGTTAGGCTTGGATTTTCGGACAAATTGATCATGACTCGATGAGCCCCATTTAAATGAGTATTATCCTTAGATTTCTAACCTTGGTCATATCCAAGCCCTTTTAGTTGGTATTAGACTTCAAATTTATGGGTAATATCCTTTTCCCCCAAACATGATTGAACTTGGTTTTTGGAGGGGGTGTTAGCCTTGGATTTTCGGACAAATTGATCCTGACTCGACGAGTATTACCCTTAGATTTCTATCCTTGGTCATATCCAAGCCCTTTTAGTTGGTATTAGACTTCAAATTTATGGGTAATATCCTTTTCCCCCAAACATGATTGAACTTGGTTTTTGGAGGGGGTGTTAGCCTTTGATTTTCGGACAAATTGATTCTGACTCGACGAGCCCCATTTAAATGAGTATTATCCTTAGATTTATATCCTTGGTCATATCCAAGCCCTTTTAGTTAGTATTAGCCTTCAAGTTTATGGGCAATAGACTTTTCCCCCAAACATGGTTGAACTTGGTTTTTTGAGGGGGTGTTAGACTTGGATTTTCGGACAAATTGATCCTGACTCGACGAGCCCCATTTAAATGAGTATTATCCTTAGATTTCTAACCTTGTTCATATCCAAGGCCTTTTAGTTGGTATTAGACTTCAAATTTATGGGTAATAGACTTTTCCCCCAAACCTGATTGAACTTGGTTTTTGGAGGGGGTGTTAGCCTTGGATTTTCGGACAAATTGATCATGACTCGACGAGCCCCATTTAAATGAGTATTAGGCTTAGATTTCTAAACTTGTTCATATCCAAGCCCTTTTAGATGGTATTAGACTTCAAATTTATTTGTTATAGGCTTTTCCCCCAAACATGATTGAACTTCGTTTTTGGAGGGGGTGTTAGCCTTGGATTTTCGGACAAATTGATCCTGACTCGACGAGCCCCATTTAAATGAGTATTAGCCTTAGATTTCTAAACTTGTTCATATCCAAGCCCTTTTAGATGGTATTAGACTTCAAATTTATGGGTTATAGGCTTTTCCCCCAAACATGATTGAACTTGGTTTTTGGAGGGGGTGTTAGCCTTGGATTTTCGGACAAATTGATCCTGACTTGACGAGCCCCATTTAAATGAGTATTAGCCTTAGATTTCTAACCTTGTTCATATCCAAGCCCTTTTAGTTTGTATTAGACTTCAAATTTATGGGTAATATCCTTTTCCCCCAAACATGATTGAACTTGGTTTTTGTAGGGGGTGTTAGCCTTGGATTTTCGGACAAATTGATCCTGACTCGACGAGCCCCATTTAAATGAGTATTATCCTTAGATTTCTAACCTTGGTCATATCCAAGCCCTTTTAGTTGGTATTAGACTTCAAATTTATGGGTAATATCCTTTTCCCCCAAACATGATTGAACTTGGTTTTTGGAGGGGGTGTTAGCCTTGGATTTTTGGACAAATTGATCCTGACTCGACGATCCCCATTTAAGTGAGTATTACCCTTAGATTTCTATCCTTGGTCATATCCAAGCCCTTTTAGTTGGTATTAGACTTCAAATTTATGGGTAATATCCTTTTCCCCCAAACATGATTGAACTTGGTTTTTGGAGGGGGTGTTAGCCTTGGATTTTCGGACAAATTGATCCTGACTCGACAAGCCCCATTTAAATGAGTATTATCCTTAGATTTCTAACCTTGGTCATATCCAATCCCTTTTAGTTGGTATTAGACTTCAAATTTATGGGTAATATCCTTTTCCCCCAAACATGATTGAACTTGGTTTTTGGAGGGGGTGTTAGCCTTGGATTTTCGGACAAATTGATCCTGACTCGACGAGCCCCATTTAAGTGAGTATTACCCTTAGATTTCTATCCTTGGTCATATCCAAGCCCTTTTAGTTGGTATTAGACTTCAAATTTATGGGCAATAGACTTTCCCCCCAAACATGATTGAACTTTGTTTTTTGAGGGGGTGTTAGCCTTGGATTTTCGGACAAATTGATCCTGACTCGACGAGCCCCATTTAAATGAGTATTATCCTTAGATTTCTAACCTTGTTCATATCCAAGCCCTTTTAGATGGTATTAGACTTCAAATTTATGGGTTATAGGCTTTTCCCCCAAACATGATTGAACTTGGTTTTTGGAGGGGGTGTTAGCCTTGGATTTTCGGACAAATTGATCCTGACTTGACGAGCCCCATTTAAATGAGTATTAGGCTTAGATTTCTAACCTTGTTCATATCCAAGCCCTTTTAGTTTGTATTAGACTTCAAATTTATGGGTAATATCCTTTTCCCCCAAACATGATTGAACTTGGTTTTTGGAGGGGGTGTTAGCCTTGGATTTTCGGACATATTGATCCTGACTCGACGAGCCCCATTTAAATGAGTATTATCCTTAGATTTCTAACCTTGGTCATATCCAAGCCGTTTTAGTTGGTATTAGACTTCAAATTTATGGGTAATAGACTTTTCCCCCAAGCATGATTGAACTTGGTTTTTGGAGGGGGTGTTAGGCTTGGATTTTCGGACAAATTGATCCTGACTCGACGAGCCCCATTTAAGTGAGTATTAGCCTTAGATTTCTAACCTTGGTCATATCCAAGCACTTTTAGTTGGTATTAGACTTTAAATTTATGGGTAATATCCTTTTTCCCCAAACATGATTGAACTTGGTTTTTGGAGGGGGTGTTAGGCTTGGATTTTCGGACAAATTGATCCTGACTCGACGAGCCCCATTTAAATGAGTATTATCCTTAGATTTCTAACCTTGGTCATATCCAAGCCCTTTTAGTTGGTATTAGACTTCAAATTTATGGGTAATATCCTTTTCCCCCAAACATGATTGAACTTGGTTTTTGGAGGGGGTGTTAGCCTTGGATTTTTGGACAAATTCATCCTGACTCGACGAGCCCCATTTAAATGAGTATTATCCTTAGATTTCTAACCCTGTTCATATCCAAGGCCTTTTAGTTGGTATTAGACTTCAAATTTATGGGTAATAGACTTTTCCCCCAAACCTGATTGAACTTGGTTTTTGGAGGGGCTGTTAGCCTTGGATTTTCGGACAAATTGATCCTGACTCGACGAGCCCCATTTAAATGAGTATTAGGCTTAGATTTATAAACTTGTTCATATCCAAGCCCATTTAGATGGTATTAGACTTCAAATTTATGGGTTATAGGCTTTTCCCCCAAACATGATTGAACTTGGTTTTGGAGGGGGTGTTAGCCTTGGATTTTCGGACAAATTGATCCTGACTCGACGAGCCCCATTTAAATGAGTATTAGCCTTAGATTTCTAACTTTGTTCATATCCGAGAGCTTTTAGTTTGTATTAGACTTCAAATCTATGGGTAATATCCTTTTCCCCCAAACATGATTGAACTTGGTTATTGGAGGGGGTGTTAGGCTTGGATTTTCGGACAAATTGATCATGACTCGATGAGCCCCATTTAAATGAGTATTATCCTTAGATTTCTAACCTTGGTCATATCCAAGCCCTTTTAGTTGGTATTAGACTTCAAATTTATGGGTAATATCCTTTTCCCCCAAACATGATTGAACTTGGTTTTTGGAGGGGGTGTTAGCCTTGGATTTTCGGACAAATTGATCCTGACTCGACGAGTATTACCCTTAGATTTCTATCCTTGGTCATATCCAAGCCCTTTTAGTTGGTATTAGACTTCAAATTTATGGGTAATATCCTTTTCCCCCAAACATGATTGAACTTGGTTTTTGGAGGGGGTGTTAGCCTTTGATTTTCGGACAAATTGATTCTGACTCGACGAGCCCCATTTAAATGAGTATTATCCTTAGATTTATATCCTTGGTCATATCCAAGCCCTTTTAGTTAGTATTAGACTTCAAGTTTATGGGCAATAGACTTTTCCCCCAAACATGGTTGAACTTGGTTTTTTGAGGTGGTGTTAGACTTGGATTTTCGGACAAATTGATCCTGACTCGACGAGCCCCATTTAAATGAGTATTATCCTTAGATTTCTAACCTTGTTCATATCCAAGGCCTTTTAGTTGGTATTAGACTTCAAATTTATGGGTAATAGACTTTTCCCCCAAACCTGATTGAACTTGGTTTTTGGAGGGGGTGTTAGCCTTGGATTTTCGGACAAATTGATCATGACTCGACGAGCCCCATTTAAATGAGTATTAGGCTTAGATTTCTAAACTTGTTCATATCCAAGCCCTTTTAGATGGTATTAGACTTCAAATTTATGGGTTATAGGCTTTTCCCCCAAACATGATTGAACTTGGTTTTTGGAGGGGGTGTTAGCCTTGGATTTTTGGACAAATTGATCCTGACTTGACGAGCCCCATTTAAATGAGTATTAGCCTTAGATTTCTAACCTTGTTCATATCCAAGCCCTTTTAGTTTGTATTAGACTTCAAATTTATGGGTAATATCCTTTTCCCCCAAACATGATTGAACTTGGTTTTTGTAGGGGGTGTTAGCCTTGGATTTTCGGACAAATTGATCCTGACTCGACGAGCCCCATTTAAATGAGTATTATCCTTAGATTTCTAACCTTGGTCATATCCAAGCCCTTTTAGTTGGTATTAGACTTCAAATTTATGGGTAATATCCTTTTCCCCCAAACATGATTGAACTTGGTTTTTGGAGGGGGTGTTAGCCTTGGATTTTTGGACAAATTGATCCTGACTCGACGATCCCCATTTAAGTGAGTATTACCCTTAGATTTCTATCCTTGGTCATATCCAAGCCCTTTTAGTTGGTATTAGACTTCAAATTTATGGGTAATATCCTTTTCCCCCAAACATGATTGAACTTGGTTTTTGGAGGGGGTGTTAGCCTTGGATTTTCGGACAAATTGATCCTGACTCGACAAGCCCCATTTAAATGAGTATTATCCTTAGATTTCTAACCTTGGTCATATCCAATCCCTTTTAGTTGGTATTAGACTTCAAATTTATGGGTAATATCCTTTTCCCCCAAACATGATTGAACTTGGTTTTTGGAGGGGGTGTTAGCCTTGGATTTTCGGACAAATTGATCCTGACTCGACGAGCCCCATTTAAGTGAGTATTACCCTTAGATTTCTATCCTTGGTCATATCCAAGCCCTTTTAGTTGGTATTAGACTTCAAATTTATGGGCAATAGACTTTCCCCCCAAACATGATTGAACTTTGTTTTTTGAGGGGGTGTTAGCCTTGGATTTTCGGACAAATTGATCCTGACTCGACGAGCCCCATTTAAATGAGTATTATCCTTAGATTTCTAACCTTGTTCATATCCAAGCCCTTTTAGATGGTATTAGACTTCAAATTTATGGGTTATAGGCTTTTCCCCCAAACATGATTGAACTTGGTTTTTGGAGGGGGTGTTAGCCTTGGATTTTCGGACAAATTGATCCTGACTTGACGAGCCCCATTTAAATGAGTATTAGGCTTAGATTTCTAACCTTGTTCATATCCAAGCCCTTTTAGTTTGTATTAGACTTCAAATTTATGGGTAATATCCTTTTCCCCCAAACATGATTGAACTTGGTTTTTGGAGGGGGTATTAGCCTTGGATTTTCGGACATATTGATCCTGACTCGACGAGCCCCATTTAAATGAGTATTATCCTTAGATTTCTAACCTTGGTCATATCCAAGCCGTTTTAGTTGGTATTAGACTTCAAATTTATGGGTAATAGACTTTTCCCCCAAGCATGATTGAACTTGGTTTTTGGAGGGGGTGTTAGGCTTGGATTTTCGGACAAATTGATCCTGACTCGACGAGCCCCATTTAAGTGAGTATTAGCCTTAGATTTCTAACCTTGGTCATATCCAAGCACTTTTAGTTGGTATTAGACTTTATATTTATGGGTAATATCCTTTTTCCCCAAACATGATTGAACTTGGTTTTTGGAGGGGGTGTTAGCCTTGGATTTTCGGACAAATTGATCCTGACTCGACGAGCCCCATTTAAATGAGTATTATCCTTAGATTTCTAACCTTGGTCATATCCAAGCCCTTTTAGTTGGTATTAGACTTCAAATTTATGGGTAATATCCTTTTCCCCCAAACATGATTGAACTTGGTTTTTGGAGGGGGTGTTAGCCTTGGATTTTTGGACAAATTCATCCTGACTCGACGAGCCCCATTTAAATGAGTATTATCCTTAGATTTCTAACCCTGTTCATATCCAAGGCCTTTTAGTTGGTATTAGACTTCAAATTTATGGGTAATAGACTTTTCCCCCAAACCTGATTGAACTTGGTTTTTGGAGGGGCTGTTAGCCTTCAATTTTCGGACAAATTGATCCTGACTCGACGAGCCCCATTTAAATGAGTATTAGGCTTAGATTTATAAACTTGTTCATATCCAAGCCCATTTAGATGGTATTAGACTTCAAATTTATGGGTTATAGGCTTTTCCCCCAAACATGATTGAACTTGGTTTTGGAGGGGGTGTTAGCCTTGGATTTTCGGACAAATTGATCCTGACTCGACGAGCCCCATTTAAATGAGTATTAGCCTTAGATTTCTAACTTTGTTCATATCCGAGAGCTTTTAGTTTGTATTAGACTTCAAATCTATGGGTAATATCCTTTTCCCCCAAACATGATTGAACTTGGTTATTGGAGGGGGTGTTAGGCTTGGATTTTCGGACAAATTGATCATGACTCGATGAGCCCCATTTAAATGAGTATTATCCTTAGATTTCTAACCTTGGTCATATCCAAGCCCTTTTAGTTGGTATTAGACTTCAAATTTATGGGTAATATCCTTTTCCCCCAAACATGATTGAACTTGGTTTTTGGAGGGGGTGTTAGCCTTGGATTTTTGGACAAATTGATCCTGACTCGACGAGCCCCATTTAAATGAGTATTATCCTTAGATTTCTAACCTTGGTCATATCCAAGCCCTTTTAGTTGGTATTAGACTTCAAATTTATGGGTAATATCCTTTTCCCCCAAACATGATTGAACTTGGTTTTTGGAGGGGGTGTTAGCCTTTGATTTTCGGACAAATTGATTCTGACTCGACGAGCCCCATTTAAATGAGTATTATCCTTAGATTTATATCCTTGGTCATATCCAAGCCCTTTTAGTTAGTATTAGACTTCAAGTTTATGGGCAATAGACTTTTCCCCCAAACATGGTTGAACTTGGTTTTTTGAGGGGGTGTTAGACTTGGATTTTCGGACAAATTGATCCTGACTCGACGAGCCCCATTTAAATGAGTATTATCCTTAGATTTCTAACCTTGTTCATATCCAAGGCCTTTTAGTTGGTATTAGACTTCAAATTTATGGGTAATAGACTTTTCCCCCAAACCTGATTGAACTTGGTTTTTGGAGGGGGTGTTAGCCTTGGATTTTCGGACAAATTGATCATGACTCGACGAGCCCCATTTAAATGAGTATTAGGCTTAGATTTCTAAACTTGTTCATATCCAAGCCCTTTTAGATGGTATTAGACTTCAAATTTATTTGTTATAGGCTTTTCCCCCAAACATGATTGAACTTCGTTTTTGGAGGGGGTGTTAGCCTTGGATTTTCGGACAAATTGATCCTGACTCGACGAGCCCCATTTAAATGAGTATTAGCCTTAGATTTCTAAACTTGTTCATATCCAAGCCCTTTTAGATGGTATTAGACTTCAAATTTATGGGTTATAGGCTTTTCCCCCAAACATGATTGAACTTGGTTTTTGGAGGGGGTGTTAGCCTTGGATTTTCGGACAAATTGATCCTGACTTGACGAGCCCCATTTAAATGAGTATTAGCCTTAGATTTCTAACCTTGTTCATATCCAAGCCCTTTTAGTTTGTATTAGACTTCAAATTTATGGGTAATATCCTTTTCCCCCAAACATGATTGAACTTGGTTTTTGTAGGGGGTGTTAGCCTTGGATTTTCGGACAAATTGATCCTGACTCGACGAGCCCCATTTAAATGAGTATTATCCTTAGATTTCTAACCTTGGTCATATCCAAGCCCTTTTAGTTGGTATTAGACTTCAAATTTATGGGTAATATCCTTTTCCCCCAAACATGATTGAACTTGGTTTTTGGAGGGGGTGTTAGCCTTGGATTTTTGGACAAATTGATCCTGACTCGACGATCCCCATTTAAGTGAGTATTACCCTTAGATTTCTATCCTTGGTCATATCCAAGCCCTTTTAGTTGGTATTAGACTTCAAATTTATGGGTAATATCCTTTTCCCCCAAACATGATTGAACTTGGTTTTTGGAGGGGGTGTTAGCCTTGGATTTTCGGACAAATTGATCCTGACTCGACAAGCCCCATTTAAATGAGTATTATCCTTAGATTTCTAACCTTGGTCATATCCAATCCCTTTTAGTTGGTATTAGACTTCAAATTTATGGGTAATATCCTTTTCCCCCAAACATGATTGAACTTGGTTTTTGGAGGGGGTGTTAGCCTTGGATTTTCGGACAAATTGATCCTGACTCGACGAGCCCCATTTAAGTGAGTATTACCCTTAGATTTCTATCCTTGGTCATATCCAAGCCCTTTTAGTTGGTATTAGACTTCAAATTTATGGGCAATAGACTTTCCCCCCAAACATGATTGAACTTTGTTTTTTGAGGGGGTGTTAGCCTTGGATTTTCGGACAAATTGATCCTGACTCGACGAGCCCCATTTAAATGAGTATTATCCTTAGATTTCTAACCTTGTTCATATCCAAGGCCTTTTAGTTGGTATTAGACTTCAAATTTATGGGTAATAGACTTTTCCCCCAAACCTGTTTGAACTTGGTTTTTGGAGGGGGTGTTAGCCTTGGATTTTCGGACAAATTGATCCTGACTCGACGAGCCCCATTTAAATGAGTATTAGGCTTAGATTTATAACCTTGTTCATATCCAAGCCCTTTTAGATGGTATTAGACTTCAAATTTATGGGTTATAGGCTTTTCCCCCAAACATGATTGAACTTGGTTTTTGGAGGGGGTGTTAGCCTTGGATTTTCGGACAAATTGATCCTGACTCGACGAGCCCCATTTAAATGAGTATTAGCCTTAGATTTCTAACCTTGTTCATATCCAAGAGCTTTTAGTTTGTATTAGACTTCAAATCTATGGGTAATATCCTTTTCCCCCAAACATGATTGATCTTGGTTTTTGGAGGGGGTGTTAGGTTTGGATTTTCGGACAAATTGATCCTGACTCGACGAGCCCCATTTAAATGAGTATTATCCTTAGATTTCTAACCTTGTTCATATCCAAGGCCTTTTAGTTGGTATTAGACTTCAAATCTATGGGTAATAGACTTTTCCCCCAAACCTAATTGAACTTGGTTTTTGGAGGGGGTGTTAGCCTTGGATTTTCGGACAAATTGATCCTGACTCGACGAGCCCCATTTAAATGAGTATTAGCCTTAGATTTCTAAACTTGTGCATATCCAAGCCCTTTTAGCTGGTATTAGACTTCGAATTTATGGGTTATAGGCTTTTCCCCCAAACATGATTGAACTTGGTTTTTGGAGGGGGTGTTAGCCTTGGATTTTCGAATTGATCCTGACTCGACGAGCCCCATTTAAGTGAGTATTAGCCTTAGATTTCTAAACTTGTTCATATCCAAGCACTTTTAGTTGGTATTAGACTTTAAATTTATGGGTAATATCCTTTTCCCCCAAACATGATTGAACTTGGTTTTTTGAGGGGGTGTTAGCCTTGGATTTTCGGACAAATTGATCCTGACTCGACGAGACCCATTTAAATGAGTATTAGGCTTAGATTTCTAACCTTGTTCATATCCAAGCCCTTTTAGATGGAATTAGACTTCTAATTTATGGGTTATAGGCTTTTCCCCCAAACATGATTGAACTTGGTTTTTGGAGGGGGTGTTAGCCTTGGATTTTCGGACAAATTGATCCTGACTCGACGAGCCCAATTTAAATGAGTATTATCCTTAGATTTCTAACCTTGGTCATATCCAAGCCCTTTTAGTTGGTATTAGACTTCAAATTTATGGGTAATATCCTTTTCCCCCAAACATGATTGAACTTGGTTTTTGGAGGGGGTGTTAGCCTTGGATTTCCGGACAAATTGATCCTGACTCGACGAGCCCCATTTAAGTGAGTATTACCCTTAGATTTCTATCCTTGGTCATATCCAAGCCCTTTTAGTTGGCATTAGACTTCAAATTTATGGGTAATATCCTTTTCCCCCAAACATGATTGAACTTGGTTTATGGAGGGGGTGTTAGCCTTGGATTTTCGGACAAATTGATCCTGACTCGACGAGTCCCATATAAATGAGTATTACCCTTAGATTTCTAACCTTGGTCATATCCAAGCCCTTTTAGATGGTATTAGACTTCAAATTTATGGGCAATAGACTTTTCCCCCAAACATGATTGAACTTGGTTTTTTGAGGGGGTGTTAGCCTTGGATTTTCGGACAAATTGATCCTGACTCGACGAGCCCCATTTAAATGAGTGTTATCCTTAGATTTCTAACCTTGTTCATATCCAAGGCCTTTTATTTGGTATTAGACTTCAAATTTATGGGTAATAGACTTTTCCCCCAAACCTGTTTGAACTTGGTTTTTGGAGGGGGTGTTAGCCTTGGATTTTCGGAGAAATTGATTCTGACTCGACGAGCCCCATTTAAATGAGTATTAGGCTTAGATTTCTAACCTTGTTCATATCCAAGCCCTTTTAGATGGTATTAGACTTCAAATTTATGGGTTATAGGCTTTTCCCCCAAACATGATTGAACTTGGTTTTTGGAGGGGGTGTTAGCCTTGGATTTTCGGACAAATTGATCCTGACTCGACGAGCCCCATTTAAATGTGTATTATCCTTAGATTTCTATCCTTGGTCATATCCAAGCCCTTTTAGTTGGTATTAGACTTCAAATTTATGGGTAATAGACTTTTACCCCAAACCTGATTGAACTTGGTTTTTGGAGGGGGTGTTAGCCTTGGATTTTCGGACAAATTGATCCTGACTCGACGAGCCCCATTTAAATGAGTATTAGGCTTAGATTTCTAACCTTGTTCATATCCAACCCTTTTTAGATGGTATTATACTTCAAATTTATAGGTTATAGGCTTTTCCCCCAAACATAATTGAACTTGGTTTTTGGAGGGGGTGTTAGCCTTGGATTTACGGACAAATTGATCCTGACTCGACGAGCCCCATTTAAATGAGTATTAGCCTTAGATTTCTAACCTTGTTCATATCCAACCCTTTTTAGATGGTATTATACTTCAAATTTATGGGTTATAGGCTTTTCCCCCATACATAATTGAACTTGGTTTTTGGAGGGGGTGTTAGCCTTGGATTTTCGGACAAATTGATCCTGACTCGACGAGCCCCATTTAAATGAGTATTATCCTTAGATTTCTAACCTTGTTCATATGCAAGGCCTTTTAGTTGGTATTAGACTTCAAATAAATGGGTAATAGACTTTTCCCCCAAACATGATTGAACTTGGTTTTTTGAGGGGGTGTTAGCCTTGGATTTTCGGACAAATTGATCCTGACTCGACGAGCCCAATTTAAATGAGTATTATCGTTAGATTTCTAACCTTGGTCATATCCAAGCCCTTTTAGTTGGTATTAGACTTCAAATTTATGGGTAATATCCTTTTCCCCCAAACATGATTGAACTTGGTTTTTGGAGGGGGTGTTAGCCTTGGATTTTCGGACAAATTGATCCTGACTCGACGAGCCCCATTTAAGTGAGTATTACGCTTAGATTTCTATCCTTGGTCATATCCAAGCCCTTTTAGTTGGCATTAGACTTCAAATTTATGGGTAATATCCTTTTCCCCCAAACATGATTGAACTTGGTTTTTGGAGGGGGTGTTAGCCTTGGATTTTCGGACAAATTGATCCTGACTCGACGAGCCCCATATAAATGAGTATTACCCTTAGATTTCTAACCTTGGTCATATCCAAGCCCTTTTAGATGGTATTAGACTTCAAATTTATGGGCAATAGACTTTTCCCCCAAACATGATTGAACTTGGTTTTTTGAGGGGTGTTAGCCTTGGATTTTCGGACAAATTGATCCTGACTCGACGAGCCCCATTTAAATGAGTGTTATCCTTAGATTTCTAACCTTGTTCATATCCAAGGCCTTTTATTTGGTATTAGACTTCAAATTTATGGGTAATAGACTTTTCCCCCAAACCTGTTTGAACTTGGTTTTTGGAGGGGGTGTTAGCCTTGGATTTTCGGAGAAATTGATCCTGACTCGACGAGCCCCATTTAAATGAGTATTAGGCTTAGATTTCTAACCTTGTTCATATCCAAGCCCTTTTAGATGGTATTAGACTTCAAATTTATGGGTTATAGGCTTTTCCCCCAAACATGATTGAACTTGGTTTTTGGAGGGGGTGTTAGCCTTGGATTTTCGGACAAATTGATCCTGACTCGACGAGCCCCATTTAAATGAGTATTAGCCTTAGATTTCTAACCTTGTTCATATCCAAGACCTTTTAGTTTGTATTAGACTTCAAATCTATGGGTAATATCCTTTTCCCCCAAACATGATTGAACTTTGTTTTTGGAGGGGGTGTTAGCCTTGGATTTTCGGACAAATTGATCCTGACTCGACGAGCCCCATTTAAATGAGTATTATCCTTAGATTTCTATCCTTGGTATTATCCAAGCCCTTTTAGTTGGTATTAGACTTCAAATTTATGGGCAATAGACTTTTCCCCCAAACATGATTGAACTTTGTTTTTTGAGGGGGTGTTAGCCTTGGATTTTCGGAGAAATTGATCCTGACTCGACGAGGCCCATTTAAACGAGTATTATCCTTAGATTTCTAACCTTGTTCATATCCAAGGCCTTTTAATTGGTATTAGACTTCAAATTTATGGGTAATAGACTTTTCCCCCAAACCTGATTGAACTTGGTTTTTGGAGGGGGTGTTAGCCTTGGATTTACGGACAAAATGATCCTGACTCGACGAGCCCCATTTAAATGAGTATTAGCCTTAGATTTCTAACCTTGTTCATATCCAAACCCTTTTAGTTTGTATTAGACTTCAAATTTATGGGTAATGTCCTTTTCCCCCAAACATGATTGAACTTGGTTTTTGGAGGGGGTGTTAGGCTTGGATTTTCGGACAAATTGATCCTGACTCGACGAGCCCCATTTAAGTGAGTATTAGCCTTAGATTTCTAACCTTGGTCATATCCAAGCACTTTTAGTTGGTATTAGACTTTAAATTTATGGGTAATATCCTTTTTCCCCAAACATGATTGAACTTGGTTTTTGGAGGGGGTGTTAGCCTTGGATTTTTGGACAAATTGATCCTGACTTGACGAGCCCCATTTAAATGAGTATTATCCTTAGATTTCTAACCTTGTTCATATCCAAGGCCTTTTAGTTGGTATTAGACTTCAAATAAATGGGTATTAGACTTTTCCCCCAAACATGATTGAATTTGGTTTTTGGAGGGGGTGGTAGCCTTGGATTTTCAGACAAATTGATCCTGACTCAACGAGCCCCATCTAAATGAGTATTAGATTTAGATTTCTAACCTTGTTCATATCCAAGCCTTTTTAGATGGTATTAGACTTCAAATTTATGGGTTATAGGCTTTTCCCCCAAACATGATTGAACTTGGTTTTTGGAGGGGGTGTTAGCCTTGGATTTTCGGACAAATTGATCCTGACTCGACGAGCCCCATTTAAATGAGTATTATCCTTAGATTTCTAACCTTGTTCATATCCAAGGCCTTTTAGTTGGTATTAGACTTCAAATAAATGGGTAATAGACTTTTCCCCCAAACATGATTGAACTTGGTTTTTTGAGGGGGTGTTAGCCTTGGATTTTCGGACAAATTGATCCTGACTCGACGAGCCCCATTTAAATGAGTATTAGGCTTAGATTTCTAACCTTGTTCATATCCAAGCCCTTTTAGTTGGAATTAGACTTCTAATTTATGAGTTATAGGCTTTTCCCCCAAACATGATTGAACTTGGTTTTTGGAGGGGGTGTTAGCCTTGGATTTTCGGACAAATTGATCCTGACTCGACGAGCCCAATTTAAATGAGTATTATCCTTAGATTTCTAACCTTGGTCATATCCAAGCCCTTTTAGTTGGTATTAGACTTCAAATTTATGGGTAATATCCTTTTCCCCCAAACATGATTGAACTTGGTTTTTGGAGGGGGTGTTAGCCTTGGATTTTCGGACAAATTGATCCTGACTCGACGAGCCCCATTTAAGTGAGTAATAACCTTAGATTTCTATCCTTGGTCATCTCCAAGCCCTTTTAGTTGGCATTAGACTTCAAATTTATGGGTAATATCCTTTTCCCCCAAACATGATTGAACTTGGTTTTTGGAGGGGGTGTTAGCCTTAGATTTTCGGACAAATTGATCCTGACTCGACGAGCCCCATTTAAATGAGTATTATCCTTAGATTTCTAACCTTGGTCATATCCAAGCCCTTTTAGATTGTATTAGACTTCAAATTTATGGGCAATAGACTTTTCCCCCAAACATGATTGAACTTGGTTTTTTGAGGGGGTGTTAGCCTTGGATTTTCGGACAAATTGATCCTGACTCGATGAGCCCCATTTAAATGAGTGTTATCCTTAGATTTCTAACCTTGTTCATATCCAAGGCCTTTTAGTTGGTATTAGACTTCAAATTTATGGGTAATAGACTTTTCCCCCAAACCTGTTTGAACTTGGTTTTTGGAGGGGGTGTTAGCCTTGGATTTTTGGACAAATTGATCCTGACTCGACGAGCCCCATTTAAATGAGTATTAGGCTTAGATTTCTAACCTTGTTCATATCCAAGCCCTTTTAGATGGTATTAGACTTCAAATTTATGGGTTATAGGCTTTTCCCCCAAACATGATTGAACTTGGTTTTTGGAGGGGGTGTTAGCCTTGGATTTTTGGACAAATTGATCCTGACTCGACGAGCCCCATTTAAATGAGTATTATCCTTAGATTTCTAACCTTGTTCATATCCAAGGTCTTTTAGTTGGTATTAGACTTCAAATAAATGGGTAATAGACTTTTCCCCCAAACATGATTGAATTTGGTTTTTGGAGGGGGTGTTAGCCGTGGATTTTCGGACAAATTGATCCTGACTCAACGAGCCCCATTTAAATGAGTATTAGATTTAGATTTCTAACCTTGTTCATATCCAAGCCTTTTTAGATGGTATTAGACTTCAAATTTATGGGTTATAGGCTTTTCCCCCAAACATGATTGAACTTGGTTTTTGGAGGGGGTGTTAGCCTTGGATTTTCGGACAAATTGATCCTGACTCGACGAGCCCCATTTAAATGAGTATTATCCTTAGATTTCTAACCTTGTTCATATCCAAGGCCTTTTAGTTGGTATTAGACTTCAAATAAATGGGTAATAGACTTTTCCCCCAAACATGATTGAATTTGGTTTTTGGAGGGGGTGTTAGCCGTGGATTTTCGGACAAATTGATCCTGACTCAACGAGCCCCATTTAAATGAGTATTAGATTTAGATTTCTAACCTTGTTCATATCCAAGCCTTTTTAGATGGTATTAGACTTCAAATTTATGGGTTATAGGCTTTTCCCCCAAACATGATTGAACTTGGTTTTTGGAGGGGGTGTTAGCCTTGGATTTTCGGACAAATTGATCCTGACTCGACGAGCGCCATTTAAATGAGTACTATCCTTAGATTTCTAACCTTGTTCATATCCAAGGCCTTTTAGTTGATATTAGACTTCAAATAAATGGGTAATAGACTTTTCCCCCAAACATGATTGAACTTGGTTTTTTGAGGGGGTGTTAGCCTTGGATTTTCGGACAAATTGATCCTGACTCGACGAGCCCCATTTAAATGAGTATTAGGCTTAGATTTCTAACCTTGTTCATATCCAAGCCCTTTTAGTTGGAATTAGACTTCTAATTTATGGGTTATAGGCTTTTCCCCCAAACATGATTGAACTTGGTTTTTGGAGGGGGTGTTAGCCTTGGATTTTCGGACAAATTGATCCTGACTCGACGAGCCCAATTTAAATGAGTATTATCCTTAGATTTCTAACCTTGTTCATATCCAAGACCTTTTAGTTTGTATTAGACTTCAAATCTATGGGTAATATCCTTTTCCCCCAAACATGATTGAACTTTGTTTTTGGAGGGGGTGTTAGCCTTGGATTTTCGGACAAATTGATCCTGACTCGACGAGCCCCATTTAAATGAGTATTATCCTTAGATTTCTATCCTTGGTCATATCCAAGCCCTTTTAGTTGGTATTAGACTTCAAATTTATGGGCAATAGACTTTTTCCCCAAACATGATTGAACTTTGTTTTTTGAGGGGGAGTTAGCCTTGGATTTTCGGAGAAATTGATCCTGACTCGACGAGGCCCACTTAAACGAGTATTATCCTTAGATTTCTAACCTTGTTCATATCCAAGGCCTTTTAGTTGGTATTAGACTTCAAATTTATGGGTAATAGACTTTTCCCCCAAACCTGATTGAACTTGGTTTTTGGAGGGGGTGTTAGCCTTGGATTTTCGGACAAATTGATCCTGACTCGACGAGCCCCATTTAAATGAGTATTAGGCTTAGATTTCTAAACTTGTTCATATCCAAGCCCTTTTAGATGGTATTAGACTTCAAATTTATGGGCAATATCCTTTTCCCCCAAACATGATTGAACTTGGTTTTTGGAGGGGGTGTTAGCCTTGGATTTTCGGACAAATTGATCCTGACTCGACGAGCCCCATTTAAATGAGCATTATCCTTAGATTTCTAACCTTGGTCATATCCAAGCCCTTTTAGATGGTATTAGACTTCAAATTTATGGGTAATATCCTTTTCCCCCAAACATGATTGAACTTGGTTTTTGGAGGGGGTGTTAGCCTTGGATTTTCGGACAAATTGATCCTGACTCGACGAGCCCCATTTAAATGAGCATTATCCTTAGATTTCTAACCTTGGTCATATCCAAGCCCTTTTAGATGGTATTAGACTTCAAATTTATGGGCAATAGACTTTTCCCCCAAACATGATTGAACTTGGTTTTTTGAGGGGGTGTTAGCCTTGGATTTTCAGACAAATTGATCCTGACTCGACGAGCCCCATTTAAATGAGTGTTATCCTTAGATTTCTAACCTTGTTCATATCCAAGGCCTTTTAGTTGGTATTAGACTTCAAATTTATGGTTAATAGACTTTTCCCCCAAACTTGTTTGGACTTGGTTTTTGGAGGGGGTGTTAGCCTTGGATTTTCGGACAAATTGATCCTGACTCGACGAGCCCCATTTAAATGAGTATTAGGCTTAGATTTCTAACCTTGTTCATATCCAAGCCCTTTTAGATGGTATTAGACTTCAAATTTATGGGTTATAAGCTTTTCCCCCAAACATGATTGAACTTGGTTTTTGGAGGGGGTTTTAGCCTTGGATTTTCGGACAAATTGATCCTGACTCGACGAGCCCCGTTTAAATGAGTATTATCCTTAGATTTCTAACCTTGTTCATATCCAAGACCTTTTAGTTTGTATTAGACTTCAAATCTATGGGTAATATCCTTTTCCCCCAAACATGATTGAACTTTGTTTTTGGAGGGGGTGTTAGCCTTGGATTTTCGGACAAATTGATCCTGACTCGACGAGCCCCATTTAAATGAGTATTATCCTTAGATTTCTATCCTTGGTCATATCCAAGCCCTTTTAGTTGGTATTAGACTTCAAATTTATGGGTAATAGACTTTTCCCCCAAACCTAATTGAACTTGGTTTTTGGAGGGGGTGTTAGCCTTGGATTTTCAGACAAATTGATCCTGACTCGACGAGCCCCATTTAAATGAGTATTATCCTTAGATTTCTAACCTTGGTCATATCCAAGCCCTTTTAGTTGGTATTAGACTTCAAATTTATGGGTAATATCTTTTTCCCCCAAACATGATTGAACTTGGTTTTTGGAGGGGGTGTTAGACTTGGATTTTCGGACAAATTGATCCTGACTCGACGAGCCCCATTTAAAGGAGTATTATCCTTAGATTTCTAACCTTGTTCATATCCAATACCTTTTAGTTTGTATTAGACTTCAAATTTATGGGTAATATCCTTTCCCCCCAAACATGATTGAACTTCGTTTTTTGACGGGGTGTTAGCCTTGGATTTTCGGACAAATTGATCCTGACTCGACGAGCCCCATTTAAATGAGTATTAGCCTTAGATTTCTAAACTTGTGCATATCCAAGCCCTTTTAGCTGGTATTAGACTTCGAATTTATGGGTAATAGACATTTCCCCCGAACATGATTGAACTTGGTTTTTGGAGGGGGTGTTAGCCTTGGATTTTCGGACAAATTGATCCTGACTCGACGAGCCCCATTAAAATGAGTATTAGGCTTAGATTTCTAACCTTGTTCATATCCAAGCTCTTTTAGATGGTATTAGACTACAAATTTATGGGCTATTGGCTTTTCCCCCAAACATGATTGAACTTGGTTTTTGGAGGGGGTGTTAGACTTGGATTTTCGGACAAATTGATCCTGACTCGACGAGCCCCATTTAAATGAGTATTAGGCTTAGATTTCTAACCTTGTTCATATCCAAGCCCTTTTAGTTGGAATTAGACTTCTAATTTATGGGTAATATCCTTTCCCCCCAAACATGATTGAACTTCGTTTTTGACGGGGTGTTAGCCTTGGATTTTCGGACAAATTGATCCTGACTCGACGAGCCCCATTTAAATGAGTATTAGCCTTAGATTTCTAAACTTGTGCATATCCAAGCCCTTTTAGCTGGTATTAGACTTCAAATTTATGGGTTATAGGCTTTTCCCCCAAACATGATTGAACTTGGTTTTTGGAGGGGGTGTTAGCCTTGGATTTTCGGACAAATTGATCCTGACTCGACGAGCCCCATTTAAATGAGTATTATCCTTAGATTTCTAACCTTGTTCATATCCAAGGCCTTTTAGTTGGTATTAGACTTCAAATAAATGGGTAATAGACTTTTCCCCCAAACATGATTGAACTTGGTTTTTTGAGGGGGTGTTAGCCTTGGATTTTCGGACAAATTGATCCTGACTCGACGAGCCCCATTTAAATGAGTATTATCCTTAGATTTCTAACCTTGGTCATATCCAAGCCCTTTTAGATGGTATTAGACTTCAAATTTATGGGCAATAGACTTTTCCCCCAAACATGATTGAACTTGGTTTTTTGAGGGGGTGTTAGCCTTGGATTTTCAGACAAATTGATCCTGACTCGACGAGCCCCATTTAAATGAGTGTTATCCTTAGATTTCTAACCTTGTTCATATCCAAGGCCTTTTAGTTGGTATTAGACTTCAAATTTATGGTTAATAGACTTTTCCCCCAAACTTGTTTGGACTTGGTTTTTGGAGGGGGTGTTAGCCTTGGATTTTCGGACAAATTGATCCTGACTCGACGAGCCCCATTTAAATGAGTATTAGGCTTAGATTTCTAACCTTGTTCATATCCAAGCCCTTTTAGATGGTATTAGACTTCAAATTTATGGGTTATAGGCTTTTCCCCCAAACATGATTGAACTTGGTTTTTGGAGGGGGTTTTAGCCTTGGATTTTCGGACAAATTGATCCTGACTCGACGAGCCCCGTTTAAATGAGTATTATCCTTAGATTTCTAACCTTGTTCATATCCAAGACCTTTTAGTTTGTATTAGACTTCAAATCTATGGGTAATATCCTTTTCCCCCAAACATGATTGAACTTTGTTTTTGGAGGGGGTGTTAGCCTTGGATTTTCGGACAAATTGATCCTGACTCGACGAGCCCCATTTAAATGAGTATTATCCTTAGATTTCTATCCTTGGTCATATCCAAGCCCTTTTAGTTGGTATTAGACTTCAAATTTATGGGTAATAGACTTTTCCCCCAAACCTAATTGAACTTGGTTTTTGGAGGGGGTGTTAGCCTTGGATTTTCAGACAAATTGATCCTGACTCGACGAGCCCCATTTAAATGAGTATTATCCTTAGATTTCTAACCTTGGTCATATCCAAGCCCTTTTAGTTGGTATTAGACTTCAAATTTATGGGTAATATCTTTTTCCCCCAAACATGATTGAACTTGGTTTTTGGAGGGGGTGTTAGACTTGGATTTTCGGACAAATTGATCCTGACTCGACGAGCCCCATTTAAAGGAGTATTATCCTTAGATTTCTAACCTTGTTCATATCCAATACCTTTTAGTTTGTATTAGACTTCAAATTTATGGGTAATATCCTTTCCCCCCAAACATGATTGAACTTCGTTTTTTGACGGGGTGTTAGCCTTGGATTTTCGGACAAATTGATCCTGACTCGACGAGCCCCATTTAAATGAGTATTAGCCTTAGATTTCTAAACTTGTGCATATCCAAGCCCTTTTAGCTGGTATTAGACTTCAAATTTATGGGTTATAGGCTTTTCCCCCAAACATGATTGAACTTGGTTTTTGGAGGGGGTGTTAGCCTTGGATTTTCGGACAAATTGATCCTGACTCGACGAGCCCCATTTAAATGAGTATTATCCTTAGATTTCTAACCTTGTTCATATCCAAGGCCTTTTAGTTGGTATTAGACTTCAAATAAATGGGTAATAGACTTTTCCCCCAAACATGATTGAACTTGGTTTTTTTAGGGGGTGTTAGCCTTGGATTTTCGGACAAATTGATCCTGACTCGACGAGCCCCATTTAAATGAGTATTAGGCTTAGATTTCTAACCTTGTTCATATCCAAGCCCTTTTAGTTGGAATTAGACTTCTAATTTATGAGTTATAGGCTTTTCCCCCAAACATGATTGAACTTGGTTTTTGGAGGGGGTGTTAGCCTTGGATTTTCGGACAAATTGATCCTGACTCGACGAGCCCAATTTAAATGAGTATTATCCTTAGATTTCTAACCTTGGTCATATCCAAGCCCTTTTAGTTGGTATTAGACTTCAAATTTATGGGTAATATCCTTTTCCCCCAAACATGATTGAACTTGGTTTTTGGAGGGGGTGTTAGCCTTGGATTTTCGGACAAATTGATCCTGACTCGACGAGCCCCATTTAAGTGAGTAATAACCTTAGATTTCTATCCTTGGTCATCTCCAAGCCCTTTTAGTTGGCATTAGACTTCAAATTTATGGGTAATATCCTTTTCCCCCAAACATGATTGAACTTTGTTTTTGGAGGGGGTGTTAGCCTTGGATTTTCGGACAAATTGATCCTGACTCGACGAGCCCCATTTAAATGAGTATTATCCTTAGATTTCTATCCTTGGTCATATCCAAGCCCTTTTAGTTGGTATTAGACTTCAAATTTATGGGTAATAGACTTTTCCCCCAAACCTAATTGAACTTGGTTTTTGGAGGGGGTGTTAGCCTTGGATTTTCAGACAAATTGATCCTGACTCGACGAGCCCCATTTAAATGAGTATTATCCTTAGATTTCTAACCTTGGTCATATCCAAGCCCTTTTAGTTGGTATTAGACTTCAAATTTATGGGTAATATCTTTTTCCCCCAAACATGATTGAACTTGGTTTTTGGAGGGGGTGTTAGACTTGGATTTTCGGACAAATTGATCCTGACTCGACGAGCCCCATTTAAAGGAGTATTATCCTTAGATTTCTAACCTTGTTCATATCCAATACCTTTTAGTTTGTATTAGACTTCAAATTTATGGGTAATATCCTTTCCCCCCAAACATGATTGAACTTCGTTTTTTGACGGGGTGTTAGCCTTGGATTTTCGGACAAATTGATCCTGACTGGACGAGCCCCATTTAAATGAGTATTAGCCTTAGATTTCTAAACTTGTGCATATCCAAGCCCTTTTAGCTGGTATTAGACTTCAAATTTATGGGTTATAGGCTTTTCCCCCAAACATGATTGAACTTGGTTTTTGGAGGGGGTGTTAGCCTTGGATTTTCGGACAAATTGATCCTGACTCGACGAGCCCCATTTAAATGAGTATTATCCTTAGATTTCTAACCTTGTTCATATCCAAGGCCTTTTAGTTGGTATTAGACTTCAAATAAATGGGTAATAGACTTTTCCCCCAAACATGATTGAACTTGGTTTTTTGAGGGGGTGTTAGCCTTGGATTTTCGGACAAATTGATCCTGACTCGACGAGCCCCATTTAAATGAGTATTAGGCTTAGATTTCTAACCTTGTTCATATCCAAGCCCTTTTAGTTGGAATTAGACTTCTAATTTATGAGTTATAGGCTTTTCCCCCAAACATGATTGAACTTGGTTTTTGGAGGGGGTGTTAGCCTTGGATTTTCGGACAAATTGATCCTGACTCGACGAGCCCAATTTAAATGAGTATTATCCTTAGATTTCTAACCTTGGTCATATCCAAGCCCTTTTAGTTGGTATTAGACTTCAAATTTATGGGTAATATCCTTTTCCCCCAAACATGATTGAACTTGGTTTTTGGAGGGGGTGTTAGCCTTGGATTTTCGGACAAATTGATCCTGACTCGACGAGCCCCATTTAAGTGAGTAATAACCTTAGATTTCTATCCTTGGTCATCTCCAAGCCCTTTTAGTTGGCATTAGACTTCAAATTTATGGGTAATATCCTTTTCCCCCAAACATGATTGAACTTGGTTTTTGGAGGGGGTGTTAGCCTTGGATTTTCGGACAAATTGATCCTGACTCGACGAGCCCCATTTAAATGAGTATTATCCTTAGATTTCTAACCTTGGTCATATCCAAGCCCTTTTAGATTGTATTAGACTTCAAATTTATGGGCAATAGACTTTTCCCCCAAACATGATTGAACTTGGTTTTTTGAGGGGGTGTTGGCCTTGGATTTTCGGACAAATTGATCCTGACTCGATGAGCCCCATTTAAATGAGTGTTATCCTTAGATTTCTAACCTTGTTCATATCCAAGGCCTTTTAGTTGGTATTAGACTTCAAATTTATGGGTAATAGACTTTTCCCCCAAACCTGTTTGAACTTGGTTTTTGGAGGGGGTGTTAGCCTTGGATTTTTGGACAAATTGATCCTGACTCGACGAGCCCCATTTAAATGAGTATTAGGCTTAGATTTCTAACCTTGTTCATATCCAAGCCCTTTTAGATGGTATTAGACTTCAAATTTATGGGTTATAGGCTTTTCCCCCAAACATGATTGAACTTGGTTTTTGGAGGGGGTGTTAGCCTTGGATTTTTGGACAAATTGATCCTGACTCGACGAGCCCCATTTAAATGAGTATTATCCTTAGATTTCTAACCTTGTTCATATCCAAGGTCTTTTAGTTGGTATTAGACTTCAAATAAATGGGTAATAGACTTTTCCCCCAAACATGATTGAATTTGGTTTTTGGAGGGGGTGTTAGCCGTGGATTTTCGGACAAATTGATCCTGACTCAACGAGCCCCATTTAAATGAGTATTAGATTTAGATTTCTAACCTTGTTCATATCCAAGCCTTTTTAGATGGTATTAGACTTCAAATTTATGGGTTATAGGCTTTTCCCCCAAACATGATTGAACTTGGTTTTTGGAGGGGGTGTTAGCCTTGGATTTTCGGACAAATTGATCCTGACTCGACGAGCCCCATTTAAATGAGTATTATCCTTAGATTTCTAACCTTGTTCATATCCAAGGCCTTTTAGTTGGTATTAGACTTCAAATAAATGGGTAATAGACTTTTCCCCCAAACATGATTGAATTTGGTTTTTGGAGGGGGTGTTAGCCGTGGATTTTCGGACAAATTGATCCTGACTCAACGAGCCCCATTTAAATGAGTATTAGATTTAGATTTCTAACCTTGTTCATATCCAAGCCTTTTTAGATGGTATTAGACTTCAAATTTATGGGTTATAGGCTTTTCCCCCAAACATGATTGAACTTGGTTTTTGGAGGGGGTGTTAGCCTTGGATTTTCGGACAAATTGATCCTGACTCGACGAGCGCCATTTAAATGAGTACTATCCTTAGATTTCTAACCTTGTTCATATCCAAGGCCTTTTAGTTGGTATTAGACTTCAAATAAATGGGTAATAGACTTTTCCCCCAAACATGATTGAACTTGGTTTTTTGAGGGGGTGTTAGCCTTGGATTTTCGGACAAATTGATCCTGACTCGACGAGCCCCATTTAAATGAGTATTAGGCTTAGATTTCTAACCTTGTTCATATCCAAGCCCTTTTAGTTGGAATTAGACTTCTAATTTATGGGTTATAGGCTTTTCCCCCAAACATGATTGAACTTGGTTTTTGGAGGGGGTGTTAGCCTTGGATTTTCGGACAAATTGATCCTGACTCGACGAGCCCAATTTAAATGAGTATTATCCTTAGATTTCTAACCTTGTTCATATCCAAGACCTTTTAGTTTGTATTAGACTTCAAATCTATGGGTAATATCCTTTTCCCCCAAACATGATTGAACTTTGTTTTTGGAGGGGGTGTTAGCCTTGGATTTTCGGACAAATTGATCCTGACTCGACGAGCCCCATTTAAATGAGTATTATCCTTAGATTTCTATCCTTGGTCATATCCAAGCCCTTTTAGTTGGTATTAGACTTCAAATTTATGGGCAATAGACTTTTTCCCCAAACATGATTGAACTTTGTTTTTTGAGGGGGAGTTAGCCTTGGATTTTCGGAGAAATTGATCCTGACTCGACGAGGCCCACTTAAACGAGTATTATCCTTAGATTTCTAACCTTGTTCATATCCAAGGCCTTTTAGTTGGTATTAGACTTCAAATTTATGGGTAATAGACTTTTCCCCCAAACCTGATTGAACTTGGTTTTTGGAGGGGGTGTTAGCCTTGGATTTTCGGACAAATTGATCCTGACTCGACGAGCCCCATTTAAATGAGTATTAGGCTTAGATTTCTAAACTTGTTCATATCCAAGCCCTTTTAGATGGTATTAGACTTCAAATTTATGGGCAATATCCTTTTCCCCCAAACATGATTGAACTTGGTTTTTGGAGGGGGTGTTAGCCTTGGATTTTCGGACAAATTGATCCTGACTCGACGAGCCCCATTTAAATGAGCATTATCCTTAGATTTCTAACCTTGGTCATATCCAAGCCCTTTTAGATGGTATTAGACTTCAAATTTATGGGTAATATCCTTTTCCCCCAAACATGATTGAACTTGGTTTTTGGAGGGGGTGTTAGCCTTGGATTTTCGGACAAATTGATCCTGACTCGACGAGCCCCATTTAAATGAGCATTATCCTTAGATTTCTAACCTTGGTCATATCCAAGCCCTTTTAGATGGTATTAGACTTCAAATTTATGGGCAATAGACTTTTCCCCCAAACATGATTGAACTTGGTTTTTTGAGGGGGTGTTAGCCTTGGATTTTCAGACAAATTGATCCTGACTCGACGAGCCCCATTTAAATGAGTGTTATCCTTAGATTTCTAACCTTGTTCATATCCAAGGCCTTTTAGTTGGTATTAGACTTCAAATTTATGGTTAATAGACTTTTCCCCCAAACTTGTTTGGACTTGGTTTTTGGAGGGGGTGTTAGCCTTGGATTTTCGGACAAATTGATCCTGACTCGACGAGCCCCATTTAAATGAGCATTATCCTTAGATTTCTAACCTTGGTCATATCCAAGCCCTTTTAGATGGTATTAGACTTCAAATTTATGGGTAATATCCTTTTCCCCCAAACATGATTGAACTTGGTTTTTGGAGGGGGTGTTAGCCTTGGATTTTCGGACAAATTGATCCTGACTCGACGAGCCCCATTTAAATGAGCATTATCCTTAGATTTCTAACCTTGGTCATATCCAAGCCCTTTTAGATGGTATTAGACTTCAAATTTATGGGCAATAGACTTTTCCCCCAAACATGATTGAACTTGGTTTTTTGAGGGGGTGTTAGCCTTGGATTTTCAGACAAATTGATCCTGACTCGACGAGCCCCATTTAAATGAGTGTTATCCTTAGATTTCTAACCTTGTTCATATCCAAGGCCTTTTAGTTGGTATTAGACTTCAAATTTATGGTTAATAGACTTTTCCCCCAAACTTGTTTGGACTTGGTTTTTGGAGGGGGTGTTAGCCTTGGATTTTCGGACAAATTGATCCTGACTCGACGAGCCCAATTTAAATGAGTATTATCCTTAGATTTCTAACCTTGTTCATATCCAAGACCTTTTAGTTTGTATTAGACTTCAAATCTATGGGTAATATCCTTTTCCCCCAAACATGATTGAACTTTGTTTTTGGAGGGGGTGTTAGCCTTGGATTTTCGGACAAATTGATCCTGACTCGACGAGCCCCATTTAAATGAGTATTATCCTTAGATTTCTATCCTTGGTCATATCCAAGCCCTTTTAGTTGGTATTAGACTTCAAATTTATGGGCAATAGACTTTTTCCCCAAACATGATTGAACTTTGTTTTTTGAGGGGGAGTTAGCCTTGGATTTTCGGAGAAATTGATCCTGACTCGACGAGGCCCACTTAAACGAGTATTATCCTTAGATTTCTAACCTTGTTCATATCCAAGGCCTTTTAGTTGGTATTAGACTTCAAATTTATGGGTAATAGACTTTTCCCCCAAACCTGATTGAACTTGGTTTTTGGAGGGGGTGTTAGCCTTGGATTTTCGGACAAATTGATCCTGACTCGACGAGCCCCATTTAAATGAGTATTAGGCTTAGATTTCTAAACTTGTTCATATCCAAGCCCTTTTAGATGGTATTAGACTTCAAATTTATGGGCAATATCCTTTTCCCCCAAACATGATTGAACTTGGTTTTTGGAGGGGGTGTTAGCCTTGGATTTTCGGACAAATTGATCCTGACTCGACGAGCCCCATTTAAATGAGCATTATCCTTAGATTTCTAACCTTGGTCATATCCAAGCCCTTTTAGATGGTATTAGACTTCAAATTTATGGGTAATATCCTTTTCCCCCAAACATGATTGAACTTGGTTTTTGGAGGGGGTGTTAGCCTTGGATTTTCGGACAAATTGATCCTGACTCGACGAGCCCCATTTAAATGAGCATTATCCTTAGATTTCTAACCTTGGTCATATCCAAGCCCTTTTAGATGGTATTAGACTTCAAATTTATGGGCAATAGACTTTTCCCCCAAACATGATTGAACTTGGTTTTTTGAGGGGGTGTTAGCCTTGGATTTTCAGACAAATTGATCCTGACTCGACGAGCCCCATTTAAATGAGTGTTATCCTTAGATTTCTAACCTTGTTCATATCCAAGGCCTTTTAGTTGGTATTAGACTTCAAATTTATGGTTAATAGACTTTTCCCCCAAACTTGTTTGGACTTGGTTTTTGGAGGGGGTGTTAGCCTTGGATTTTCGGACAAATTGATCCTGACTCGACGAGCCCCATTTAAATGAGTATTAGGCTTAGATTTCTAACCTTGTTCATATCCAAGCCCTTTTAGATGGTATTAGACTTCAAATTTATGGGTTATAGGCTTTTCCCCCAAACATGATTGAACTTGGTTTTTGGAGGGGGTTTTAGCCTTGGATTTTCGGACAAATTGATCCTGACTCGACGAGCCCCGTTTAAATGTGTATTATCCTTAGATTTCTAACCTTGTTCATATCCAAGACCTTTTAGTTTGTATTAGACTTCAAATCTATGGGTAATATCCTTTTCCCCCAAACATGATTGAACTTTGTTTTTGGAGGGGGTGTTAGCCTTGGATTTTCGGACAAATTGATCCTGACTCGACGAGCCCCATTTAAATGAGTATTATCCTTAGATTTCTATCCTTGGTCATATCCAAGCCCTTTTAGTTGGTATTAGACTTCAAATTTATGGGTAATAGACTTTTCCCCCAAACCTAATTGAACTTGGTTTTTGGAGGGGGTGTTAGCCTTGGATTTTCAGACAAATTGATCCTGACTCGACGAGCCCCATTTAAATGAGTATTATCCTTAGATTTCTAACCTTGGTCATATCCAAGCCCTTTTAGTTGGTATTAGACTTCAAATTTATGGGTAATATCTTTTTCCCCCAAACATGATTGAACTTGGTTTTTGGAGGGGGTGTTAGACTTGGATTTTCGGACAAATTGATCCTGACTCGACGAGCCCCATTTAAAGGAGTATTATCCTTAGATTTCTAACCTTGTTCATATCCAATACCTTTTAGTTTGTATTAGACTTCAAATTTATGGGTAATATCCTTTCCCCCCAAACATGATTGAACTTCGTTTTTTGACGGGGTGTTAGCCTTGGATTTTCGGACAAATTGATCCTGACTCGACGAGCCCCATTTAAATGAGTATTAGCCTTAGATTTCTAAACTTGTGCATATCCAAGCCCTTTTAGCTGGTATTAGACTTCGAATTTATGGGTAATAGACATTTCCCCCGAACATGATTGAACTTGGTTTTTGGAGGGGGTGTTAGCCTTGGATTTTCGGACAAATTGATCCTGACTCGACGAGCCCCATTAAAATGAGTATTAGGCTTAGATTTCTAACCTTGTTCATATCCAAGCTCTTTTAGATGGTATTAGACTACAAATTTATGGGCTATTGGCTTTTCCCCCAAACATGATTGAACTTGGTTTTTGGAGGGGGTGTTAGACTTGGATTTTCGGACAAATTGATCCTGACTCGACGAGCCCCATTTAAGTGAGTATTAGCCTTAGATTTCTAACCTTGGTCATATCCAAGCACTTTTAGTTGGTATTAGACTTTAAATTTATGGGTAATATCCTTTTTCCCCAAACATGATTGAACTTGGTTTTTGGAGGGGGTGTTAGCCTTGGATTTTCGGACAAATTGATCCTGACTCGACGAGCCCCATTTAAATGAGTATTATCCTTAGATTTCTAACCTTGTTCATATCCAAGGCCTTTTAGTTGGTATTAGACTTCAAATAAATGGGTAATAGACTTTTCCCCCAAACATGATTGAACTTGGTTTTTGGAGGGGGTGTTAGCCTTGGATTTTCGGACAAATTGATCCTGACTCAACGAGCCCCATTTAAATGAGTATTAGGCTTAGATTTCTAACCTTGTTCATATCCAAGCCTTTTTAGATGGTATTAGACTTCAAATTCATGGGTTATAGGCTTTTCCCCCAAACATGATTGAACTTGGTTTTTGGAGGGGGTGTTAGCCTTGGATTTTCGGACAAATTGATCCTGACTCGACGAGCCCCATTTAAATGAGTATTATCCTTAGATTTCTAACCTTGTTCATATCCAAGACCTTTTAGTTTGTATTAGACTTCAAATTTATGGGTAATATCCTTTCCCCCCAAACATGATTGAACTTCGTTTTTTGACGGGGTGTTAGCCGTGGATTTTCGGACAAATTGATCCTGACTCAACGAGCCCCATTTAAATGAGTATTAGATTTAGATTTCTAACCTTGTTCATATCCAAGCCTTTTTAGATGGTATTAGACTTCAAATTTATGGGTTATAGGCTTTTCCCCCAAACATGATTGAACTTGGTTTTTGGAGGGGGTGTTAGCCTTGGATTTTCGGACAAATTGATCCTGACTCGACGAGCCCCATTTAAATGAGTATTATCCTTAGATTTCTAACCTTGTTCATATCCAAGGCCTTTTAGTTGGTATTAGACTTCAAATAAATGGGTAATAGACTTTTCCCCCAAACATGATTGAACTTGGTTTTTTGAGGGGGTGTTAGCCTTGGATTTTCGGACAAATTGATCCTGACTCGACGAGCCCCATTTAAATGAGTATTAGGCTTAGATTTCTAACCTTGTTCATATCCAAGCCCTTTTAGTTGGAATTAGACTTCTAATTTATGGGTTATAGGCTTTTCCCCCAAACATGATTGAACTTGGTTTTTGGAGGGGGTGTTAGCCTTGGATTTTCGGACAAATTGATCCTGACTCGCAAGCCCAATTTAAATGAGTATTATCCTTAGATTTCTAACCTTGTTCATATCCAAGACCTTTTAGTTTGTATTAGACTTCAAATCTATGGGTAATATCCTTTTCCCCCAAACATGATTGAACTTTGTTTTTGGAGGGGGTGTTAGCCTTGGATTTTCGGACAAATTGATCCTGACTCGACGAGCCCCATTTAAATGAGTATTATCCTTAGATTTCTATCCTTGGTCATATCCAAGCCCTTTTAGTTGGTATTAGACTTCAAATTTATGGGCAATAGACTTTTCCCCCAAACATGATTGAACTTTGTTTTTTGAGGGGGTGTTAGCCTTGGATTTTCGGAGAAATTGATCCTGACTCGACGAGGCCCACTTAAACGAGTATTATCCTTAGATTTCTAACCGTGTTCATATCCAAGGCCTTTTAGTTGGTATTAGACTTCAAATTTATGGGTAATAGACTTTTCCCCCAAACCTGATTGAACTTGGTTTTAGGAGGGGGTGTTAGTCTTGGATTTTCGGACAAATTGATCCTGACTCGACGAGCCCCATTTAAATGAGTATTAGGCTTAGATTTCTAAACTTGTTCATATCCAAGCCCTTTTAGATGGTATTAGACTTCAAATTTATGGGCAATATCCTTTTCCCCCAAACATGATTGAACTTGGTTTTTGGAGGGGGTGTTAGCCTTGGATTTTCGGACAAATTGATCCTGACTCGACGAGCCCCATTTAAATGAGCATTATCCTTAGATTTCTAACCTTGGTCATATCCAAGCCCTTTTAGATGGTATTAGACTTCAAATTTATGGGTAATATCCTTTTCCCCCAAACATGATTGAACTTGGTTTTTGGAGGGGGTGTTAGCCTTGGATTTTCGGACAAATTGATCCTGACTCGACGAGCCCCATTTAAATGAGCATTATCCTTAGATTTCTAACCTTGGTCATATCCAAGCCCTTTTAGATGGTATTAGACTTCAAATTTATGGGCAATAGACTTTTCCCCCAAACATGATTGAACTTGGTTTTTTGAGGGGGTGTTAGCCTTGGATTTTCGGACAAATTGATCCTGACTCGACGAGCCCCATTTAAATGAGTGTTATCCTTAGATTTCTAACCTTGTTCATATCCAAGGCCTTTTAGTTGGTATTAGACTTCAAATTTATGGGTAATAGACTTTTCCCCCAAACCTAATTGAACTTGGATTTTGGAGGGGGTGTTAGCCTTGGATTTTCAGACAAATTGATCCTGACTCGACGAGCCCCATTTAAATGAGTATTATCCTTAGATTTCTAACCTTGGTCATATCCAAGCCCTTTTAGTTGGTATTAGACTTCAAATTTATGGGTAATATCTTTTTCCCCCAAACATGATTGAACTTGGTTTTTGGAGGGGGTGTTAGCCTTGGATTTTCGGACAAATTGATCTTGACTCGACGAGCCCCATTTAAAGGAGTATTATCCTTAGATTTCTAACCTTGTTCATATCCAAGACCTTTTAGTTTGTATTAGACTTCAAATTTATGGGTAATATCCTTTCCCCCCAAACATGATTGAACTTCGTTTTTTGACGGGGTGTTAGCCTTGAATTTTCGGACAAATTGATCCTAACTCGACGAGCCCCATTTAAATGAGTATTAGCCTTAGATTTCTAAACTTGTGCATATCCAAGCCCTTTTATCTGGTATTAGACTTCGAATTTATGGGTAATAGACATTTCCCCCGAACATGATTGAACTTGGTTTTTGGAGGGGGTGTTAGCCTTGGATTTTCGGACAAATTGATCCTGACTCGACGAGCCCCATTAAAATGAGTATTAGGCTTAGATTTCTAACCTTGTTCATATCTAAGCTATTTTAGATGGTATTAGACTACAAATTTATGGGCTATTGGCTTTTCCCCCAAACATGATTGAACTTGGTTTTTGGAGGGGGTGTTAGACTTGGATTTTCGGACAAATTGATCCTGACTCGACGAGCCCCATTTAAGTGAGTATTAGCCTTAGATTTCTAACCTTGGTCATATCCAAGCACTTTTAGTTGGTATTAGACTTTAAATTTATGGGTAATATCCTTTTTCCCCAAACATGATTGAACTTGGTTTTTGGAGGGGGTGTTAGCCTTGGATTTTCGGACAAATTGATCCTGACTCGACGAGCCCCATTTAAATGAGTATTATCCTTAGATTTCTAACCTTGTTCATATCCAAGGCCTTTTAGTTGGTATTAGACTTCAAATAAATGGGTAATAGACTTTTCCCCCAAACATGATTGAACTTGGTTTTTGGAGTGGGTGTTAGCCTTGGATTTTCGGACAAATTGATCCTGACTCAACGAGCCCCATTTAAATGAGTATTAGGCTTAGATTTCTAACCTTGTTCATATCCAAGCCTTTTTAGATGGTATTAGACTTCAAATTTATGGGTTATAGGCTTTTCCCCCAAACATGATTGAACTTGGTTTTTGGAGGGGGTTTTAGCCTTGGATTTTCGGACAAATTGATCCTGACTCGACGAGCCCCGTTTAAATGAGTATTATCCTTAGATTTCTAACGTTGTTCATATCCAAGACCTTTTAGTTTGTATTAGACTTCAAATCTATGGGTAATATCCTTTTCCCCCAAACATGATTGAACTTTGTTTTTTGAGGGGGTGTTAGCCTTGGATTTTCGGAGAAATTGATCCTGACTCGACGAGGCCCATTTAAACGAGTATTGTCCTTAGATTTCTAACCTTGTTCATATCCAAGGCCTTTTAGTTGGTATTAGACTTCAAATTTATGGGTAATAGACTTTTCCCCCAAACCTAATTGAACTTGGATTTTGGAGGGGGTGTTAGCCTTGGATTTTCAGACAAATTGATCCTGACTCGACGAGCCCCATTTAAATGAGTATTATCCTTAGATTTCTAACCTTGGTCATATCCAAGCCCTTTTAGTTGGTATTAGACTTCAAATTTATGGGTAATATCTTTTTCCCCCAAACATGATTGAACTTGGTTTTTGGAGGGGGTGTTAGCCTTGGATTTTCGGACAAATTGATCCTGACTCGACGAGCCCCATTTAAAGGAGTATTATCCTTAGATTTCTAACCTTGTTCATATCCAAGACCTTTTAGTTTGTATTAGACTTCAAATTTATGGGTAATATCCTTTCCCCCCAAACATGATTGAACTTCGTTTTTTGACGGGGTGTTAGCCTTTAATTTTCGGACAAATTGATCCTGACTCGACGAGCCCCATTTAAATGAGTATTAGCCTTAGATTTCTAAACTTGTGCATATCCAAGCCCTTTTAGCTGGTATTAGACTTCGAATTTATGGGTAATAGACATTTCCCCCGAACATGATTGAACTTGGTTTTTGGAGGGGGTGTTAGCCTTGGATTTTCGGACAAATTGATCCTGACTCGACGAGCCCCATTAAAATGAGTATTAGGCTTAGATTTCTAACCTTGTTCATATCCAAGCTCTTTTAGATGGTATTAGACTACAAATTTATGGGCTATTGGCTTTTCCCCCAAACATGATTGAACTTGGTTTTTGGAGGGGGTGTTAGACTTGGATTTTCGGACAAATTGATCCTGACTCGACGAGCCCCATTTAAGTGAGTATTAGCCTTAGATTTCTAACCTTGGTCATATCCAAGCACTTTTAGTTGGTATTAGACTTTAAATTTATGGGTAATATCCTTTTTCCCCAAACATGATTGAACTTGGTTTTTGGAGGGGGTGTTAGCCTTGGATTTTCGGACAAATTGATCCTGACTCGACGAGCCCCATTTAAATGAGTATTATCCTTAGATTTCTAACCTTGTTCATATCCAAGCCCTTTTAGATGGAATTAGACTTCTAATTTATGGGTTATAGGCTTTTCCCCCAAACATGATTGAACTTGGTTTTTGGAGGGGGTGTTAGCCTTGGATTTTCGGACAAATTGATCCTGACTCGACGAGCCCAATTTAAATGAGTATTATCCTTAGATTTCTAACCTTGGTCATATCCAAGCCCTTTTAGTTGGTATTAGACTTCAAATTTATGGGTAATATCCTTTTCCCCCAAACATGATTGAACTTGGTTTTTGGAGGGGGTGCTAGCCTTGGATTTTCGGACAAATTGATCCTGACTCGACGAGCCCCATTTAAATGAGTATTACCCTTAGATTTCTAACCTTGGTCATATCCAAGCCCTTTTAGATGGTATTAGACTTCAAATTTATGGGCAATAGACTTTTCCCCCAAACATGATTGAACTTGGTTTTTTGAGGGGGTGTTAGCCTTGGATTTTCGGACAAATTGATCCTGACTCGACGAGCCCCATTTAAATGAGTGTTATCCTTAGATTTCTAACCTTGTTCATATCCAAGGCCTTTTAGTTGGTATTAGACTTCAAATGTATGGGTAATAGACTTTTCCCCCAAACCTGTTTGAACTTGGTTTTTGGAGGGAGTGTTAGGCTTGGATTTTCGGACAAATTGATCCTGACTCGACGAGCCCCATTTAAATGAGTATTATCCTTAGATTTTAACCTTGGTCATATCCAAGCCCTTTTAGTTTGTATTAGACTTCAAATTTATGGGTAATATCCTTTTCCCCCAAACATGATTGAACTTGGTTTTTGGAGGGGGTGTTAGGCTTGGATTTTCGGACAAATTGATCCTGACTCGACGAGCCCCATTTAAATGAGTATTATCCTTAGATTTCTATCCTTGGTCATATCCAAGCCCTTTTAGTTGGTATTAGACTTCAAATTTATGGGTAATAGACTTTTCCCCCAAACCTAATTGAACTTGGTTTTTGGAGGGGGTGTTAGCCTTGGATTTTCAGACAAATTGATCCTGACTCGACGAGCCCCATTTAAATGAGTATTATCCTTAGATTTCTAACCTTGGTCATATCCAAGCCCTTTTAGTTGGTATTAGACTTCAAATTTATGGGTAATATCTTTTTCCCCCAAACATGATTGAACTTGGTTTTTGGAGGGGGTGTTAGACTTGGATTTTCGGACAAATTGATCCTGACTCGACGAGCCCCATTTAAAGGAGTATTATCCTTAGATTTCTAACCTTGTTCATATCCAATACCTTTTAGTTTGTATTAGACTTCAAATTTATGGGTAATATCCTTTCCCCCCAAACATGATTGAACTTCGTTTTTTGACGGGGTGTTAGCCTTGGATTTTCGGACAAATTGATCCTGACTCGACGAGCCCCATTTAAATGAGTATTAGCCTTAGATTTCTAAACTTGTGCATATCCAAGCCCTTTTAGCTGGTATTAGACTTCGAATTTATGGGTAATAGACATTTCCCCCGAACATGATTGAACTTGGTTTTTGGAGGGGGTGTTAGCCTTGGATTTTCGGACAAATTGATCCTGACTCGACGAGCCCCATTAAAATGAGTATTAGGCTTAGATTTCTAACCTTGTTCATATCCAAGCTCTTTTAGATGGTATTAGACTACAAATTTATGGGCTATTGGCTTTTCCCCCAAACATGATTGAACTTGGTTTTTGGAGGGGGTGTTAGACTTGGATTTTCGGACAAATTGATCCTGACTCGACGAGCCCCATTTAAGTGAGTATTAGCCTTAGATTTCTAACCTTGGTCATATCCAAGCACTTTTAGTTGGTATTAGACTTTAAATTTATGGGTAATATCCTTTTTCCCCAAACATGATTGAACTTGGTTTTTGGAGGGGGTGTTAGCCTTGGATTTTCGGACAAATTGATCCTGACTCGACGAGCCCCATTTAAATGAGTATTATCCTTAGATTTCTAACCTTGTTCATATCCAAGGCCTTTTAGTTGGTATTAGACTTCAAATAAATGGGTAATAGACTTTTCCCCCAAACATGATTGAACTTGGTTTTTGGAGGGGGTGTTAGCCTTGGATTTTCGGACAAATTGATCCTGACTCAACGAGCCCCATTTAAATGAGTATTAGGCTTAGATTTCTAACCTTGTTCATATCCAAGCCTTTTTAGATGGTATTAGACTTCAAATTCATGGGTTATAGGCTTTTCCCCCAAACATGATTGAACTTGGTTTTTGGAGGGGGTGTTAGCCTTGGATTTTCGGACAAATTGATCCTGACTCGACGAGCCCCATTTAAATGAGTATTATCCTTAGATTTCTAACCTTGTTCATATCCAAGACCTTTTAGTTTGTATTAGACTTCAAATTTATGGGTAATATCCTTTCCCCCCAAACATGATTGAACTTCGTTTTTTGACGGGGTGTTAGCCGTGGATTTTCGGACAAATTGATCCTGACTCAACGAGCCCCATTTAAATGAGTATTAGATTTAGATTTCTAACCTTGTTCATATCCAAGCCTTTTTAGATGGTATTAGACTTCAAATTTATGCGTTATAGGCTTTTCCCCCAAACATGATTGAACTTGGTTTTTGGAGGGGGTGTTAGCCTTGGATTTTCGGACAAATTGATCCTGACTCGACGAGCCCCATTTAAATGAGTATTATCCTTAGATTTCTAACCTTGTTCATATCCAAGGCCTTTTAGTTGGTATTAGACTTCAAATAAATGGGTAATAGACTTTTCCCCCAAACATGATTGAACTTGGTTTTTTGAGGGGGTGTTAGCCTTGGATTTTCGGACAAATTGATCCTGACTCGACGAGCCCCATTTAAATGAGTATTAGGCTTAGATTTCTAACCTTGTTCATATCCAAGCCCTTTTAGTTGGAATTAGACTTCTAATTTATGGGTTATAGGCTTTTCCCCCAAACATGATTGAACTTGGTTTTTGGAGGGGGTGTTAGCCTTGGATTTTCGGACAAATTGATCCTGACTCGCAAGCCCAATTTAAATGAGTATTATCCTTAGATTTCTAACCTTGTTCATATCCAAGACCTTTTAGTTTGTATTAGACTTCAAATCTATGGGTAATATCCTTTTCCCCCAAACATGATTGAACTTTGTTTTTGGAGGGGGTGTTAGCCTTGGATTTTCGGACAAATTGATCCTGACTCGACGAGCCCCATTTAAATGAGTATTATCCTTAGATTTCTATCCTTGGTCATATCCAAGCCCTTTTAGTTGGTATTAGACTTCAAATTTATGGGCAATAGACTTTTCCCCCAAACATGATTGAACTTTGTTTTTTGAGGGGGTGTTAGCCTTGGATTTTCGGAGAAATTGATCCTGACTCGACGAGGCCCACTTAAACGAGTATTATCCTTAGATTTCTAACCGTGTTCATATCCAAGGCCTTTTAGTTGGTATTAGACTTCAAATTTATGGGTAATAGACTTTTCCCCCAAACCTGATTGAACTTGGTTTTAGGAGGGGGTGTTAGTCTTGGATTTTCGGACAAATTGATCCTGACTCGACGAGCCCCATTTAAATGAGTATTAGGCTTAGATTTCTAAACTTGTTCATATCCAAGCCCTTTTAGATGGTATTAGACTTCAAATTTATGGGCAATATCCTTTTCCCCCAAACATGATTGAACTTGGTTTTTGGAGGGGGTGTTAGCCTTGGATTTTCGGACAAATTGATCCTGACTCGACGAGCCCCATTTAAATGAGCATTATCCTTAGATTTCTAACCTTGGTCATATCCAAGCCCTTTTAGATGGTATTAGACTTCAAATTTATGGGTAATATCCTTTTCCCCCAAACATGATTGAACTTGGTTTTTGGAGGGGGTGTTAGCCTTGGATTTTCGGACAAATTGATCCTGACTCGACGAGCCCCATTTAAATGAGCATTATCCTTAGATTTCTAACCTTGGTCATATCCAAGCCCTTTTAGATGGTATTAGACTTCAAATTTATGGGCAATAGACTTTTCCCCCAAACATGATTGAACTTGGTTTTTTGAGGGGGTGTTAGCCTTGGATTTTCGGACAAATTGATCCTGACTCGACGAGCCCCATTTAAATGAGTGTTATCCTTAGATTTCTAACCTTGTTCATATCCAAGGCCTTTTAGTTGGTATTAGACTTCAAATTTATGGGTAATAGACTTTTCCCCCAAACCTAATTGAACTTGGATTTTGGAGGGGGTGTTAGCCTTGGATTTTCAGACAAATTGATCCTGACTCGACGAGCCCCATTTAAATGAGTATTATCCTTAGATTTCTAACCTTGGTCATATCCAAGCCCTTTTAGTTGGTATTAGACTTCAAATTTATGGGTAATATCTTTTTCCCCCAAACATGATTGAACTTGGTTTTTGGAGGGGGTGTTAGCCTTGGATTTTCGGACAAATTGATCTTGACTCGACGAGCCCCATTTAAAGGAGTATTATCCTTAGATTTCTAACCTTGTTCATATCCAAGACCTTTTAGTTTGTATTAGACTTCAAATTTATGGGTAATATCCTTTCCCCCCAAACATGATTGAACTTCGTTTTTTGACGGGGTGTTAGCCTTGAATTTTCGGACAAATTGATCCTAACTCGACGAGCCCCATTTAAATGAGTATTAGCCTTAGATTTCTAAACTTGTGCATATCCAAGCCCTTTTATCTGGTATTAGACTTCGAATTTATGGGTAATAGACATTTCCCCCGAACATGATTGAACTTGGTTTTTGGAGGGGGTGTTAGCCTTGGATTTTCGGACAAATTGATCCTGACTCGACGAGCCCCATTAAAATGAGTATTAGGCTTAGATTTCTAACCTTGTTCATATCTAAGCTATTTTAGATGGTATTAGACTACAAATTTATGGGCTATTGGCTTTTCCCCCAAACATGATTGAACTTGGTTTTTGGAGGGGGTGTTAGACTTGGATTTTCGGACAAATTGATCCTGACTCGACGAGCCCCATTTAAATGAGTATTAGCCTTAGATTTCTAAACTTGTGCATATCCAAGCCCTTTTAGCTGGTATTAGACTTCGAATTTATGGGTAATAGACATTTCCCCCGAACATGATTGAACTTGGTTTTTGGAGGGGGTGTTAGACTTGGATTTTCGGACAAATTGATCCTGACTCGACGAGCCCCATTTAAGTGAGTATTAGCCTTAGATTTCTAACCTTGGTCATATCCAAGCACTTTTAGTTGGTATTAGACTTTAAATTTATGGGTAATATCCTTTTTCCCCAAACATGATTGAACTTGGTTTTTGGAGGGGGTGTTAGCCTTGGATTTTCGGACAAATTGATCCTGACTCGACGAGCCCCATTTAAATGAGTATTATCCTTAGATTTCTAACCTTGTTCATATCCAAGGCCTTTTAGTTGGTATTAGACTTCAAATAAATGGGTAATAGACTTTTCCCCCAAACATGATTGAACTTGGTTTTTGGAGTGGGTGTTAGCCTTGGATTTTCGGACAAATTGATCCTGACTCAACGAGCCCCATTTAAATGAGTATTAGGCTTAGATTTCTAACCTTGTTCATATCCAAGCCTTTTTAGATGGTATTAGACTTCAAATTTATGGGTTATAGGCTTTTCCCCCAAACATGATTGAACTTGGTTTTTGGAGGGGGTTTTAGCCTTGGATTTTCGGACAAATTGATCCTGACTCGACGAGCCCCGTTTAAATGAGTATTATCCTTAGATTTCTAACGTTGTTCATATCCAAGACCTTTTAGTTTGTATTAGACTTCAAATCTATGGGTAATATCCTTTTCCCCCAAACATGATTGAACTTTGTTTTTTGAGGGGGTGTTAGCCTTGGATTTTCGGAGAAATTGATCCTGACTCGACGAGGCCCATTTAAACGAGTATTGTCCTTAGATTTCTAACCTTGTTCATATCCAAGGCCTTTTAGTTGGTATTAGACTTCAAATTTATGGGTAATAGACTTTTCCCCCAAACCTAATTGAACTTGGATTTTGGAGGGGGTGTTAGCCTTGGATTTTCAGACAAATTGATCCTGACTCGACGAGCCCCATTTAAATGAGTATTATCCTTAGATTTCTAACCTTGGTCATATCCAAGCCCTTTTAGTTGGTATTAGACTTCAAATTTATGGGTAATATCTTTTTCCCCCAAACATGATTGAACTTGGTTTTTGGAGGGGGTGTTAGCCTTGGATTTTCGGACAAATTGATCCTGACTCGACGAGCCCCATTTAAAGGAGTATTATCCTTAGATTTGTAACCTTGTTCATATCCAAGACCTTTTAGTTTGTATTAGACTTCAAATTTATGGGTAATATCCTTTCCCCCCAAACATGATTGAACTTCGTTTTTTGACGGGGTGTTAGCCTTTAATTTTCGGACAAATTGATCCTGACTCGACGAGCCCCATTTAAATGAGTATTAGCCTTAGATTTCTAAACTTGTGCATATCCAAGCCCTTTTAGCTGGTATTAGACTTCGAATTTATGGGTAATAGACATTTCCCCCGAACATGATTGAACTTGGTTTTTGGAGGGGGTGTTAGCCTTGGATTTTCGGACAAATTGATCCTGACTCGACGAGCCCCATTAAAATGAGTATTAGGCTTAGATTTCTAACCTTGTTCATATCCAAGCTCTTTTAGATGGTATTAGACTACAAATTTATGGGCTATTGGCTTTTCCCCCAAACATGATTGAACTTGGTTTTTGGAGGGGGTGTTAGACTTGGATTTTCGGACAAATTGATCCTGACTCGACGAGCCCCATTTAAGTGAGTATTAGCCTTAGATTTCTAACCTTGGTCATATCCAAGCACTTTTAGTTGGTATTAGACTTTAAATTTATGGGTAATATCCTTTTTCCCCAAACATGATTGAACTTGGTTTTTGGAGGGGGTGTTAGCCTTGGATTTTCGGACAAATTGATCCTGACTCGACGAGCCCCATTTAAATGAGTATTATCCTTAGATTTCTAACCTTGTTCATATCCAAGCCCTTTTAGATGGAATTAGACTTCTAATTTATGGGTTATAGGCTTTTCCCCCAAACATGATTGAACTTGGTTTTTGGAGGGGGTGTTAGCCTTGGATTTTCGGACAAATTGATCCTGACTCGACGAGCCCAATTTAAATGAGTATTATCCTTAGATTTCTAACCTTGGTCATATCCAAGCCCTTTTAGTTGGTATTAGACTTCAAATTTATGGGTAATATCCTTTTCCCCCAAACATGATTGAACTTGGTTTTTGGAGGGGGTGCTAGCCTTGGATTTTCGGACAAATTGATCCTGACTCGACGAGCCCCATTTAAATGAGTATTACCCTTAGATTTCTAACCTTGGTCATATCCAAGCCCTTTTAGATGGTATTAGACTTCAAATTTATGGGCAATAGACTTTTCCCCCAAACATGATTGAACTTGGTTTTTTGAGGGGGTGTTAGCCTTGGATTTTCGGACAAATTGATCCTGACTCGACGAGCCCCATTTAAATGAGTGTTATCCTTAGATTTCTAACCTTGTTCATATCCAAGGCCTTTTAGTTGGTATTAGACTTCAAATGTATGGGTAATAGACTTTTCCCCCAAACCTGTTTGAACTTGGTTTTTGGAGGGAGTGTTAGGCTTGGATTTTCGGACAAATTGATCCTGACTCGACGAGCCCCATTTAAATGAGTATTATCCTTAGATTTTAACCTTGGTCATATCCAAGCCCTTTTAGTTTGTATTAGACTTCAAATTTATGGGTAATATCCTTTTCCCCCAAACATGATTGAACTTGGTTTTTGGAGGGGGTGTTAGGCTTGGATTTTCGGACAAATTGATCCTGACTCGACGAGCCCCATTTAAATGAGTATTATCCTTAGATTTCTAACCTTGGTCATATCCAAGCCCTTTTAGTTGGTATTAGACTTCAAATTTATGGGTAATATCTTTTTCCCCCAAACATGATTGTACTTGGTTTTTGGAGGGGGTGTTAGCCTTGGATTTTCGGACAAATTGATCCTGACTCGACGAGGCCCATTTAAACGAGTATTATCATTAGATTTCTAACCTTGTTCATATCCAAGGCCTTTTAGTTGGTATTAGACTTCAAATTTATGGGTAATAGACTTTTCCCCCAAACCTGATTGAACTTGGTTTTTGGAGGGGGTGTTAGCCTTGGATTTTCGGACAAATTGATCCTGACTCGACGAGCCCCATTTAAATGAGTATTAGGCTTAGATTTCTAAACTTGTTCATATCCAAGCCCTTTTAGATGGTATTAGACTTCAAATTTATGGGTTATAGGATTTTCCACCAAACATGATTGAACTTGGTTTTTGGAGGGGGTGTTAGCCTTGGATTTTCGGACAAATTGATCCTGACTCGACGAGCCCCATTTAAATGAGTATTAGCCTTAGATTTCTAACCTTGTTCATATCCAAGCCCTTTTAGTTTGTATTAGACTTCAAATTTATGGGTAATATCCTTTTCCCCCAAACATGATTGAACTTGGTTTTTGGAGGGGGTGTTAGGCTTGGATTTTCGGACAAATTGATCCTGACTCGACGAGCCCCATTTAAATGAGTATTATCCTTAGATTTCTAACCTTGGTCATATCCAAGCCCTTTTAGTTGGTATTAGACTTCAAATTTATGGATAATATCTTTTTCCCCCAAACATGATTGTACTTGGTTTTTGGAGGGGGTGTTAGCCTTGGATTTTCGGACAAATTGATCCTGACTCGACGAGCCCCATTTAAATGAGTATTATCCTTAGATTTCTAACCTTTTTCATATCCAAGACCTTTTAGTTTGTATTAGACTTCAAATTTATGGGTAATATCCTTTCCCCCCAAACATGATTGAACTTGGTTTTTTGACGGGGTGTTAGCCTTGGATTTTCGGACAAATTGATCCTGACTCGACGAGCCCCATTTAAATGAGTATTAGGCTTAGATTTCTAACCTTGGTCATATCCAAGCCCTTTTAGATGGTATTAGACTTCAAATTTATGGGCAATAGACTTTTCCCCCAAACATGATTGAACTTGGTTTTTTGAGGGGGTGTTAGCCTTGGATTTTCGGACAAATTGATCCTGACTCGACAAGCCCCATTTAAATGAGTATTAGCCTTAGATTTCTAACCTTGTTCATATCCAAGCCCTTTTATTTTGTATTAGACTTCAAATTTATGGGTAATATCCTTTTCCCCCAAACATGATTGAACTTGGTTTTTGGAGGGAGTTTTAGGCTTGGATTTTCGGACAAATTGATCCTGACTCGACGAGCCCCATTTAAATGAGTATTATCCTTAGATTTCTAACCTTGGTCATATCCAAGCCCTTTTAGTTGGTATTAGACTTCAAATTTATGGATAATATCTTTTTCCCCCAAACATAATTGTACTTGGTTTTTGGAGGGGGTGTTAGCCTTGGATTTTCGGACACATTGATCCTGACTCGACGAGCCCCATTTAAATGAGTATTATCCTTAGATTTCTAACCTTGTTCATATCCAAGACCTTTTAGTTTGTATTAGACTTCAAATTTATGGGTAATATCCTTTCCCCCCAAACATGATTGAACTTTGTTTTTGGAGGGGGTGTTAGCCTTGGATTTTCGGACAAATTGATCCTGACTCGACGAGCCCCATTTAAAAGAGTATTATCCTTAGATTTCTATCCTTGGTCATATCCAAGCCCTTTTAGTTGGTATTAGACTTCAAATTTATGGGCAATAGACTTTTCCCCCAAACATGATTGAACTTTTTTTTTTGATGGGGTGTTAGCCTTGGATTTTCGGAGAAATTGATCCTGACTCGACGAGGCCCATTTAAACGAGTATTATCATTAGATTTCTAACCTTGTTCATATCCAAGGCCTTTTAATTGGTATTAGACTTCAAATTTATGGGTAATAGACTTTTCCCCCAAACCTGATTGAACTTGGTTTTTGGAGGGGGTGTTAGCCTTGGATTTTCGGACAAATTGATCCTGACTCGACGAGCCCCATTTAAATGAGTATTAGGCTTAGATTTCTAAACTTGTTCATATCCAAGCCCTTTTAGATGGTATTAGACTTCAAATTTATGGGTTATAGGATTTTCCCCCAAACATGATTGAACTTGGTTTTTGGAGGGGGTGTTAGCCTTGGATTTTCGGACAAATTGATCCTGACTCGACGAGCCCCATTTAAATGAGTATTAGCCTTAGATTTCTAACCTTGTTCATATACAAGCCCTTTTAGTTTGTATTAGACTTCAAATTTATGGGTAATATCCTTTTCCCCCAAACATGATTGAACTTGGTTTTTGGAGGGGGTGTTAGGCTTGGATTTTCGGACAAATTGATCCTGACTCGACGAGCCCCATTTAAATGAGTATTATCCTTAGATTTCTAACCTTGGTCATATCCAAGCCCTTTTAGTTGGTATTAGACTTCAAATTTATGGGTAATATCTTTTTCCCCCAAACATGATTGTACTTGGTTTTTGGAGGGGGTGTTAGCCTTGGATTTTCGGACAAATTGATCCTGACTCGACGAGGCCCATTTAAACGAGTATTATCATTAGATTTCTAACCTTGTTCATATCCAAGGCCTTTTAGTTGGTATTAGACTTCAAATTTATGGGTAATAGACTTTTCCCCCAAACCTGATTGAACTTGGTTTTTGGAGGGGGTGTTAGCCTTGGATTTTCGGACAAATTGATCCTGACTCGACGAGCCCCATTTAAATGAGTATTAGGCTTAGATTTCTAAACTTGTTCATATCCAAGCCCTTTTAGATGGTATTAGACTTCAAATTTATGGGTTATAGGATTTTCCACCAAACATGATTGAACTTGGTTTTTGGAGGGGGTGTTAGCCTTGGATTTTCGGACAAATTGATCCTGACTCGACGAGCCCCATTTAAATGAGTATTAGCCTTAGATTTCTAACCTTGTTCATATCCAAGCCCTTTTAGTTTGTATTAGACTTCAAATTTATGGGTAATATCCTTTTCCCCCAAACATGATTGAACTTGGTTTTTGGAGGGGGTGTTAGGCTTGGATTTTCGGACAAATTGATCCTGACTCGACGAGCCCCATTTAAATGAGTATTATCCTTAGATTTCTAACCTTGGTCATATCCAAGCCCTTTTAGTTGGTATTAGACTTCAAATTTATGGATAATATCTTTTTCCCCCAAACATGATTGTACTTGGTTTTTGGAGGGGGTGTTAGCCTTGGATTTTCGGACAAATTGATCCTGACTCGACGAGCCCCATTTAAATGAGTATTATCCTTAGATTTCTAACCTTTTTCATATCCAAGACCTTTTAGTTTGTATTAGACTTCAAATTTATGGGTAATATCCTTTCCCCCCAAACATGATTGAACTTGGTTTTTTGACGGGGTGTTAGCCTTGGATTTTCGGACAAATTGATCCTGACTCGACGAGCCCCATTTAAATGAGTATTAGGCTTAGATTTCTAACCTTGGTCATATCCAAGCCCTTTTAGATGGTATTAGACTTCAAATTTATGGGCAATAGACTTTTCCCCCAAACATGATTGAACTTGGTTTTTTGAGGGGGTGTTAGCCTTGGATTTTCGGACAAATTGATCCTGACTCGACAAGCCCCATTTAAATGAGTATTAGCCTTAGATTTCTAACCTTGTTCATATCCAAGCCCTTTTATTTTGTATTAGACTTCAAATTTATGGGTAATATCCTTTTCCCCCAAACATGATTGAACTTGGTTTTTGGAGGGGGTGTTAGGCTTGGATTTTCGGACAAATTGATCCTGACTCGACGAGCCCCATTTAAATGAGTATTATCCTTAGATTTCTAACCTTGGTCATATCCAAGCCCTTTTAGATGGTATTAGACTTCAAATTTATGGATAATATCTTTTTCCCCCAAACATGATTGTACTTGGTTTTTGGAGGGGGTGTTAGCCTTGGATTTTCGGACACATTGATCCTGACTCGACGAGCCCCATTTAAATGAGTATTATCCTTAGATTTCTAACCTTGTTCATATCCAAGACCTTTTAGTTTGTATTAGACTTCAAATTTATGGGTAATATCCTTTCCCCCCAAACATGATTGAACTTGGTTTTTTGACGGGGTGTTAGCCTTGGATTTTCGGACAAATTGATCCTGACTCGACGAGCCCCATTTAAATGAGTATTAGCCTTAGAATTCTAAACTTGTGCATATCCAAGCCCTTTTATCTGGTATTAGACTTCGAATTTATGGGTAATAGACATTTCCCCCGAACGTGATTGAACTTGGTTTTTGGAGGGGGTGTTAGCCTTGGATTTTCGGACAAATTGATCATGACTCGACGAGCCCCATTTAAATGAGTATTATCCTTAGATTTCTAACCTTGTTCATATCCAAGGCCTTTTAGTTGGTATTAGACTTCAAATTTATGGGTAATAGACTTTTCCCCCAAACCTGTTTGAACTTGGTTTTTGGAGGGGGTGTTAGCCTTGGATTTTCGGACAAATTGATCCTGACTCGACGAGCCCCATTTAAATGAGTATTAGGCTTAGATTTCTAACCTTGTTCATATCCAAGCCCTTTTAGATGGTATTAGACTTCAAATTTATGGGTTATAGGCTTTTCCCCCAAACATGATTGATCGGACAAATTGATCCTGACTCGACGAGCCCCAATTAAATGAGTATTAGCCTTAGATTTCTAACCTTATTCATATCCAAGACCTTTTAGTTTGTATTAGACTTCAAATTTATGGGTAATATCCTTTCCCCCCAAACATGATTGAACTTGGTTTTTTGACGGGGTGTTAGCCTTGGATTTTCGGACAAATTGATCCTGACTCGACGAGCCCCATTTAAATGAGTATTAGCCTTAGAATTCTAAACTTGTGCATATCCAAGCCCTTTTATCTGGTATTAGACTTCGAATTTATGGGTAATAGACATTTCCCCCGAACGTGATTGAACTTGGTTTTTGGAGGGGGTGTTAGCCTTGGATTTTCGGACAAATTGATCCTGACTCGACGAGCCCCATTTAAATGAGTATTAGGCTTAGATTTCTAACCTTGTTCATATCCAAGCTCTTTTAGATGGTATTAGACTACAAATTTATGGGTTATAGGCTTTTCCCCCAAACATGATTGACCTTGGTTTTTAGAGGGGGTGTTAGCCTTGGATTTTCGGAAAAATTGATCCTCACTCGACGAGCCCCATTTAAGTGAGTATTAGCCTTAGATTTCTAACCTTGGTCATATCCAAGCACTTTTAGTTGGTATTAGACTTCAAATTTATGGGTAATATCCTTTTTCCCAAAACATGATTGAACTTGGTTTTTGGAGGGGGTGTTAGCCTTGGATTTTCGGACAAATTGATCCTGACTCGACGAGCCCCATTTAAATGAGTATTATCCTTAGATTTCTAACCTTGGTCATATCCAAGCCCTTTTAGTTGGTATTAGACTTCAAATTTATGGATAATATCTTTTTCCCCCAAACATGATTGTACTTGGTTTTTGGAGGGGGTGTTAGCCTTGGATTTTCGGACAAATTGATCCTGACTCGACGAGCCCCATTTAAATGAGTATTATCCTTAGATTTCTAACCTTGTTCATATCCAAGGCCTTTTAGTTGGTATTAGACTTCAAATTTATGGGTAATAGACTTTTCCCCCAAACCTGTTTGAACTTGGTTTTTGGAGGGGGTGTTAGCCTTGGATTTTCGGACAAATTGATCCTGACTCGACGAGCCCCATTTAAATGAGTGTTATCCTTAGATTTCTAACCTTGTTCATATCCAAGGCCTTTTAGTTGGTATTAGACTTCAAATTTATGGGTAATAGACTTTTCCCCCAAACCTGTTTGAACTTGGTTTTTGGAGGGGGTGTTAGCCTTGGATTTTCGGACAAATTGATCCTGACTCGACGAGCCCCATTTAAATGAGTATTAGGCTTAGGTTTCTAACCTTGTTCATATCCAAGCCCTTTTAGATGGTATTAGACTTCAAATTTATGGGTTATAGGCTTTTCCCCCAAACATGATTGATCGGACAAATTGATCCTGACTCGACGAGCCCCATTTAAATGAGTATTAGCCTTAGATTTCTAACCTTGTTCATATCCAAAACCTTTTAGTTTGTGTTAGACTTCAAATCTATGGGTAATATCCTTTTCCCCCAAATATGATTGAACTTTGTTTTTGGAGGGGGTGTTAGCCTTGGATTTTCGGACAAATTGATCCTGACTCGACGAGCCACATTTAAATGAGTATTAGGCTTAGATTTCTAACCTTGGTCATATCCAAGACCTTTTAGTTGGTATTAGACTTCAAATTTATGGGTAATATCCTTTTCCCCCAAACATTATTGAACTTGGTTTTTGGAGGGCGTGTTAGCCTTGGATTTTCGGAGAAATTGATCCTGACTCGACGAGCCCCATTTAAATGAGTATTATCCTTAGATTTCTATCCTTGGTCATATCCAAGCCCTTTTAGTTGGTATTAGACTTCAAATTTATGGGCAATAGACTTTTCCCCCAAAAATGATTGAACTTTGTTTTTTGAGGGGGTGTTAGCCTTGGATTTTCGGAGAAATTGATCCTGACTCGACGAGGCCCATTTAAACGAGTATTATCCTTAGATTTCTAACCTTGTTCATATCCAAGGCCTTTTAGTTGGTATTAGACTTCAAATTTATGGGTAATAGACTTTTCCCCCAAACCTGATTGAACTTGGTTTTTGGAGGGGGTGTTAGCCTTGGATTTTCGGACAAATTGATCCTGACTCGACGAGCCCCATTTAAATGAGTATTAGGCTTAGATTTCTAAACTTGTTCATATCCAAGCCCTTTTAGATGGTATTAGACTTCAAATTTATGGGTTATAGGATTTTCCCCCAAACATGATTGAATTTGGTTTTTGGAGGGGGTGTTAGCATTGGATTTTCGGACAAATTGATCCTGACTCGACGAGCCCCATTTAAAGGAGTATTATCCTTAGATTTCTAACCTTGTTCATATCCAAGACCTTTTAGTTTGTATTAGGCTTCAAATTTATGGGTAATATCCTTTCCCCCCAAACATGATTGAACTTGGTTTTTTGACGGGGTGTTAGCCTTGGATTTTCGGACAAATTGATCCTGACTCGACGAGCCCCATTTAAATGAGTATTATCCTTAGATTTCTATCCTTGGTCATATCCAAGCCCTTTTAGATGGTATTAGACTTCAAATTTATGGGCAATAGACTTTTCCCCCAAACATGATTGAACTTGGTTTTTTGAGGGGGTGTTAGCCTTGGATTTTCGGACAAATTGATCCTGACTCAACGAGCCCCATTTAAATGAGTGATATCCTTAGATTTCTAACCTTGTTCATATCCAAGGCCTTTTAGTTGGTATTAGACTTCAAATTATCGGGTAATAGACTTTTCCCCCAAAACCTGTTTGAACTTGGTTTTTGGAGGGGCTGTTAGCCTTGGATTTTCGGACAAATTGATCCTGACTCGACGAGCCCCATTTAAATGAGTATTAGGCTTAGATTTCTAACCTTGTTCATATCCAAGCCCTTTTAGATGGTATTAGATTTCAAATTTATGGGTTATAGGCTTTTCCCCCAAACATGATTGAACTTGGTTTTTGGAGGGGGTGTTAGCCTTGGATTTTCGGACAAATTGATCCTGACTCGACGAGCCCCATTTAAATGAGTATTAGCCTTAGATTTCTAACCTTGTTCATATCCAAGACCTTTTAGTTTGTATTAGACTTCAAATCTATGGGTAATATCCTTTTCCCCCAAACATGATTGAACTTTGTTTTTGGAGGGGGTGTTAGCCTTGGATTTTCGGACAAATTGATCCTGACTCGACGAGCCCCATTTAAATGAGTATTAGGCTTAGATTTCTAACCTTGTTCATATCCAAGCTCTTTTAGATGGTATTAGACTACAAATTTACGGGTTATAGGCTTTTCCCCCAAACATGATTGACCTTGGTTTTTGGAGGGGGTGTTAGCCTTGGATTTTCGGAAAAATTGATCCTGACTCGACGAGCCCCATTTAAGTGAGTATTAGCCTTAGATTTCTAACCTTGGTCATATCCAAGCACTTTTAGTTGGTATTAGACTTCAAATTTATGGGTAATATCCTTTTTCCCAAAACATGATTGAACTTGGTTTTTGGAGGGGGTGTTAGCCTTGGATTTTCGGACAAATTGATCCTGACTCGACGAGCCCCATTTAAATGAGTATTATCCTTAGATTTCTAACCTTGTTCATATCCAAGGCCTTTTAGTTGGTATTAGACTTCAAATAAATGGGTAATAGACTTTTCCCCCAAACTTGATTGAACTTGGTTTTTGGAGGGGGTGTTAGCCTTGGATTTTCGGACAAATTGATCCTGACTCGACGAGCCCCATTTAAGTGAGTATTATCCTTAGATTTATAACCTTATTCATATCCAAGCCCTTTTAGTTGGTATTAGACTTCAAATTTATGGGTAATAGACTTTTCCCCCAAACATGATTGAACTTGGTTTTTTGAGGGGGTGTTAGCCTTGGATTTTCGGACAAATTGATCCTGACTCGACGAGCCCCATTTAAATGAGTATTAGGCTTAGATTTCTAAACTTGTTCATATCCAAGCCCTTTTAGATGGTATTAGACTTCAAATTTATGGGTTATAGGATTTTCCCCCAAACATGATTGAACTTGGTTTTTGGAGGGGGTGTTAGCCTTGGATTTTCGGACAAATTGATCCTAACTCGACCAGCCCCATTTAAATGAGTATTAGCCTTAGATTTCTAACCTTGTTCATATCTAAGCCCTTTTAGTTTGTATTAGACTTCAAATTTATGGGTAATATCCTTTTCCCCCAAACATGATTGAACTTGGTTTTTGGAGGGGGTGTTAGCCTTGGATTTTCGGACAAATTGATCCTGACTCGACGAGCCCCATTTAAATGAGTATTAGGCTTAGATTTCTAAACTTGTTCATATCCAAGCCCTTTTAGATGGTATTAGACTTCAAATTTATGGGTTATAGGATTTTCCCCCAAACATGATTGAACTTGGTTTTTGGAGGGGGTGTTAGCCTTGGATTTTCGGAAAAATTGATCCTGACTCGACGAGGCCCATTTAAACGAGTATTATCATTAGATTTCTAACCTTGTTCATATCCAAGGCCTTTTAATTGGTATTAGACTTCAAATTTATGGGTAATAGACTTTTCCCCCAAACCTGATTGAACTTGGTTTTTGGAGGGGCTGTTAGCCTTGGATTTTCGGACAAATTGATCCTGACTCGACGAGCCCCATTTAAATGAGTATTAGGCTTAGATTTCTAACCTTGTTCATATCCAAGCCGTTTTAAATGGTATTAGATTTCAAATTTATGGGTTATAGGCTTTTCCCCCAAACATGATTGAACTTGGTTTTTGGAGGGGGTGTTAGCCTTGGATTTTCGGACAAATTGATCCTGACTCGACGAGCCCCATTTAAATGAGTATTAGCCTTAGATTTCTAACCTTGTTCATATCCAAGACCTTTTAGTTTGTATTAGACTTCAAATCTATGGGTAATATCCTTTTCCCCCAAACATGATTGAACTTTGTTTTTGGAGGGGGTGTTAGCCTTGGATTTTCGGACAAATTGATCCTGACTCGACGAGCCCCATTTAAATGAGTATTAGGCTTAGATTTCTAACCTTGTTCATATCCAAGCTCTTTTAGATGGTATTAGACTACAAATTTACGGGTTATAGGCTTTTCCCCCAAACATGATTGACCTTGGGGTTTTGGAGGGGGTGTTAGCCTTGGATTTTCGGAAAAATTGATCCTGACTCGACGAGCCCCATTTAAGTGAGTATTAGCCTTAGATTTCTAACCTTGGTCATATCCAAGCACTTTTAGTTGGTATTAGACTTCAAATTTATGGGTAATATCCTTTTTCCCAAAACATGATTGAACTTGGTTTTTGGAGGGGGTGTTAGCCTTGGATTTTCGGACAAATTGATCCTGACTCGACGAGCCCCATTTAAATGAGTATTATCCTTAGATTTCTAACCTTATTCATATCCAAGGCCTTTTAGTTGGTATTAGACTTCAAATAAATGGGTAATAGACTTTTCCCCCAAACTTGATTGAACTTGGTTTTTGGAGGGGGTGTTAACCTTGGATTTTCGGACAAATTGATCCTGACTCGACGAGCCCCATTTAAGTGAGTATTATCCTTAGATTTATAACCTTATTCATATCCAAGCCCTTTTAGTTGGTATTAGACTTCAAATTTATGGGTAATAGACTTTTCCCCCAAACATGATTGAACTTGGTTTTTTGAGGGGGTGTTAGCCTTGGATTTTCGGACAAATTGATCCTGACTCGACGAGCCCCATTTAAATGAGTATTAGGCTTAGATTTCTAAACTTGTTCATATCCAAGCCCTTTTAGATGGTATTAGACTTCAAATTTATGGGTTATAGGATTTTCCCCCAAACATGATTGAACTTGGTTTTTGGAGGGGGTGTTAGCCTTGGATTTTCGGACAAATTGATCCTAACTCGACCAGCCCCATTTAAATGAGTATTAGCCTTAGATTTCTAACCTTGTTCATATCTAAGCCCTTTTAGTTTGTATTAGACTTCAAATTTATGGGTAATATCCTTTTCCCCCAAACATGATTGAACTTGGTTTTTGGAGGGGGTGTTAGCCTTGGATTTTCGGACAAATTGATCCTGACTCGACGAGCCCCATTTAAATGAGTATTAGGCTTAGATTTCTAAACTTGTTCATATCCAAGCCCTTTTAGATGGTATTAGACTTCAAATTTATGGGTTATAGGATTTTCCCCCAAACATGATTGAACTTGGTTTTTGGAGGGGGTGTTAGCCTTGGATTTTCTGACAAATTGATCCTGACTCGACGAGCCCCATTTAAATGAGTATTAGCCTTAGATTTCTAACCTTGTTCATATCCAAGACCTTTTAATTTGTATTAGACTTCAAATTTATGAGTAATATCCTTTCCCCCCAAACATGATTGAACTTGGTTTTTGGAGGGGGTGTTAGCCTTGGATTTTCGGACAAATTGATCCTGACTCGACGAGCCCCATTTAAATGAGTATTAGGCTTAGATTTCTAACCTTGTTCATATCCAAGCCTTTTTAGATGGTATTAGACTTCAAATTTATGGGTAATAGACTTTTCCCCCAAACATGATTGCACTTGGTTTTTGGCGAGGGTGTTAGCCTTGGAATTTCAGACAAATTGATCCTGACTCGACGAGCCCCATTTAAATGAGTATTATCCTTAGATTTATAACCTTATTCATATCCAAGCCCTTTTAGTTGGTATTAGACTTCAAATTTATGGGTAATAGACTTTTCCCCCAAACATGATTGAACTTGGTTTTTTGAGGGGGTGTTAGCCTTGGATTTTCGGACAAATTGATCCTGACTCGACGAGCCCCATTTAAATGAGTATTAGGCTTAGATTTCTAACCTTGTTCATATCCAAGCCCTTTTAGATGGTATTAGACTTCAAATTTATGGGTTATAGGCTTTTCCCCCAAACATGATTGAACTTGGTTTTTGGAGGGGGTGTTAGCCTTGGATTTTCGGACAAATTGATCCTGACTCGACGAGCCCCATTTAAGTGAGTATTAGCCTTATATTTCTAACCTTGGTCATATCCAAGCCCTTTTAGTTGGTATTAGACTTCAAATTTATGGGTAATATACATTTCCCCCAAACATGATTGAACTTGGTTTTTGGAGGGGGTGTTAGCCTTGGATTTTCGAACAAATTGATCCTGACTCGACGACCCCATTTAAATGAGTATTATCCTTAGATTTCTAACCTTGTTCATATCCATGGCCTTTTAGTTGGTATTAGACTTCAAACAAATGGGTAATAGACTTTTCCCCCAAACATGATTGAACTTGGTTTTTGGAGGGGGTGTTAGCCTTGGAATTTTGGACAAATTGATCCTGACTCGACGAGCCCCATTTAAATGAGTATTATACTTAGATTTATAACCTTGTTCATATCCAAGCCCTTTTAGTTGGTATTACACTTCACATTTATGGGCAATAGACTTTTCCCCCAAACATGATTGAACTTGGTTTTTTAAGGTGGTGTTAGCCTTGGATTTTTGGACAAATTGATCTTGCCTCGACGAGCCCCATTTAAATGAGTATTATACTTAGATTTATAACCTTGTTCATATCCAACCCTTTTAGTTGGTATTAGACTTCAAATTTATGGTCAATAGACTTTTCCCCCAAACATGATTGAACTTGGTTTTTGGAGGCGGTGTTACCCTTGGATTTTTGGACAAATTGATCCTGACTCGACGAGCCCCATTTAAGTGAGTATTAGCCTTAGATTTCTAACCTTGGTCATATCCAAGCCCTTTTAGTTGGTATTAGACTTCAAATTTATGGGTAATATCCTTTTTTCCCAAACATGATTGAACTTGGTTGTTGGAGGGGGTGTTAGCCTTGGATTTTCGGACAAATTGATCCTGACTCGACGAGCCCCATTTAAATGAGTATTATCCTTAGATTTCTAACCTTGTTCATATCCAAGGCCTTTTAGTTGGTATTAGACTTCAAATAAATGGGTAATAGACTTTTCCCCCAAACATGATTGAACTTGGTTTTTGGAGGGGGTGTTAGCCTTGGATTTTCGGACAAATTGATCCTGACTCGACGTGCCCCATTTAAATGCGTATTAGGCTTAGATTTCTAACCTTGTTCATATCCAAGCCCTTTTAGATGGTATTAGACTACAAATTGATGGGTTATAGGCTTTTCCCCCAAACATGATTGAACTTGGTTTTTGGAGGGGGTGTTAGCCTTGGATTTTCGGACAAATTGATCCTGACTCGACGAGCCCCATTTAAATGAGTATTATCCTTAGATTTCTAACCTTGTTCATATCCAAGCCCTTTTAGTTTGTATTAGACTTCAAATTTATGGGTTATAGGCTTTTCCCCAAAACATGATTGAACTTGGTTTTTGGAGGGGGTGTTAGACTTGGATTTTCGGACAAATTGATCCTGACTCGATGAGCCCCATTTAAATGAGTATTAGCCTTAGATTTCTAACCTTGTTCATATCCAAACCCTTTTAGATGGTATTAGACTTCAAATTTATGGATTATAGGCTTTTCCCCCAAACATGATTGAACTTGTTTTTGGAGGGGGTGTTAGCCTTGGATTTTCGGACAAAATTCATCCTGACTCGACGAGCCCCATTTAAATGACTATTAGCCTTAGATTTCTAACCTTGTTCATATCCAAGCCCTTTTAGTTTGTATTAGACTACAAATTTATAGGTAATATCCTTTTCCCCCAAACATGATTGAACTTGGTTTTTGGAGGGGGTGTTAGCCTTGGATTTTCGGACAAATTGATCCTGACTCGACGAGCCCCATTTAAATGAGTATTATCCTTAGATTTCTAACCTTGTTCATATCCAAGGCCTTTTAGTTGGTATTAGACTTCAAATTTATGGGCAAAACACTTTTCCCCCAAATATGATTGAACTTGGTTTTTGGAGGGGGTGTTACTCTTAGATTTTCGGACAAATTGATCCTGACTCAACGAGCCCCATTTAAGTGAGTATTAGCCTTAGATTTCTAACCTTGGTCATATCCAAGCCCTTTTAGTTGGTATTAGACTTCAAATTTATGGGTAATATCCTTTTCCCCCAAACATTATTGAACTTGGTTTTTGGAGGGCGTGTTAGCCTTGGATTTTCGGAGAAATTGATCCTGACTCGACGAGCCCCATTTAAATGAGTATTATCCTTAGATTACTAACCTTGTTCATATCCAAGGCCTTTTAGTTGGTATTAGACTTCAAATAAATGGGTAATAGACTTTTCCCCCAAACATGATTGAACTTGGTTTTTGGAGGGGGTGTTAGCCTTGGATTTTCGGACAAATTGATCCTAACTCAACGAGCCCCATTTAAATGAGTATTAGGCTTAGATTTCTAACCTTGTTCATATCCAAGGCCTTTTAGTTGGTATTAGACTTCAAATAAATGGGTAATAGACGTTTCCCCCAAACATGATTGAACTTGGTTTTTGGATGGGGTGTTAGTCTTGGAATTTTGGACAAATTGATCCTGACTCGAGGAGCCCCATTTAAATGAGTATTATACTTAGATTTATAACCTTGTTCATATCCAAGCCCTTTTAGTTGGTATTGGACTTCAAATTTATGGGCAATAGACTTTTCCCCCAAATATGATTGAACTTGGTTTTTGGAGGGGGTGTTACTCTTGGATTTTCAGACAAATTGATCCTGACTCGACGAGCCCCATTTAAGTGAGTATTAGCCTTAGATTTCTAACCTTGGTCATATCCAAGCCCTTTTAGTTGGTATTAGACTTCAAATTTATGGGTAATATCCTTTTCCCCCAAACATGATTGAACTTGGTTTTTGGAGGGGGTGTTAGCCTTGGATTTTCGAACAAATTGATCCTGACCCGACGAGCCCCATTTAAATGAGTATTATACTTAGATTTATAACCTTGTTCATATCCAAGCCTTTTAGTTGGTATTAGACTTCAAATTTATGGTCAATAGACTTTTCCCCCAAACATGATTGAACTTGGTTTTTGGAGGCGGTGTTACCCATGGATTTTTGGACAAATTGATCCTGACTCGACGAGCCCCATTTAAGTGAGTATTAGCCTTAGATTTCTAACCTTGGTCATATCCAAGCCCTTTTAGTTGGTATTAGACTTCAAATTTATGGGTAATATCCTTTTTTCCCAAACATGATTGAACTTGGTTGTTGGAGGGGGTGTTAGCCTTGGATTTTCGGACAAATTGATCCTGACTCGACGAGCCCCATTTAAATGAGTATTATCCTTAGATTTCTAACCTTGTTCATATCCAAGGCCTTTTAGTTGGTATTAGACTTCAAATAAATGGGTAATAGACTTTTCCCCCAAACATGATTGAACTTGGTTTTTGGAGGGGGTGTTAGCCTTGGATTTTCGGACAAATTGATCCTGACTCGACGTGCCCCATTTAAATGCGTATTAGGCTTAGATTTCTAACCTTGTTCATATCCAAGCCCTTTTAGATGGTATTAGACTACAAATTGATGGGTTATAGGCTTTTCCCCCAAACATGATTGAACTTGGTTTTTGGAGGGGGTGTTAGCCTTGGATTTTCGGACAAATTGATCCTGACTCGACGAGCCCCATTTAAATGAGTATTATCCTTAGATTTCTAACCTTGTTCATATCCAAGCCCTTTTAGTTTGTATTAGACTTCAAATTTATGGGTTATAGGCTTTTCCCCAAAACATGATTGAACTTGGTTTTTGGAGGGGGTGTTAGACTTGGATTTTCGGACAAATTGATCCTGACTCGATGAGCCCCATTTAAATGAGTATTAGCCTTAGATTTCTAACCTTGTTCATATCCAAACCCTTTTAGATGGTATTAGACTTCAAATTTATGGATTATAGGCTTTTCCCCCAAACATGATTGAACTTGTTTTTGGAGGGGGTGTTAGCCTTGGATTTTCGGACAAAATTCATCCTGACTCGACGAGCCCCATTTAAATGACTATTAGCCTTAGATTTCTAACCTTGTTCATATCCAAGCCCTTTTAGTTTGTATTAGACTACAAATTTATAGGTAATATCCTTTTCCCCCAAACATGATTGAACTTGGTTTTTGGAGGGGGTGTTAGCCTTGGATTTTCGGACAAATTGATCCTGACTCGACGAGCCCCATTTAAATGAGTATTATCCTTAGATTTCTAACCTTGTTCATATCCAAGGCCTTTTAGTTGGTATTAGACTTCAAATTTATGGGCAAAACACTTTTCCCCCAAATATGATTGAACTTGGTTTTTGGAGGGGGTGTTACTCTTAGATTTTCGGACAAATTGATCCTGACTCAACGAGCCCCATTTAAGTGAGTATTAGCCTTAGATTTCTAACCTTGGTCATATCCAAGCCCTTTTAGTTGGTATTAGACTTCAAATTTATGGGTAATATCCTTTTCCCCCAAACATTATTGAACTTGGTTTTTGGAGGGCGTGTTAGCCTTGGATTTTCGGAGAAATTGATCCTGACTCGACGAGCCCCATTTAAATGAGTATTATCCTTAGATTACTAACCTTGTTCATATCCAAGGCCTTTTAGTTGGTATTAGACTTCAAATAAATGGGTAATAGACTTTTCCCCCAAACATGATTGAACTTGGTTTTTGGAGGGGGTGTTAGCCTTGGATTTTCGGACAAATTGATCCTAACTCAACGAGCCCCATTTAAATGAGTATTAGGCTTAGATTTCTAACCTTGTTCATATCCAAGGCCTTTTAGTTGGTATTAGACTTCAAATAAATGGGTAATAGACGTTTCCCCCAAACATGATTGAACTTGGTTTTTGGATGGGGTGTTAGTCTTGGAATTTTGGACAAATTGATCCTGACTCGAGGAGCCCCATTTAAATGAGTATTATACTTAGATTTATAACCTTGTTCATATCCAAGCCCTTTTAGTTGGTATTGGACTTCAAATTTATGGGCAATAGACTTTTCCCCCAAATATGATTGAACTTGGTTTTTGGAGGGGGTGTTACTCTTGGATTTTCAGACAAATTGATCCTGACTCGACGAGCCCCATTTAAGTGAGTATTAGCCTTAGATTTCTAACCTTGGTCATATCCAAGCCCTTTTAGTTGGTATTAGACTTCAAATTTATGGGTAATATCCTTTTCCCCCAAACATGATTGAACTTGGTTTTTGGAGGGGGTGTTAGCCTTGGATTTTCGAACAAATTGATCCTGACCCGACGAGCCCCATTTAAATGAGTATTATACTTAGATTTATAACCTTGTTCATATCCAAGCCTTTTAGTTGGTATTAGACTTCAAATTTATGGTCAATAGACTTTTCCCCCAAACATGATTGAACTTGGTTTTTGGAGGCGGTGTTACCCATGGATTTTTGGACAAATTGATCCTGACTCGACGAGCCCCATTTAAGTGAGTATTAGCCTTAGATTTCTAACCTTGGTCATATCCAAGCCCTTTTAGTTGGTATTAGACTTCAAATTTATGGGTAATATCCTTTTTTCCCAAACATGATTGAACTTGGTTGTTGGAGGGGGTGTTAGCCTTGGATTTTCGGACAAATTGATCCTGACTCGACGAGCCCCATTTAAATGAGTATTATCCTTAGATTTCTAACCTTGTTCATATCCAAGGCCTTTTAGTTGGTATTAGACTTCAAATAAATGGGTAATAGACTTTTCCCCCAAACATGATTGAACTTGGTTTTTGGAGGGGGTGTTAGCCTTGGATTTTCGGACAAATTGATCCTGACTCGACGTGCCCCATTTAAATGCGTATTAGGCTTAGATTTCTAACCTTGTTCATATCCAAGCCCTTTTAGATGGTATTAGACTACAAATTGATGGGTTATAGGCTTTTCCCCCAAACATGATTGAACTTGGTTTTTGGAGGGGGTGTTAGCCTTGGATTTTCGGACAAATTGATCCTGACTCGACGAGCCCCATTTAAATGAGTATTATCCTTAGATTTCTAACCTTGTTCATATACAAGCCCTTTTAGTTTGTATTAGACTTCAAATTTATGGGTTATAGGCTTTTCCCCAAAACATGATTGAACTTGGTTTTTGGAGGGGGTGTTAGACTTGGATTTTCGGACAAATTGATCCTGACTCGATGAGCCCCATTTAAATGAGTATTAGCCTTAGATTTCTAACCTTGTTCATATCCAAACCCTTTTAGATGGTATTAGACTTCAAATTTATGGATTATAGGCTTTTCCCCCAAACATGATTGAACTTGTTTTTGGAGGGGGTGTTAGCCTTGGATTTTCGGACAAAATTCATCCTGACTCGACGAGCCCCATTTAAATGACTATTAGCCTTAGATTTCTAACCTTGTTCATATCCAAGCCCTTTTAGTTTGTATTAGACTACAAATTTATAGGTAATATCCTTTTCCCCCAAACATGATTGAACTTGGTTTTTGGAGGGGGTGTTAGCCTTGGATTTTCGGACAAATTGATCCTGACTCGATGAGCCCCATTTAAATGAGTATTATCCTTAGATTTCTAACCTTGTTCATATCCAAGGCCTTTTAGTTGGTATTAGACTTCAAATTTATGGGCAAAACACTTTTCCCCCAAATATGATTGAACTTGGTTTTTGGAGGGGGTGTTACTCTTGGATTTTCGGACAAATTGATCCTGACTCGACGAGCCCCATTTAAGTGAGTATTAGCCTTAGATTTATAACCTTGGTCATATCCAAGCCCTTTTAGTTGGTATTAGACTTCAAATTTATGGGTAATATCCTTTTCCCCCAAACATTATTGAACTTGGTTTTTGGAGGGCGTGTTAGCCTTGGATTTTCGGAGAAATTGATCCTGACTCGACGAGCCCCATTTAAATGAGTATTATCCTTAGATTACTAACCTTGTTCATATCCAAGGCCTTTTAGTTGGTATTAGACTTCAAATAAATGGGTAATAGACTTTTCCCCCAAACATGATTGAACTTGGTTTTTGGAGGGGGTGTTAGCCTTGGATTTTCGGACAAATTGATCCTAACTCAACGAGCCCCATTTAAATGAGTATTAGGCTTAGATTTCTAACCTTGTTCATATCCAAGCCTTTTTAGATGGTATTAGACTTCAAATTTATGGGTTATAGGCTTTTCCCCCAAACATGATTGAACTTGGATTTTGGAGGGGGTGTTGGCATTGGATTTTCGGACAAATTGATCCTGACTCGACGTGCCCCATTTAAATGAGTATTAGGCTTAGATTTCTAACCTTGTTCATATCCAAGCCCTTTTAGATGGTATTAGACTACAAATTGATGCGTTATAGGCTTTTCCCCCAAACATGATTGAACTTGGTTTTTGGAGGGGGTGTTAGCCTTGGATTTTTGGACAAATTGATCCTGACTCGACGAGCCCCATTTAAATGAGTATTATCCTTAGATTTCTAACCTTGTTCATATCCAAGGCCTTTTAGTTGGTATTAGACTTCAAATAAATGGGTAATAGACGTTTCCCCCAAACATGATTGAACTTGGTTTTTGGATGGGGTGTTAGTCTTGGAATTTTGGACAAATTGATCCTGACTCGAGGAGCCCCATTTAAATGAGTATTATACTTAGATTTATAACCTTGTTCATATCCAAGCCCTTTTAGTTGGTATTGGACTTCAAATTTATGGGCAATAGACTTTTCCCCCAAATATGATTGAACTTGGTTTTTGGAGGGGGTGTTACTCTTGGATTTTCAGACAAATTGATCCTGACTCGACGAGCCCCATTTAAGTGAGTATTAGCCTTAGATTTCTAACCTTGGTCATATCCAAGCCCTTTTAGTTGGTATTAGACTTCAAATTTATGGGTAATATCCTTTTCCCCCAAACATGATTGAACTTGGTTTTTGGAGGGGGTGTTAGCCTTGGATTTTCGAACAAATTGATCCTGACCCGACGAGCCCCATTTAAATGAGTATTATCCTTAGATTACTAACCTTGTTCATATCCAAGGCCTTTTAGTTGGTATTAGACTTCAAATAAATGGGTAATAGACTTTTCCCCCAAACATGATTGAACTTGGTTTTTGGAGGGGGTGTTAGTCTTGGAATTTTCGACAAATTGATCCTGACTCGATGAGCCCCATTTAAATGAGTATTATACTTAGATTTATAACCTTGTTCATATCCAAGCCCTTTTAGTTGGTATTAGACTTCAAATTTATGGGCAATAGACTTTTCCCCCAAACATGATTGAACTTGGTTTTTGGAGGGGGTGTTAGCCTTGGATTTTTGGACAAATTGATCCTGACTCGACGAGCCCCATTTAAATGAGGATTATCCTTAGATTTCTAACCTTGTTCATATCCAAGGCCTTTTAGTTGGTATTAGACTTCAAATAAATGGGAATAGACGTTTCCCCCAAACATGATTGAACTTGGTTTTTTAAGGTGGTGTTAGCCTTGGATTTTTGGACAAATTGATCTTGACTCGACGAGCCCCATTTAAATGAGTATTGTACTTAGATTTATAACCTTGTTCATATCCAAGCCCTTTTAGTTGGTATTAGACTTCAAATTTATGGTCAATAGACTTTTCCCCCAAACATGATTGAACTTGGTTTTTGGAGGCGGTGTTACCCTTGGATTTTCGGACAAATTGATCCTGACTCGACGAGCCCCATTTAAGTGAGTATTAGCCTTAGATTTCTAACCTTGGTCATATCCAAGCCTTTTTAGTTGGTATTAGACTTCAAATTTATGGGTAATATCCTTTTCCCCCAAACATGATTGAACTTGGTTTTTGGAGGGGGTGTTAGCATTGGATTTTCGGACAAATTGATCCTGACTCGACGAGCCCCATTGAAATGAGTATTAGGCTTAGATTTCTAACCTTGTTCATATCCAAGCCCTTTTAGATGGTATTAGACTACAAATTGATGGGTTATAGGCTTTTCCCCCAAACATGATTGAACTTGGTTTTTGGAGGGGGTGTTAGCCTTGGATTTTCGGACAAATTGATCCTGACTCGACGAGCCCCATTTAAGTGAGTATTAGCCTTATATTTCTAACCTTGGTCATATCCAAGCCCTTTTAGTTGGTATTAGACTTCAAATTTATGGGTAATATACATTTCCCCCAAACATGATTGAACTTGGTTTTTGGAGGGGGTGTTAGCCTTGGATTTTCGAACAAATTGATCCTGACTCGACGACCCCATTTAAATGAGTATTATCCTTAGATTTCTAACCTTGTTCATATCCATGGCCTTTTAGTTGGTATTAGACTTCAAACAAATGGGTAATAGACTTTTCCCCCAAACATGATTGAACTTGGTTTTTGGAGGGGGTGTTAGCCTTGGAATTTTAGACAAATTGATCCTGACTCGACGAGCCCCATTTAAATGAGTATTATACTTAGATTTATAACCTTGTTCATATCCAAGCCCTTTTAGTTGGTATTACACTTCACATTTATGGGCAATAGACTTTTCCCCCAAACATGATTGAACTTGGTTTTTTAAGGTGGTGTTAGCCTTGGATTTTTGGACAAATTGATCTTGCCTCGACGAGCCCCATTTAAATGAGTATTATACTTAGATTTATAACCTTGTTCATATCCAAGCCTTTTAGTTGGTATTAGACTTCAAATTTATGGTCAATAGACTTTTCCCCCAAACATGATTGAACTTGGTTTTTGGAGGCGGTGTTACCCTTGGATTTTGGGACAAATTGATCCTGACTCGACGAGCCCCATTTAAGTGAGTATTAGCCTTAGATTTCTAACCTTGGTCATATCCAAGCCCTTTTAGTTGGTATTAGACTTCAAATTTATGGGTAATATCCTTTTTTCCCAAACATGATTGAACTTGGTTGTTGGAGGGGGTGTTAGCCTTGGATTTTCGGACAAATTGATCCTGACTCGACGAGCCCCATTTAAATGAGTATTATCCTTAGATTTCTAACCTTGTTCATATCCAAGGCCTTTTAGTTGGTATTAGACTTCAAATAAATGGGTAATAGACTTTTCCCCCAAACATGATTGAACTTGGTTTTTGGAGGGGGTGTTAGCCTTGGATTTTCGGACAAATTGATCCTGACTCGACGTGCCCCATTTAAATGCGTATTAGGCTTAGATTTCTAACCTTGTTCATATCCAAGCCCTTTTAGATGGTATTAGACTACAAATTGATGGGTTATAGGCTTTTCCCCCAAACATGATTGAACTTGGTTTTTGGAGGGGGTGTTAGCCTTGGATTTTCGGACAAATTGATCCTGACTCGACGAGCCCCATTTAAATGAGTATTATCCTTAGATTTCTAACCTTGTTCATATCCAAGCCCTTTTAGTTTGTATTAGACTTCAAATTTATGGGTTATAGGCTTTTCCCCAAAACATGATTGAACTTGGTTTTTGGAGGGGGTGTTAGACTTGGATTTTCGGACAAATTGATCCTGACTCGATGAGCCCCATTTAAATGAGTATTAGCCTTAGATTTCTAACCTTGTTCATATCCAAACCCTTTTAGATGGTATTAGACTTCAAATTTATGGATTATAGGCTTTTCCCCCAAACATGATTGAACTTGTTTTTGGAGGGGGTGTTAGCCTTGGATTTTCGGACAAAATTCATCCTGACTCGACGAGCCCCATTTAAATGACTATTAGCCTTAGATTTCTAACCTTGTTCATATCCAAGCCCTTTTAGTTTGTATTAGACTACAAATTTATAGGTAATATCCTTTTCCCCCAAACATGATTGAACTTGGTTTTTGGAGGGGGTGTTAGCCTTGGATTTTCGGACAAATTGATCCTGACTCGATGAGCCCCATTTAAATGAGTATTATCCTTAGATTTCTAACCTTGTTCATATCCAAGGCCTTTTAGTTGGTATTAGACTTCAAATTTATGGGCAAAACACTTTTCCCCCAAATATGATTGAACTTGGTTTTTGGAGGGGGTGTTACTCTTGGATTTTCGGACAAATTGATCCTGACTCGACGAGCCCCATTTAAGTGAGTATTAGCCTTAGATTTCTAACCTTGGTCATATCCAAGCCCTTTTAGTTGGTATTAGACTTCAAATTTATGGGTAATATCCTTTTCCCCCAAACATGATTGAACTTGGTTTTTGGAGGGGGTGTTAGACTTGGATTTTCGAACAAATTGATCCTGACCCGACGAGCCCCATTTAAATGAGTATTATCCTTAGATTACTAACCTTGTTCATATCCAAGGCCTTTTAGTTGGTATTAGACTTCAAATAAATGGGTAATAGACTTTTCCCCCAAACATGATTGAACTTGGTTTTTGGAGGGGGTGTTAGTCTTGGAATTTTCGACAAATTGATCCTGACTCGATGAGCCCCATTTAAATGAGTATTATACTTAGATTTATAACCTTGTTCATATCCAAGCCCTTTTAGTTGGTATTAGACTTCAAATTTATGGGCAATAGACTTTTCCCCCAAACATGATTGAACTTGGTTTTTGGAGGGGGTGTTAGCCTTGGATTTTTGGACAAATTGATCCTGACTCGACGAGCCCCATTTAAATGAGTATTATCCTTAGATTTCTAACCTTGTTCATATCCAAGGCCTTTTAGTTGGTATTAGACTTCAAATAAATGGGTAATAGACGTTTCCCCCAAACATGATTGAACTTGGTTTTTGGATGGGGTGTTAGTCTTGGAATTTTGGACAAATTGATCCTGACTCGAGGAGCCCCATTTAAATGAGTATTATACTTAGATTTATAACCTTGTTCATATCCAAGCCCTTTTAGTTGGTATTGGACTTCAAATTTATGGGCAATAGACTTTTCCCCCAAATATGATTGAACTTGGTTTTTGGAGGGGGTGTTACTCTTGGATTTTCAGACAAATTGATCCTGACTCGACGAGCCCCATTTAAGTGAGTATTAGCCTTAGATTTCTAACCTTGGTCATATCCAAGCCCTTTTAGTTGGTATTAGACTTCAAATTTATGGGTAATATCCTTTTCCCCCAAACATGATTGAACTTGGTTTTTGGAGGGGGTGTTAGCCTTGGATTTTCGAACAAATTGATCCTGACCCGACGAGCCCCATTTAAATGAGTATTATCCTTAGATTACTAACCTTGTTCATATCCAAGGCCTTTTAGTTGGTATTAGACTTCAAATAAATGGGTAATAGACTTTTCCCCCAAACATGATTGAACTTGGTTTTTGGAGGGGGTGTTAGTCTTGGAATTTTCGACAAATTGATCCTGACTCGATGAGCCCCATTTAAATGAGTATTATACTTAGATTTATAACCTTGTTCATATCCAAGCCCTTTTAGTTGGTATTAGACTTCAAATTTATGGGCAATAGACTTTTCCCCCAAACATGATTGAACTTGGTTTTTGGAGGGGGTGTTAGCCTTGGATTTTTGGACAAATTGATCCTGACTCGACGAGCCCCATTTAAATGAGTATTATCCTTAGATTTCTAACCTTGTTCATATCCAAGGCCTTTTAGTTGGTATTAGACTTCAAATAAATGGGAATAGACGTTTCCCCCAAACATGATTGAACTTGGTTTTTTAAGGTGGTGTTAGCCTTGGATTTTTGGACAAATTGATCTTGACTCGACGAGCCCCATTTAAATGAGTATTGTACTTAGATTTATAACCTTGTTCATATCCAAGCCCTTTTAGTTGGTATTAGACTTCAAATTTATGGTCAATAGACTTTTCCCCCAAACATGATTGAACTTGGTTTTTGGAGGCGGTGTTACCCTTGGATTTTCGGACAAATTGATCCTGACTCGACGAGCCCCATTTAAGTGAGTATTAGCCTTAGATTTCTAACCTTGGTCATATCCAAGCCTTTTTAGTTGGTATTAGACTTCAAATTTATGGGTAATATCCTTTTCCCCCAAACATGATTGAACTTGGTTTTTGGAGGGGGTGTTAGCATTGGATTTTCGGACAAATTGATCCTGACTCGACGAGCCCCATTGAAATGAGTATTAGGCTTAGATTTCTAACCTTGTTCATATCCAAGCCCTTTTAGATGGTATTAGACTACAAATTGATGGGTTATAGGCTTTTCCCCCAAACATGATTGAACTTGGTTTTTGGAGGGGGTGTTAGCCTTGGATTTTCGGACAAATTGATCCTGACTCGACGAGCCCCATTTAAGTGAGTATTAGCCTTATATTTCTAACCTTGGTCATATCCAAGCCCTTTTAGTTGGTATTAGACTTCAAATTTATGGGTAATATACATTTCCCCCAAACATGATTGAACTTGGTTTTTGGAGGGGGTGTTAGCCTTGGATTTTCGAACAAATTGATCCTGACTCGACGACCCCATTTAAATGAGTATTATCCTTAGATTTCTAACCTTGTGCATATCCATGGCCTTTTAGTTGGTATTAGACTTCAAACAAATGGGTAATAGACTTTTCCCCCAAACATGATTGAACTTGGTTTTTGGAGGGGGTGTTAGCCTTGGAATTTTAGACAAATTGATCCTGACTCGACGAGCCCCATTTAAATGAGTATTATACTTAGATTTATAACCTTGTTCATATCCAAGCCCTTTTAGTTGGTATTACACTTCACATTTATGGGCAATAGACTTTTCCCCCAAACATGATTGAACTTGGTTTTTTAAGGTGGTGTTAGCCTTGGATTTTTGGACAAATTGATCTTGCCTCGACGAGCCCCATTTAAATGAGTATTATACTTAGATTTATAACCTTGTTCATATCCAAGCCTTTTAGTTGGTATTAGACTTCAAATTTATGGTCAATAGACTTTTCCCCCAAACATGATTGAACTTGGTTTTTGGAGGCGGTGTTACCCTTGGATTTTGGGACAAATTGATCCTGACTCGACGAGCCCCATTTAAGTGAGTATTAGCCTTAGATTTCTAACCTTGGTCATATCCAAGCCCTTTTAGTTGGTATTAGACTTCAAATTTATGGGTAATATCCTTTTTTCCCAAACATGATTGAACTTGGTTGTTGGAGGGGGTGTTAGCCTTGGATTTTCGGACAAATTGATCCTGACTCGACGAGCCCCATTTAAATGAGTATTATCCTTAGATTTCTAACCTTGTTCATATCCAAGGCCTTTTAGTTGGTATTAGACTTCAAATAAATGGGTAATAGACTTTTCCCCCAAACATGATTGAACTTGGTTTTTGGAGGGGGTGTTAGCCTTGGATTTTCGGACAAATTGATCCTGACTCGACGTGCCCCATTTAAATGCGTATTAGGCTTAGATTTCTAACCTTGTTCATATCCAAGCCCTTTTAGATGGTATTAGACTACAAATTGATGGGTTATAGGCTTTTCCCCCAAACATGATTGAACTTGGTTTTTGGAGGGGGTGTTAGCCTTGGATTTTCGGACAAATTGATCCTGACTCGACGAGCCCCATTTAAATGAGTATTATCCTTAGATTTCTAACCTTGTTCATATCCAAGCCCTTTTAGTTTGTATTAGACTTCAAATTTATGGGTTATAGGCTTTTCCCCAAAACATGATTGAACTTGGTTTTTGGAGGGGGTGTTAGACTTGGATTTTCGGACAAATTGATCCTGACTCGATGAGCCCCATTTAAATGAGTATTAGCCTTAGATTTCTAACCTTGTTCATATCCAAACCCTTTTAGATGGTATTAGACTTCAAATTTATGGATTATAGGCTTTTCCCCCAAACATGATTGAACTTGTTTTTGGAGGGGGTGTTAGCCTTGGATTTTCGGACAAAATTCATCCTGACTCGACGAGCCCCATTTAAATGACTATTAGTCTTAGATTTCTAACCTTGTTCATATCCAAGCCCTTTTAGTTTGTATTAGACTACAAATTTATAGGTAATATCCTTTTCCCCCAAACATGATTGAACTTGGTTTTTGGAGGGGGTGTTAGCCTTGGATTTTCGGACAAATTGATCCTGACTCGATGAGCCCCATTTAAATGAGTATTATCCTTAGATTTCTAACCTTGTTCATATCCAAGGCCTTTTAGTTGGTATTAGACTTCAAATTTATGGGCAAAACACTTTTCCCCCAAATATGATTGAACTTGGTTTTTGGAGGGGGTGTTACTCTTGGATTTTCGGACAAATTGATCCTGACTCGACGAGCCCCATTTAAGTGAGTATTAGCCTTAGATTTCTAACCTTGGTCATATCCAAGCCCTTTTAGTTGGTATTAGACTTCAAATTTATGGGTAATATCCTTTTCCCCCAAACATTATTGAACTTGGTTTTTGGAGGGCGTGTTAGCCTTGGATTTTCGGAGAAATTGATCCTGACTCGACGAGCCCCATTTAAATGAGTATTATCCTTAGATTACTAACCTTGTTCATATCCAAGGCCTTTTAGTTGGTATTAGACTTCAAATAAATGGGTAATAGACTTTTCCCCCAAACATGATTGAACTTGGTTTTTGGAGGGGGTGTTAGCCTTGGATTTTCGGACAAATTGATCCTAACTCAACGAGCCCCATTTAAATGAGTATTAGGCTTAGATTTCTAACCTTGTTCATATCCAAGCCTTTTTAGATGGTATTAGACTTCAAATTTATGGGTTATAGGCTTTTCCCCCAAACATGATTGAACTTGGTTTTTGGAGGGGGTGTTGGCATTGGATTTTCGGACAAATTGATCCTGACTCGACGTGCCCCATTTAAATGAGTATTAGGCTTAGATTTCTAACCTTGTTCATATCCAAGCCCTTTTAGATGGTATTAGACTACAAATTGATGGGTTATAGGCTTTTCCCCCAAACATGATTGAACTTGGTTTTTGGAGGGGGTGTTAGCCTTGGATTTTTGGACAAATTGATCCTGACTCGACGAGCCCCATTTAAATGAGTATTATCCTTAGATTTCTAACCTTGTTCATATCCAAGGCCTTTTAGTTGGTATTAGACTTCAAATAAATGGGTAATAGACGTTTCCCCCAAACATGATTGAACTTGGTTTTTGGATGGGGTGTTAGTCTTGGAATTTTGGACAAATTGATCCTGACTCGAGGAGCCCCATTTAAATGAGTATTATACTTAGATTTATAACCTTGTTCATATCCAAGCCCTTTTAGTTGGTATTGGACTTCAAATTTATGGGCAATAGACTTTTCCCCCAAATATGATTGAACTTGGTTTTTGGAGGGGGTGTTACTCTTGGATTTTCAGACAAATTGATCCTGACTCGACGAGCCCCATTTAAGTGAGTATTAGCCTTAGATTTCTAACCTTGGTCATATCCAAGCCCTTTTAGTTGGTATTAGACTTCAAATTTATGGGTAATATCCTTTTCCCCCAAACATGATTGAACTTGGTTTTTGGAGGGGGTGTTAGACTTGGATTTTCGAACAAATTGATCCTGACCCGACGAGCCCCATTTAAATGAGTATTATCCTTAGATTACTAACCTTGTTCATATCCAAGGCCTTTTAGTTGGTATTAGACTTCAAATAAATGGGTAATAGACTTTTCCCCCAAACATGATTGAACTTGGTTTTTGGAGGGGGTGTTAGTCTTGGAATTTTCGACAAATTGATCCTGACTCGATGAGCCCCATTTAAATGAGTATTATACTTAGATTTATAACCTTGTTCATATCCAAGCCCTTTTAGTTGGTATTAGACTTCAAATTTATTGGCAATAGACTTTTCCCCCAAACATGATTGAACTTGGTTTTTGGAGGGGGTGTTAGCCTTGGATTTTTGGACAAATTGATCCTGACTCGACGAGCCCCATTTAAATGAGTATTATCCTTAGATTTCTAACCTTGTTCATATCCAAGGCCTTTTAGTTGGTATTAGACTTCAAATAAATGGGTAATAGACTTTTCCCCCAAACATGATTGAACTTGGTTTTTGGAGGGGGTGTTAGCCTTGGATTTTCGGACAAATTGATCCTGACTCCACGAGCCCCATTTAAATGAGTATTAGGCTTAGATTTCTAACCTTGTTCATATCCAAACCCTTTTAGATGGTATTAGACTTCAAATTTATGGGTTATAGGCTTTTCCCCCAAACATGATTGAACTTGGTTTTTGGAGTGGGTGTTACCCTTGGATTTTCGGACAAATTGATCCTGACGCGACGATCCCCATTTAAATGAGTATTAGCCTTAGATTTCTAAACTTGTTCATATCCAAGCCCTTTTAGTTTGTATTAGACTTCAAATTTATGGGTAATATCCTTTTCCCCCAAACATGATTGAACTTGGTTTTTGGAGGGGGTGTGAGGCTTGGATTTTCAGACAAATTTATCCTGACTCGACGAGCCCCATTTAAATGAGTATTATCCTTAGATTTCTAACCTTGGTCATATCCAAGCCCTTTTAGTTGGTATTAGACTTCAAATTTATGGGTAATATCCTTTTCCCCCAAACATGATTGAACTTGGTTTTTGGAAGGGGTGTTAGCCTTGGATTTTCGGACAAATTGATCCTGACTCGACGAGCCCCATTTAAGTGACTATTAGCCTTAGATTTCTAACCTTGGTCATATCCAAGCCCTTTTAGTTGGTATTGGACTTCAAATAAATGGGTAATAGACTTTTCCCCCAAACATGATTGAACTTGGTTTTTGGAGGGGTGTTAGTCTTGGAATTTTGGACAAATTGATCCTGACTCAACGAGCCCCATTTAAATGAGTATTAGGCTTAGATTTCTAACCTTGTTCATATCCAAACCCTTTTAGTTGGTATTAGACTTCAAATAAATGGGTAATAGACTTTTCCCCCAAACATGATTGAACTTGGTTTTTGGAGGGGGTGTTAGCCTTGGCTTTTCGGACAAATTTATCCTGACTCGACGAGGCCCATTTAAATGAGTATTATCCTTAGATTTCTAACCTTGGTCATATCCAAGCCCTTTTAGTTGGTATTAGACTTCAAATTTATGGGTAATATCCTTTTCCCCCAAACATGATTGAACTTGGTTTTTGGAGGGGGTGTTAGCCTTGGATTTTCGGACAAATTGATCCTGACTCGACGAGCCCCATTTAAATGAGTATTAGGCTTAGATTTCTAACCTTGTTCATATCCAAGCCCTTTTAGATGGTATTCGACTACAAATTGATGGGTTATAGGCTTTTCCCCCAAACATGATTGAACTTGGTTTTTGGAGGGGGTGTTAGCCTTGGATTTTCGGACAAATTGATCCTGACTCGACGAGCCCCATTTAAGTGAGTATTAGCCTTAGATTTCTAACCTTGGTCATATCCAAGCCCTTTTAGTTGGTATTGGACTTCAAATAAATGGGTGATAGACTTTTCCCCCAAACATGATTGAACTTGGTTTTTGGAGGGGTGTTAGTCTTGGAGTTTCGGACAAATTGATCCTGACTCGACGAGCCCCATTTAAATGAGTATTATCCTTAGATTTCTAACCTTGTTCATATCCAAGGCCTTTTAGTTGGTATTAGACTTCAAATAAATGGGTAATAGACTTTTCCCCCAAACATGATTGAACTTGGTTTTTGGAGGGGTGTTAGTCTTGGAATTTTGGACAAATTGATCCTGACTCAACGAGCCCCATTTAAATGAGTATTAGGCTTAGATTTCTAACCTTGTTCATATCCAAACCCTTTTAGTTGGTATTAGACTTCAAATAAATGGGTAATAGACTTTTCCCCCAAACATGATTGAACTTGGTTTTTGGAGGGGGTGTTACTCTTGGATTTTCGGACAAATTGATCCTGACTCGACGAGCCCCATTTAAGTGAGTATTAGCCTTAGATTTCTAACCTTGGTCATATCCAAGCCCTTTTAGTTGGTATTAGACTTCAAATTTATGGGTAATATCCTTTTCCCCCAAACATGATTGAACTTGGTTTTTGGAGGGGGTGTTAGCCTTGGATTTTCGGACAAATTGATCCTGACTCGACGAGCCCCATTTAAATGAGTATTATCCTTAGATTTCTAACCTTGTTCATATCCAAGGCCTTTTAGTTGGTATTAGACTTCAAATAAATGGGTAATAGACTTTTCCCCCAAACATGATTGAACTTGGTTTTTGGAGGGGGTGTTAGCCTTGGCTTTTCGGACAAATTTATCCTGACTCGACGAGGCCCATTTAAATGAGTATTATCCTTAGATTTCTAACCTTGGTCATATCCAAGCCCTTTTAGTTGGTATTAGACTTCAAATTTATGGGTAATATCCTTTTCCCCCAAACATGATTGAACTTGGTTTTTGGAGGGGGTGTTAGCCTTGGATTTTCGGACAAATTGATCCTGACTCGACGAGCCCCATTTAAATGAGTATTATCCTTAGATTTCTAACCTTGTTCATATCCAAGCCCTTTTAGATGGTATTAGACTACAAATTGATGGGTTATATGCTTTTCCCCCAAACATGATTGAACTTGGTTTTTGGAGGGGGTGTTAGCCTTGGATTTTCGGACAAATTGATCCTGACTCGACGAGCCCCATTTAAGTGAGTATTAGCCTTATATTTCTAACCTTGGTCATATCCAAGCCCTTTTAGTTGGTATTAGACTTCAAATTTATGGGTAATATACATTTCCCCCAAACATGATTGAACTTGGTTTTTGGAGGGGGTGTTAGCCTTGGATTTTCGAACAAATTGATCCTGACTCGACGAGCCCCATTTAAATGAGTATTATCCTTAGATTTCTAACCTTGTTCATATCCATGGCCTTTTAGTTGGTATTAGACTTCAAACAAATGGGTAATAGACTTTTCCCCCAAACATGATTGAACTTGGTTTTTGGAGGGGGTGTTAGCCTTGGAATTTTGGACAAATTGATCCTGACTCGACGAGCCCCATTTAAATGAGTATTATACTTAGATTTATAACCTTGTTCATATCCAAGCCCTTTTAGTTGGTATTACACTTCACATTTATGGGCAATAGACTTTTCCCCCAAACATGATTGAACTTGGTTTTTTAAGGTGGTGTTAGCCTTGGATTTTTGGACAAATTGATCTTGCCTCGACGAGCCCCATTTAAATGAGTATTATACTTAGATTTATAACCTTGTTCATATCCAAGCCTTTTAGTTGGTATTAGACTTCAAATTTATGGTCAATAGACTTTTCCCCCAAACATGATTGAACTTGGTTTTTGGAGGCGGTATTACCCTTGGATTTTTGGACAAATTGATCCTGACTCGACGAGCCCCATTTAAGTGAGTATTAGCCTTAGATTTCTAACCTTGGTCATATCCAAGCCCTTTTAGTTGGTATTAGACTTCAAATTTATGGGTAATATCCTTTTTTCCCAAACATGATTGAACTTGGTTGTTGGAGGGGGTGTTAGCCTTGGATTTTCGGACAAATTGATCCTGACTCGACGAGCCCTATTTAAATGAGTATTATCCTTAGATTTCTAACCTTGTTCATATCCAAGGCCTTTTAGTTGGTATTAGACTTCAAATAAATGGGTAATAGACTTTTCCCCCAAACATGATTGAACTTGGTTTTTGGAGGGGGTGTTAGCCTTGGATTTTTGGAGAAATTGATCCTGACTCGACGAGGCCCACTTAAACGAGTATTATCCTTAGATTTCTAACCTTGTTCATATCCAAGGCCTTTTAGTTGGTATTAGACTTCAAATTTATGGGTAATATCCTTTTCCCCCAAACATGATTGAACTTTGTTTTTGGGGGGGGTGTTAGCCTTGGATTTTCGGACAAATTGATCCTGACTCGACGAGCCCCATTTAAATGAGTATTATCCTTAGATTTCTAACCTTGTTCATATCCAAGGCCTTTTAGTTGGTATTAGACTTCAAATAAATGGGTAATAGACTTTTCCCCCAAACATGATTGAACTTGGTTTTTGGAGGGGGTGTTAGCCTTGGCTTTTCGGACAAATTTATCCTGACTCGACGAGCCCCATTTAAGTGAGTATTAGCCTTAGATTTCTAACCTTGGTCATATCCAAGCTCTTTTAGTTGGTATTGGACTTCAAATAAATGGGTAATAGACTTTTCCCCCAAACATGATTGAACTTGGTTTTTGGAGGGGTGTTAGTCTTGGAGTTTCGGACAAATTGATCCTGACTCGACGAGCCCCATTTAAATGAGTATTACCCTTAGATTTCTAACCTTGTTCATATCCAAGGCCTTTTAGTTGGTATTAGACTTCAAATAAATGGGTAATAGACTTTTCCCCCAAACATGATTGAACTTGGTTTTTGGAGGGGTGTTAGTCTTGGAATTTTGGACAAATTGATCCTGACTCAACGAGCCCCATTTAAATGAGTATTAGGCTTAGATTTCTAACCTTGTTCATATCCAAACCCTTTTAGTTGGTATTAGACTTCAAATAAATGGGTAATAGACTTTTCCCCCAAACATGATTGAACTTGGTTTTTGGAGGGGGTGTTAGCCTTGGATTTTCGGACAAATTGATCCTGACTCAACGAGCCCAATTTAAATGAGTATTAGGCTTAGATTTCTAACCTTGTTCATATCCAAACCCTTTTAGATGGTATTAGACTTCAAATTTATGGGTTATAGGCTTTTCCCCCAAACATGATTGAACTTGGTTTTTGGAGGGGGTGTTAGCCTTGGATTTTCGGACAAATTGATCCTGACTCGACGAGCCCCATTTAAGTGAGTATTATCCTTAGATTTCTAACCTTGGTCATATCCAAGCCCTTTTAGTTGGTATTAGACTTCAAATAAATGGGTAATAGACTTTTCCCCCAAACATGATTGAACTTGGTTTTTGGAGGGGTGTTAGTCTTGGAATTTTGGACAAATTGATCCTGACTCAACGAGCCCCATTTAAATGAGTATTAGGCTTAGATTTCTAACCTTGTTCATATCCAAACCCTTTTAGATGGTATTAGACTTCAAATTTATGGGTTATAGGCTTTTCCCCCAAACATGATTGAACTTGGTTTTTGGAGTGGGTGTTACCCTTGGATTTTCGGACAAATTGATCCTGACTCGACGAGCCCCATTTAAATGAGTATTATCCTTAGATTTCTAACCTTGTTCATATCCAAGGCCTTTTAGTTGGTATTAGACTTCAAATAAATGGGTAATAGACTTTTCCCCCAAACATGATTGAACTTGGTTTTTGGAGGGGGTGTTACTCTTGGATTTTCGGACAAATTGATCCTGACTCGACGAGCCCCATTTAAGTGAGTATTAGCCTTAGATTTCTAACCTTGGTCATATCCAAGCCCTTTTAGTTGGTATTAGACTTCAAATTTATGGGTAATATCCTTTTCCCCCAAACATGATTGAACTTGGTTTTCGGAGGGGGTGTTAGCCTTGGATTTTCGGACAAATTGATCCTGACTCGACGAGCCCCATTTAAATGAGTATTATCCTTAGATTTCTAACCTTGTTCATATCCAAGGCCTTTTAGTTGGTATTAGACTTCAAATAAATGGGTAATAGACTTTTCCCCCAAACATGATTGAACTTGGTTTTTGGAGGGGGTGTTACTCTTGGATTTTCGGACAAATTGATCCTGACTCGACGAGCCCCATTTAAGTGAGTATTAGCCTTAGATTTCTAACCTTGGTCATATCCAAGCCCTTTTAGTTGGTATTAGACTTCAAATTTATGGGTAATATCCTTTTCCCCCAAACATGATTGAACTTGGTTTTCGGAGGGGGTGTTAGCCTTGGATTTTCGGACAAATTGATCCTGACTCGACGAGCCCCATTTAAATGAGTATTATCCTTAGATTTCTAACCTTGTTCATATCCAAGGCCTTTTAGTTGGTATTAGACTTCAAATAAATGGGTAATAGACTTTTCCCCCAAACATGATTGAACTTGGTTTTTGGAGGGGGTGTTAGTCTTGGAATTTTGGACAAATTGATCCTGACTCGACGAGCCCCATTTAAATGAGTATTATACTTAGATTTATAACCTTGTTCACATCCAAGCCCTTTTAGTTGGTATTAGACTTCAAATTTATGGGCAATAGACTTTTCCCCCAAACATGATTGAACTTGGTTTTCGGAGGGGGTATTAGCCTTGGATTTTCGGACAAATTGATCCTGACTCGACGAGCCCCATTTAAATGAGTATTATACTTAGATTTATAACCTTGTTCACATCCAAGCCCTTTTAGTTGGTATTAGACTTCAAATTTATGGGCAATAGACTTTTCCCCCAAACATGATTGAACTTGGTTTTTGGAGGGGGTGTTAGCCTTGGATTTTCAGACAAATTGATCCTGACTCGACGAGCCCCATTTAAATGAGTATTATCCTTAGATTTCTAACCTTGTTCATATCCAAGGCCTTTTAGTTGGTATTAGACTTCAAATAAATGGGTAATAGACTTTTCCCCCAAACATGATTGAACTTGGTTTTTGGAGGGGGTGTTAGCCTTGGATTTTCAGACAAATTGATCCTGACTCGACGAGCCCCATTTAAGTGAGTATTATCCTTAGATTTCTAACCTTGTTCATATCCAAGGCCTTTTAGTTGGTATTAGACTTCAAATAAATGGGTAATAGACTTTTCCCCCAAACATGATTGAACTTGGTTTTTGGAGGGGGTGTTAGCCTTGGCTTTTCGGACAAATTGATCCTGACTCGACGAGCCCCATTTAAATGAGTATTATCCTTAGATTTCTAACCTTGTTCATATCCAAGGCCTTTTAGTTGGTATTAGACTTCAAATAAATGGGTAATAGACTTTTCCGCCAAACATGATTGAACTTGGTTTTTGGAGGGGGTGTTAGCCTTGGCTTTTTGGACAAATTTATCCTGACTCGACGAGGCCATTTAAATGAGTATTATCCTTAGATTTCTAACCTTGGTCATATCCAAGCCCTTTTAGTTGGTATTAGACTTCAAATTTATGGGTAATATCCTTTTCCCCCAAACATGATTGAACTTGGTTTTTGGAGGGGGTGTTAGCCTTGGATTTTCGGACAAATCGATCCTGACTCGACGAGCCCCATTTAAATGAGTATTATCCTTAGATTTCTAACCTTGTTCATATCCAAGGCCTTTTAGTTGGTATTAGACTTCAAATAAATGGGTAATAGACTTTTCCCCCAAACATGATTGAACTTGGTTTTTGGAGGGGGTGTTACTCTTGGATTTTCGGACAAATTGATCCTGACTCGACGAGCCCCATTTAAGTGAGTATTAGCCTTGGATTTCTAACCTTGGTCATATCCAAGCCCTTTTAGTTGGTATTAGACTTCAAATTTATGGGTAATATCCTTTTCCCCCAAACATGATTGAACTTGGTTTTCGGAGGGGGTGTTAGCCTTGGATTTTCGGACAAATTGATCCTGACTCGACGAGCCCCATTTAAATGAGTATTATCCTTAGATTTCTAACCTTGTTCATATCCAAGGCCTTTTAGTTGGTATTAGACTTCAAATAAATGGGTAATAGACTTTTCCCCCAAACATGATTGAACTTGGTTTTTGGAGGGGGTGTTAGTCTTGGAATTTTGGACAAATTGATCCTGACTCGACGAGCCCCATTTAAATGAGTATTATACTTAGATTTATAACCTTGTTCACATCCAAGCCCTTTTAGTTGGTATTAGACTTCAAATTTATGGGCAATAGACTTTTCCCCCAAATATGATTGAACTTGGTTTTTGGAGGGGGTGTTAGCCTTGGATTTTCAGACAAATTGTTCCTGACTCGACGAGCCCCATTTAAATGAGTATTATCCTTAGATTTCTGACCTTGTTCATATCCAAGGCCTTTTAGTTGGTATTAGACTTCAAATAAATGGGTAATAGACTTTTCCCCCAAACATGATTGAACTTGGTTTTTGGAGGTGGTGTTACTCTTGGATTTTCGGACAAATTGATCCTGACTCGACGAGTCCCATTTAAGTGAGTATTAGCCTTAGATTTCTAACCTTGGTCATATCCAAGCCCTTTTAGTTGGTATTAGACTTCAAATTTATGGGTAATATCCTTTTCCCCCAAACATGATTGAACTTGGTTTTCGGAGGGGGTGTTAGCCTTGGATTTTCGGACAAATTGATCCTGACTCGACGAGCCCCATTTAAATGAGTATTATCCTTAGATTTCTAACCTTGTTCATATCCAAGGCCTTTTAGTTGGTATTAGACTTCAAATAAATGGGTAATAGACTTTTCCCCCAAACATGATTGAACTTGGTTTTTGGAGGGGGTGTTAGTCTTGGAATTTTGGACAAATTGATCCTGACTCGACGAGCCCCATTTAAATGAGTATTATACTTAGATTTATAACCTTGTTCACATCCAAGCCCTTTTAGTTGGTATTAGACTTCAAATTTATGGGCAATAGACTTTTCCCCCAAATATGATTGAACTTGGTTTTTGGAGGGGGTGTTAGCCTTGGATTTTCAGACAAATTGATCCCGACTCGACGAGCCCCATTTAAATGAGTATTATCCTTAGATTTCTAACCTTGTTCATATCCAAGGCCTTTTAGTTGGTATTAGACTTCAAATAAATGGGTAATAGACTTTTCCCCCAAACATGATTGAACTTGGTTTTTGGAGGGGGTGTTAGCCTTGGATTTTCGGACAAATTGATCCTGACTCGACGAGCCCAATTTAAATGAGTATTAGGCTTAGATTTCTAACCTTGTTCATATCCAAACCCTTTTAGTTGGTATTAGACTTCAAATTTATGGGTTATAGGCTTTTCCCCCAAACATGATTGAACTTGGTTTTTGGAGGGGGTGTTACCCTTGGATTTTCGGACAAATTGATCCTGACTCGACGATCCCCATTTAAATGAGTATTAGCCTTAGATTTCTAAACTTGTTCATATCCAAGCCCTTTTAGTTTGTATTAGACTTCAAATTTATGGGTAATATCCTTTTCCCCCAAACATGATTGAACTTGGTTTTTGGAGGGGGTGTGAGGCTTGGATTTTCGGACAAATTTATCCTGACTCGACAAGCCCCATTTAAATGAGTATTATCCTTAGATTTCTATCCTTGGTCATATCCAAGCCCTTTTAGTTGGTATTAGACTTCAAATTTATGGGCAATAGACTTTTCCCCCAAATATGATTGAACTTGGTTTTTGGAGGGGGTGTTAGCCTTGGATTTTCGGACAAATTGATCCTGACTCGACGAGCCCCATTTAAATGAGTATTATCCTTAGATTTCTAACCTTGTTCATATCCAAGGCCTTTTAGTTGGTATTAGACTTCAAATAAATGGGTAATAGACTTTTCCCCCAAACATGATTGAACTTGGTTTTTGGAGGGGGTGTTAGCCTTGGATTTTCAGACAAATTGATCCTGACTCGACGAGCCCCATTTAAATGAGTATTATCCTTAGATTTCTAACCTTGTTCATATCCAAGGCCTTTTAGTTGGTATTAGACTTCAAATAAATGGGTAATAGACTTTTCCCCCAAACATGATTGAACTTGGTTTTTGGAGGGGGTGTTAGCCTTGGATTTTCAGACAAATTGATCCTGACTCGACGAGCCCCATTTAAGTGAGTATTATCCTTAGATTTCTAACCTTGTTCATATCCAAGGCCTTTTAGTTGGTATTAGACTTCAAATAAATGGGTAATAGACTTTTCCCCCAAACATGATTGAACTTGGTTTTTGGAGGGGGTGTTAGCCTTGGCTTTTCGGACAAATTGATCCTGACTCGACGAGCCCCATTTAAATGAGTATTATCCTTAGATTTCTAACCTTGTTCATATCCAAGGCCTTTTAGTTGGTATTAGACTTCAAATAAATGGGTAATAGACTTTTCCGCCAAACATGATTGAACTTGGTTTTTGGAGGGGGTGTTAGCCTTGGCTTTTCGGACAAATTTATCCTGACTCGACGAGGCCCATTTAAATGAGTATTATCCTTAGATTTCTAACCTTGTTCTTATCCAAGGCCTTTTAGTTGGTATTAGACTTCAAATAAATGGGTAATATCCTTTTCCCCCAAACATGATTGAACTTGGTTTTTGGAGGGGGTGTTAGCCTTGGATTTTCGGACAAATTGATCCTGACTCGACGAGCCCCATTTAAGTGAGTATTAGCCTTAGATTTCTAACCTTTGTCATATACAAGCCCTTTTAGTTGGTATTAGAAATTTATGGGTAATATCCTTTTCCCCCAAACATGATTGAACTTGATTTTTGGAGGGGGTGTTACCCTTGAATTTTCGAACAAATTGATCCTCACTCGACGAGCCCCATTTAAGTGAGTATTAGCCTTAGATTTCTAACCTTGGTCATATCCAAGCCCTTTTAGTTGGTATTAGACTTCAAATTTATGGGTAATATCCTTTACCCCCAAACATGATTGAACTTGGTTTTTGGAGGGGATGTTAGCCTTGGATTTTCGGACAAATTGATCCTGACTCGACGAGCCCCATTTAAATGAGTATTATCCTTAGATTTCTAACCTTGTTCATATCCAAGCCCTTTTAGATGGTATTAGACTACAAATTGATGGGTTATAGGCTTTTCCCCCAAACATGATTGAACTTGGTTTTTGGAAGGGGTGTTAGCCTTGGATTTTCGGACAAATTTGATCCTGACTCAACGAGCCCCATTTAAATGAGTATTAGGCTTAGATTTCTAACCTTGTTCATATCCAAGCCTTTTTAGATGGTATTAGACTACAAATTGATGGGTTATAGGCTTTTCCCCCAAACATGATTGAACTTGGTTTTTGGAGGGGGTGTTAGCCTTGGATTTTCGGACAAATTGATCCTGACTCGACGAGCCCCATTTAAATGAGTATTATCCTTAGATTTCTAACCTTGTTCATATCCAAGGCCTTTTAGTTGGTATTAGACTTCAAATAAATGGGTAATAGACTTTTCCCCCAAACATGATTGAACTTCATTTTTGGAGGGGTGTTAGCCTTAGAATTTTGGACAAATTGATCCTGCCTCGACGAGCCCCATTTAAATGAGTATTATCCTTAGATTTCTAACCTTGTTCATATCCAAGGCCTTTTAGTTGGTATTAGACTTCAAATAAATGGGTAATAGACTTTTCCGCCAAACATGATTGAACTTGGTTTTTGGAGGGGGTGTTAGCCTTGGCTTTTCGGACAAATTTATCCTGACTCGACGAGGCCCATTTAAATGAGTATTATCCTTAGATTTCTAACCTTGTTCTTATCCAAGGCCTTTTAGTTGGTATTAGACTTCAAATAAATGGGTAATATCCTTTTCCCCCAAACATGATTGAACTTGGTTTTTGGAGGGGGTGTTAGCCTTGGATTTTCGGACAAATTGATCCTGACTCGACGAGCCCCATTTAAGTGAGTATTAGCCTTAGATTTCTAACCTTTTTCATATACAAGCCCTTTTAGTTGGTATTAGAAATTTATGGGTAATATCCTTTTCCCCCAAACATGATTGAACTTGATTTTTGGAGGGGGTGTTACCCTTGAATTTTCGAACAAATTGATCCTCACTCGACGAGCCCCATTTAAGTGAGTATTAGCCTTAGATTTCTAACCTTGGTCATATCCAAGCCCTTTTAGTTGGTATTAGACTTCAAATTTATGGGTAATATCCTTTACCCCCAAACATGATTGAACTTGGTTTTTGGAGGGGATGTTAGCCTTGGATTTTCGGACAAATTGATCCTGACTCGACGAGCCCCATTTAAATGAGTATTATCCTTAGATTTCTAACCTTGTTCATATCCAAGCCCTTTTAGATGGTATTAGACTACAAATTGATGGGTTATAGGCTTTTCCCCCAAACATGATTGAACTTGGTTTTTGGAAGGGGTGTTAGCCTTGGATTTTCGGACAAATTTGATCCTGACTCAACGAGCCCCATTTAAATGAGTATTAGGCTTAGATTTCTAACCTTGTTCATATCCAAGCCTTTTTAGATGGTATTAGACTACAAATTGATGGGTTATAGGCTTTTCCCCCAAACATGATTGAACTTGGTTTTTGGAGGGGGTGTTAGCCTTGGATTTTCGGACAAATTGATCCTGACTCGACGAGCCCCATTTAAATGAGTATTATCCTTAGATTTCTAACCTTGTTCATATCCAAGGCCTTTTAGTTGGTATTAGACTTCAAATAAATGGGTAATAGACTTTTCCCCCAAACATGATTGAACTTCATTTTTGGAGGGGTGTTAGCCTTAGAATTTTGGACAAATTGATCCTGCCTCGACGAGCCCCATTTAAATGAGTATTATACTTAGATTTATAACCTTGTTCATATCCAAGCCCTTTTAGTTGGTATTAGACTTCAAATTTATGGGCAATAGACTTTTCCCCCAAAGATGATTGAACTTGGTTTTTGGAGGGGGTGTTACTCTTGGATTTTCAGACAAATTGATCCTGACTCGACGAGCCCCATTTAAGTGAGTATTAGCCTTAGATTTCTAACCTTGGTCATATCCAAGCCCTTTTAGTTGGTATTAGACTTCAAATTTATGGGTAATATCCTTTTCCCCCAAACATGATTGAACTTGGTTTTTGGAGGGGATGTTAGCCTTGGATTTTCGGACAAATTGATCCTCACTCGACGAGCCCCATTTAAATGAGTATTATCCTTAGATTTCTAACCTTGGTCATATCCAAGCCCTTTTAGTTGGTATTAGACTTCAAATTTATGGGTAATATCCTTTTCCCCCAAACATGATTGAACTTGGTTTTTGGAGGGGGTGTTAGCCTTGGATTTTCGGACAAATTGATCCTGACTCGACGAGTCCCATTTAAATGAGTATTATCCTTAGATTTCTAACCTTGTTCATATCCAAGGCGTTTTAGTTGGTATTAGACTTCAAATAAATGGGTAATAGACTTTTCCGCCTAACATGATTGAACTTGGTTTTTGGAGGGGGTGTTACCCTTGGATTTTCGGACAAATTGATCCTGACTCGACGATCCCCATTTAAATGAGTATTAGCCTTAGATTTCTAAACTTGTTCATATCCAAGGCCTTTTAGTTGGTATTAGACTTCAAATAAATGGGTAATAGACTTTTCCCCCAAACATGATTGAACTTGGTTTTTGGAGGGGGTGTTAGCCTTGGATTTTCGGACAAATTGATCCTGACTCGACGAGCCCAATTTAAATGAGTATTAGGCTTAGATTTCTAACCTTGTTCATATCCAAACCCTTTTAGTTGGTATTAGACTTCAAATTTATGGGTTATAGGCTTTTCCCCCAAACATGATTGAACTTGGTTTTTGGAGGGGGTGTTACCCTTGGATTTTCGGACAAATTGATCCTGACTCGACGATCCCCATTTAAATGAGTATTAGCCTTAGATTTCTAAACTTGTTCATATCCAAGCCCTTTTAGTTTGTATTAGACTTCAAATTTATGGGTAATATCCTTTTCCCCCAAACATGATTGAACTTGGTTTTTGGAGGGGGTGTGAGGCTTGGATTTTCGGACAAATTTATCCTGACTCGACAAGCCCCATTTAAATGAGTATTATCCTTAGATTTCTATCCTTGGTCATATCCAAGCCCTTTTAGTTGGTATTAGACTTCAAATTTATGGGCAATAGACTTTTCCCCCAAATATGATTGAACTTGGTTTTTGGAGGGGGTGTTAGCCTTGGATTTTCGGACAAATTGATCCTGACTCGACGAGCCCCATTTAAATGAGTATTATCCTTAGATTTCTAACCTTGTTCATATCCAAGGCCTTTTAGTTGGTATTAGACTTCAAATAAATGGGTAATAGACTTTTCCCCCAAACATGATTGAACTTGGTTTTTGGAGGGGGTGTTAGCCTTGGATTTTCAGACAAATTGATCCTGACTCGACGAGCCCCATTTAAATGAGTATTATCCTTAGATTTGTAACCTTGTTCATATCCAAGGCCTTTTAGTTGGTATTAGACTTCAAATAAATGGGTAATAGACTTTTCCCCCAAACATGATTGAACTTGGTTTTTGGAGGGGGTGTTAGCCTTGGATTTTCAGACAAATTGATCCTGACTCGACGAGCCCCATTTAAGTGAGTATTATCCTTAGATTTCTAACCTTGTTCATATCCAAGGCCTTTTAGTTGGTATTAGACTTCAAATAAATGGGTAATAGACTTTTCCCCCAAACATGATTGAACTTGGTTTTTGGAGGGGGTGTTAGCCTTGGCTTTTCGGACAAATTGATCCTGACTCGACGAGCCCCATTTAAATGAGTATTATCCTTAGATTTCTAACCTTGTTCATATCCAAGGCCTTTTAGTTGGTATTAGACTTCAAATAAATGGGTAATAGACTTTTCCGCCAAACATGATTGAACTTGGTTTTTGGAGGGGGTGTTAGCCTTGGCTTTTCGGACAAATTTATCCTGACTCGACGAGGCCCATTTAAATGAGTATTATCCTTAGATTTCTAACCTTGTTCTTATCCAAGGCCTTTTAGTTGGTATTAGACTTCAAATAAATGGGTAATATCCTTTTCCCCCAAACATGATTGAACTTGGTTTTTGGAGGGGGTGTTAGCCTTGGATTTTCGGACAAATTGATCCTGACTCGACGAGCCCCATTTAAGTGAGTATTAGCCTTAGATTTCTAACCTTTTTCATATACAAGCCCTTTTAGTTGGTATTAGAAATTTATGGGTAATATCCTTTTCCCCCAAACATGATTGAACTTGATTTTTGGAGGGGGTGTTACCCTTGAATTTTCGAACAAATTGATCCTCACTCGACGAGCCCCATTTAAGTGAGTATTAGCCTTAGATTTCTAACCTTGGTCATATCCAAGCCCTTTTAGTTGGTATTAGACTTCAAATTTATGGGTAATATCCTTTACCCCCAAACATGATTGAACTTGGTTTTTGGAGGGGATGTTAGCCTTGGATTTTCGGACAAATTGATCCTGACTCGACGAGCCCCATTTAAATGAGTATTATCCTTAGATTTCTAACCTTGTTCATATCCAAGCCCTTTTAGATGGTATTAGACTACAAATTGATGGGTTATAGGCTTTTCCCCCAAACATGATTGAACTTGGTTTTTGGAAGGGGTGTTAGCCTTGGATTTTCGGACAAATTTGATCCTGACTCAACGAGCCCCATTTAAATGAGTATTAGGCTTAGATTTCTAACCTTGTTCATATCCAAGCCTTTTTAGATGGTATTAGACTACAAATTGATGGGTTATAGGCTTTTCCCCCAAACATGATTGAACTTGGTTTTTGGAGGGGGTGTTAGCCTTGGATTTTCGGACAAATTGATCCTGACTCGACGAGCCCCATTTAAATGAGTATTATCCTTAGATTTCTAACCTTGTTCATATCCAAGGCCTTTTAGTTGGTATTAGACTTCAAATAAATGGGTAATAGACTTTTCCCCCAAACATGATTGAACTTCATTTTTGGAGGGGTGTTAGCCTTAGAATTTTGGACAAATTGATCCTGCCTCGACGAGCCCCATTTAAATGAGTATTATACTTAGATTTATAACCTTGTTCATATCCAAGCCCTTTTAGTTGGTATTAGACTTCAAATTTATGGGCAATAGACTTTTCCCCCAAAGATGATTGAACTTGGTTTTTGGAGGGGGTGTTACTCTTGGATTTTCAGACAAATTGATCCTGACTCGACGAGCCCCATTTAAGTGAGTATTAGCCTTAGATTTCTAACCTTGGTCATATCCAAGCCCTTTTAGTTGGTATTAGACTTCAAATTTATGGGTAATATCCTTTTCCCCCAAACATGATTGAACTTGGTTTTTGGAGGGGATGTTAGCCTTGGATTTTCGGACAAATTGATCCTCACTCGACGAGCCCCATTTAAATGAGTATTATCCTTAGATTTCTAACCTTGGTCATATCCAAGCCCTTTTAGTTGGTATTAGACTTCAAATTTATGGGTAATATCCTTTTCCCCCAAACATGATTGAACTTGGTTTTTGGAGGGGGTGTTAGCCTTGGATTTTCGGACAAATTGATCCTGACTCGACGAGTCCCATTTAAATGAGTATTATCCTTAGATTTCTAACCTTGTTCATATCCAAGGCGTTTTAGTTGGTATTAGACTTCAAATAAATGGGTAATAGACTTTTCCGCCTAACATGATTGAACTTGGTTTTTGGAGGGGGTGTTACCCTTGGATTTTCGGACAAATTGATCCTGACTCGACGATCCCCATTTAAATGAGTATTAGCCTTAGATTTCTAAACTTGTTCATATCCAAGGCCTTTTAGTTGGTATTAGACTTCAAATAAATGGGTAATAGACTTTTCCCCCAAACATGATTGAACTTGGTTTTTGGAGGGGGTGTTAGCCTTGGATTTTCGGACAAATTGATCCTGACTCGACGAGCCCAATTTAAATGAGTATTAGGCTTAGATTTCTAACCTTGTTCATATCCAAACCCTTTTAGTTGGTATTAGACTTCAAATTTATGGGTTATAGGCTTTTCCCCCAAACATGATTGAACTTGGTTTTTGGAGGGGGTGTTACCCTTGGATTTTCGGACAAATTGATCCTGACTCGACGATCCCCATTTAAATGAGTATTAGCCTTAGATTTCTAAACTTGTTCATATCCAAGCCCTTTTAGTTTGTATTAGACTTCAAATTTATGGGTAATATCCTTTTCCCCCAAACATGATTGAACTTGGTTTTTGGAGGGGGTGTGAGGCTTGGATTTTCGGACAAATTTATCCTGACTCGACAAGCCCCATTTAAATGAGTATTATCCTTAGATTTCTATCCTTGGTCATATCCAAGCCCTTTTAGTTGGTATTAGACTTCAAATTTATGGGCAATAGACTTTTCCCCCAAATATGATTGAACTTGGTTTTTGGAGGGGGTGTTAGCCTTGGATTTTCGGACAAATTGATCCTGACTCGACGAGCCCCATTTAAATGAGTATTATCCTTAGATTTCTAACCTTGTTCATATCCAAGGCCTTTTAGTTGGTATTAGACTTCAAATAAATGGGTAATAGACTTTTCCCCCAAACATGATTGAACTTGGTTTTTGGAGGGGGTGTTAGCCTTGGATTTTCAGACAAATTGATCCTGACTCGACGAGCCCCATTTAAATGAGTATTATCCTTAGATTTGTAACCTTGTTCATATCCAAGGCCTTTTAGTTGGTATTAGACTTCAAATAAATGGGTAATAGACTTTTCCCCCAAACATGATTGAACTTGGTTTTTGGAGGGGGTGTTAGCCTTGGATTTTCAGACAAATTGATCCTGACTCGACGAGCCCCATTTAAGTGAGTATTATCCTTAGATTTCTAACCTTGTTCATATCCAAGGCCTTTTAGTTGGTATTAGACTTCAAATAAATGGGTAATAGACTTTTCCCCCAAACATGATTGAACTTGGTTTTTGGAGGGGGTGTTAGCCTTGGCTTTTCGGACAAATTGATCCTGACTCGACGAGCCCCATTTAAATGAGTATTATCCTTAGATTTCTAACCTTGTTCATATCCAAGGCCTTTTAGTTGGTATTAGACTTCAAATAAATGGGTAATAGACTTTTCCGCCAAACATGATTGAACTTGGTTTTTGGAGGGGGTGTTAGCCTTGGCTTTTCGGACAAATTTATCCTGACTCGACGAGGCCCATTTAAATGAGTATTATCCTTAGATTTCTAACCTTGTTCTTATCCAAGGCCTTTTAGTTGGTATTAGACTTCAAATAAATGGGTAATATCCTTTTCCCCCAAACATGATTGAACTTGGTTTTTGGAGGGGGTGTTAGCCTTGGATTTTCGGACAAATTGATCCTGACTCGACGAGCCCCATTTAAGTGAGTATTAGCCTTAGATTTCTAACCTTTTTCATATACAAGCCCTTTTAGTTGGTATTAGAAATTTATGGGTAATATCCTTTTCCCCCAAACATGATTGAACTTGATTTTTGGAGGGGGTGTTACCCTTGAATTTTCGAACAAATTGATCCTCACTCGACGAGCCCCATTTAAGTGAGTATTAGCCTTAGATTTCTAACCTTGGTCATATCCAAGCCCTTTTAGTTGGTATTAGACTTCAAATTTATGGGTAATATCCTTTACCCCCAAACATGATTGAACTTGGTTTTTGGAGGGGATGTTAGCCTTGGATTTTCGGACAAATTGATCCTGACTCGACGAGCCCCATTTAAATGAGTATTATCCTTAGATTTCTAACCTTGTTCATATCCAAGCCCTTTTAGATGGTATTAGACTACAAATTGATGGGTTATAGGCTTTTCCCCCAAACATGATTGAACTTGGTTTTTGGAAGGGGTGTTAGCCTTGGATTTTCGGACAAATTTGATCCTGACTCAACGAGCCCCATTTAAATGAGTATTAGGCTTAGATTTCTAACCTTGTTCATATCCAAGCCTTTTTAGATGGTATTAGACTACAAATTGATGGGTTATAGGCTTTTCCCCCAAACATGATTGAACTTGGTTTTTGGAGGGGGTGTTAGCCTTGGATTTTCGGACAAATTGATCCTGACTCGACGAGCCCCATTTAAATGAGTATTATCCTTAGATTTCTAACCTTGTTCATATCCAAGGCCTTTTAGTTGGTATTAGACTTCAAATAAATGGGTAATAGACTTTTCCCCCAAACATGATTGAACTTCATTTTTGGAGGGGTGTTAGCCTTAGAATTTTGGACAAATTGATCCTGCCTCGACGAGCCCCATTTAAATGAGTATTATACTTAGATTTATAACCTTGTTCATATCCAAGCCCTTTTAGTTGGTATTAGACTTCAAATTTATGGGCAATAGACTTTTCCCCCAAAGATGATTGAACTTGGTTTTTGGAGGGGGTGTTACTCTTGGATTTTCAGACAAATTGATCCTGACTCGACGAGCCCCATTTAAGTGAGTATTAGCCTTAGATTTCTAACCTTGGTCATATCCAAGCCCTTTTAGTTGGTATTAGACTTCAAATTTATGGGTAATATCCTTTTCCCCCAAACATGATTGAACTTGGTTTTTGGAGGGGATGTTAGCCTTGGATTTTCGGACAAATTGATCCTCACTCGACGAGCCCCATTTAAATGAGTATTATCCTTAGATTTCTAACCTTGGTCATATCCAAGCCCTTTTAGTTGGTATTAGACTTCAAATTTATGGGTAATATCCTTTTCCCCCAAACATGATTGAACTTGGTTTTTGGAGGGGGTGTTAGCCTTGGATTTTCGGACAAATTGATCCTGACTCGACGAGTCCCATTTAAATGAGTATTATCCTTAGATTTCTAACCTTGTTCATATCCAAGGCGTTTTAGTTGGTATTAGACTTCAAATAAATGGGTAATAGACTTTTCCGCCTAACATGATTGAACTTGGTTTTTGGAGGGGGTGTTACCCTTGGATTTTCGGACAAATTGATCCTGACTCGACGATCCCCATTTAAATGAGTATTAGCCTTAGATTTCTAAACTTGTTCATATCCAAGGCCTTTTAGTTGGTATTAGACTTCAAATAAATGGGTAATAGACTTTTCCCCCAAACATGATTGAACTTGGTTTTTGGAGGGGGTGTTAGCCTTGGATTTTCGGACAAATTGATCCTGACTCGACGAGCCCAATTTAAATGAGTATTAGGCTTAGATTTCTAACCTTGTTCATATCCAAACCCTTTTAGTTGGTATTAGACTTCAAATTTATGGGTTATAGGCTTTTCCCCCAAACATGATTGAACTTGGTTTTTGGAGGGGGTGTTACCCTTGGATTTTCGGACAAATTGATCCTGACTCGACGATCCCCATTTAAATGAGTATTAGCCTTAGATTTCTAAACTTGTTCATATCCAAGCCCTTTTAGTTTGTATTAGACTTCAAATTTATGGGTAATATCCTTTTCCCCCAAACATGATTGAACTTGGTTTTTGGAGGGGGTGTGAGGCTTGGATTTTCGGACAAATTTATCCTGACTCGACAAGCCCCATTTAAATGAGTATTATCCTTAGATTTCTATCCTTGGTCATATCCAAGCCCTTTTAGTTGGTATTAGACTTCAAATTTATGGGCAATAGACTTTTCCCCCAAATATGATTGAACTTGGTTTTTGGAGGGGGTGTTAGCCTTGGATTTTCGGACAAATTGATCCTGACTCGACGAGCCCCATTTAAATGAGTATTATCCTTAGATTTCTAACCTTGTTCATATCCAAGGCCTTTTAGTTGGTATTAGACTTCAAATAAATGGGTAATAGACTTTTCCCCCAAACATGATTGAACTTGGTTTTTGGAGGGGGTGTTAGCCTTGGATTTTCAGACAAATTGATCCTGACTCGACGAGCCCCATTTAAATGAGTATTATCCTTAGATTTGTAACCTTGTTCATATCCAAGGCCTTTTAGTTGGTATTAGACTTCAAATAAATGGGTAATAGACTTTTCCCCCAAACATGATTGAACTTGGTTTTTGGAGGGGGTGTTAGCCTTGGATTTTCAGACAAATTGATCCTGACTCGACGAGCCCCATTTAAGTGAGTATTATCCTTAGATTTCTAACCTTGTTCATATCCAAGGCCTTTTAGTTGGTATTAGACTTCAAATAAATGGGTAATAGACTTTTCCCCCAAACATGATTGAACTTGGTTTTTGGAGGGGGTGTTAGCCTTGGCTTTTCGGACAAATTGATCCTGACTCGACGAGCCCCATTTAAATGAGTATTATCCTTAGATTTCTAACCTTGTTCATATCCAAGGCCTTTTAGTTGGTATTAGACTTCAAATAAATGGGTAATAGACTTTTCCGCCAAACATGATTGAACTTGGTTTTTGGAGGGGGTGTTAGCCTTGGCTTTTCGGACAAATTTATCCTGACTCGACGAGGCCCATTTAAATGAGTATTATCCTTAGATTTCTAACCTTGTTCTTATCCAAGGCCTTTTAGTTGGTATTAGACTTCAAATAAATGGGTAATATCCTTTTCCCCCAAACATGATTGAACTTGGTTTTTGGAGGGGGTGTTAGCCTTGGATTTTCGGACAAATTAATCCTGACTCGACGAGCCCCATTTAAGTGAGTATTAGCCTTAGATTTCTAACCTTTTTCATATACAAGCCCTTTTAGTTGGTATTAGAAATTTATGGGTAATATCCTTTTCCCCCAAACATGATTGAACTTGATTTTTGGAGGGGGTGTTACCCTTGAATTTTCGAACAAATTGATCCTCACTCGACGAGCCCCATTTAAGTGAGTATTAGCCTTAGATTTCTAACCTTGGTCATATCCAAGCCCTTTTAGTTGGTATTAGACTTCAAATTTATGGGTAATATCCTTTACCCCCAAACATGATTGAACTTGGTTTTTGGAGGGGATGTTAGCCTTGGATTTTCGGACAAATTGATCCTGACTCGACGAGCCCCATTTAAATGAGTATTATCCTTAGATTTCTAACCTTGTTCATATCCAAGCCCTTTTAGATGGTATTAGACTACAAATTGATGGGTTATAGGCTTTTCCCCCAAACATGATTGAACTTGGTTTTTGGAAGGGGTGTTAGCCTTGGATTTTCGGACAAATTTGATCCTGACTCAACGAGCCCCATTTAAATGAGTATTAGGCTTAGATTTCTAACCTTGTTCATATCCAAGCCTTTTTAGATGGTATTAGACTACAAATTGATGGGTTATAGGCTTTTCCCCCAAACATGATTGAACTTGGTTTTTGGAGGGGGTGTTAGCCTTGGATTTTCGGACAAATTGATCCTGACTCGACGAGCCCCATTTAAATGAGTATTATCCTTAGATTTCTAACCTTGTTCATATCCAAGGCCTTTTAGTTGGTATTAGACTTCAAATAAATGGGTAATAGACTATTCCCCCAAACATGATTGAACTTCATTTTTGGAGGGGTGTTAGCCTTAGAATTTTGGACAAATTGATCCTGCCTCGACGAGCCCCATTTAAATGAGTATTATACTTAGATTTATAACCTTGTTCATATCCAAGCCCTTTTAGTTGGTATTAGACTTCAAATTTATGGGCAATAGACTTTTCCCCCAAAGATGATTGAACTTGGTTTTTGGAGGGGGTGTTACTCTTGGATTTTCAGACAAATTGATCCTGACTCGACGAGCCCCATTTAAGTGAGTATTAGCCTTAGATTTCTAACCTTGGTCATATCCAAGCCCTTTTAGTTGGTATTAGACTTCAAATTTATGGGTAATATCCTTTTCCCCCAAACATGATTGAACTTGGTTTTTGGAGGGGATGTTAGCCTTGGATTTTCGGACAAATTGATCCTCACTCGACGAGCCCCATTTAAATGAGTATTATCCTTAGATTTCTAACCTTGGTCATATCCAAGCCCTTTTAGTTGGTATTAGACTTCAAATTTATGGGTAATATCCTTTTCCCCCAAACATGATTGAACTTGGTTTTTGGAGGGGGTGTTAGCCTTGGATTTTCGGACAAATTGATCCTGACTCGACGAGCCCCATTTAAATGAGTATTATCCTTAGATTTCTAACCTTGTTCATATCCAAGGCGTTTTAGTTGGTATTAGACTTCAAATAAATGGGTAATAGACTTTTCCGCCTAACATGATTGAACTTGGTTTTTGGAGGGGGTGTTACCCTTGGATTTTCGGACAAATTGATCCTGACTCGACGATCCCCATTTAAATGAGTATTAGCCTTAGATTTCTAAACTTGTTCATATCCAAGGCCTTTTAGTTGGTATTAGACTTCAAATAAATGGGTAATAGACTTTTCCCCCAAACATGATTGAACTTGGTTTTTGGAGGGGGTGTTAGCCTTGGATTTTCGGACAAATTGATCCTGACTCGACGAGCCCAATTTAAATGAGTATTAGGCTTAGATTTCTAACCTTGTTCATATCCAAACCCTTTTAGTTGGTATTAGACTTCAAATTTATGGGTTATAGGCTTTTCCCTCAAACATGATTGAACTTGGTTTTTGGAGGGGGTGTTACCCTTGGATTTTCGGACAAATTGATCCTGACTCGACGATCCCCATTTAAATGAGTATTAGCCTTAGATTTCTAAACTTGTTCATATCCAAGCCCTTTTAGTTTGTATTAGACTTCAAATTTATGGGTAATATCCTTTTCCCCCAAACATGATTGAACTTGGTTTTTGGAGGGGGTGTGAGGCTTGGATTTTCGGACAAATTTATCCTGACTCGACAAGCCCCATTTAAATGAGTATTATCCTTAGATTTCTATCCTTGGTCATATCCAAGCCCTTTTAGTTGGTATTAGACTTCAAATTTATGGGCAATAGACTTTTCCCCCAAATATGATTGAACTTGGTTTTTGGAGGGGGTGTTAGCCTTGGATTTTCGGACAAATTGATCCTGACTCGACGAGCCCCATTTAAATGAGTATTATCCTTAGATTTCTAACCTTGTTCATATCCAAGGCCTTTTAGTTGGTATTAGACTTCAAATAAATGGGTAATAGACTTTTCCCCCAAACATGATTGAACTTGGTTTTTGGAGGGGGTGTTAGCCTTGGATTTTCAGACAAATTGATCCTGACTCGACGAGCCCCATTTAAATGAGTATTATCCTTAGATTTCTAACCTTGTTCATATCCAAGGCCTTTTAGTTGGTATTAGACTTCAAATAAATGGGTAATAGACTTTTCCCCCAAACATGATTGAACTTGGTTTTTGGAGGGGGTGTTAGCCTTGGATTTTCAGACAAATTGATCCTGACTCGACGAGCCCCATTTAAGTGAGTATTATCCTTAGATTTCTAACCTTGTTCATATCCAAGGCCTTTTAGTTGGTATTAGACTTCAAATAAATGGGTAATAGACTTTTCCCCCAAACATGATTGAACTTGGTTTTTGGAGGGGGTGTTAGCCTTGGCTTTTCGGACAAATTGATCCTGACTCGACGAGCCCCATTTAAATGAGTATTATCCTTAGATTTCTAACCTTGTTCATATCCAAGGCCTTTTAGTTGGTATTAGACTTCAAATAAATGGGTAATAGACTTTTCCGCCAAACATGATTGAACTTGGTTTTTGGAGGGGGTGTTAGCCTTGGCTTTTCGGACAAATTTATCCTGACTCGACGAGGCCCATTTAAATGAGTATTATCCTTAGATTTCTAACCTTGTTCTTATCCAAGGCCTTTTAGTTGGTATTAGACTTCAAATAAATGGGTAATATCCTTTTCCCCCAAACATGATTGAACTTGGTTTTTGGAGGGGGTGTTAGCCTTGGATTTTCGGACAAATTGATCCTGACTCGACGAGCCCCATTTAAGTGAGTATTAGCCTTAGATTTCTAACCTTTTTCATATACAAGCCCTTTTAGTTGGTATTAGAAATTTATGGGTAATATCCTTTTCCCCCAAACATGATTGAACTTGATTTTTGGAGGGGGTGTTACCCTTGAATTTTCGAACAAATTGATCCTCACTCGACGAGCCCCATTTAAGTGAGTATTAGCCTTAGATTTCTAACCTTGGTCATATCCAAGCCCTTTTAGTTGGTATTAGACTTCAAATTTATGGGTAATATCCTTTACCCCCAAACATGATTGAACTTGGTTTTTGGAGGGGATGTTAGCCTTGGATTTTCGGACAAATTGATCCTGACTCGACGAGCCCCATTTAAATGAGTATTATCCTTAGATTTCTAACCTTGTTCATATCCAAGCCCTTTTAGATGGTATTAGACTACAAATTGATGGGTTATAGGCTTTTCCCCCAAACATGATTGAACTTGGTTTTTGGAAGGGGTGTTAGCCTTGGATTTTCGGACAAATTTGATCCTGACTCAACGAGCCCCATTTAAATGAGTATTAGGCTTAGATTTCTAACCTTGTTCATATCCAAGCCTTTTTAGATGGTATTAGACTACAAATTGATGGGTTATAGGCTTTTCCCCCAAACATGATTGAACTTGGTTTTTGGAGGGGGTGTTAGCCTTGGATTTTCGGACAAATTGATCCTGACTCGACGAGCCCCATTTAAATGAGTATTATCCTTAGATTTCTAACCTTGTTCATATCCAAGGCCTTTTAGTTGGTATTAGACTTCAAATAAATGGGTAATAGACTTTTCCCCCAAACATGATTGAACTTCATTTTTGGAGGGGTGTTAGCCTTAGAATTTTGGACAAATTGATCCTGCCTCGACGAGCCCCATTTAAATGAGTATTATACTTAGATTTATAACCTTGTTCATATCCAAGCCCTTTTAGTTGGTATTAGACTTCAAATTTATGGGCAATAGACTTTTCCCCCAAAGATGATTGAACTTGGTTTTTGGAGGGGGTGTTACTCTTGGATTTTCAGACAAATTGATCCTGACTCGACGAGCCCCATTTAAGTGAGTATTAGCCTTAGATTTCTAACCTTGGTCATATCCAAGCCCTTTTAGTTGGTATTAGACTTCAAATTTATGGGTAATATCCTTTTCCCCCAAACATGATTGAACTTGGTTTTTGGAGGGGATGTTAGCCTTGGATTTTCGGACAAATTGATCCTCACTCGACGAGCCCCATTTAAATGAGTATTATCCTTAGATTTCTAACCTTGGTCATATCCAAGCCCTTTTAGTTGGTATTAGACTTCAAATTTATGGGTAATATCCTTTTCCCCCAAACATGATTGAACTTGGTTTTTGGAGGGGGTGTTAGCCTTGGATTTTCGGACAAATTGATCCTGACTCGACGAGCCCCATTTAAATGAGTATTATCCTTAGATTTCTAACCTTGTTCATATCCAAGGCGTTTTAGTTGGTATTAGACTTCAAATAAATGGGTAATAGACTTTTCCGCCTAACATGATTGAACTTGGTTTTTGGAGGGGGTGTTAGCCTTGACTTTTCGGACAAATTTATCCTGACTCGACGAGGCCCATTTAAATTAGTATTATCCTTAGATTTCTAACTTTGGTCATATCCAAGCCCTTTTAGTTGGTATTAGACTTCAAATTTATGGGTAATATCCTTTTCCCCCAAACATGATTGAACTTGGTTTTTGGAGGGGGTGTTAGCCTTGGATTTTCGGACAAATTGATCCTGACTCGACGTGCCCCATTTAAATGAGTATTAGGCTTAGATTTCTAACCTTGTTCATATCCAAGCCGTTTTAGATGGTATTAGACTACAAATTGATGGGTTATAGGCTTTTCCCCCAAACATGATTGAACTTGGTTTTTGGAGGGGGTGTTAGCTTTGGATTTTCGGACAAATTGATCCTGACTCGACGAGCCCCATTTAAGTGAGTATTAGCTTTAGATTTCTAACCTTGGTCATATCCAAGCCCTTTTAGTTGGTATTAGACTTCAAATTTATGGGTAATATCCATTTCCCCCAAACATGATTGAACTTGGTTTTTGGAGGGGGTGTTAGCCTTGGATTTTCGGACAAATTGATCCTGACTCGACGAGCCCCATTTAAATGAGTATTAGGCTTAGATTTCTAACCTTGTTCATATCCAAGCCCTTTTAGATGGTATTAGACTACAAATTGATGGGTTATAGGCTTTTCCCCCAAACATGATTGAACTTGGTTTTTGGAGGGGGTGTTAGCCTTGGATTTTCGGACAAATTGATCCTGACTCGACGAGCCCCATTTAAGTGAGTATTAGCCTTAGATTTCTAACCTTGGTCATATCCAAGCCCTTTTAGTTGGTATTAGACTTCAAATTTATGGGTAATATCCTTTTCCCCCAAACATGATTGAACTTGGTTTTTGGAGGGGGTGTTAGCCTTGGATTTTCCGACAAATTGATCCTGACTCGACGAGCCCCATTTAAATGAGTATTATCCTTAGATTTCTAACCTTGTTCATATCCAAGGCCTTTTAGTTGGTATTAGACTTCAAATAAATGGGTAATAGACTTTTTCGCCAAACATGATTGAACTTGGTTTTTGGAGGGGGTGTTAGCCTTGGCTTTTCGGACAAATTTATCCTGACTCGACGAGGCCCATTTAAATGAGTATTATCCTTAGATTTCTAACCTTGGTCATATCCAAGCCCTTTTATTTGGTATTAGACTTCAAATTTATGGGTAATATCCTTTTCCCCCAAACTTGATTGAACTTGGTTTTTGGAGGGGGTGTTAGCCTTGGATTTTCGGACAAATTGATCCTGACTCGACGAGCCCCATTTAAATGAGTATTAGGCTTAGATTTCTAACCTTGTTCATATCCAAGCCCTTTTAGATGGTATTAGACTACAAATTGATGGGTTATAGGCTTTTCCCCCAAACATGATTGAACTTGGTTTTTGGAGGGGGTGTTAGCCTTGGATTTTCGGACAAATTGATCCTGACTCGACGAGCCCCATTTAAGTGAGTATTAGCCTTAGATTTCTAACCTTGGTCATATCCAAGCCCTTTTAGTTGGTATTAGAAATTTATGGGTAATATCCTTTTCCCCCAAACATGATTGAACTTGATTTTTGGAGGGGGTGTTACCCTTGAATTTTCGAACAAATTGATCCTGACTCGACGAGCCCCATTTAAGTGAGTATTAGCCTTAGATTTCTAACCTTGGTCATATCCAAGCCCTTTTAGTTGGCATTAGACTTCAAATTTATGGGTAATATCCTTTACCCCCAAACATGATTGAACTTGGTTTTTGGAGGGGATGTTAGCCTTGGATTTTCGGACAAATTGATCCTCACTCGACGAGCCCCATTTAAATGAGTAATATCCTTAGATTTCTAACCTTGTTCATATCAAAGGCCTTTTAGTTGGTATTAGACTTCAAATTTATGGGTAATATCCTTTTCCCCCAAACATGATTGAACTTGGTTTTTGGAGGGGGTGTTAGCCTTGGATTTTCGGACAAATTGATCCTGACTCGACGAGCCCCATTTAAATGAGTATTATCCTTAGATTTCTAACCTTGTTCATATCCAAGGCCTTTTAGTTGGTATTAGACTTCAAATAAATGGGTAATAGACTTTTCCGCCAAACATGATTGAACTTGGTTTTTGGAGGGGGTGTTAGCCTTGGCTTTTCGGACAAATTTATCCTGACTCGACGAGGCCCATTTAAATGAGTATTATCCTTAGATTTCTAACCTTGGTCATATCCAAGCCCTTTTATTTGGTATTAGACTTCAAATTTATGGGTAATATCCTTTTCCCCCAAACATGATTGAACTTGGTTTTTGGAGGGGGTGTTAGCTTTGGATTTTCGGACAAATTGATCCTGACTCGACGAGCCCCATTTAAATGAGTATTAGGCTTAGATTTCTAACCTTGTTCATATCCAAGCCCTTTTAGATGGTATTAGACTACAAATTGATGGGTTATAGGCTTTTCCCCCAAACATGATTGAACTTGGTTTTTGGAGGGGGTGTTAGCCTTGGATTTTCGGACAAATTGATCCTGACTCGACGAGCCCCATTTAAGTGAGTATTAGCCTTAGATTTCTAACCTTGGTCATATCCAAGCCCTTTTAGTTGGTATTAGAAATTTATGGGTAATATCCTTTTCCCCCAAACATGATTGAACTTGATTTTTGGAGGGGGTGTTACCCTTGAATTTTCGAACAAATTGATCCTGACTCGACGAGCCCCATTTAAGTGAGTATTAGCCTTAGATTTCTAACCTTGGTCATATCCAAGGCCTTTTAGTTGGTATTAGACTTCAAATTTATGGGTAATATCCTTTTCCCCCAAACATGATTGAACTTGGTTTTTGGAGGGGGTGTTAGCCTTGGATTTTCGAACAAATTGATCCTGACTCGACGAGCCCCATTTAAATGAGTATTATCCTTAGATTTCTAACCTTGTTCATATCCAAGCCCTTTTAGATGGTATTAGACTACAAATTGATGGGTTATAGGCTTTTCCCCCAAACTTGATTGAACTTGGTTTTTGGAGGGGGTGTTACCCTTGGATTTTCGGACAAATTGATCCTGACTCGATGATCCCCATTTAAATGAGTATTAGCCTTAGATTTCTAAACTTGTTCATATCCAAGCCCTTTTAGTTTCTATTAGACTTCAAATTTATGGGTAATATCCTTTTCCCCCAAACATGATTGAACTTGGTTTTTGGAGGGGGTGTTAGCCTTGGATTTTCGGACAAATTGATCCTGACTCGACGAGCCCCATTTAAGTGAGTATTAGCCTTAGATTTCTAACCTTGGTCATATCCAAGCCCTTTTAGTTGGTATTAGAAATTTATGGGTAATATCCTTTTCCCCCAAACATGATTGAACTTGATTTTTGGAGGGGGTGTTACCCTTGAATTTTCGAACAAATTGATCCTGACTCGACGAGCCCCATTTAAGTGAGTATTAGCCTTAGATTTCTAACCTTGGTCATATCCAAGGCCTTTTAGTTGGTATTAGACTTCAAATTTATGGGTAATATCCTTTTCCCCCAAACATGATTGAACTTGGTTTTTGGAGGGGATGTTAGCCTTGGATTTTCGGACAAATTGATCCTCACTCGACGAGCCCCATTTAAATGAGTATTATCCTTAGATTTCTAACCTTGTTCATATCCAAGCCCTTTTAGTTGGTATTAGAAATTTATGGGTAATATCCTTTTCCCCCAAACATGATTGAACTTGGTTTTTGGAGGGGGTGTTAGCCTTGGATTTTCGGACAAATTGATCCTGACTCGACGAGCCCCATTTAAATGAGTATTATCCTTAGATTTCTAACCTTGTTCATATCCAAGGCCTTTTAGTTGGTATTAGACTTCAAATAAATGGGTAATAGACTTTTCCGCCAAACATGATTGAACTTGGTTTTTGGAGGGGGTGTTAGCCTTGGCTTTTCGGACAAATTTATCCTGACTCGACGAGGCCCATTTAAATGAGTATTATCGTTAGATTTCTAACCTTGGTCATATCCAAGCCCTTTTATTTGGTATTAGACTTCAAATTTATGGGTAATATCCTTTTCCCCCAAACATGATTGAACTTGGTTTTTGGAGGGGGTGTTAGCCTTGGATTTTCGGACAAATTGATCCTGACTCGACGAGCCCCATTTAAGTGAGTATTAGCCTTAGATTTCTAACCTTGGTCATATCCAAGCCCTTTTAGTTGGTATTAGAAATTTATGGGTAATATCCTTTTCCCCCAAACATGATTGAACTTGATTTTTGGAGGGGGTGTTACCCTTGAATTTTCGAACAAATTGATCCTCACTCGACGAGCCCCATTTAAGTGAGTATTAGCCTTAGATTTCTAACCTTGGTCATATCCAAGCCCTTTTAGTTGGTATTAGACTTCAAATTTATGGGTAATATCCTTTACCCCCAAACATGATTGAACTTGGTTTTTGGAGGGGATGTTAGCCTTGGATTTTCGGACAAATTGATCCTGACTCGACGAGCCCCATTTAAATGAGTATTATCCTTAGATTTCTAACCTTGTTCATATCCAAGCCCTTTTAGATGGTATTAGACTACAAATTGATGGGTTATAGGCTTTTCCCCCAAACATGATTGAACTTGGTTTTTGGAAGGGGTGTTAGCCTTGGATTTTCGGACAAATTTGATCCTGACTCAACGAGCCCCATTTAAATGAGTATTAGGCTTAGATTTCTAACCTTGTTCATATCCAAGCCTTTTTAGATGGTATTAGACTACAAATTGATGGGTTATAGGCTTTTCCCCCAAACATGATTGAACTTGGTTTTTGGAGGGGGTGTTAGCCTTGGATTTTCGGACAAATTGATCCTGACTCGACGAGCCCCATTTAAATGAGTATTATCCTTAGATTTCTAACCTTGTTCATATCCAAGGCCTTTTAGTTGGTATTAGACTTCAAATAAATGGGTAATAGACTTTTCCCCCAAACATGATTGAACTTCATTTTTGGAGGGGTGTTAGCCTTAGAATTTTGGACAAATTGATCCTGCCTCGACGAGCCCCATTTAAATGAGTATTATACTTAGATTTATAACCTTGTTCATATCCAAGCCCTTTTAGTTGGTATTAGACTTCAAATTTATGGGCAATAGACTTTTCCCCCAAAGATGATTGAACTTGGTTTTTGGAGGGGGTGTTACTCTTGGATTTTCAGACAAATTGATCCTGACTCGACGAGCCCCATTTAAGTGAGTATTAGCCTTAGATTTCTAACCTTGGTCATATCCAAGCCCTTTTAGTTGGTATTAGACTTCAAATTTATGGGTAATATCCTTTTCCCCCAAACATGATTGAACTTGGTTTTTGGAGGGGATGTTAGCCTTGGATTTTCGGACAAATTGATCCTCACTCGACGAGCCCCATTTAAATGAGTATTATCCTTAGATTTCTAACCTTGGTCATATCCAAGCCCTTTTAGTTGGTATTAGACTTCAAATTTATGGGTAATATCCTTTTCCCCCAAACATGATTGAACTTGGTTTTTGGAGGGGGTGTTAGCCTTGGATTTTCGGACAAATTGATCCTGACTCGACGAGCCCCATTTAAATGAGTATTATCCTTAGATTTCTAACCTTGTTCATATCCAAGGCGTTTTAGTTGGTATTAGACTTCAAATAAATGGGTAATAGACTTTTCCGCCTAACATGATTGAACTTGGTTTTTGGAGGGGGTGTTAGCCTTGACTTTTCGGACAAATTTATCCTGACTCGACGAGGCCCATTTAAATTAGTATTATCCTTAGATTTCTAACTTTGGTCATATCCAAGCCCTTTTAGTTGGTATTAGACTTCAAATTTATGGGTAATATCCTTTTCCCCCAAACATGATTGAACTTGGTTTTTGGAGGGGGTGTTAGCCTTGGATTTTCGGACAAATTGATCCTGACTCGACGTGCCCCATTTAAATGAGTATTAGGCTTAGATTTCTAACCTTGTTCATATCCAAGCCGTTTTAGATGGTATTAGACTACAAATTGATGGGTTATAGGCTTTTCCCCCAAACATGATTGAACTTGGTTTTTGGAGGGGGTGTTAGCTTTGGATTTTCGGACAAATTGATCCTGACTCGACGAGCCCCATTTAAGTGAGTATTAGCTTTAGATTTCTAACCTTGGTCATATCCAAGCCCTTTTAGTTGGTATTAGACTTCAAATTTATGGGTAATATCCATTTCCCCCAAACATGATTGAACTTGGTTTTTGGAGGGGGTGTTAGCCTTGGATTTTCGGACAAATTGATCCTGACTCGACGAGCCCCATTTAAATGAGTATTAGGCTTAGATTTCTAACCTTGTTCATATCCAAGCCCTTTTAGATGGTATTAGACTACAAATTGATGGGTTATAGGCTTTTCCCCCAAACATGATTGAACTTGGTTTTTGGAGGGGGTGTTAGCCTTGGATTTTCGGACAAATTGATCCTGACTCGACGAGCCCCATTTAAGTGAGTATTAGCCTTATATTTCTAACCTTGGTCATATCCAAGCCCTTTTAGTTGGTATTAGACTTCAAATTTATGGGTAATATCCTTTTCCCCCAAACATGATTGAACTTGGTTTTTGGAGGGGGTGTTAGCCTTGGATTTTCCGACAAATTGATCCTGACTCGACGAGCCCCATTTAAATGAGTATTATCCTTAGATTTCTAACCTTGTTCATATCCAAGGCCTTTTAGTTGGTATTAGACTTCAAATAAATGGGTAATAGACTTTTTCGCCAAACATGATTGAACTTGGTTTTTGGAGGGGGTGTTAGCCTTGGCTTTTCGGACAAATTTATCCTGACTCGACGAGGCCCATTTAAATGAGTATTATCCTTAGATTTCTAACCTTGGTCATATCCAAGCCCTTTTATTTGGTATTAGACTTCAAATTTATGGGTAATATCCTTTTCCCCCAAACATGATTGAACTTGGTTTTTGGAGGGGGTGTTAGCCTTGGATTTTCGGACAAATTGATCCTGACTCGACGAGCCCCATTTAAATGAGTATTAGGCTTAGATTTCTAACCTTGTTCATATCCAAGCCCTTTTAGATGGTATTAGACTACAAATTGATGGGTTATAGGCTTTTCCCCCAAACATGATTGAACTTGGTTTTTGGAGGGGGTGTTAGCCTTGGATTTTCGGACAAATTGATCCTGACTCGACGAGCCCCATTTAAGTGAGTATTAGCCTTAGATTTCTAACCTTGGTCATATCCAAGCCCTTTTAGTTGGTATTAGAAATTTATGGGTAATATCCTTTTCCCCCAAACATGATTGAACTTGATTTTTGGAGGGGGTGTTACCCTTGAATTTTCGAACAAATTGATCCTGACTCGACGAGCCCCATTTAAGTGAGTATTAGCCTTAGATTTCTAACCTTGGTCATATCCAAGCCCTTTTAGTTGGCATTAGACTTCAAATTTATGGGTAATATCCTTTACCCCCAAACATGATTGAACTTGGTTTTTGGAGGGGATGTTAGCCTTGGATTTTCGGACAAATTGATCCTCACTCGACGAGCCCCATTTAAATGAGTAATATCCTTAGATTTCTAACCTTGTTCATATCAAAGGCCTTTTAGTTGGTATTAGACTTCAAATTTATGGGTAATATCCTTTTCCCCCAAACATGATTGAACTTGGTTTTTGGAGGGGGTGTTAGCCTTGGATTTTCGGACAAATTGATCCTGACTCGACGAGCCCCATTTAAATGAGTATTATCCTTAGATTTCTAACCTTGTTCATATCCAAGGCCTTTTAGTTGGTATTAGACTTCAAATAAATGGGTAATAGACTTTTCCGCCAAACATGATTGAACTTGGTTTTTGGAGGGGGTGTTAGCCTTGGCTTTTCGGACAAATTTATCCTGACTCGACGAGGCCCATTTAAATGAGTATTATCCTTAGATTTCTAACCTTGGTCATATCCAAGCCCTTTTATTTGGTATTAGACTTCAAATTTATGGGTAATATCCTTTTCCCCCAAACATGATTGAACTTGGTTTTTGGAGGGGGTGTTAGCTTTGGATTTTCGGACAAATTGATCCTGACTCGACGAGCCCCATTTAAATGAGTATTAGGCTTAGATTTCTAACCTTGTTCATATCCAAGCCCTTTTAGATGGTATTAGACTACAAATTGATGGGTTATAGGCTTTTCCCCCAAACATGATTGAACTTGGTTTTTGGAGGGGGTGTTAGCCTTGGATTTTCGGACAAATTGATCCTGACTCGACGAGCCCCATTTAAGTGAGTATTAGCCTTAGATTTCTAACCTTGGTCATATCCAAGCCCTTTTAGTTGGTATTAGAAATTTATGGGTAATATCCTTTTCCCCCAAACATGATTGAACTTGATTTTTGGAGGGGGTGTTACCCTTGAATTTTCGAACAAATTGATCCTGACTCGACGAGCCCCATTTAAGTGAGTATTAGCCTTAGATTTCTAACCTTGGTCATATCCAAGGCCTTTTAGTTGGTATTAGACTTCAAATTTATGGGTAATATCCTTTTCCCCCAAACATGATTGAACTTGGTTTTTGGAGGGGGTGTTAGCCTTGGATTTTCGAACAAATTGATCCTGACTCGACGAGCCCCATTTAAATGAGTATTATCCTTAGATTTCTAACCTTGTTCATATCCAAGCCCTTTTAGATGGTATTAGACTACAAATTGATGGGTTATAGGCTTTTCCCCCAAACATGATTGAACTTGGTTTTTGGAGGGGGTGTTACCCTTGGATTTTCGGACAAATTGATCCTGACTCGATGATCCCCATTTAAATGAGTATTAGCCTTAGATTTCTAAACTTGTTCATATCCAAGCCCTTTTAGTTTCTATTAGACTTCAAATTTATGGGTAATATCCTTTTCCCCCAAACATGATTGAACTTGGTTTTTGGAGGGGGTGTTAGCCTTGGATTTTCGGACAAATTGATCCTGACTCGACGAGCCCCATTTAAGTGAGTATTAGCCTTAGATTTCTAACCTTGGTCATATCCAAGCCCTTTTAGTTGGTATTAGAAATTTATGGGTAATATCCTTTTCCCCCAAACATGATTGAACTTGATTTTTGGAGGGGGTGTTACCCTTGAATTTTCGAACAAATTGATCCTGACTCGACAAGCCCCATTTAAGTGAGTATTAGCCTTAGATTTCTAACCTTGGTCATATCCAAGGCCTTTTAGTTGGTATTAGACTTCAAATTTATGGGTAATATCCTTTTCCCCCAAACATGATTGAACTTGGTTTTTGGAGGGGATGTTAGCCTTGGATTTTCGGACAAATTGATCCTCACTCGACGAGCCCCATTTAAATGAGTATTATCCTTAGATTTCTAACCTTGTTCATATCCAAGCCCTTTTAGTTGGTATTAGAAATTTATGGGTAATATCCTTTTCCCCCAAACATGATTGAACTTGGTTTTTGGAGGGGGTGTTAGCCTTGGATTTTCGGACAAATTGATCCTGACTCGACGAGCCCCATTTAAATGAGTATTATCCTTAGATTTCTAACCTTGTTCATATCCAAGGCCTTTTAGTTGGTATTAGACTTCAAATAAATGGGTAATAGACTTTTCCGCCAAACATGATTGAACTTGGTTTTTGGAGGGGGTGTTAGCCTTGGATTTTCGGACAAATTGATCCTGACTCGACGAGCCCCATTTAAATGAGTATTATCCTTAGATTTCTAACCTTGTTCATATCCAAGGCCTTTTAGTTGGTATTAGACTTCAAATAAATGGGTAATAGACTTTTCCCCCAAACATGATTGAACTTGGTTTTTGGAGGGGGTGTTAGCCTTGGATTTTCGGACAAATTGATCCTGACTCAACGAGCCCCATTTAAATGAGTATTAGGCTTAGATTTCTAACCTTGTTCATATCCAAACCCTTTTAGATGGTATTAGACTTCAAATTTATGGGTTATCGGCTTTTCCCCCAAACATGATTGAACTTGGTTTTTGGAGGGGGTGTTACCCTTGGATTTTCGGACAAATTGATCCTGACTCGACGATCCCCATTTAAATGAGTATTAGCCTTGGATTTCTAAACTTGTTCATATCCAAGCCCTTTTAGTTTCTATTAGACTTCAAATTTATGGGTAATATCCTTTTCCCCCAAACATGATTGAACTTGGTTTTTGGAGGGGGTGTTAGCCTTGGATTTTCGGACAAATTGATCCTGACTCGACGAGCCCCATTTAAGTGAGTATTAGCCTTAGATTTCTAACCTTGGTCATATCCAAGCCCTTTTAGTTGGTATTAGAAATTTATGGGTAATATCCTTTTCCCCCAAACATGATTGAACTTGATTTTTGGAGGGGGTGTTACCCTTGAATTTTCGAACAAATTGATCCTGACTCGACGAGCCCCATTTAAGTGAGTATTAGCCTTAGATTTCTAACCTTGGTCATATCCAAGGCCTTTTAGTTGGTATTAGACTTCAAATTTATGGGTAATATCCTTTTCCCCCAAACATGATTGAACTTGGTTTTTGGAGGGGATGTTAGCCTTGGATTTTCGGACAAATTGATCCTCACTCGACGAGCCCCATTTAAATGAGTATTATCCTTAGATTTCTAACCTTGTTCATATCCAAGCCCTTTTAGTTGGTATTAGAAATTTATGGGTAATATCCTTTTCCCCCAAACATGATTGAACTTGGTTTTTGGAGGGGGTGTTAGCCTTGGATTTTCGGACAAATTGATCCTGACTCGACGAGCCCCATTTAAATGAGTATTATCCTTAGATTTCTAACCTTGTTCATATCCAAGGCCTTTTAGTTGGTATTAGACTTCAAATAAATGGGTAATAGACTTTTCCGCCAAACATGATTGAACTTGGTTTTTGGAGGGGGTGTTAGCCTTGGCTTTTCGGACAAATTTATCCTGACTCGACGAGGCCCATTTAAATGAGTATTATCGTTAGATTTCTAACCTTGGTCATATCCAAGCCCTTTTATTTGGTATTAGACTTCAAATTTATGGGTAATATCCTTTTCCCCCAAACATGATTGAACTTGGTTTTTGGAGGGGGTGTTAGCCTTGGATTTTCGGACAAATTGATCCTGACTCGACGAGCCCCATTTAAATGAGTATTAGGCTTAGATTTCTAACCTTGGTCATATCCAAGCCCTTTTAGTTGGTATTAGAAATTTATGGGTAATATCCTTTTCCCCCAAACATGATTGAACTTGATTTTTGGAGGGGGTGTTACCCTTGAATTTTCGAACAAATTGATCCTGACTCGACGAGCCCCATTTAAGTGAGTATTAGCCTTAGATTTCTAACCTTGGTCATATCCAAGCCCTTTTAGTTGGTATTAGACTTCAAATTTATGGGTAATATCCTTTACCCCCAAACATGATTGAACTTGGTTTTTGGAGGGGATGTTAGCCTTGGATTTTCGGACAAATTGATCCTCACTCGACGAGCCCCATTTAAATGAGTATTATCCTTAGATTTCTAACCTTGTTCATATCCAAGGCCTTTTAGTTGGTATTAGACTTCAAATTTATGGGTAATATCCTTTTCCCCCAAACATGATTGAACTTGGTTTTTGGAGGGGGTGTTAGCCTTGGATTTTCGGACAAATTGATCCTGACTCGACGAGCCCCATTTAAATGAGTATTATCCTTAGATTTCTAACCTTGTTCATATCCAAGGCCTTTTAGTTGGTATTAGAGTTCAAATAAATGGGTAATAGACTTTTCCGCCAAACATGATTGAACTTGGTTTTTGGAGGGGGTGTTAGCCTTGGCTTTTCGGACAAATTTATCCTGACTCGACGAGGCCCATTTAAATGAGTATTATCCTTAGATTTCTAACCTTGGTCATATCCAAGCCCTTTTATTTGGTATTAGACTTCAAATTTATGGGTAATATCCTTTTCCCCCAAACATGATTGAACTTGGTTTTTGGAGGGGGTGTTAGCCTTGGATTTTCGGACAAATTGATCCTGACACGACGAGCCCCATTTAAATGAGTATTAGGCTTAGATTTCTAACCTTGTTCATATCCTAGCCCTTTTAGATGGTATTAGACTACAAATTGATGGGTTATAGGCTTTACCCCCAAACATGATTGAACTTGGTTTTTTGAGGGGGTGTTAGCCTTGGATTTTCGGACAAATTGATCCTGACTTGACGAGCCCCATTTAAGTGAGTATTAGCCTTAGATTTCTAACCTTGGTCATATCCAAGCCCTTGTTGTTGGTATTAGAAATTTATGGGTAATATCCTTTTCCCCCAAACATGATTGAACTTGGTTTTTGGAGGGGGTGTTAGCCTTGGATTTTCGGACAAATTGATCCTGACTCGACGAGCCCCATTTAAATGAGTATTAGGCTTAGATTTCTAACCTTGTTCATATCCAAGCCCTTTTAGATGGTATTAGACTACAAATTGATGGGTTATAGGCTTTTCCCACAAACATGATTGAACTTGATTTTTGGAGGGGGTGTTACCCTTGAATTTTCGAACAAATTGATCCTGACTCGACGAGCCCCATTTAAGTGAGTATTAGCCTTAGATTTCTAACCTTGGTCATATCCAAGCCCTTTTAGTTGGTATTAGACTTCAAATTTATGGGTAATATCCTTTTCCCCCAAACATGATTGAACTTGGTTTTTGGAGGGGATGTTAGCCTTGGATTTTCGGACAAATTGATCCTCACCCGACGAGCCCCATTTAAATGAGTATTATCCTTAGATTTCTAACCTTGTTCATATCCAAGGCCTTTTAGTTGGTATTAGACTTCAAATTTATGGGTAATATCCTTTTCCCCCAAACATGATTGAACTTGGTTTTTGGAGGGGGTGTTAGCCTTGGCTTTTCGGACAAATTTATCCTGACTCGACGAGGCCCATTTAAATGAGTATTATCGTTAGATCTCTAACCTTGGTCATATCCAAGCCCTTTTATTTGGTATTAGACTTCAAATTTATGGGTAATATCCTTTTCCTCCAAACATGATTGAACTTGGTTTTTGGAGGGGGTGTTAGCCTTGGATTTTCGGACAAATTGATCCTGACTCGACGAGCCCCATTTAAATGAGTATTAGGCTTAGATTTCTAACCTTGGTCATATCCAAGCCCTTTTAGTTGGTATTAGAAATTTATGGGTAATATCCTTTTCCCCCAAACATGATTGAACTTGATTTTTGGAGGGGGTGTTACCCTTGAATTTTCGAACAAATTGATCCTGACTCGACGAGCCCCATTTAAGTGAGTATTAGCCTTAGATTTCTAACCTTGGTCATATCCAAGTCCTTTTAGTTGGTATTAGACTTCAAATTTATGGGTAATATCCTTTACCCCCAAACATGATTGAACTTGGTTTTTGGAGGGGATGTTAGCCTTGGATTTTCGGACAAATTGATCCTCACTCGACGAGCCCCATTTAAATGAGTATTATCCTTAGATTTCTAACCTTGTTCATATCCAAGGCCTTTTAGTTGGTATTAGACTTCAAATTTATGGGTAATATCCTTTTCCCCCAAACATGATTGAACTTGGTTTTTGGAGGGGGTGTTAGTCTTGGAATTTTGGACAAATTGATCCTGACTCGACGAGCCCCATTTAAATGAGTATTATACTTAGATTTATAACCTTGTTCATATCCAAGCCCTTTTAGTTGGTATTAGACTTCAAATTTATGGGCAATAGACTTTTCCCCCAAATATGATTGAACTTGGTTTTTGGAGGGGGTGTTAGCCTTGGATTTTCAGACAAATTGATCCTGACTCGACGAGCCCCATTTAAATGAGTATTATCCTTAGATTTCTAACCTTGTTCATATCCAAGGCCTTTTAGTTGGTATTAGACTTCAAATAAATGGGTAATAGACTTTTCCCCCAAACATGATTGAACTTGGTTTTTGGAGGGGGTGTTAGCCTTGGATTTTCGGACAAATTGATCCTGACTCAACGAGCCCCATTTAAATGAGTATTAGGCTTAGATTTCTAACCTTGTTCATATCCAAACCCTTTTAGATGGTATTAGACTTCAAATTTATGGGTTATAGGCTTTTCCCCCAAACATGATTGAACTTGGTTTTTGGAGGAGGTGTTACCCTTGGATTTTCGGACAAATTGATCCTGACTCGACGATCCCCATTTAAATGAGTATTAGCCTTAGATTTCTAAACTTGTTCATATCCAAGCCCTTTTAGTTTGTATTAGACTTCAAATTTATGGGTAATATCCTTTTCCCCCAAACATGATTGAACTTGGTTTTTGGAGGGGATGTTAGCCTTGGATTTTCGGACAAATTGATCCTCACTCGACGAGCCCCATTTAAATGAGTATTATCCTTAGATTTCTAACCTTGTTCATATCCAAGGCCTTTTAGTTGGTATTAGACTTCAAATTTATGGGTAATATCCTTTTCCCCCAAACATGATTGAACTTGGTTTTTGGAGGGGGTGTTAGCCTTGGATTTTCGGACAAATTGATCCTGACTCGACGAGCCCCATTTAAATGAGTATTATCCTTAGATTTCTAACTTTGTTCATATCCAAGGCCTTTTAGTTGGTATTAGACTTCAAATAAATGGGTAATAGACTTTTCCGCCAAACATGATTGAACTTGGTTTTTGGAGGGGGTGTTAGCCTTGGCTTTTCGGACAAATTTATCCTGACTCGACGAGGCCCATTTAAATGAGTATTATCCTTAGATTTCTAACCTTGGTCATATCCAAGCCCTTTTAGTTGGTATTAGACTTCAAATTTATGGGTAATATCCTTTTCCCCCAAACATGATTGAACTTGGTTTTTGGAGGGGGTGTTAGCCTTGGATTTTCGGACAAATTGATCCTGACTCGACGAGCCCCATTTAAATGAGTATTAGGCTTAGATTTCTAACCTTGTTCATATCCAAGCCCTTTTAGATGGTATTAGACTTCAAATAAATGGGTAATAGACTTTTCCCCCAAACATGATTGAACTTGGTTTTTGGAGGGGGTGTTAGCCTTGGATTTTCAGACAAATTGATCCTGACTCGACGAGCCCCATTTAAATGAGTATTATCCTTAGATTTCTAACCTTGTTCATATCCAAGGCCTTTTAGTTGGTATTAGACTTCAAATAAATGGGTAATAGACTTTTCCCCCAAACATGATTGAACTTGGATTTTGGAGGGGGTGTTAGCCTTGGATTTTCGGACAAATTGATCCTGACTCAACGAGCCCCATTTAAATGAGTATTAGGCTTAGATTTCTAACCTTGTTCATATCCAAACCCTTTTAGATGGTATTAGACTTCAAATTTATGGGTTATAGGCTTTTCCCCCAAACATGATTGAACTTGGTTTTTGGAGGAGGTGTTACCCTTGGATTTTCGGACAAATTGATCCTGACTCGACGATCCCCATTTAAATGAGTATTAGCCTTAGATTTCTAAACTTGTTCATATCCAAGCCCTTTTAGTTTGTATTAGACTTCAAATTTATGGGTAATATCCTTTTCCCCCAAACATGATTGAACTTGGTTTTTGGAGGGGGTGTTAGCCTTGGATTTTCGGTCAAATTGATCCTGACTCGACGATCCCCATTTAAATGAGTATTAGGCTTAGATTTCTAACCTTGTTCATATCCAAGCCCTTTTAGATGGTATTAGACTTCAAATAAATGGGTAATAGACTTTTCCCCCAAACATGATTGAACTTGGTTTTTGGAGGGGGTGTTAGTCTTGGAATTTTGGACAAATTGATCCTGACTCGACGAGCCCCATTTAAATGAGTATTATACTTAGATTTATAACCTTGTTCATATCCAAGCCCTTTTAGTTGGTATTAGACTTCAAATTTATGGGTAATATCCTTTTCCCCCAAACATGATTGAACTTGGTTTTTGGAGGGGGTGTTAGCCTTGGATTTTCGGACAAATTGATCCTGACTCGACGAGCCCCATTTAAATGAGTATTATCCTTAGATTTCTAACTTTGTTCATATCCAAGGCCTTTTAGTTGGTATTAGACTTCAAATAAATGGGTAATAGACTTTTCCGCCAAACATGATTGAACTTGGTTTTTGGAGGGGGTGTTAGCCTTGGCTTTTCGGACAAATTTATCCTGACTCGACGAGGCCCATTTAAATGAGTATTATCCTTAGATTTCTAACCTTGGTCATATCCAAGCCCTTTTAGTTGGTATTAGACTTCAAATTTATGGGTAATATCCTTTTCCCCCAAACATGATTGAACTTGGTTTTTGGAGGGGGTGTTAGCCTTGGATTTTCGGACAAATTGATCCTGACTCGACGAGCCCCATTTAAATGAGTATTAGGCTTAGATTTCTAACCTTGTTCATATCCAAGCCCTTTTAGATGGTATTAGACTTCAAATAAATGGGTAATAGACTTTTCCCCCAAACATGATTGAACTTGGTTTTTGGAGGGGGTGTTAGTCTTGGAATTTTGGACAAATTGATCCTGACTCGACGAGCCCCATTTAAATGAGTATTATAATTAGATTTATAACCTTATTCATATCCAAGCCCTTTTAGTTGGTATTAGACTTCAAATTTATGGGCAATAGACTTTTCCCCCAAATATGATTGAACTTGGTTTTTGGAGGGGGTGTTAGCCTTGGATTTTCAGACAAATTGATCCTGACTCGACGAGCCCCATTTAAATGAGTATTATCCTTAGATTTCTAACCTTGTTCATATCCAAGGCCTTTTAGTTGGTATTAGACTTCAAATAAATGGGTAATAGACTTTTCCCCCAAACATGATTGAACTTGGTTTTTGGAGGGGGTGTTAGCCTTGGATTTTCGGACAAATTGATCCTGACTCAACGAGCCCCATTTAAATGAGTATTAGGCTTAGATTTCTAACCTTGTTCATATCCAAACCCTTTTAGATGGTATTAGACTTCAAATTTATGGGTTATAGGCTTTTCCCCCAAACATGATTGAACTTGGTTTTTGGAGGAGGTGTTACCCTTGGATTTTTGGACAAATTGATCCTGACTCGACGATCCCCATTTAAATGAGTATTAGCCTTAGATTTCTAAACTTGTTCATATCCAAGCCCTTTTAGTTTGTATTAGACTTCAAATTTATGGGTAATATCCTTTTCCCCCAAACATGATTGAACTTGGTTTTTGGAGGGGGTGCTAGCCTTGGATTTTCGGACAAATTGATCCTGACTCAACGAGCCCCATTTAAATGAGTATTATCCTTAGATTACTAACCTTGTTCATATCCAAGGCCTTTTAGTTGGTATTAGACTTCAAATAAATGGGTAATAGACTTTTCCCCCAAACATGATTGAACTTGGTTTTTGGAGGGGGTGTTAGCCTTGGATTTTCGGACAAATTGATCCTAACTCAACGAGCCCCATTTAAATGAGTATTAGGCTTAGATTTCTAACCTTGTTCATATCCAAGCCTTTTTAGATGGTATTAGACTTCAAATTTATGGGTTATAGGCTTTTCCCCCAAACATGATTGAACTTGGATTTTGGAGGGGGTGTTAGCATTGGATTTTCGGACAAATTGATCCTGACTCGACGTGCCCCATTTAAATGAGTATTAGGCTTAGATTTCTAACCTTGTTCATATCCAAGCCCTTTTAGATGGTATTAGACTACAAATTGATGGGTTATAGGCTTTTCCCCCAAACATGATTGAACTTGGTTTTTGGAGGGGGTGTTAGCCTTGGATTTTCGGACAAATTGATCCTGACTCGACGAGCCCCATTTAAATGAGTATTATCCTTAGATTTCTAACCTTGTTCATATCCAAGGCCTTTTAGTTGGTATTAGACTTCAAATAAATGGGTAATAGACTTTTCCCCCAAACATGATTGAACTTGGTTTTTGGAGGGGGTTTTAGTCTTGGAATTTTGGACAAATTGATCCTGACTCGACGAACCCCATTTAAATGAGTATTATACTTAGATTTATAACCTTGTTCATATCCAAGCCCTTTTAGTTGGTATTAGACTTCAAATTTATGGGCAATAGACTTTTCCCCCAAAGATGATTGAACTTGGTTTTTGGAGGGGGTGTTACTCTTGGATTTTCGGACAAATTGATCCTGACTCGACGAGCCCCATTTAAGTGAGTATTAGCCTTAGATTTCTAACCTTGGTCATATCCAAGCCCTTTTAGTTGGTATTAGACTTCAAATTTATGGGTAATATCCTTTTCCCCAAAACATGATTGAACTTGGTTTTTGGAGGGGGTGTTAGACTTGGATTTTCGAACAAATTGATCCTGACTCGACGAGCCCCATTTAAATGAGTATTATCCTTAGATTACTAACCTTGTTCATATCCAAGGCCTTTTATTTGGTATTAGACTTCAAATAAATGGGTAATAGACTTTTCCCCTAAACATGATTGAACTTGGTTTTTGGAGGGGGTGTTAGCCTTGGATTTTCGGACAAATTGATCCTGACTCAACGAGCCCCATTTAAATGAGTATTATCCTTAGATTACTAACCTTGTTCATATCCAAGGCCTTTTATTTGGTATTAGACTTCAAATAAATGGGTAATAGGCTTTTCCCCCAAACATGATTGAACTTGGTTTTTGGAGGGGGTGTTAGCCTTGTATTTTCGGACAAATTGATCCTGACTCAACGAGCCCCATTTAAATGAGTATTATCCTTAGATTTCTAACCCTGTTCATATCCAAGGCCTTTTAGTTGGTATTAGACTTCAAATAAATGGGTAATAGAGTTTTCCCCCAAACATGATTGAACTTGGTTTTTGGAGGTGGTGTTAGCCTTAGAATTCTGGACAAATTGATCCTGACTCGACGAGCCCCATTTAAATGAGTATTATACTTAGATTTATAACCTTGTTTATATCCAAGCCCTTTTAGTTGGTATTAGACTTCAAATTTATGGGCAATAGACTTTTCCCCCAAATATGATTGAACTTGGTTTTTGGAGGGGGTGTTAGCCTTGGATTTTCGGAAAATTGATCCTGACTCGACGAGCCCCATTTAAATGAGTATTATCCTTAGATTTCTAACCTTGTTCATATCCAAGGCCTTTTAGTTGGTATTAGACTTCAAATAAATGGGTAATAGACTTTTCCCCCAAACATGATTGAACTTGGTTTTTGGAGGGGGTGTTAGCCTTGGATTTTCGGACAAATTGATCCTGACTCAACGAGCCCCATTTAAATGAGTATTAGGCTTAGATTTCTAACCTTGTTCATATCCAAGCCTTTTTAGATGGTATTAGACTTCAAATTTATGGGTTATAGGCTTTTCCCCCAAACATGATTGAACTTGGTTTTTGGAGGGGGTGTTAGCATTGGATTTTCGGACAAATTGATCCTGACTCGACGTGCCCCATTTAAATGAGTATTAGGCTTAGATTTCTAACCTTGTTCATATCCAAGCCCTTTTAGATGGTATTAGACTACAAATTGATGGGTTATAGGCTTTTCCCCCAAACATGATTGAACTTGGTTTTTGGACGGGGTGTTAGTCTTGGAATTTTGGACAAATTGATCCTGACTCGACGAGCCCCATTTAAATGAGTATTATACTTAGATTTATAACCTTGTTCATATCCAAGCCCTTTTAGTTGGTATTAGACTTCAAATTTATGGGCAATAGACTTTTCCCCCAAAGATGATTGAACTTGGTTTTTGGAGGGGGTGTTACTCTTGGATTTTCGGACAAATTGATCCTGACTCGACGAGCCCCATTTAAGTGAGTATTAGCCTTAGATTTCTAACCTTGGTCATATCCAAGCCCTTTTAGTTGGTATTAGACTTCAAATTTATGGGTAATATCCTTTTCCCCCAAACATGATTGAACTTGGTTTTTGGAGGGGGTGTTAGCCTTGGATTTTCGAACAAATTGATCCTGACTCGAGGAGCCCCATTTAAATGAGTATTATCCTTAGATTACTAACCTTGTTCATATCCAAGGCCTTTTAGTTGGTATTAGACTTCAAATAAATGGGTAATAGACTTTTCCCCCAAACATGATTGAACTTGGTTTTTGGAGGGGGTGTTAGCCTTGGATTTTCGGACAAATTGATCCTGACTCAACGAGCCCCATTTAAATGAGTATTATCCTTAGATTTCTAACCTTGTTCATATCCAAGTCCTTTTAGTTGGTATTAGACTTCAAATAAATGGGTAATAGACTTTTCCCCCAAACATGATTGAACTTGGTTTTTGGAGGGGGTGGTAGCCTTGGAATTTTGGACAAATTGATCCTGACTCGACGAGCCCCATTTAAATGAGTATTATACTTAGATTTATAACCTTGTTCATATCCAAGCCCTTTTAGGTGGTATTAGACTTCAAATTTATGGGCAATAGACTTTTCCCCCAAATATGATTGAACTTGGTTTTTGGAGGGGGTGTTAGCCTTGGATTTTCGGACAAATTGATCCTGACTCGACGAGCCCCATTTAAATGAGTATCATCCTTATATTTCTAACCTTGTTCATATCCAAGGCCTTTTAGTTGGTATTAGACTTCAAATAAATGGGTAATAGACTTTTCCCCCAAACATGATTGAACTTGGTTTTTGGAGGGGGTGTTAGCCTTGGATATTCGGACAAATTGATCCTGACTCAACGAGCCCCATTTAAATGAGTATTAGGCTTAGATTTCTAACCTTGTTCATATCCAAGGCCTTTTAGGTGGTATTAGACTTCAAATTTATGGGCAATAGACTTTTCCCCCAAATATGATTGAACTTGGTTTTTGGAGGGGGTGTTAGCCTTGGATTTTCGGACAAATTGATCCTGACTCGACGAGCCCCATTTAAATGAGTATTATACTTAGATTTATAACCTTGTTCATATCCAAGCCCTTTTAGTTGGTATTAGACTTCAAATTTATGGGCAATAGACTTTTCCCCCAAAGATGATTGAACTTGGTTTTTGGAGGGGGTGTTACTCTTGGATTTTCGAACAAATTGATCCTGACTCGAAGAGCCCCATTTAAGTGAGTATTAGCCTTAGATTTCTAACCTTGGTCATATCCAAGCCCTTTTAGTTGGTATTAGACTTCAAATTTATGGGTAATATCCTTTTCTCCCAAACATGATTGAACTTGGTTTTTGGAGGGGGTGTTAGCATTGGATTTTCGGACAAATTGATCCTGACTCGACGTGCCCCATTTAAATGAGTATTAGGCTTAGATTTCTAACCTTGGTCATATCCAAGCCCTTTTAGTTGGTATTAGACTTCAAATTTATGGGTAATATCCTTTTCTCCCAAACATGATTGAACTTGGTTTTTGGAGGGGGTGTTAGCCTTGGATTTTCGAACAAATTGATCCTGACTCGACGAGCCCCATTTAAATGAGTATTATCCTTAGATTACTAACCTTGTTCATATCCAAGGCCTTTTAGTTGGTATTAGACTTCAAATAAATGGGTAATAGACTTTTCCCCCAAACATGATTGAACTTGGTTTTTGGAGGGGGTGTTAGCCTTGGATTTTCGGACAAATTGATCCTGACTCGACGAGCCCCATTTAAATGGGTATTAGGCTTAGATTTCTAACCTTGTTCATATCCAAGCCTTTTTAGATGCTATTAGACTTCAAATTTATGGGTTATAGGCTTTTCCCCCAAACATGATTGAACTTGGTTCTTGGAGGGGGTGTTAGCCTTGGATTTTCGAACAAATTGATCCTGACTCGACGAGCCCCATTTAAATGAGTATTATCCATAGATTACTAACCTTGTTCATATCCAAGGCCTTTTAGTTGGTATTAGACTTCAAATAAATGGGTAATAGAGTTTTCCCCCAAACATGATTGAACTTGGTTTTTGGAGGGGGTGTTAGCCTTGGATTTTCGGACAAATTGATCCTGACTCAACGAGCCCCATTTAAATGAGTATTAGGCTTAGATTTCTAACCTTGTTCATATCCAAGCCCTTTTAGATGGTATTAGACTACAAATTGATGGGTTATAGGCTTTTCCCCCAAACATGATTGAACTTGGTTTTTGGAGGGGGTGTTAGCCTTGGATTTTCGGACAAATTGATCCTGACTCAACGAGCCCCATTTAAATGAGTATTATCCTTAGATTTCTAATCTTGTTCATATCCAAGGCCTTTTAGTTGGTATTAGACTTCAAATAAATGGGTAATAGACTTTTCCCCCAAACATGATTGAACTTGGTTTTTGGAGGGGTGATAGCCTTGGAATTTTGGACAAATTGATCCTGACTCGACGAGCCCCATTTAAATGAGTATTATCCTTAGATTTCTAACCTTGGTCATATCCAAGCCCTTTTAGTTGGTATTAGACTTCAAATTTATGGGCAATAGACTTTTCCCCCAAATATGATTGAACTTGGTTTTTGGAGGGGGTGTTAGCCTTGGATTTTCGGACAAATTGATCCTGACTCGACGAGCCCCATTTAAATGAGTATTATCCTTAGATTTCTAACCTTGTTCATATCCAAGGCCTTTTAGTTGGTATTAGACTTGAAATAAATGGGTAATAGACTTTTCCCCCAAACATGATTGAACTTGGTTTTTGGAGGGGGTGTTAGCCTTGGATATTCGGACAAATTGATCCTGACTCAACGAGCCCCATTTAAATGAGTATTAGGCTTAGATTTCTAACCTTGTTCATATCCAAGCCTTTTTAAATGGTATTAGACTTCAAATTTATGGGTTATAGGCTTTTCCCCCAAACATGATTGAACTTGGTTTTTGGAGGGGGTGTTAGCATTGGATTTTCAGACAAATTGATCCTGACTCGACGTCCCCAATTGAAATGAGTATTAGGCTTCGATTTCTAACCTTGTTCATATCCAAGCCCTTTTAGATGGTATTAGACTACAAATTGATGGGTTATAGGCTTTTCCCCCAAACATGATTGAACTGGGTTTTTGGAGGGGGTGTTAGCCTTGGATTTTCGGACAAATTGATCCTGACTCAACGAGCCCCATTTAAATGAGTATTATCCTTAGATTTCTAACCTTGTTCATATCCAAGGCCTTTTAGTTGGTATTAGACTTCAAATAAATGGGTAATAGACTTTTCCCCCAAACATGATTGAACTTGGTTTTTGGAGGGGGTGTTAGCCTTGGATATTCGGACAAATTGATCCTGACTCAACGAGCCCCATTTAAATGAGTATTAGGCTTAGATTTCTAACCTTGTTCATATCCAAGCCTTTTTAAATGGTATTAGACTTCAAATTTATGGGTTATAGGCTTTTCCCCCAAACATGATTGAACTTGGTTTTTGGAGGGGGTGTTAGCATTGGATTTTCGGACAAATTGATCCTGACTCGACGTGCCCAATTGAAATGAGTATTAGGCTTAGATTTCTAACCTTGTTCATATCCAAGCCCTTTTAGATGGTATTAGACTACAAATTGATGGGTTATAGGCTTTTCCCCCAAACATGATTGAACTTGGTTTTTGGACGGGGTGTTAGTCTTGGAATTTTGGACAAATTGATCCTGACTCGACGAGCCCCATTTAAATGAGTATTATACTTAGATTTATAACCTTGTTCATATCCAAGCCCTTTTAGTTGGTATTAGACTTCAAATTTATGGGCAATAGACTTTTCCCCCAAAGATGATTGAACTTGGTTTTTGGAGGGGGTGTTACTCTTGGATTTTCGGACAAATTGATCCTGACTCGACGAGCCCCATTTAAGTGAGTATTAGCCTTAGATTTCTAACCTTGGTCATATCCAAGCCCTTTTAGTTGGTATTAGACTTCAAATTTATGGGTAATATCCTTTTCCCCCAAACATGATTGAACTTGGTTTTTGGAGGGGGTGTTAGCCTTGGATTTTCGAACAAATTGATCCTGACTCGAGGAGCCCCATTTAAATGAGTATTATCCTTAGATTACTAACCTTGTTCATATCCAAGGCCTTTTAGTTGGTATTAGACTTCAAATAAATGGGTAATAGACTTTTCCCCCAAACATGATTGAACTTGGTTTTTGGAGGGGGTGTTAGCCTTGGATTTTCGGACAAATTGATCCTGACTCAACGAGCCCCATTTAAATGAGTATTATCCTTAGATTTCTAACCTTGTTCATATCCAAGGCCTTTTAGTTGGTATTAGATTTCAAATAAATGGGTAATAGACTTTTCCCCCAAACATGATTGAACTTGGTTTTTGGAGGGGGTGTTAGCCTTGGAATTTTGGACAAATTGATCCTGACTCGACGAGCCCCATTTAAATGAGTATTATACTTAGATTTATAACCTTGTTCATATCCAAGCCCTTTTAGGTGGTATTAGACTTCAAATTTATGGGCAATAGACTTTTCCCCCAAATATGATTGAACTTGGTTTTTGGAGGGGGTGTTAGCCTTGGATTTTCGGACAAATTGATCCTGACTCGACGAGCCCCATTTAAATGAGTATCATCCTTATATTTCTAACCTTGTTCATATCCAAGGCCTTTTAGTTGGTATTAGACTTCAAATAAATGGGTAATAGACTTTTCCCCCAAACATGATTGAACTTGGTTTTTGGAGGGGGTGTTAGCCTTGGATATTCGGACAAATTGATCCTGACTCAACGAGCCCCATTTAAATGAGTATTAGGCTTAGATTTCTAACCTTGTTCATATCCAAGGCCTTTTAGGTGGTATTAGACTTCAAATTTATGGGCAATAGACTTTTCCCCCAAATATGATTGAACTTGGTTTTTGGAGGGGGTGTTAGCCTTGGATTTTCGGACAAATTGATCCTGACTCGACGAGCCCCATTTAAATGAGTATTATACTTAGATTTATAACCTTGTTCATATCCAAGCCCTTTTAGTTGGTATTAGACTTCAAATTTATGGGCAATAGACTTTTCCCCCAAAGATGATTGAACTTGGTTTTTGGAGGGGGTGTTACTCTTGGATTTTCGAACAAATTGATCCTGACTCGAAGAGCCCCATTTAAGTGAGTATTAGCCTTAGATTTCTAACCTTGGTCATATCCAAGCCCTTTTAGTTGGTATTAGACTTCAAATTTATGGGTAATATCCTTTTCTCCCAAACATGATTGAACTTGGTTTTTGGAGGGGGTGTTAGCCTTGGATTTTCGAACAAATTGATCCTGACTCGACGAGCCCCATTTAAATGAGTATTATCCTTAGATTACTAACCTTGTTCATATCCAAGGCCTTTTAGTTGGTATTAGACTTCAAATAAATGGGTAATAGACTTTTCCCCCAAACATGATTGAACTTGGTTTTTGGAGGGGGTGTTAGCCTTGGATTTTCGGACAAATTGATCCTGACTCGACGAGCCCCATTTAAATGGGTATTAGGCTTAGATTTCTAACCTTGTTCATATCCAAGCCTTTTTAGATGCTATTAGACTTCAAATTTATGGGTTATAGGCTTTTCCCCCAAACATGATTGAACTTGGTTCTTGGAGGGGGTGTTAGCCTTGGATTTTCGAACAAATTGATCCTGACTCGACGAGCCCCATTTAAATGAGTATTATCCATAGATTACTAACCTTGTTCATATCCAAGGCCTTTTAGTTGGTATTAGACTTCAAATAAATGGGTAATAGAGTTTTCCCCCAAACATGATTGAACTTGGTTTTTGGAGGGGGTGTTAGCCTTGGATTTTCGGACAAATTGATCCTGACTCAACGAGCCCCATTTAAATGAGTATTAGGCTTAGATTTCTAACCTTGTTCATATCCAAGCCCTTTTAGATGGTATTAGACTACAAATTGATGGGTTATAGGCTTTTCCCCCAAACATGATTGAACTTGGTTTTTGGAGGGGGTGTTAGCCTTGGATTTTCGGACAAATTGATCCTGACTCAACGAGCCCCATTTAAATGAGTATTATCCTTAGATTTCTAATCTTGTTCATATCCAAGGCCTTTTAGTTGGTATTAGACTTCAAATAAATGGGTAATAGACTTTTCCCCCAAACATGATTGAACTTGGTTTTTGGAGGGGTGATAGCCTTGGAATTTTGGACAAATTGATCCTGACTCGACGAGCCCCATTTAAATGAGTATTATCCTTAGATTTCTAACCTTGGTCATATCCAAGCCCTTTTAGTTGGTATTAGACTTCAAATTTATGGGCAATAGACTTTTCCCCCAAATATGATTGAACTTGGTTTTTGGAGGGGGTGTTAGCCTTGGATTTTCGGACAAATTGATCCTGACTCGACGAGCCCCATTTAAATGAGTATTATCCTTAGATTTCTAACCTTGTTCATATCCAAGGCCTTTTAGTTGGTATTAGACTTGAAATAAATGGGTAATAGACTTTTCCCCCAAACATGATTGAACTTGGTTTTTGGAGGGGGTGTTAGCCTTGGATATTCGGACAAATTGATCCTGACTCAACGAGCCCCATTTAAATGAGTATTAGGCTTAGATTTCTAACCTTGTTCATATCCAAGCCTTTTTAAATGGTATTAGACTTCAAATTTATGGGTTATAGGCTTTTCCCCCAAACATGATTGAACTTGGTTTTTGGAGGGGGTGTTAGCATTGGATTTTCAGACAAATTGATCCTGACTCGACGTCCCCAATTGAAATGAGTATTAGGCTTCGATTTCTAACCTTGTTCATATCCAAGCCCTTTTAGATGGTATTAGACTACAAATTGATGGGTTATAGGCTTTTCCCCCAAACATGATTGAACTTGGTTTTTGGAGGGGGTGTTAGCCTTGGATTTTCGGACAAATTGATCCTGACTCAACGAGCCCCATTTAAATGAGTATTATCCTTAGATTTCTAACCTTGTTCATATCCAAGGCCTTTTAGTTGGTATTAGACTTCAAATAAATGGGTAATAGACTTTTCCCCCAAACATGATTGAACTTGGTTTTTGGAGGGGGTGTTAGCCTTGGATATTCGGACAAATTGATCCTGACTCAACGAGCCCCATTTAAATGAGTATTAGGCTTAGATTTCTAACCTTGTTCATATCCAAGCCTTTTTAAATGGTATTAGACTTCAAATTTATGGGTTATAGGCTTTTCCCCCAAACATGATTGAACTTGGTTTTTGGAGGGGGTGTTAGCATTGGATTTTCGGACAAATTGATCCTGACTCGACGTGCCCAATTGAAATGAGTATTAGGCTTAGATTTCTAACCTTGTTCATATCCAAGCCCTTTTAGATGGTATTAGACTACAAATTGATGGGTTATAGGCTTTTCCCCCAAACATGATTGAACTTGGTTTTTGGAGGGGGTGTTAGCCTTGTATTTTCGGACAAATTGATCCTGACTCGACGAGCCCCATTTAAATGAGTATTATCCTTAGATTTCTAACCTTGTTCATATCCAAGGCCTTTTAGTTGGTATTAGACTTCAAATAAATGGGTAATAGACTTTTCCCCCAAACATGATTGAACTTGGTTTTTGGAGGGGGTGTTAGCCTTGGATTTTCGGACAAATTGATCCTGACTCGACGAGCCCCATTTAAATGAGTATTATCCTTAGATTTCTAACCTTGTTCATATCCAAGGCCTTTTAGTTGGTATTAGACTTCAAATAAATGGGTAATAGACTTTTCCCCCAAACATGATTGAACTTGGTTTTTGGAGGGGGTGTTAGCCTTGGATTTTCGGACAAATTGATCCTGACTCAACGAGCCCCATTTAAATGAGTATTAGGCTTAGATTTCTCACCTTGTTCATATCCAAACCCTTTTAGATGGTATTAGACTTCAAATTTATGGGTTATAGGCTTTTCCCCCAAACATGATTGAACTTGGTTTTTGGAGGGGGTGTTAGCCTTGGATTTTCGGACAAATTGATCCTGACTCAACGTGCCCCATTTAAATGAGTATTAGGCTTAGATTTCTCACCTTGTTCATATCCAAACCCTTTTAGATGGTATTAGACTTCAAATTTATGGGTTATAGGCTTTTCCCCCAAACATGATTGAACTTGGTTTTTGGAGGGGGTGTTACCCTTGGATTTTCGGACAAATTGATCCTGACTCGACGATCCCCATTTAAATGAGTATTAGCCTTAGATTTCTAAACTTGTTCACATCCAAGCCCTTTTAGTTTCTATTAGACTTCAAATTTATGGGTAATATCCTTTTCCCCCAAACATGATTGAACTTGGTTTTTGGAGGGGGTGTTAGCCTTGGATTTTCGGACAAATTGATCCTGACTCGACGAGCCCCATTTAAATGAGTATTATCCTTAGATTTCTAACCTTGTTCATATCCAAGGCCTTTTAGTTGGTATTAGACTTCAAATAAATGGGTAATAGACTTTTCCCCCAAACATGATTGAACTTGGTTTTTGGAGGGGGTGTTAGCCTTGGATTTTCGGACAAATTGATCCTGACTCGACGAGCCCCATTTAAATGAGTATTATCCTTAGATTTCTAACCTTGTTCATATCCAAGGCCTTTTAGTTTGTATTAGACTTCAAATAAATGGGTAATAGACTTTTCCCCCAAACATGATTGAACTTGGTTTTTGGAGGGGGTGTTAGCCTTGGATTTTCGGACAAATTGATCCTGTCTCGACGAGCCCCATTTAAATGAGTATTATCCTTAGATTTCTAACCTTGTTCATATCCAAGGCCTTTTAGTTGGTATTAGACTTCAAATAAATGGGTAATAGACTTTTCCCCCAAACATGATTGAACTTGGTTTTTGGAGGGGGTGTTAGCCTTGGATTTTCGGACAAATTGATCCTGACTCAACGAGCCCCATTTAAATGAGTATTAGGCTTAGATTTCTCACCTTGTTCATATCCAAACCCTTTTAGATGGTATTAGACTTCAAATTTATGGGTTATAGGCTTTTCCCCCAAACATGATTGAACTTGGTTTTTGGAGGGGGTGTTACCCTTGGATTTTCGGACAAATTGATCCTGACTCGACGATCCCCATTTAAATGAGTATTAGCCTTAGATTTCTAACCTTGTTCATATCCAAGCCTTTTTAGATGGTATTAGACTACAAATTGATGGGTTATAGGCTTTTCCCCCAAACATGATTGAACTTGGTTTTTGGAGGGGGTGTTAGCCTTGGATTTTCGGACAAATTGATCCTGACTCGACGAGCCCCATTTAAATGAGTATTATCCTTAGATTTCTAACCTTGTTCATATCCAAGGCCTTTTAGTTGGTATTAGACTTCAAATAAATGGGTAATAGACTTTTCCCCCAAACATGATTGAACTTGGTTTTTGGAGGGGGTGTTAGTCTTGGAATTTTGGACAAATTGATCCTTACTCGACGAGCCCCATTTAAATGAGTATTATACTTAGATTTATAACCTTGTTCATATCCAAGCCCTTTTAGTTGGTATTAGACTTCAAATTTATGGGCAATAGGCTTTTCCCCCAAAGATGATTGAACTTGGTTTTTGGAGGGGGTGTTACTCTTGGATTTTCGGACAAATTGATCCTGACTCGACGAGCCCCATTTAAGTGAGTATTATCCTTAGATTTCTAACCTTGTTCATATCCAAGGCCTTTTAGTTGGTATTAGACTTCAAATAAATGGGTAATAGACTTTTCCCCCAAACATGATTGAACTTGGTTTTTGGAGGGGGTGTTAGCATTGGATTTTCGGACAAATTGATCCTGACTCGACGTGCCCAATTGAAATGAGTATTAGGCTTAGATTTCTAACCTTGTTCATATCCAAGCCCTTTTAGATGGTATTAGACTACAAATTGATGGGTTATAGGCTTTTCCCCCAAACATTATTGAACTTGGTTTTTGGAGGGGGTGTTAGCCTTGGAATTTTGGACAATTTGATCCTGACTCGACGAGCCCCATTTAAATGAGTATTATACTTAGATTTATAACCTTGTTCATATCCAAGCCCTTTTAGTTGGTATTAGACTTCAAATTTATGGGCAATAGACTTTTCCCCCAAATATGATTGAACTTGGTTTTTGGAGGGGGTGTTAGCCTTGGATTTTCGGACAAATTGATCCTGACTCGACGAGCCCCATTTAAATGAGTATTATCCTTAGATTTCTAACCTTGTTCATATCCAAGGCCTTTTAGTTGGTATTAGACTTCAAATAAATGGGTAATAGACTTTTCCCCCAAACATGATTGAACTTGGTTTGTGGAGGGGGTGTTAGCCTTGGATTTTCAGACAAATTGATCCTGACTCAACGAGCCCCATTTAAATGAGTATTAGGCTTAGATTTCTAACCTTGTTCATATCCAAGCCTTTTTAGATGGTATTAGACTTCAAATTTATGGGTTATAGGCTTTTCCCCCAAACATGATTGAACTTGGTTTTTGGAGGGGGTGTTACCCTTGGATTTTCGGACAAATTGATCCTGACTCGACGATCCCCATTTAAATGAGTATTAGCCTTAGATTTCTAAACTTGTTCACATCCAAGCCCTTTTAGTTTGTATTAGACTTCAAATTTATGGGTAATATCCTTTTCCCCCAAACATGATTGAACTTGGTTTTTGGAGGGGGTGTTAGCCTTGGATTTTCGGACAAACTGATCCTGACTCGACGAGCCCCATTTAAATGAGTATTATCCTTAGATTACTAACCTTGTTCATATCCAAGGCCTTTTAGTTGGTATTAGACTTCAAATAAATGGGTAATAGACTTTTCCCCCAAACATGATTGAACTTGGTTTTTGGAGGGGATGTTAGCCTTGGATTTTCGGACAAATTGATCCTGACTCAACGAGCCCCATTTAAATGAGTATTAGGCTTAGATTTCTAACCTTGTTCATATCCAAGCCCTTTTAGATGGTATTAGACTACAAATTGATGGGTTATAGGCTTTTCCCCCAAACATGATTGAACTTGGTTTTTGGAGGGGGTGTTAGCCTTGGATTTTCGGACAAATTGATCCTGACTCAACGAGCCCCATTTAAATGAGTATTATCCTTAGATTTCTAACCTTGTTCATATCCAAGGCCTTTTAGTTGGTATTAGACTTCAAATAAATGGGTAATAGACTTTTCCCCCAAACATGATTGAACTTGGTTTTTGGAGGGGGTGTTAGCCTTGGATTTTCGGACAAATTGATCCTGACTCAACGAGCCCCATTTAAATGAGTATTAGGCTTAGATTTCTAACCTTGTTCATATCCAAACCCTTTTAGATGGTATTAGACTTCAAATTTATGGGTTATAGGCTTTTCCCCCAAACATGATTGAACTTGGTTTTTGGACGGGGTGTTACCCTTGGATTTTCGGACAAATTGATCCTGACTCGACGATCCCCATTTAAATGAGTATTAGCCTTAGATTTCTAAACTTATTCACATCCAAGCCCTTTTAGTTTGTATTAGACTTCAAATTTATGGGTAATATCCTTTTCCCCCAAACATGATTGAACTTGGTTTTTGGAGGGGGTGTTAGCCTTGGATTTTCGGACAAACTGATCCTGACTCGACGAGCCCCATTTAAATGAGTATTATCCTTAGATTACTAACCTTGTTCATATCCAAGGCCTTTTAGTTGGTATTAGACTTCAAATAAATGGGTAATAGACTTTTCCCCCAAACATGATTGAACTTGGTTTTTGGAGGGGGTGTTAGCCTTGGATTTTCGGACAAATTGATCCTGACTCAACGAGCCCCATTTAAATGAGTATTAGGCTTATATTTCTAACCTTGTTCATATCCAAGCCTTTTTAGATGGTATTAGACTTCAAATTTATGGGTTATAGGCTTTTCCCCCAAACATGATTGAACTTGGTTTTTGGAGGGGGTGTTAGCATTGGATTTTCGGACAAATTGATCCTGACTCGACGTGCCCCATTTAAATGAGTATTAGGCTTAGATTTCTAACCTTGTTCATATCCAAGCCCTTTTATATGGTATTAGACTACAAATTGATGCGTTATAGGCTTTTCCCCCAAACATGATTGAACTTGGTTTTTGGAGGGGGTGTTAGCCTTGGATTTTCGGACAAATTGATCCTGACTCGACGAGCCCCATTTAAATGAGTATTATCCTTAGATTTCTAACCTTGTTCATATCCAAGGCCTTTTAGTTGGTATTAGACTTCAAATAAATGGGTAATAGACTTTTCCCCCAAACATGATTGAACTTGGTTTTTGGAGGGGGTGTTAGTCTTGGAATTTTGGACAAATTGATCCTGACTCGACGAGCCCCATTTAAATGAGTATTATAATTAGATTTATAACCTTGTTCATATCCAAGCCCTTTTAGTTGGTATTAGACTTCAAATTTATGGGCAATAGACTTTTCCCCCAAAGATGATTGAACTTGGTTTTTGGAGGGGGTGTTAGCCTTGGATTTTCGGACAAATTGATCCTGACTCGACGAGCCCCATTTAAATGAGTATTAGCCTTAGATTTCTAAACTTGTTCATATCCAAGCCCTTTTAGTTGGTAGTAGACTTCAAATTTATGGGCAATATACTTTTCCCCCAAACATGATTGAACTTGGTTTTTGGAGGGGGTGTTAGCCTTGGAATATTGGACAAATTGATCCTGACTCAACGAGCCCCATTTAAATGAGTATTAGTCTTATATTTCTAACCTTGTTCATATCCAAGCCTTTTTAGATGGTATTAGACTTCAAATTTATGGGTTATAGGCTTTTCCCCCAAACATGATTGAACTTGGTTTTTGGAGGGGGTGTTAGCATTGGATTTTCGGACAAATTGATCCTGACTCGACGTGCCCCATTTAAATGAGTATTAGGCTTCGATTTCTAACCTTGTTCATATCCAAGCCCTTTTATATGGTATTAGACTACAAATTGATGCGTTATAGGCTTTTCCCCCAAACATGATTGAACTTGGTTTTTGGAGGGGGTGTTAGCCTTGGATTTTCGGACAAATTGATCCTGACTCGACGAGCCCCATTTAAATGAGTATTATCCTTAGATTTCTAACCTTGTTCATATCCAAGGCCTTTTAGTTGGTATTAGACTTCAAATAAATGGGTAATAGACTTTTCCCCCAAACATGATTGAACTTGGTTTGTGGAGGGGGTGTTAGCCTTGGATTTTCAGACAAATTGATCCTGACTCAACGAGCCCCATTTAAATGAGTATTAGGCTTAGATTTCTAACCTTGTTCATATCCAAGCCTTTTTAGATGGTATTAGACTTCAAATTTATGGGTTATAGGCTTTTCCCACAAACATGATTGAACTTGGTTTTTGGAGGGGGTGTTAGCCTTGGATTTTCGGACAAATTGATCCTGACTCAACGAGCCCCATTTAAATGAGTATTAGGCTTAGATTTCTAACCTTGTTCATATCCAAGCCCTTTTAGATGGTATTAGACTACAAATTGATGGGTTATAGGCTTTTCCCCCAAACATGATTGAACTTGGTTTTTGGAGGGGGTGTTAGCCTTGGATTTTCGGACAAATTGATCCTGACTCAACGAGCCCCATTTAAATGAGTATTATCCTTAGATTTCTAACCTTGTTCATATCCAAGGCCTTTTAGTTGGTATTAGACTTCAAATAAATGGGTAATAGACTTTTCCCCCAAACATGATTGAACTTGGTTTTTGGAGGGGGTGTTAGCCTTGGATTTTCGGACAAATTGATCCTGACTCAACGAGCCCCATTTAAATGCGTATTAGGCTTAGATTTCTAACCTTGTTCATATCCAAACCCTTTTAGATGGTATTAGAGTTCAAATTTATGGGTTATAGGCTTTTCCCCCAAACATGATTGAACTTGGTTTTTGGACGGGGTGTTACCCTTGGATTTTCGGACAAATTGATCCTGACTCGACGATCCCCATTTAAATGAGTATTAGCCTTAGATTTCTAAACTTGTTCACATCCAAGCCCTTTTAGTTTGTATTAGACTTCAAATTTATGGGTAATATCCTTTTCCCCCAAACATGATTGAACTTGGTTTTTGGAGGGGGTGTTAGCCTTGGATTTTCGGACAAATTGATCCTGACTCGACGAGCCCCATTTAAATGAGTATTATCCTTAGATTACTAACCTTGTTCATATCCAAGGCCTTTTAGTTGGTATTAGACTTCAAATAAATGGGTAATAGACTTTTCCCCCAAACATGATTGAACTTGGTTTTTAGAGGGGGTGTTAGCCTTGGATTTTCGGACAAATTGATCCTGACTCGACGAGCCCCATTTAAATGAGTATTATCCTTAGATTTCTAACCTTGTTCATATCCAAGGCCTTTTAGTTGGTATTAGACTTCAAATTTATGGGCAATATCCTTTTCCCCCAAACATGATTGAACTTGGTTTTTGGAGGGGGTGTTAGCCTTGGATTTTCAGACAAATTGATCCTGACTCAACGAGCCCCATTTAAATGAGTATTATCCTTAGATTTCTAACCTTGTTCATATCCAAGGCCTTTTAGTTGGTATTAGACTTCAAATAAATGGGTAATAGACTTTTCCCCCAAACATGATTGAACTTGGTTTTTGGAGGGGGTGTTAGCCTTGGATTTTCGGACAAATTGATCCTGACTCAACGAGCCCCATTTAAATGCGTATTAGGCTTAGATTTCTAACCTTGTTCATATCCAAACCCTTTTAGATGGTATTAGAGTTCAAATTTATGGGTTATAGGCTTTTCCCCCAAACATGATTGAACTTGGTTTTTGGACGGGGTGTTACCCTTGGATTTTCGGACAAATTGATCCTGACTCGACGATCCCCATTTAAATGAGTATTAGCCTTAGATTTCTAAACTTGTTCACATCCAAGCCCTTTTAGTTTGTATTAGACTTCAAATTTATGGGTAATATCCTTTTCCCCCAAACATGATTGAACTTGGTTTTTGGAGGGGGTGTTAGCCTTGGATTTTCGGACAAATTGATCCTGACTCGACGAGCCCCATTTAAATGAGTATTATCCTTAGATTACTAACCTTGTTCATATCCAAGGCCTTTTAGTTGGTATTAGACTTCAAATAAATGGGTAATAGACTTTTCCCCCAAACATGATTGAACTTGGTTTTTAGAGGGGGTGTTAGCCTTGGATTTTCGGACAAATTGATCCTGACTCGACGAGCCCCATTTAAATGAGTATTATCCTTAGATTTCTAACCTTGTTCATATCCAAGGCCTTTTAGTTGGTATTAGACTTCAAATAAATGGGTAATAGACTTTTCCCCCAAACATGATTGAACTTGGTTTTTGGAGGGGGTGTTAGTCTTGGAATTTTGGACAAATTGATCCTTACTCGACGAGCCCCATTTAAATGAGTATTATACTTAGATTTATAACCTTGTTCATATCCAAGCCCTTTTAGTTGGTATTAGACTTCAAATTTATGGGCAATAGGCTTTTCCCCCAAAGATGATTGAACTTGGTTTTTGGAGGGGGTGTTACTCTTGGATTTTCGGACAAATTGATCCTGACTCGACGAGCCCCATTTAAGTGAGTATTAGCCTTAGATTTCTAACCTTGTTCATATCCAAGGCCTTTTAGTTGGTATTAGACTTCAAATTTATGGGCAATATCCTTTTCCCCCAAACATGATTGAACTTGGTTTTTGGAGGGGGTGTTAGCCTTGGATTTTCGAACAAATTGATCCTGACTCGACGAGCCCCATTTAAATGAGTATTATCCTTAGATTACTAACCTTGTTCATATCCAAGGCCTTTTAGTTGGTATTAGACTTCAAATAAATGGGTAATAGACTTTTCCCCCAAACATGATTGAACTTGGTTTTTAGAGGGGGTGTTAGCCTTGGATTTTCGGACAAATTGATCCTGACTCAACGAGCCCCATTTAAATGAGTATTAGGCTTATATTTTTAACCTTGTTCATATCCAAGCCTTTTTAAATGGTATTAGACTTCAAATTTATGGGTTATAGGCTTTTCCCCCAAACATGATTGAACTTGGTTTTTGGAGGGGGTGTTAGCATTGGATTTTCGGACAAATTGATCCTGACTCGACGTGCCCCATTTAAATGAGTATTAGGCTTAGATTTCTAACCTTGTTCATATCCAAGCCCTTTTAGATGGTATTAGACTACAAATTGATGGGTTATAGGCTTTTCCCCCAAACATTATTGAACTTGGTTTTTGGAGGGGGTGTTAGCCTTGGAATTTTGGACAATTTGATCCTGACTCGACGAGCCCCATTTAAATGAGTATTATACTTAGATTTATAACCTTGTTCATATCCAAGCCCTTTTAGTTGGTATTAGACTTCAAATTTATGGGCAATAGACTTTTCCCCCAAATATGATTGAACTTGGTTTTTGGAGGGGGTGTTAGCCTTGGATTTTCGGACAAATTGATCCTGACTCGACGAGCCCCATTTAAATGAGTATTATCCTTAGATTTCTAACCTTGTTCATATCCAAGGCCTTTTAGTTGGTATTAGACTTCAAATAAATGGGTAATAGACTTTTCCCCCAAACATGATTGAACTTGGTTTGTGGAGGGGGTGTTAGCCTTGGATTTTCAGACAAATTGATCCTGACTCAACGAGCCCCATTTAAATGAGTATTAGGCTTAGATTTCTAACCTTGTTCATATCCAAGCCTTTTTAGATGGTATTAGACTTCAAATTTATGGGTTATAGGCTTTTCCCCCAAACATGATTGAACTTGGTTTTTGGAGGGGGTGTTAGCATTGGATTTTCGGACAAATTGATCCTGACTCAACGAGCCCCATTTAAATGAGTATTATCCTTAGATTTCTAACCTTGTTCATATCCAAGGCCTTTTAGTTGGTATTAGACTTCAAATAAATGGGTAATAGACTTTTCCCCCAAACATGATTGAACTTGGTTTTTGGAGGGGGTGTTAGCCTTGGATTTTCGGACAAATTGATCCTGACTCAACGAGCCCCATTTAAATGAGAATTAGGCTTAGATTTCTAACCTTGTTCATATCCAAACCCTTTTAGATGGTATTAGAGTTCAAATTTATGGGTTATAGGCTTTTCCCCCAAACATGATTGAACTTGGTTTTTGGACGGGGTGTTACCCTTGGATTTTCAGACAAATTGATCCTGACTCGACGATCCCCATTTAAATGAGTATTAGCCTTAGATTTCTAAACTTGTTCACATCCAAGCCCTTTTAGTTTGTATTAGACTTCAAATTTATGGGTAATATCCTTTTCCCCCAAACATGATTGAACTTGGTTTTTGGAGGGGGTGTTAGCCTTGGATTTTCGAACAAATTGATCCTGACTCGACGAGCCCCATTTAAATGAGTATTCTCCTTAGATTACTAACCTTGTTCATATCCAAGGCCTTTTACTTGGTATTAGACTTCAAATAAATGGGTAATAGACTTTTCCCCCAAACATGATTGAACTTGGTTTTTGGAGGGGGTGTTAGCCTTGGATTTTCGGACAAATTGATCCTGACTCAACGAGCCCCATTTAAATGAGTATTAGGCTTATATTTCTAACCTTGTTCATATCCAAGCCTTTTTAGATGGTATTAGACTTCAAATTTATGGGTTATAGGCTTTTCCCCCAAACATGATTGAACTTGGTTTTTGGAGGGGGTGTTAGCATTGGATTTTCGGACAAATTGATCCTGACTCGACGTGCCCCATTTAAATGAGTATTAGGCTTAGATTTCTAACCTTGTTCATATCCAAGCCCTTTTATATGGTATTAGACTACAAATTGATGGGTTATAGGCTTTTCCCCCAAACATGATTGAACTTGGTTTTTGGAGGGGGTGTTAGCCTTGGATTTTCGGACAAATTGACCCTGACTCGACGAGCCCCATTTAAATGAGTATTATTCTTAGATTTCTAACCTTGTTCATATCCAAGGCCTTTTAGTTGGTATTAGACTTCAAATAAATGGGTAATAGACTTTTCCCCCAAACATGATTGAACTTGGTTTTTGGAGGGGGTGTTAGTCTTGGAATTTTGGACAAATTGATCCTGACTCGACGAGCCCCATTTAAATGAGTATTACACTTAGATTTATAACCTTGTTCATATCCAAGCCCTTTTAGTTGGTATTAGACTTCAAATTTATGGGCAATAGACTTTTCCCCCAAAGATGATTGAACTTGGTTTTTGGAAGGGGTGTTACTCTTGGATTTTCGGACAAATTGATCCTGACTCGATGAGCCCCATTTAAGTGAGTATTAGCCTTAGATTTCTAACCTTGGTCATATCCAAGCCCTTTTAGTTGGTATTAGACTTCACATTTATGGGCAATATCCTTTTCCCCCAAACATGATTGAACTTGGTTTTTGGAGGGGGTGTTAGCCTTGGATTTTCGAACAAATTGATCCTGACTCGACGAGCCCCATTTAAATGAGTATTATCCTTAGATTACTAACCTTGTTCATATCCAAGGCCTTTTAGTTGGTATTAGACTTCAAATAAATGGGTAATAGACTTTTCCCCCAAACATGATTGAACTTGGTTTTTAGAGGGGGTGTTAGCCTTGGATTTTCGGACAAATTGATCCTGACTCAACGAGCCCCATTTAAATGAGTATTAGGCTTATATTTTTAACCTTGTTCATATCCAAGCCTTTTTAGATGGTATTAGACTTCAAATTTATGGGTTATAGGCTTTTCCCCCAAACATGATTGAACTTGGTTTTTGGAGGGGGTGTTAGCATTGGATTTTCGGACAAATTGATCCTGACTCGACGTGCCCCATTTAAATGAGTATTAGGCTTACATTTCTAACCTTGTTCATATCCAAGCCCTTTTAGATGGTATTAGACTACAAATTGATGGGTTATAGGCTTTTCCCCCAAACATTATTGAACTTGGTTTTTGGAGGGGGTGTTAGCCTTGGAATTTTGGACAATTTGATCTTGACTCGACGAGCCCCATTTAAATGAGTATTATACTTAGATTTATAACCTTGTTCATATCCAAGCCCTTTTAGTTGGTATTAGACTTCAAATTTATGGGCAATAGACTTTTCCCCCAAATATGATTGAACTTGATTTTTGGAGGGGGTGTTAGCCTTGGATTTTCGGACAAATTGATCCTGACTCGACGAGCCCCATTTAAATGAGTATTATCCTTAGATTTCTAACCTTGTTCATATCCAAGGCCTTTTAGTTGGTATTAGACTTCAAATAAATGGGTAATAGACTTTTCCCCCAAACATGATTGAACTTGGTTTGTGGAGGGGGTGTTAGCCTTGGATTTTCAGACAAATTGATCCTGACTTTAACGAGCCCCATTTAAATGAGTATTAGGCTTAGATTTCTAACCTTGTTCATATCCAAGCCTTTTTAGATGGTATTAGACTTCAAATTTATGGGTTATAGGCTTTTCCCCCAAACATGATTGAACTTGGTTTTTGGAGGGGGTGTTAGCCTTGGATTTTCGGACAAATTGATCCTGACTCAACGAGCCCCATTTAAATGAGTATTAGGCTTAGATTTCTAACCTTGTTCATATCCAAGCCCTTTTAGATGGTATTAGACTACAAATTGATGGGTTATAGGCTTTTCCCCCAAACATGATTGAACTTGGTTTTTGGAGGGGGTGTTAGCCTTGGATTTTCGGACAAATTGATCCTGACTCAACGAGCCCCATTTAAATGAGTATTATCCTTAGATTTCTAACCTTGTTCATATCCAAGGCCTTTTAGTTGGTATTAGACTTCAAATAAATGGGTAATAGACTTTTCCCCCAAACATGATTGAACTTGGTTTTTGGAGGGGGTGTTAGCCTTGGATTTTCGGACAAATTGATCCTGACTCAACGAGCCCCATTTAAATGCGTATTAGGCTTAGATTTCTAACCTTGTTCATATCCAAACCCTTTTAGATGGTATTAGACTTCAAATTTATGGGTTATAGGCTTTTCCCCCAAACATGATTGAACTTGGTTTTTGGACGGGGTGTTACCCTTGGATTTTCGGACAAATTGATCCTGACTCGACGATCCCCATTTAAATGAGTATTAGCCTTAGATTTCTAAACTTGTTCACATCCAAGCCCTTTTAGTTTGTATTAGACTTCAAATTTATGGGTAATATCCTTTTCCCCCAAACATGATTGAACTTGGTTTTTGGAGGGGGTGTTAGCCTTGGATTTTCGGACAAATTGATCCTGACTCGACGAGCCCCATTTAAATGAGTATTCTCCTTAGATTACTAACCTTGTTCATATCCAAGCCCTTTTACTTGGTATTAGACTTCAAATAAATGGGTAATAGACTTTTCCCCCAAACATGATTGAACTTGGTTTTTGGAGGGGGTGTTAGCCTTGGATTTTCGGACAAATTGATCCTGACTCAACGAGCCCCATTTAAATGAGTATTAGGCTTATATTTCTAACCTTGTTCATATCCAAGCCTTTTTAGATGGTATTAGACTTCAAATTTATGGGTTATAGGCTTTTCCCCCAAACATGATTGAACTTGGTTTTTGGAGGGGGTGTTAGCATTGGATTTTCGGACAAATTGATCCTGACTCGACGTGCCCCATTTAAATGAGTATTAGGCTTAGATTTCTAACCTTGTTCATATCCAAGCCCTTTTATATGGTATTAGACTACAAATTGATGGGTTATAGGCTTTTCCCCCAAACATGATTGAACTTGGTTTTTGGAGGGGGTGTTAGCCTTGGATTTTCGGACAAATTGACCCTGACTCGACGAGCCCCATTTAAATGAGTATTATTCTTAGATTTCTAACCTTGTTCATATCCAAGGCCTTTTAGTTGGTATTAGACTTCAAATAAATGGGTAATAGACTTTTCCCCCAAACATGATTGAACTTGGTTTTTGGAGGGGGTGTTAGTCTTGGAATTTTGGACAAATTGATCCTGACTCGACGAGCCCCATTTAAATGAGTATTATACTTAGATTTATAACCTTGTTCATATCCAAGCCCTTTTAGTTGGTATTAGACTTCAAATTTATGGGCAATAGACTTTTCCCCCAAAGATGATTGAACTTGGTTTTTGGAGGGGGTGTTACTCTTGGATTTTCGGACAAATTGATCCTGACTAGACGAGCCCCATTTAAGTGAGTATTAGCCTTAGATTTCTAACCTTGGTCATATACAAGCCCTTTTAGTTGGTATTAGACTTCAAATTTATGGGTAATATCCTTTTCCCCCAAACATGATTGAACTTGGTTTTTGGAGGGGGTGTTAGCCTTGGATTTTCGAACAAATTGATCCTGACTCGACGAGCCCCATTTAAATGAGTATTATCCTTAGATTACTAACGTTGTTCATATCCAAGGCCTTTTAGTTGGTATTAGACTTCAAATAAATGGGTAATAGACTTTTCCCCCAAACATGATTGAACTTGGTTTTTGGAGGGGGTGTTAGCCTTGGATTTTCGGACAAATTGATCCTGACTCAACGAGCCCCATTTAAATGAGTATTAGGCTTATATTTCTAACCTTGTTCATATCCAAGCCTTTTTAGATGGTATTAGACTTCAAATTTATGGGTTATAGGCTTTTCCCCCAAACATGATTGAACTTGGTTTTTGGAGGGGGTGTTAGCATTGGATTTTCGGACAAATTGATCCTGACTCGACGTGCCCCATTTAAATGAGTATTAGGCTTAGATTTCTAACCTTGTTCATATCCAAGCCCTTTTATATGGTATTAGACTACAAATTGATGCGTTATAGGCTTTTCCCCCAAACATGATTGAACTTGGTTTTTGGAGGGGGTGTTAGCCTTGGATTTTCGGACAAATTGATCCTGACTCGACGAGCCCCATTTAAATGAGTATTATCCTTAGATTTCTAACCTTGTTCATATCCAAGGCCTTTTAGTTGGTATTAGACTTCAAATAAATGGGTAATAGACTTTTCCCCCAAACATTATTGAACTTGGTTTTTGGAGGGGGTGTTAGTCTTGGAATTTTGGACAAATTGATCCTGACTCGACGAGCCCCATTTAAATGAGTATTATACTTAGATTTATAACCTTGTTCATATCCAAGCCCTTTTAGTTGGTATTAGACTTCAAATTTATGGGCAATAGACTTTTCCCCCAAATATGATTGAACTTGGTTTTTGGAGGGGGTGTTAGCCTTGGATTTTCGGACAAATTGATCCTGACTCGACGAGCCCCATTTAAATGAGTATTATCCTTAGATTTCTAACCTTGTTCATATCCAAGGCCTTTTAGTTGGTATTAGACTTCAAATAAATGGGTAATAGACTTTTCCCCCAAACATGATTGAACTTGGTTTTTGGAGGGGGTGTTAGCCTTGGATTTTCGGACAAATTGATCCTGACTCAACGAGCCCCATTTAAATGAGTATTAGGCTTAGATTTCTAACCTTGTTCATATCCAAGCCTTTTTAGATGGTATTAGACTTCAAATTTATGGGTTATAGGCTTTTCCCCCAAACATGATTGAACTTGGTTTTTTGAGGGGGTGTTAGCATTGGATTTTCGGACAAATTGATCCTGACTCGACGTGCCCCATTTAAATGAGTATTAGGCTTAGATTTCTAACCTTGTTCATATCCAAGCCCTTTTATATTGTATTAGACTACAAATTGATGGGTTATAGGCTTTTCCCCCAAACATGATTGAACTTGGTTTTTGGAGGGGGTGTTAGCCTTGGATTTTCGGACAAATTGACCCTGACTCGACGAGCCCCATTTAAATGAGTATTATTCTTAGATTTCTAACCTTGTTCATATCCAAGGCCTTTTAGTTGGTATTAGACTACAAATTGATGGGTAATAGACTTTTCCCCCAAACATGATTGAACTTGGTTTTTGGAGGGGGTGTTAGTCTTGGAATTTTGGACAAATTGATCCTGACTCGACGAGCCCCATTTAAATGATTATTATACTTAGATTTATAACCTTGTTCATATCCAAGCCCTTTTAGTTGGTATTAGACTTCAAATTTATGGGCAATAGACTTTTCCCCCAAAGATGATTGAACTTGGTTTTTGGAGAGGGTGTTACTCTTGGATTTTCGGACAAATTGATCCTGACTCGACGAGCCCCATTTAAGTGAGTATTAGCCTTAGATTTCTAACCTTGGTCATATCCAAGCCCTTTTAGTTGGTATTAGACTTCACATTTATGGGCAATATCCTTTTCCCCCAAACATGATTGAACTTGGTTTTTGGAGGGGGTGTTAGCCTTGGATTTTCGAACAAATTGATCCTGACTCGACGAGCCCCATTTAAATGAGTATTATCCTTAGATTACTAACCTTGTTCATATCCAAGGCCTTTTAGTTGGTATTAGACTTCAAATAAATGGGTAATAGACTTTTCCCCCAAACATGATTGAACTTGGTTTTTAGAGGGGGTGTTAGCCTTGGATTTTCGGACAAATTGATCCTGACTCAACGAGCCCCATTTAAATGAGTATTAGGCTTATATTTTTAACCTTGTTCATATCCAAGCCTTTTTAGATGGTATTAGACTTCAAATTTATGGGTTATAGGCTTTTCCCCCAAACATGATTGAACTTGGTTTTTGGAGAGGGTGTTAGCATTGGATTTTCGGACAAATTGATCCTGACTCGACGTGCCCCATTTAAATGAGTATTAGGCTTAGATTTCTAACCTTGTTCATATCCAAGCCCTTTTAGATGGTATTAGACTACAAATTGATGGGTTATAGGCTTTTCCCCCAAACATTATTGAACTTGGTTTTTGGAGGGGGTGTTAGCCTTGGAATTTTGGACAATTTGATCCTGACTCGACGAGCCCCATTTAAATGAGTATTATACTTAGATTTATAACCTTGTTCATATCCAAGCCCTTTTAGTTGGTATTAGACTTCAAATTTATGGGCAATAGACTTTTCCCCCAAATATGATTGAACTTGGTTTTTGGAGGGGGTGTTAGCCTTGGATTTTCGGACAAATTGATCCTGACTCGACGAGCCCCATTTAAATGAGTATTATCCTTAGATTTCTAACCTTGTTCATATCCAAGGCCTTTTAGTTGGTATTAGACTTCAAATAAATGGGTAATAGACTTTTCCCCCAAACATGATTGAACTTGGTTTTTGGAGGGGGTGTTAGCCTTGGATTTTCGGACAAATTGATCCTGACTCAACGAGCCCCATTTAAATGAGTATTAGGCTTAGATTTCTAACCTTGTTCATATCCAAGCCTTTTTAGATGGTATTAGACTTCAAATTTATGGGTTATAGGCTTTTCCCCCAAACATGATTGAACTTGGTTTTTGGAGGGGGTGTTAGCATTGGATTTTCGGACAAATTGATCCTGACTCGACGTGCCCCATTTAAATGAGTATTAGGCTTAGATTTCTAACCTTGTTCATATCCAAGCCCTTTTATATGGTATTAGACTACAAATTGATGGGTTATAGGCTTTTCCCCCAAACATGATTGAACTTGGTTTTTGGAGGGGGTGTTAGCCTTGGATTTTCGGACAAATTGACCCTGACTCGACGAGCCCCATTTAAATGAGTATTATTCTTAGATTTCTAACCTTGTTCATATCCAAGGCCTTTTAGTTGGTATTAGACTTCAAATAAATGGGTAATAGACTTTTCCCCCAAACATGATTGAACTTGGTTTTTGGAGGGGGTGTTAGTCTTGGAATTTTGGACAAATTGATCCTGACTCGACGAGCCCCATTTAAATGATTATTATACTTAGATTTATAACCTTGTTCATATCCAAGCCCTTTTAGTTGGTATTAGACTTCAAATTTATGGGCAATAGACTTTTCCCCCAAAGATGATTGAACTTGGTTTTTGGAGGGGGTGTTACTCTTGGATTTTCGGACAAATTGATCCTGACTCGACGAGCCCCATTTAAGTGAGTATTAGCCTTAGATTTCTAACCTTGGTCATATCCAAGCCCTTTTAGTTGGTATTAGACTTCAAATTTATGGGCAATATCCTTTTCCCCCAAACATGATTGAACTTGGTTTTTGGAGGGGGTGTTAGCCTTGGATTTTTGAACAAATTGATCCTGACTCGACGAGCCCCATTTAAATGAGTATTGTCCTTAGATTACTAACCTTGTTCATATCCAAGGCCTTTTAGTTGGTATTATACTTCAAATAAATGGGTAATAGACTTTTCCCCCAAACATGATTGAACTTGGTTTTTAGAGGGGGTGTTAGCCTTGGATTTTCGGACAAATTGATCCTGACTCAACGAGCCCCATTTAAATGAGTATTAGGCTTATATTTTTAACCTTGTTCATATCCAAGCCTTTTTAGATGGTATTAGACTTCAAATTTATGGGTTATAGGCTTTTCCCCCAAACATGATTGAACTTGGTTTTTGGAGGGGGTGTTAGCATTGGATTTTCGGACAAATTGATCCTGACTCGACGTGCCCCATTTAAATGAGTATTAGGCTTAGATTTCTAACCTTGTTCATATCCAAGCCCTTTTAGATGGTATTAGACTACAAATTGATGGGTTATAGGCTTTTCCCCCAAACATTATTGAACTTGGTTTTTGGAGGGGGTGTTAGCCTTGGATTTTCAGACAAATTGATCCTGACTCAACGAGCCCCATTTAAATGAGTATTAGGCTTAGATTTCTAACCTTGTTCATATCCAAGGCCTTTTAGTTGGTATTAGACTTCAAATAAATGGGTAATAGACTTTTCCCCCAAACATGATTGAACTTGGTTTTTGGAGGGGGTGTTAGCCTTGGATTTTCGGAGAAATTGATCCTGACTCGACGAGCCCCATTTAAATGAGTATTATACTTAGATTTATAACCTTGTTCATATCCAAGCCCTTTTAGTTGGTATTAGACTTCAAATTTATGGGCAATAGACTTTTCCCCCAAATATGATTGAACTTGGTTTTTGGAGGGGGTGTTAGCCTTGGATTTTCGGACAAATTGATCCTGACTCGACGAGCCCCATTTAAATGAGTATTATCCTTAGATTTCTAACCTTGTTCATATCCAAGGCCTTTTAGTTGGTATTAGACTTCAAATAAATGGGTAATAGACTTTTCCCCCAAACATGATTGAACTTGGTTTTTGGAGGGGGTGTTAGCCTTGGATTTTCGGACAAATTGATCCTGACTCAACGAGCCCCATTTAAATGAGTATTAGGCTTAGATTTCTAACCTTGTTCATATCCAAGCCTTTTTAGATGGTATTAGACTTCAAATTTATGGGTTATAGGCTTTTCCCCCAAACATGATTGAACTTGGTTTTTGGAGGGGGTGTTAGCATTGGATTTTCGGACAAATTGATCCTGACTCGACGTGCCCCATTTAAATGAGTATTAGGCTTAGATTTCTAACCTTGTTCATATCCAAGCCCTTTTATATGGTATTAGACTACAAATTGATGGGTTATAGGCTTTTCCCCCAAACATGATTGAACTTGGTTTTTGGAGGGGGTGTTAGCCTTGGATTTTCGGACAAATTGACCCTGACTCGACGAGCCCCATTTAAATGAGTATTATTCTTAGATTTCTAACCTTGTTCATATCCAAGGCCTTTTAGTTGGTATTAGACTTCAAATAAATGGGTAATAGACTTTTCCCCCAAACATGATTGAACTTGGTTTTTGGAGGGGGTGTTAGTCTTGGAATTTTGGACAAATTGATCCTGACTCGACGAGCCCCATTTAAATGATTATTATACTTAGATTTATAACCTTGTTCATATCCAAGCCCTTTTAGTTGGTATTAGACTTCAAATTTATGGGCAATAGACTTTTCCCCCAAAGATGATTGAACTTGGTTTTTGGAGGGGGTGTTACTCTTGGATTTTCGGACAAATTGATCCTGACTCGACGAGCCCCATTTAAGTGAGTATTAGCCTTAGATTTCTAACCTTGGTCATATCCAAGCCCTTTTAGTTGGTATTAGACTTCAAATTTATGGGCAATATCCTTTTCCCCCAAACATGATTGAACTTGGTTTTTGGAGGGGGTGTTAGCCTTGGATTTTTGAACAAATTGATCCTGACTCGACGAGCCCCATTTAAATGAGTATTGTCCTTAGATTACTAACCTTGTTCATATCCAAGGCCTTTTAGTTGGTATTATACTTCAAATAAATGGGTAATAGACTTTTCCCCCAAACATGATTGAACTTGGTTTTTAGAGGGGGTGTTAGCCTTGGATTTTCGGACAAATTGATCCTGACTCAACGAGCCCCATTTAAATGAGTATTAGGCTTATATTTTTAACCTTGTTCATATCCAAGCCTTTTTAGATGGTATTAGACTTCAAATTTATGGGTTATAGGCTTTTCCCCCAAACATGATTGAACTTGGTTTTTGGAGGGGGTGTTAGCATTGGATTTTCGGACAAATTGATCCTGACTCGACGTGCCCCATTTAAATGAGTATTAGGCTTAGATTTCTAACCTTGTTCATATCCAAGCCCTTTTAGATGGTATTAGACTACAAATTGATGGGTTATAGGCTTTTCCCCCAAACATTATTGAACTTGGTTTTTGGAGGGGGTGTTAGCCTTGGATTTTCAGACAAATTGATCCTGACTCAACGAGCCCCATTTAAATGAGTATTAGGCTTAGATTTCTAACCTTGTTCATATCCAAGGCCTTTTAGTTGGTATTAGACTTCAAATAAATGGGTAATAGACTTTTCCCCCAAACATGATTGAACTTGGTTTTTGGAGGGGGTGTTAGCCTTGGATTTTCGGAGAAATTGATCCTGACTCGACGAGCCCCATTTAAATGAGTATTATACTTAGATTTATAACCTTGTTCATATCCAAGCCCTTTTAGTTGGTATTAGACTTCAAATTTATGGGCAATAGACTTTTCCCCCAAATATGATTGAACTTGGTTTTTGGAGGGGGTGTTAGCCTTGGATTTTCGGACAAATTGATCCTGACTCGACGAGCCCCATTTAAATGAGTATTATCCTTAGATTTCTAACCTTGTTCATATCCAAGGCCTTTTAGTTGGTATTAGACTTCAAATAAATGGGTAATAGACTTTTCCCCCAAACATGATTGAACTTGGTTTTTGGAGGGGGTGTTAGCCTTGGATTTTCGGACAAATTGATCCTGACTCAACGAGCCCCATTTAAATGAGTATTAGGCTTAGATTTCTAACCTTGGTCATATCCAAGCCCTTTTAGTTGGTATTAGACTTCAAATTTATGGTCAATATCCTTTTCCCCCAAACATGATTGAACTTGGTTTTTGGAGGGGGTGTTAGCCTTGGATTTTTGAACAAATTGATCCTGACTCGACGAGCCCCATTTAAATGAGTATTGTCCTTAGATTACTAACCTTGTTCATATCCAAGGCCTTTTAGTTGGTATTAGACTTCAAATAAATGGGTAATAGACTTTTCCCCCAAACATGATTGAACTTGGTTTTTAGAGGGGGTGTTAGCCTTGGATTTTCGGACAAATTGATCCTGACTCAACGAGCCCCATTTAAATGAGTATTAGGCTTAGATTTCTAACCTTGTTCATATCCAAGCCTTTTTAGATGGTATTAGACTTCAAATTTATGGGTTATAGGCTTTTCCCCCAAACATGATTGAACTTGGTTTTTGGAGGGGGTGTTAGCATTGGATTTTCGGACAAATTGATCCTGACTCGACGTGCCCCATTTAAATGAGTATTAGGCTTAGATTTCTAACCTTGTTCATATCCAAGCCCTTTTATATGGTATTAGACTACAAATTGATGGGTTATAGGCTTTTCCCCCAAACATGATTGAACTTGGTTTTTGGAGGGGGTGTTAGCCTTGGATTTTCGGACAAATTGACCCTGACTCGACGAGCCCCATTTAAGTGAGTATTAGCCTTAGATTTCTAACCTTGGTCATATCCAAGCCCTTTTAGTTGGTATTAGACTTCACATTTATGGGCAATATCCTTTTCCCCCAAACATGATTGAACTTGGTTTTTGGAGGGGGTGTTAGCCTTGGATTTTCGAACAAATTGATCCTGACTCGACGAGCCCCATTTAAATGAGCATTATCCTTAGATTACTAACCTTGTTCATATCCAAGGCCTTTTAGTTGGTATTAGACTTCAAATAAATGGGTAATAGACTTTTCCCCGAAACATGATTGAACTTGGTTTTTAGAGGGGGTGTTAGCCTTGGATTTTCGGACAAATTGATCCTGACTCAACGAGCCCCATTTAAATGAGTATTAGGCTTATATTTTTAACCTTGTTCATATCCAAGCCTTTTTAGATGGTATTAGACTTCAAATTTATGGGTTATAGGCTTTTCCCCCAAACATGATTGAACTTGGTTTTTGGAGGGGGTGTTAGCATTGGATTTTCGGACAAATTGATCCTGACTCGACGTGCCCCATTTAAATGAGTATTAGGCTTAGATTTCTAACCTTGTTCATATCCAAGCCCTTTTAGATGGTATTAGACTACAAATTGATGGGTTATAGGCTTTTCCCCCAAACATTATTGAACTTGGTTTTTGGAGGGGGTGTTAGCCTTGGAATTTTGGACAATTTGATCCTGACTCGACGAGCCCCATTTAAATGAGTATTATACTTAGATTTATAACCTTGTTCATATCCAAGCCCTTTTAGTTGGTATTAGACTTCAAATTTATGGGCAATAGACTTTTCCCCCAAATATGATTGAACTTGGTTTTTGGAGGGGGTGTTAGCCTTGGATTTTCGGACAAATTGATCCTGACTCGACGAGCCCCATTTAAATGAGTATTATCCTTAGATTTCTAACCTTGTTCATATCCAAGGCCTTTTAGTTGGTATTAGACTTCAAATAAATGGGTAATAGACTTTTCCCCCAAACATGATTGAACTTGGTTTTTGGAGGGGGTGTTAGCCTTGGATTTTCGGACAAATTGATCCTGACTCAACGAGCCCCATTTAAATGAGTATTAGGCTTAGATTTCTAACCTTGTTCATATCCAAGCCTTTTTAGATGGTATTAGACTTCAAATTTATGGGTTATAGGCTTTTCCCCCAAACATGATTGAACTTGGTTTTTGGAGGGGGTGTTAGCATTGGATTTTCGGACAAATTGATCCTGACTCGACGTGCCCCATTTAAATGAGTATTAGGCTTAGATTTCTAACCTTGTTCATATCCAAGCCCTTTTATATGGTATTAGACTACAAATTGATGGGTTATAGGCTTTTCCCCCAAACATGATTGAACTTGGTTTTTGGAGGGGGTGTTAGCCTTGGATTTTCGGACAAATTGACCCTGACTCGACGAGCCCCATTTAAATGAGTATTATTCTTAGATTTCTAACCTTGTTCATATCCAAGGCCTTTTAGTTGGTATTAGACTTCAAATAAATGGGTAATAGACTTTTCCCCCAAACATGATTGAACTTGGTTTTTGGAGGGGGTGTTAGTCTTGGAATTTTGGACAAATTGATCCTGACTCGACGAGCCCCATTTAAATGATTATTATACTTAGATTTATAACCTTGTTCATATCCAAGCCCTTTTAGTTGGTATTAGACTTCAAATTTATGGGCAATAGACTTTTCCCCCAAAGATGATTGAACTTGGTTTTTGGAGGGGGTGTTACTCTTGGATTTTCGGACAAATTGATCCTGACTCGACGAGCCCCATTTAAGTGAGTATTAGCCTTAGATTTCTAACCTTGGTCATATCCAAGCCCTTTTAGTTGGTATTAGACTTCAAATTTATGGGCAATATCCTTTTCCCCCAAACATGATTGAACTTGGTTTTTGGAGGGGGTGTTAGCCTTGGATTTTTGAACAAATTGATCCTGACTCGACGAGCCCCATTTAAATGAGTATTGTCCTTAGATTACTAACCTTGTTCATATCCAAGGCCTTTTAGTTGGTATTAGACTTCAAATAAATGGGTAATAGACTTTTCCCCCAAACATGATTGAACTTGGTTTTTAGAGGGGGTGTTAGCCTTGGATTTTCGGACAAATTGATCCTGACTCAACGAGCCCCATTTAAATGAGTATTAGGCTTATATTTTTAACCTTGTTCATATCCAAGCCTTTTTAGATGGTATTAGACTTCAAATTTATGGGTTATAGGCTTTTCCCCCAAACATGATTGAACTTGGTTTTTGGAGGGGGTGTTAGCATTGGATTTTCGGACAAATTGATCCTGACTCGACGTGCCCCATTTAAATGAGTATTAGGCTTATATTTCTAACCTTGTTCATATCCAAGCCCTTTTAGATGGTATTAGACTACAAATTGATGGGTTATAGGCTTTTCCCCCAAACATTATTGAACTTGGTTTTTGGAGGGGGTGTTAGCCTTGGATTTTCAGACAAATTGATCCTGACTCAACGAGCCCCATTTAAATGAGTATTAGGCTTAGATTTCTAACCTTGTTCATATCCAAGGCCTTTTAGTTGGTATTAGACTTCAAATAAATGGGTAATAGACTTTTCCCCCAAACATGATTGAACTTGGTTTTTGGAGGGGGTGTTAGTCTTGGAATTTTGGACAAATTGATCCTGACTCGACGAGCCCCATTTAAATGAGTATTATCCTTAGATTTCTAACCTTGTTCATATCCAAGGCCTTTTAGTTGGTATTAGACTTCAAATAAATGGGTAATAGGCTTTTCCCCCAAACATGATTGAACTTGGTTTTTGGAGGGGGTGTTAGCCTTGGATTTTCGGACAAATTGATCCTGACTCAACGAGCCCCATTTAAATGAGTATTATCCTTAGATTTCTAACCTTGTTCATATCCAAGGCCTTTTAGTTGGTATTAGACTTCAAATAAATGGGTAATAGACTTTTCCCCCGAACATGATTGAACTTGGTTTTTGGAGGGGGTGTTAGCCTTGGATTTTCGGAGAAATTGATCCTGACTCAACGAGCCCCATTTAAATGAGTATTAGGCTTAGATTTCTAACCTTGTTCATATCCAAACCCTTTTAGATGGTATTAGAGTTCAAATTTATGGGTTATAGGCTTTTCCCCCAAACATGATTGAACTTGGTTTTTGGACGGGGTGTTACCCTTGGATTTTCGGACAAATTGATCCTGACTCGACGATCCCCATTTAAATGAGTATTAGCCTTAGATTTCTAAACTTGTTCACATCCAAGCCCTTTTAGTTTGTATTAGACTTCAAATTTATGGGTTATATCCTTTTCCCCCAAACATGATTGAACTTGGTTTTTGGAGGGGGTGTTAGCCTTGGATTTTCGGACAAATTGATCCTGACTCGACGAGCCCCATTTAAATGAGTATTCTCCTTAGATTACTAACCTTGTTCATATCCAAGCCCTTTTACTTGGTATTAGACTTCAAATAAATGGGTAATAGACTTTTCCCCCAAACATGATTGAACTTGGTTTTTGGAGGGGGTGTTAGCCTTGGATTTTCGGACAAATTGATCCTGACTCAACGAGCCCCATTTAAATGAGTATTAGGCTTATATTTCTAACCTTGTTCATATCCAAGCCTTTTTAGATGGTATTAGACTTCAAATTTATGGGTTATAGGCTTTTCCCCCAAACATGATTGAACTTGGTTTTTGGAGGGGGTGTTAGCATTGGATTTTCGGACAAATTGATCCTGACTCGACGTGCCCCATTTAAATGAGTATTAGGCTTAGATTTCTAACCTTGTTCATATCCAAGCCCTTTTATATGGTATTAGACTACAAATTGATGCGTTATAGGCTTTTCCCCCAAACATGATTGAACTTGGTTTTTGGAGGGGGTGTTAGCCTTGGATTTTCGGACAAATTGATCCTGACTCGACGAGCCCCATTTAAATGAGTATTATCCTTAGATTTCTAACCTTGTTCATATCCAAGGCCTTTTAGTTGGTATTAGACTTCAAATAAATGGGTAATAGACTTTTCCCCCAAACATGATTGAACTTGATTTTTGTAGGGGGTGTTAGTCTTGGAATTTTGGACAAATTGATCCTGACTCGACGAGCCCCATTTAAATGAGTATTATACTTAGATTTATAACCTTGTTCATATCCAAGCCCTTTTAGTTGGTATTAGACTTCAAATTTATGGGCAATAGACTTTTCCCCCAAAGATGATTGAACTTGGTTTTTGGAGGGGGTGTTACTCTTGGATTTTCGGACAAATTGATCCTGACTCAACGAGCCCCATTTAAATGAGTATTAGGCTTATATTTTTAACCTTGTTCATATCCAAGCCTTTTTAGATGGTATTAGACTTCAAATTTATCGGTTATAGGCTTTTCCCCCAAACATGATTGAACTTGGTTTTTGGAGGGGGTGTTAGCATTGGATTTTCGGACAAATTGATCCTGACTCGACGTGCCCCATTTAAATGAGTATTAGGCTTAGATTTCTAACCTTGTTCATATCCAAGCCCTTTTAGATGGTATTAGACTACAAATTGATGGGTTATAGGCTTTTCCCCCAAACATTATTGAACTTGGTTTTTGGAGGGGGTGTTAGCCTTGGAATTTCGGACAATTTGATCCTGACTCGACGAGCCCCATTTAAATGAGTATTATACTTAGATTTATAACCTTGTTCATATCCAAGCCCTTTTAGTTGGTATTAGACTTCAAATTTATGGGCAATAGACTTTTCCCCCAAATATAATTGAACTTGGTTTTTGGAGGGGGTGTTAGCCTTGGATTTTCGGACAAATTGATCCTGACTCGACGAGCCCCATTTAAATGAGTATTATCCTTATATTTCTAACCTTGTTCATATCCAAGGCCTTTTAGTTGGTATTAGACTTCAAATAAATGGGTAATAGACTTTTCCCCCAAACATGATTGAACTTGGTTTTTGGAGGGGGTGTTAGCCTTGGATTTTCGGACAAATTGATCCTGACTCAACGAGCCCCATTTAAATGAGTATTAGGCTTAGATTTCTAACCTTGTTCATATCCAAGCCTTCTTAGATGGTATTAGACTTCAAATTTATGGGTTATAGGCTTTTCCCCCAAATATGATTGAACTTGGTTTTTGGAGGGGGTGTTAGCCTTGGATTTTCGGACAAATTAATCCTGACTCGACGAGCCCCATTTAAATGAGTATTATCCTTAGATTTCTAACCTTGTTCATATCCAAGGCCTTTTAGTTGGTATTAGACTTCAAATAAATGGGTAATAGACTTTTCCCCCAAACATGATTGAACTTGCTTTTTGGAGGGGGTGTTAGCCTTGGATTTTCGGACAAATTGATCCTGACTCAACGAGCCCCATTTAAATGAGTATTAGGCTTAGATTTCTAACCTTGTTCATATCCAAGCCTTTTTAGATGGTATTAGACTTCAAATTTATGGGTTATAGGTTTTTCCCCCAAACATGATTGAACTTGGTTTTTGGAGGGGGTGTTAGCATTGGATTTTCGGACAAATTGATCCTGACTCGACGTGCCCCATTTAAATGAGTATAAGGCTTAGATTTCTAACCTTGTTCATATCCAAGCCCTTTTAGATGGTATTAGACTACAAATTGATGGGTTATAGGCTTTTCCCCCAAACATGATTGAACTTGGTTTTTGGAGGGGGTGTTAGCCTTGGATTTTCAGAGAAATTGATCCTGACTCGACGAGCCCCATTTAAGTGAGTATGAGCCTTAGATTTCTAACCTTGGTCATATCCAAGCCCTTTTAGTTGGTATTAGACTTCAAATTTATGGGTAATATCCATTTCCCCCAAACATGATTGAACTTGGTTTTTGGAGGGGGTGTTAGCCTTGGATTTTCGAACAAATTGATCCTGACTCGACGAGCCCCATTTAAATGAGTATTATCCTTAGATTTCTAACCTTGTTCATATCCAAGGCCTTTTAGTTGGTATTAGACTTCAAATAAATGGGTAATAGACTTTTCCCCCAAACATGATTGAACTTGGTTTTTGGAGGGGGTGTTAGCCTTGGAATTTTGGACAAATTGATCCTGACTCGACGAGCCCCATTTAAATGAGTATTATACTTAGATTTATAACCTTGTTCATATCCAAGCCCTTTTAGTTGGTATTAGACTTCAAATTTATGGGCAATAGACTTTTCCCCCAAACATGATTGAACTTGGTTTTTTAAGGGGGTGTTAGCCTTGGATTTTTGGACAAATTGATCCTGACTCGACGAGCCCCATTTAAATGAGTATTATACTTAGATTTATAACCTTGTTCATATCCAAGCCCTTTTAGTTGGTATTAGACTTCAAATTTATGGGCAATAGACTTTTCCCCCAAATATGATTGAACTTGGTTTTTGGAGGGGGTGTTACTCTTGGATTTTCGGACAAATTGATCCTGACTCGACGAGCCCCATTTAAGTGAGTATTAGCCTTAGATTTCTAACCTTGGTCATATCCAAGCCCTTTTAGTTGGTATTAGACTTCAAATTTATGGGTAATATCCTTTTCCCCCAAACATGATTGAACTTGGTTTTTGGAGGGGGTGTTAGCCTTGGATTTTTGGACAAATTGATCCTGACTCGACGAGCCCCATTTAAATGAGTATTATCCTTAGATTACTAACCTTGTTCATATACAAGGCCTTTTAGTTGGTATTAGACTTCAAATAAATGGGTAATAGACTTTTCCCCCAAACATGATTGAACTTGGTTTTTGGAGGGGGTATTAGCCTTGGATTTTCGGACAAATTGATCCTGACTCAACGACCCCCATTTAAATGAGTATTAGGCTTAGATTTCTAACCTTGTTCATATCCAAGCCTTTTTAGATGGTATTAGACTTCAAATTTATGGGTTATAGGCTTTTCCCCCAAACATGATTGAACTTGGTTTTTGGAGGGGGTGTTAGCATTGGATTTTCGGACAAATTGATCCTGACTCGACGTGCCCCATTTAAATGAGTATTAGGCTTAGATTTCTAACCTTGTTCATATCCAAGCCCTTTTAGATGGTATTAGACTACAAATTGATGGGTTATAGGCTTTTCCCCCAAACATGATTGAACTTGGTTTTTGGAGGGGGTGTTAGCCTTGGATTTTCGGACAAATTGATCCTGACTCGACGAGCCCCATTTAAGTGAGTATTAGCCTTAGATTTCTAACCTTGGTCATATCCAAGCCCTTTTAGTTGGTATTAGACTTCAAATTTATGGGTAATATCCATTTCCCCCAAACATGATTGAACTTGGTTTTTGGAGGGGGTGTTAGCCTTGGATTTTCGAACAAATTGATCCTGACTCGACGAGCCCCATTTAAATGAGTATTATCCTTATATTTCTAACCTTGTTCATATCCAAGGCCTTTTAGTTGGTATTAGACTTCAAATAAATGGGTAATATCCATTTCCCCCAAACATGATTGAACTTGGTTTTTGGAGGGGGTGTTAGCCTTGGATTTTCGGACAAATTGATCCTGACTCAACGAGCCCCATTTAAATGAGTATTAGGCTTAGATTTCTAACCTTGTTCATATCCAAGCTTTTTTTAGATGGTATTAGACTTCAAATTTATGGGTTATAGGCTTTTCCCCAAACATGATTGAACTTGGTTTTTGGAGGGGGTGTTAGCATTGGATTTTCGGACAAATTGATCCTGACTCGATGTGCTCCATTTAAATGAGTATTAGGCTTAGATTTCTAACCTTGTTCATATCCAAGCCCTTTTAGATAGTATTAAACTACAAATTGATGGGTTATAGGCTTTTCCCCCAAACGTGATTGAACTTGGTTTTTGGAGGGGGTGTTAGCCTTGGATTTTCGGACAAATTGATCCTGACTCGACGAGCCCCATTTAAATGAGTATTATCCTTAGATTTCTAACCTTGTTCATATCCAAGGCCTTTTAGTTGGTATTATACTTCAAATAAATGGGTAATAGACTTTTCCCCCAAACATGATTGAACTTGGTTTTTGGAGGGTGTGTTAGTCTTGGAATTTTGGACAAATTGATCCTGACTCGACGAGCCCCATTTAAATGAGTATTATACTTAGATTTATAACCTTGTTCATATCCAAGCCCTTTTAGTTGGTATTAGACTTCAAATTTATGGGCAATAGACTTTTCCCCCAAATATGATTGAACTTGGTTTTTGGAGGGGGTGTTACTCTTGGATTTTCGGACAAATTGATCCTGACTCGACGAGCCCCATTTAAGTGAGTATTAGCCTTAGATTTATAACCTTGGTCATATCCAAGCCCTTTTAGTTGTTATTAGACTTCAAATTTATGGTAATATCCTTTTCCTCCAAACATGATTGAACTTGGTTTTTGGAGGGGGTGTTAGCCTTGGATTTTCGGACAAATTGATCCTGACTCGACGAGCCCCATTTAAATGAGTATTATCCTTAGATTACTAACCTTGTTCATATCCAAGCCCTTTTAGTTGGTATTAGACTTCAAATTTATGGGTAATATCCTTTTCCCCCAAACATGATTGAACTTGGTTTTTGGAGGGGGTGTTAGCCTTGGATTTTCGGACAAATTGATCCTGACTTGACGAGCCCCATTTAAATGAGTATTATCCTTAGATTACTAACCTTGTTCATATCCAAGGCCTTTTAGTTGGTATTAGACTTCAACTAAATGGGTAATAGACTTTTCCCCCAAACATGATTGAACTTGGTTTTTGGAGGGGGTGTTAGCCTTGGATTTTCGGACAAATTGATCCTGACTCAACGTGCCCCATTTAAATGAGTATTAGGCTTAGATTTCTAACCTTGTTCATATCCAAGCCCTTTTAGATGGTATTAGCCTACAAAATGATGGGTTATAGGCTTTTCCCCCAAACATGATTGAACTTGGTTTTTGGAGGGGGTGTTAGACTTGGATTTTCGGACAAATTGATCCTGACTCGACGAGCCCCATTTAAATGAGTATTATCCTTAGATTTCTAACCTTGTTCATATCCAAGGCCTTTTAGTTGGTATTAGACTTCAAATAAATGGGTAATAGACTTTTCCCCCAAACATGATTGAACTTGGTTTTTGGAGGGGGTGTTAGTCTTGGAATTTTGGACAAATTGATCCTGACTCGACGAGCCCCATTTAAATGAGTATTATACTTAGATTTATAACCTTGTTCATATCCAAGCCCTTTTAGTTCGTATTAGACTTCAAATTTATGGGCAATAGACTTTTCCCCCAAATATGATTGAACTTGGTTTTTGGAGGGGGTGTTACTCTTGGATTTTCGGACAAATTGATCCTGACTCGACGAGCCCCATTTAAGTGAGTATTAGCCTTAGATTTCTAACCTTGGTCATATCCAAGCCCTTTTAGTTGGTATTAGACTTCAAATTTATGGGTAATATCCTTTTCCCCCAAACATGATTGAACTTGGTTTTTGGAGGGGGTGTTAGCCTTGGATTTTTGGACAAATTGATCCTGACTCGACGAGCCCCATTTAAATGAGTATTAGCCTTAGATTTCTAACCTTGTTCATATCCAAGGCCTTTTAGTTGGTATTAGACTTCAAATAAATGGGTAATAGACTTTTCCCCCAAATATGATTGAACTTGGTTTTTGGAGGGGGTGTTAGTCTTGGAATTTTGGACAAATTGATCCTGACTCGACGAGCCCCATTTAAATGAGTATTATACTTAGATTTATAACCTTGTTCATATCCAAGCCCTTTTAGTTGGTATTAGACTTCAAATTTATGGGCAATAGACTTTTCCCCCAAATATGATTGAACTTGGTTTTTGGGGGGGTGTTACTCTTGGATTTTTGGACAAATTGATCCTGACTCGACGAGCCCCATTTAAGTGAGTATTAGCCTTAGATTTCTAACCTTGGTCATATCCAAGCCCTTTTAGTTGGTATTAGACTTCAAATTTATGGGTAATATCCTTTTCCCCCAAACATGATTGAACTTGGTTTTTGGAGGGGGTGTTACTCTTGGATTTTTGGACAAATTGATCCTGACTCGACGAGCCCCATTTAAATGAGTATTAGCCTTAGATTTCTAACCTTGTTCATATCCAAGCCCTTTTATATGGTATTAGACTTCAAATTTATGGGTTATAGGCTTTTCCACCAAACATGATTGAACTTGGTTTTTTGATGGGTGTTAGCCTTGGATTTTCGGACAAATTGATAATGACTCGACGAGCCCCATTTAAATGAGTATTATCCTTAGATTTATAACCTTGTTCATATCCAAGCCCTTTTAGTTTGTATTAGACTTCAAATTTATGGGTTATAGGCTTTTCCCCAAAACATGATTGAACTTGGTTTTTGGAGGGGGTGTTAGACTTGGATTTTCGGACAAATTGATCCTTACTCGATGAGCCCCATTTAAATGAGTATTAGGCTTAGATTTCTAACCTTGTTCATATCCAAACCCTTTTAGTTGGTATTAGACTTCAAATTGATGGGCAATAGGCTTTTCCCCCAAACATGATTGAACTTGGTTTTTGGAGGGGGTGTTAGCCTTGGATTTTTGGACAAATTGATCCTGACTCGACGAGCCCCATTTAAATGAGTATTATCCTTAGATTTCTAACCTTGTTCATATCCAAGGCCTTTTAGTTGGTATTAGACTTCAAATAAATGGGCAATAGACTTTTCCCCCAAATATGATTGAACTTGGTTTTTGGAGGGGGTGTTACTCTTGGATTTTCGGACAAATTGATCCTGACTCGATGAGCCCCATTTAAATGAGTATTATACTTAGATTTCTAACCTTGGTCATATCCAAGCCCTTTTAGTTGGTATTAGACTTCAAATTTATGGGCAATAGACTTTTCCCCCAAACATGATTGAACTTGGTTTTTGGAGGGGGTGTTACCCTTGGATTTTCGGACAAATTGATCCTGACTCGACGAGCCCCATTTAAATGAGTATTATCCTTAGATTACTAACCTTGTTCATATCCAAGCCTCTTCAGATGGTATTAGACTTCAAATTTATGGGCAATATCCTTTTCCCCCAAACATGATTGAACTTGGTTTTTGGAGGGGGTGTTAGCCTTGGATTTTTGGACAAATTGATACTGACTCGACGAGCCCCATTGAAATGAGTATTAGCCTTAGATTTCTAACCTTGTTCATATCCAAGCACTTTTAGATGGTATTAGACTTCAAATTGATGGGTAATAGACTTTTCCCCCAAACATGATTGAACTTGGTTTTTGGAGGGGGTGTTAGCCTTGGATTTTCGGACAAATTGATCCTGACTCGACGAGCCCCATTTAAATGAGTATTATCCTTAGATTACTAACCTTGTTCATATCCAAGCCTCTTCAGATGGTATTAGACTTCAAATTTATGGGTTATAGGCTTTTTCCCCAAACATGATTGAACTTGGTTTTTAGAGGGGGTGTTAGCATTGGATTTTCGGACAAATTGATCCTGACTCGACGTGCCCCATTTAAATGAGTATTAGGCTTAGATTTCTAACCTTGTTCATATCCAAGACCTTTTAGATGGTATTAGACTACAAATTGATGGGTTATAGGCTTTTCCCCCAAACATGATTGAACTTGGTTTTTGGAGGGGGTGTTAGCCTTGGATTTTCGGACAAATTGATCCTGACTCGACGAGCCCCATTTAAATGAGTATTATCCTTAGATTTCTAACCTTGTTCATATCCAAGGCCTTTTAATTGGTATTAGACTTCAAATAAATGGGTAATAGACTTTTCCCCCAAACATGATTGAACTTGGTTTTTGGAGGGGGTGTTAGCCTTGGAATTTTGGACAAATTGATCCTAACTCGACGAGCCCCATTTAAATGAGTATTATACTTAGATTTATAACCTTGTTCATATCCAAGCCCTTTTAGTTGGTATTAGACTTAAAATTTATGGGCAATAGACTTTTCCCCCAAACATGATTGAACTTGGTTTTTTAAGGGGGTGTTAGCCTTGGATTTTTGGACAAATTGATCCTGACTCGACGAGCCCAATTTAAATGAGTATTAGCCTTAGATTTCTAACCTTGTTCATATCCAAGCACCTTTAGATGGTATTAGACTACAAATTGATGGGTTATAGGCTTTTCCCCCAAACATGATTGAACTTTGTTTTTGGAGGGGGTGTTAGCCTTGGATTTTCGGACAAATTGATCCTGACTCGACGAGCCCCATTTAAATGAGTATTATCCTTAGATTACTAACCTTGTTCATATCCAATGCCTTTTAGTTGGTATTAGACTTCAAATAAATGGGTACTAGACTTTTCCCCCAAACATGTTTGAACTTGGTTTTTGGAGGGGGTGTTAGCCTTGGATTTTCGGACAAATTGATCCTGACTCGACGAGCCCCATTTAAATGAGTATTATCCTTAGATTTCTAACCTTGGTCATATCCAAGCCCTTTTAGTTGGTATTAGACTTCAAATTTATGGGCAATAGACTTTTCCCCCAAACATGATTGAACTTGGTTTTTGGGGGGGTTGTTACCCTTGCATTTTCGGACAAATTGATCCTGACTCGACGAGCCCCATTTAAATGAGTATTAGGCTTAGATTTCTAACCTTGTTCATATCCAAGCCCTTTTATATGGTATTAGACTTCAAATTTATGGGTTATAGGCTTTTCCCCCAAACATGATTGAACTTGGTTTTTTGATGGGTGTTAGCCTTGGATTTTCGGACAAATTGATCCTGACTCGACGAGCCCCATTTAAATGAGTATTATCCTTAGATTTATAACCTTGTTCATATCCAAGCCCTTTTAGTTTGTATTAGACTTCAAATTTATGGGTTATAGGCTTTTCCCCAAAACATGATTGAACTTGGTTTTTGGAGGGGGTGTTAGACTTGGATTTTCGGACAAATTGATCCTTACTCGATGAGCCCCATTTAAATGAGTATTAGGCTTAGATTTCTAACCTTGTTCATATCCAAACCCTTTTAGCTGGTATTAGACTTCAAATTTATGGGTTATAGGCTTTTCCCCCAAACATGATTGAACTTGGTTTTTGGAGGGGGTGTTAGCCTTGGATTTTCGGACAAATTGATCCTGACTCGACGAGCCCTATTTAAATGAGTATTAGCCTTAGATTTCTAACCTTGTTCATATCCAAGCCCTTTTAGTTTGTATTAGACTTCAAATTTATGGGTAATATCCTTTTTCACCAAAAATGATTGAACTTGGTTTTTGGAGGGGGTGTTAACCTTGGATTTTCGGACAAATTTATCCTGACTTGACGAGGCCCATTTAAATGAGTATTATCCTTAGATTTCTAACCTTGGTCATATACAAGCCCTTTTAGTTGGTATTAGACTTCAAATAAATGGGTAATAGACTTTTCCCCCAAACATGATTGAACTTGGTTTTTGGAGGGGGTGTTAGACTTGGATTTTCGGACAAATTGATCCTGACTCAACGAGCCCCATTTAAATGAGTATTAGGCTTAGATTTCTAACCTTGTTCATATCCAAGCCCTTTTAGTTGGTATTAGACTTCAAATTTATGGGCAATAGACTTTTCCCCCAAACATGATTGAACTTGGTTTTTGGAGGGGGTGTTACCCTTGGATTTTCGGACAAATTGATCCTGACTCGACGAGCCCCATTTAAGTGAGTATTAGCCTTAGATTTCTAACCTTGGTCATATCCAAGCCCTTTTAGTTGGTATTAGACTTCAAATTTATGGGTAATATCCTTTTCCCCCAAACATGATTGAACTTGGTTTTTGGAGGGGGTGTTAGCCTTGGATTTTCGGACAAATTGATCCTGACTCGACGAGCCCCATTTAAATGAGTATTATCCTTAGATTTCTAACCTTGTTCATATCCAAGGCCTTTTAGTTGGTATTAGACTTCAAATAAATGGGTACTAGACTTTTCCCCCAAACATGATTGAACTTGGTTTTTGGAGGGGGTGTTAGCCTTGGATTTTCGGACAAATTGATCCTGACTCGACGAGCCCCATTTAAATGAGTATTATCCTTAGATTTCTAACCTTGGTCATATCCAAGCCCTTTTAGTTGGTATTAGACTTCAAATTTATGGGTTATAGGCTTCTCCCCCAAACATGATTGAACTTGGTTTTTGGAGGGGGTTATAGCCTTGGATTTTCGAACAAATTTATCCTGACTCGACGAGCCCCATTTAAATGAGTATTAGACTTAGATTTCTAACCTTGTTCATATCCAAGCCCTTTTAGTTTGTATTAGACTTCAAATTTATGGGTTATAGGCTTTTCCCCAAAACATGATTGAACTTGGTTTTTGGAGGGGGTGTTAGCCTTGGATTTTCGGACAAATTGATCCTGACTCGATGAGCCCCATTTAAATGAGTATTAGCCTTAGATTTCTAACCTTGGTCATATCCAAGCCCTTTTAGTTGGTATTAGACTTCAAATTTATGGGTAATATCCTTTTCCCCCAAACATGATTGAACTTGGTTTTTGGAGGGGGTGTTAGGCTTGGATTTTCGGACAAATTTATCCTGACTAGACGAGCCCCATTTAAATGAGTATTATCCTTAGATTTCTAACCTTGGTCATATCCAAGCCCTTTTAGTTGGTATTAGACTTCAAATTTATGGGAAATATCCTTTTCCCCCAAATATGATTGAACTTCGTTTTTGGAGGGGGTGTTAGCCTTGGAATTTTGGACAAATTGATCCTGACTCGACGAGCCCCATTTAAATGTGTATTATACTTAGATTTATAACCTTGTTCATATCCAAGCCCTTTTAGTTGGTATTAGACTTCAAATTTATGGGCAATAGACTTTTCCCCCAAACATGATTGAACTTGGTTTTTTAAGGGGGTGTTAGCCTTGGATTTTTGGACAAATTGATCCTGACTCGACGAGCCCCATTTAAATGAGTATTAGCCTTAGATTTCTAACCTTGTTCATATCCAAGCACCTTTAGATGGTATTAGACTACAAATTGATGGGTTATAGGCTTTTCCCCCAAACATGATTGAACTTGGTTTTTGGAGGGGGTGTTAGCCTTGGATTTTCGGACAAATTGATCCTGACTCGACGATCCCCATTTAAATGAGTATTATCCTTAGATTACTAACCTTGTTCATATCCAATGCCTTTTAGTTGGTATTAGACTTCAAATAAATGGGTACTAGACTTTTCCCCCAAACATGATTGAACTTGGTTTTTGGAGGGGGTGTTAGCCTTGGATTTTCGGACAAATTGATCCTGACTCGACGAGCCCCATTTAAATGAGTATTATCTTTAGATTTCTAACCTTGGTCATATCCAAGTCCTTTTAGTTGGTATTAGACTTCAAATTTATGGGTTATAGGCTTTTCCCCCAAACATGATTGAACTTGGTTTTTGGAGGGGGTTATAGCCTTGGATTTTCGAACAAATTGATCCTGACTCGACGAGCCCCATTTAAATGAGTATTAGACTTAGATTTCTAACCTTGTTCATATCCAAGCCCTTTTAGTTTGTATTAGACTTCAAATTTATGGGTTATAGGCTTTTCCCCAAAACATGATTGAACTTGGTTTTTGGAGGGGGTGTTAGCCTTGGATTTTCGGACAAATTGATCCTGACTCGATGAGCCCCATTTAAATGAGTATTAGCCTTAGATTTCTAACCTTGGTCATATCCAAGCCCTTTTAGTTGGTATTAGACTTCAAATTTATGGGTAATATCCTTTTCCCCCAAACATGATTGAACTTGGTTTTTGGAGGGGGTGTTAGGCTTGGATTTTCGGACAAATTTATCCTGACTAGACGAGCCCCATTTAAATGAGTATTATCCTTAGATTTCTAACCTTGGTCATATCCAAGCCCTTTTAGTTGGTATTAGACTTCAAATTTATGGGAAATATCCTTTTCCCCCAAATATGATTGAACTTCGTTTTTGGAGGGGGTGTTAGCCTTGGAATTTTGGACAAATTGATCCTGACTCGACGAGCCCCATTTAAATGTGTATTATACTTAGATTTATAACCTTGTTCATATCAAAGCCCTTTTAGTTGGTATTAGACTTCAAATTTATGGGCAATAGACTTTTCCCCCAAACATGATTGAACTTGGTTTTTTAAGGGGGTGTTAGCCTTGGATTTTTGGACAAATTGATCCTGACTCGACGAGCCCCATTTAAATGAGTATTAGCCTTAGATTTCTAACCTTGTTCATATCCAAGCACCTTTAGATGGTATTAGACTACAAATTGATGGGTTATAGGCTTTTCCCCCAAACATGATTGAACTTGGTTTTTGGAGGGGGTGTTAGCCTTGGATTTTCGGACAAATTGATCCTGACTCGACGAGCCCCATTTAAATGAGTATTATCCTTAGATTACTAACCTTGTTCATATCCAATGCCTTTTAGTTGGTATTAGACTTCAAATAAATGGGTACTAGACTTTTCCCCCATACATGATTGAACTTGGTTTTTAGAGGGGGTGTTAGCCTTGGATTTTCGGACAAATTGATCCTGACTCGACGAGCCCCATTTAAATGAGTATTATCCTTAGATTTCTAACCTTGGTCATATCCAAGCACTTTTAGTTGGTATTAGACTTCAAATTTATGGGTTATAGGCTTTTCCCCCAAACATGATTGAACTTGGTTTTTGGAGGGGGTGTTAGACTTGGATTTTCGGACAAATTGATCCTGACTCGACGAGCCCCATTTAAATGAGTATTAGGCTTAGATTTCTAACCTTGTTAATATCCAAGCCCTTTTAGTTGGTATTAGACTTCAAATTTATGGGCAATAGACTTTTCCCCCAAACATGATTGAACTTGGTTTTTGGAGGGGGTGTTACCCTTGGATTTTCGGACAAATTGATCCTGACTCGACGAGCCCCATTTAAATGAGTATTAGGCTTAGATTTCTAACCTTGTTCATATCCAAGCCCTTTTATATGGTATTAGACTTCAAATTTATGGGTTATAGGCTTTTCCCCCAAACATGATTGAACTTGGTTTTTTGATGGGTGTTAGCCTTGGATTTTCGGACAAATTGATCCTGACTCGACGAGCCCCATTTAAATGAGTATTATCCTTAGATTTATAACCTTGTTCATATCCAAGCCCTTTTAGTTTGTATTAGACTTCAAATTTATGGGTTATAGGCTTTTCCCCAAAACATGATTGAACTTGGTTTTTGGAGGGGGTGTTAGACTTGGATTTTCGGACAAATTGATCCTTACTCGATGAGCCCCATTTAAATGAGTATTAGGCTTAGATTTCTAACCTTGTTCATATCCAAACCCTTTTAGCTGGTATTAGACTTCAAATTTATGGGTTATAGGCTTTTCCCCAAAACATGATTGAACTTGGTTTTTGGAGGGGGTGTTAGCCTTGGATTTTCGGACAAATTGATCCTGACTCGACGAGCCCCATTTAAATGAGTATTAGCCTTAGATTTCTAACCTTGTTCATATCCAAGCCCTTTTAGTTTGTATTAGACTTCAAATTTATGGGTAATATCCTTTTCCCCCAAAAATGATTGAACTTGGTTTTTGGAGGGGGTGTTAACCTTGGATTTTCGGACAAATTTATCCTGACTTGACGAGGCCCATTTAAATGAGTATTATCCTTAGATTTCTAACCTTGGTCATATACAAGCCCTTTTAGTTGGTATTAGACTTCAAATAAATGGGTAATAGACTTTTCCCCCAAACATGATTGAACTTGGTTTTTGGAGGGGGTGTTAGACTTGGATTTTCGGACAAATTGTTCCTGACTCGACGAGCCCCATTTAAATGAGTATTAGGCTTAGATTTCTAACCTTGTTCATATCCAAGCCCTTTTAGTTGGTATTAGACTTCAAATTTATGGGCAATAGACTTTTCCCCCAAACATGATTGAACTTGGTTTTTGGAGGGGGTGTTACCCTTGGATTTTCGGACAAATTGATCCTGACTCGACGAGCCCCATTTAAGTGAGTATTAGCCTTAGATTTCTAATCTTGGTCATATCCAAGTCCTTTTAGTTGGTATTAGACTTCAAATTTATGGGTAATATCCTTTTCCCCCAAACATGATTGAACTTGGTTTTTGGAGGGGGTGTTAGCCTTGGATTTTCGGACAAATTGATCCTGACTCGACGAGCCCCATTTAAATGAGTATTATCCTTAGATTTCTAACCTTGTTCATATCCAAGGCCTTTTAGTTGGTATTAGACTTCAAATAAATGGGTACTAGACTTTTCCCCCAAATATGATTGAACTTGGTTTTTGGAGGGGGTGTTAGCCTTGGATTTTCGGACAAATTGATCCTGACTCGACGAGCCCCATTTAAATGAGTATTATCCTTAGATTTCTAACCTTGGTCATATCCAAGCCCTTTTAGTTGGTATTAGACTTCAAATTTATGGGTTATAGGCTTTTCCCCCAAACATGATTGAATTGGTTTTTGGAGGGGGTTATAGCCTTGGATTTTTGAACAAATTGATCCTGCCTCGACGAGCCCCATTTAAATGAGTATTAGACTTAGATTTCTAACCTTGTTCATATCCAAGCCCTTTTAGTTTGTATTAGACTTCAAATTTATGGGTTATAGGCTTTTCCCCAAAACATGATTGAACTTGGTTTTTGGAGGGGGTGTTAGGCTTGGATTTTCGGACAAATTTATCCTGACTAGACGAGCCCCATTTAAATGAGTATTATCCTTAGATTTCTAACCTTGGTCATATCCAAGCCCTTTTAGTTGGTATTAGACTTCAAATTTATGGGAAATATCCTTTTCCCCCAAATATGATTGAACTTCGTTTTTGGAGGGGGTGTTAGCCTTGGAATTTTGGACAAATTGATCCTGACTCGACGAGCCCCATTTAAATGTGTATTATACTTAGATTTATAACCTTGTTCATATCCAAGCCCTTTTAGTTGGTATTAGACTTCAAATTTATGGGCAATAGACTTTTCCCCCAAACATGATTGAACTTGTTTTTTGGAGGGGGTGTTACCCTTGGATTTTCGGACAAATTGATCCTGACTCAACGAGCCCCATTTAAGTGAGTATTAGCCTTAAATTTCTAACCTTGGTCATATCCAATCCCTTTTAGTTGGTATTAGACTTCAAATTTATGGGTAATATCCTTTTCCCCCAAACATGATTGAACTTGGTTTTTGGAGGGGGTGTTAGCCTTGGATTTTCGAACAAATTGATCCTGACTCGACGAGCCCCATTTAAATGAGTATTAGACTTAGATTTCTAACCTTGTTCATATCCAAGCCCTTTTAGTTTGTATTAGACTTCAAATTTATGGGTTATAGGCTTTTCCTCAAAACATGATTGAACTTGGTTTTTGGAGGGGGTGTTAGCCTTGGATTTTCGGACAAATTGATCCTGACTCGACGAGCCCCATTTAAATGAGTATTAGGCTTAGATTTCTAACCTTGTTCATATCCAAGCCCTTTTATATGGTATTAGACTTCAAATTTATGGGTTATAGACTTTTCCCCCAAACATGATTGAACTTCGTTTTTGGAGGGGGTGTTAGCCTTGGATTTTTGGACAAATTGATCCTGACTCGACGAGCCCCATTTAAATGAGTATTATCCTTAGATTTTTAACCTTGTTCAAATCCAAGGCCTTTTAGTTGGTATTAGACTTCAAATAAATGGGTAATAGACTTTTCCCCCAAACATGATTGAACTTGGTTTTTGGAGGGGGTGTTAGCCTTGGATTTTCGGACAAATTGATCCTGACTCAACGAGCCCCATTTAAATGGGTATTAGGCTTAGATTTCTAACCTTATTCATATCCAAGCCTTTTTAGATGGTATTAGACTTCAAATTTATGGGTTATAGGCTTTTCCCCCAAACATGATTGAACTTGGTTTGTGGAGGGGGTGTTAGCATTGGATTTTCGGACAAATTGATCCTGACTCGACGAGCCCCATTTAAATGAGTATTAGGCTTAGATTTCTAACCTTGTTCATATCCAAGCCCTTTTAGATGGTATTAGAGTACAAATTGATGGGTTATAGGCTTTTCCCCCAAACATGATTGAATTTGGTTTTTGGAGGGGGTGTTAGCCTTGGATTTTCGGACAAATTGATCCTGACTCGACGAGCCCCATTTAAATGAGTATTATCCTTAGATTACTAACCTTGTTCATATCCAATGCCTTTTAGTTGGTATTAGACTTCAAATAAATGGGTAATAGACTTTTCCTCCAAACATGATTGAACTTGGTTTTTGGAGGGGGTGTTAGCCTTGGATTTTCGGACAAATTGATCCTGACTCGACGAGCCCCATTTAAATGAGTATTATCCTTAGATTACTAACCTTGTTCATATCCAATGCCTTTTAGTTGGTATTAGACTTCAAATAAATGGGTAATAGACTTTTCCCCCAAACATGATTGAACTTGGTTTTTGGAGGGGGTGTTAGCCTTGGATTTTCGGACAAATTGATCCTGACTCGACGAGCCCCATTTAAATGAGTATTAGGCTTAGATTTCTAACCTTGTTCATATCCAAGCCCTTTTATATGGTATTAGACTTCAAATTTATGGGTTATAGGCTTTTCCCCCAAACATGATTGAACTTGGTTTTTTGAGGGGTGTTAGCCTTGGATTTTCGGACAAATTGATCCTGACTCGACGAGCCCCATTTAAATGAGTATTATCCTTAGATTTATAACCTTGTTCATATCCAAGCCCTTTTAGTTTGTATTAGACTTCAAATTTATGGGTTATAGGCTTTTCCCCAAAACATGATTGAACTTGGTTTTTGGAGGGGGTGTTAGACTTGGAATTTTGGACAAATTGATCTTGACTCGACGAGCCCCATTTAAATGAGTATTAGGCTTAGATTTATAACCTTGTTCATATCCAAGCCCTTTTAGTTGGTATTAGACTTCAAATTGATGGGCAATAGGCTTTTCCCCCAAACATGATTGAACTTGGTTTTTGGAGGGGGTGTTAGCCTTGGATTTTTGGACAAATTGATCCTGACTCGACGAGCCCCATTTAAATGAGTATTATCCTTAGATTTCTAACCTTGTTCATATCCAAGGCCTTTTAGTTGGTATTAGACTTCAAATAAATGGGCAATAGACTTTTCCCCCAAATATGATTGAACTTGGTTTTTGGAGGGGGTGTTACTCTTGGATTTTCGGACAAATTGATCCTGACTCGACGAGCCCCATTTAAATGAGTATTATACTTAGATTTCTAACCTTGGTCATATCCAAGCCCTTTTAGTTGGTATTAGACTTCAAATTTATGGGCAATAGACTTTTCCCCCAAACATGATTGAACTTGGTTTTTGGAGGGGGTGTTACCCTTGGATTTTCGGACAAATTGATCCTGACTCGACGAGCCCCATTTAAATGAGTATTATCCTTAGATTACTAACCTTGTTCATATCCAAGCCTCTTCAGATGGTATTAGACTTCAAATTTATGGGTTATAGGCTTTTCCCCCAAACATGATTGAACTTGGTTTTTGGAGGGGGTGTTAGCATTGGATTTTCGGACAAATTGATCCTGACTCGACGTGCCCCATTTAAATGAGTATTAGGCTTAGATTTCTAACCTTGTTCATATCCAAGCCCTTTTAGATGGTATTAGACTACAAATTGATGGGTTATAGGCTTTTCCCCCAAACATGATTGAACTTGGTTTTTGGAGGGGGTGTTAGCCTTGGATTTTCGGACAAATTGATCCTGACTCGACGAGCCCCATTTAAATGAGTATTATCCTTAGATTTCTAACCTTGTTCATATCCAAGGCCTTTTAATTGGTATTAGACTTCAAATAAATGGGTAATAGACTTTTCCCCCAAACATGATTGAACTTGGTTTTTGGAGGGGGTGTTAGCCTTGGAATTTTGGACAAATTGATCCTAACTCGACGAGCCCCATTTAAATGAGTATTATACTTAGATTTATAACCTTGTTCATATCCAAGCCCTTTTAGTTGGTATTAGACTTCAAATTTATGGGCAATAGACTTTTCCCCCAAACATGATTGAACTTGGTTTTTGGAGGGGGTGTTAGGCTTGGATTTTTGGACAAATTGATCATGACTCGACGAGCCCCATTTAAATGAGTATTAGGCTTAGATTTCTAACCTTGTTCATATCCAAACCCTTTTAGATGGTATTAGACTTCAAATTTATGGGTTATAGGCTTTTCCCCCAAACATGATTGAACTTGGTTTTTGGAGGGGGTGTTAGCCTTGGAATTTTGGACAAATTGATCTTGACTCGACGAGCCCCATTTAAATGAGTATTAGGCTTAGATTTATAACCTTGTTCATATCCAAGCCCTTTTAGTTGGTATTAGACTTCAAATTGATGGGCAATAGGCTTTTCCCCCAAACATGATTGAACTTGGTTTTTGGAGGGGGTGTTAGCCTTGGATTTTTGGACAAATTGATCCTGACTCGACGAGCCCCATTTAAATGAGTATTATCCTTAGATTTCTAACCTTGTTCATATCCAAGGCCTTTTAGTTGGTATTAGACTTTAAATAAATGGGCAATAGACTTTTCCCCCAAATATGATTGAACTTGGTTTTTGGAGGGGGTGTTACTCTTGGATTTTCGGACAAATTGATCCTGACTCGACGAGCCCCATTTAAATGAGTATTATACTTAGATTTCTAACCTTGGTCATATCCAAGCCCTTTTAGTTGGTATTAGACTTCAAATTTATGGGCAATAGACTTTTCCCCCAAACATGATTGAACTTGGTTTTTGGAGGGGATGTTACCCTTGGATTTTCGGACAAATTGATCCTGACTCGACGAGCCCCATTTAAATGAGTATTATCCTTAGATTACTAACCTTGTTCATATCCAAGCCTCTTCAGATGGTATTAGACTTCAAATTTATGGGCAATATCCTTTTCCCCCAAACATGATTGAACTTGGTTTTTGGAGGGGGTGTTAGGCTTGGATTTTTGGACAAATTGATCCTGACTCGACGAGCCCCATTTAAATGAGTATTAGGCTTAGATTTCTAACCTTGTTCATATCCAAACCCTTTTAGATGGTATTAGACTTCAAATTTATGGGTTATAGGCTTTTCCCCCAAACATGATTGAACTTGGTTTTTGGAGGGGGTGTTAGCCTTGGAATTTTGGACAAATTGATCTTGACTCGACGAGCCCCATTTAAATGAGTATTAGGCTTAGATTTATAACCTTGTTCATATCCAAGCCCTTTTAGTTGGTATTAGACTTCAAATTGATGGGCAATAGGCTTTTCCCCCAAACATGATTGAACTTGGTTTTTGGAGGGGGTGTTAGCCTTGGATTTTTGGACAAATTGATCCTGACTCGACGAGCCCCATTTAAATGAGTATTATCCTTAGATTTCTAACCTTGTTCATATCCAAGGCCTTTTAGTTGGTATTAGACTTTAAATAAATGGGCAATAGACTTTTCCCCCAAATATGATTGAACTTGGTTTTTGGAGGGGGTGTTACTCTTGGATTTTCGGACAAATTGATCCTGACTCGACGAGCCCCATTTAAATGAGTATTATACTTGGATTTCTAACCTTGGTCATATCCAAGCCCTTTTAGTTGGTATTAGACTTCAAATTTATGGGCAATAGACTTTTCCCCCAAACATGATTGAACTTGGTTTTTGGAGGGGATGTTACCCTTGGATTTTCGGACAAATTGATCCTGACTCGACGAGCCCCATTTAAATGAGTATTATCCTTAGATTACTAACCTTGTTCATATCCAAGCCTCTTCAGATGGTATTAGACTTCAAATTTATGGGCAATATCCTTTTCCCCCAAACATGATTGAACTTGGTTTTTGGAGGGGGTGTTAGCCTTGGATTTTTGGACAAATTGATCCTGACTCGACGAGCCCCATTTAAATGAGTATTAGCCTCAGATTTCTAACCTTGTTCATATCCAAGCACTTTTAGATGGTATTAGACTTCAAATTGATGGGTAATAGACTTTTCCCCCAAAAATGATTGAACTTGGTTTTTGGAGGGGGTGTTAGCCTTGGATTTTCGGACAAATTGATCCTGACTCGACGAGCCCCATTTAAATGAGTATTATCCTTAGATTACTAACCTTGTTCATATCCAAGCCTCTTCAGATGGTATTAGACTTCAAATTTATGGGTTATAGGCTTTTCCCCCAAACATGATTGAACTTGGTTTTTGGAGGGGGTGTTAGCATTGGATTTTCGGACAAATTGATCCTGACTCGACGTGCCCCATTTAAATGAGTATTAGGCTTAGATTTCTAACCTTGTTCATATCCAAACCCTTTTAGATGGTATTAGACTACAAATTGATGGGTTATAGGCTTTTCCTCCAAACATGATTGAACTTGGTTTTTGGAGGGGGTGTTAGCCTTGGATTTTCGGACAAATTGATCCTGACTCGACGAGCCCCATTTAAATGAGTATTATCCTTAGATTTCTAACCTTGTTCATATCCAAGGCCTTTTAATTGGTATTAGACTTCAAATAAATGGGCAATAGACTTTTCCCCCAAACATGATTGAACTTGGTTTTTGGAGGGGGTGTTAGCCTTGGAATTTTGGACAAATTGATCCTAACTCGACGAGCCCCATTTAAATGAGTATTATACTTAGATTTATAACCTTGTTCATATCCAAGCCCTTTTAGTTGGTATTAGACTTCAAATTTATGGGCAATAGACTTTTCCCCCAAACATGATTGAACTTGGTTTTTTCAGGGGGTGTTAGGCTTGGATTTTTGGACAAATTGATCCTGACTCGACGAGCCCCATTTAAATGAGTATTAGCCTTAGATTTGTAACCTTGTTCATATCCAAGCACCTTTAGATGGTATTAGACTTCAAATTGATGGGTTATAGGCTTTTCCCCCAAACATGATTGAACTTGGTTTTTGGAGGGGGTGTTAGCCTTGGATTTTCGGACAAATTGATCCTGACTCGACGAGGCCCATTTAAATGAGTATTATCCTTAGATTACTAACCTTGTTCATATCCAATGCCTTTTAGTTGGTATTAGACTTCAAATAAATGGGTAATAGACTTTTCCCCCAAACATGATTGAACTTGGTTTTTGGAGGGGGTGTTAGCCTTGGATTTTCGGACAAATTGATCCTGACTCGACGAGCCCCATTTAAATGAGTATTTGGCTTAGATTTCTAACCTTGTTCATATCCAAGCCCTTTTATATGGTATTAGACTTCAAATTTATGGGTTATAGGCTTTTCCCCCAAACATGATTGAACTTGGTTTTTTGATGGGTGTTAGCCTTGGATTTTCGGACAAATTGATCCTGACTCGACGAGCCCCATTTAAATGAGTATTATCCTTAGATTTATAACCTTGTTCATATCCAAGCCCTTTTAGTTTGTATTAGACTTCAAATTTATGGGTTATAGGCTTTTCCCCAAAACATGATTGAACTTGGTTTTTGGAGGGGGTGTTAGACTTGGATTTTCGGACAAATTGATCCTTACTCGATGAGCCCCATTTAAATGAGTATTAGGCTTAGATTTCTAACCTTGTTCATATCCAAACCCTTTTAGCTGGTATTAGACTTCAAATTTATGGGTTATAGGCTTTTCCCCCAAACATGATTGAACTTGGTTTTTGGAGGGGGTGTTAGCCTTGGATTTTCGGACAAATTGATCCTGACTCGACGAGCCCCATTTAAATGAGTATTAGCCTTAGATTTCTAACCTTGTTCATATCCAAGCCCTTTTAGTTTGTATTAGACTTCAAATTTATGGGTAATATCCTTTTCCCCCAAACATGATTGAACTTGGTTTTTGGAGGGGGTGTTAACCTTGGATTTTCGGACAAATTTATCCTGACTTGACGAGGCCCATTTAAATGAGTATTATCCTTAGATTTCTAACCTTGGTCATATACAAGCCCTTTTAGTTGGTATTAGACTTCAAATAAATGGGTAATAGACTTTTCCCCCAAACATGATTGAACTTGGTTTTTGGAGGGGGTGTTAGACTTGGATTTTCGGACAAATTGATCCTGACTCGACGAGCCCCATTTAAATGAGTATTAGGCTTAGATTTCTAACCTTGTTCATATTCAAGCCCTTTTAGTTGGTATTAGACTTCAAATTTATGGGCAATAGACTTTTCCCCCAAACATGATTGAACTTGGTTTTTGGAGGGGGTGTTACCCTTGGATTTTCGGACAAATTGATCCTGACTCGACGAGCCCCATTTAAGTGAGTATTAGCCTTAGATTTCTAACCTTGGTCATATCCAAGCCCTTTTAGTTGGTATTAGACTTCAAATTTATGGGTAATATCCTTTTCCCCCAAACATGATTGAACTTGGTTTTTGGAGGGGGTGTTAGCCTTGGATTTTCGGACAAATTGATCCTGACTCGACGAGCCCCATTTAAATGAGTATTATCCTTAGATTTCTAACCTTGTTCATATCCAAGGCCTTTTAGTTGGTATTAGACTTCAAATAAATGGGTACTAGACTTTTCCCCCAAACATGATTGAACTTGGTTTTTGGAGGGGGTGTTAGCCTTGGATTTTCGGACAAATTGATCCTGACTCGACGAGCCCCATTTAAATGAATATTATCCTTAGATTTCTAACCTTGGTCATATCCAAGCCCTTTTAGTTGGTATTAGACTTCAAATTTATGGGTTATAGGCTTTTCCCCCAAACATGATTGAACTTGGTTTTTGGAGGGGGTGTTAGACTTGGATTTTCAGACAAATTGATCCTGACTCGACGAGCCCCATTTAAATGAGTATTAGGCTTAGATTTCTAACCTTGTTCATATCCAAGCCCTTTTAGTTGGTATTAGACTTCAAATTTATGGGCAATAGACTTTTCCCCCAAACATGATTGAACTTGGTTTTTGGAGGGGGTGTTACCCTTGCATTTTCGGACAAATTGATCCTGACTCGACGAGCCCCATTTAAATGAGTATTAGGCTTAGATTTCTAACCTTGTTCATATCCAAGCCCTTTTATATGGTATTAGACTTCAAATTTATGGGTTATAGGCTTTTCCCCCAAACATGATTGAACTTGGTTTTTTGATGGGTGTTAGCCTTGGATTTTCGGACAAATTGATCCTGACTCGACGAGCCCCATTTAAATGAGTATTATCCTTAGATTTATAACCTTGTTCATATCCAAGCCCTTTTAGTTTGTATTAGACTTCAAATTTATGGGTTATAGGCTTTTCCCCAAAACATGATTGAACTTGGTTTTTGGAGGGGGTGTTAGACTTGGATTTTCGGACAAATTGATCCTTACTCGATGAGCCCCATTTAAATGAGTATTAGGCTTAGATTTCTAACCTTGTTCATATCCAAACCCTTTTAGCTGGTATTAGACTTCAAATTTATGGGTTATAGGCTTTTCCCCCAAACATGATTGAACTTGGTTTTTGGAGGGGGTGTTAGACTTGGATTTTCGGACAAATTGATCCTGACTCGACGAGCCCCATTTAAATGAGTATTATCCTTAGATTTCTAACCTTGTTCATATCCAAGGCCTTTTAGTTGGTATTAGACTTCAAATAAATGGGTACTAGACTTTTCCCCCAAACATGATTGAACTTGGTTTTTGGAGGGGGTGTTAGCCTTGGATTTTCGGACAAATTGATCCTGACTCGACGAGCCCCATTTAAATGAGTATTATCCTTAGATTTCTAACCTTGGTCATATCCAAGCCCTTTTAGTTGGTATTAGACTTCAAATTTATGGGTTATAGGCTTTTCCCCCAAACATGATTGAACTTGGTTTTTGGAGGGGGTGTTAGACTTGGATTTTCGGACAAATTGATCCTGACTCGACGAGCCCCATTTAAATGAGTATTAGGCTTAGATTTCTAACCTTGTTCATATCCAAGCCCTTTTAGTTGGTATTAGACTTCAAATTTATGGGCAATAGACTTTTCCCCCAAACATGATTGAACTTGGTTTTTGGAGGGGGTGTTACCCTTGGATTTTCGGACAAATTGATCCTGACTCGACGAGCCCCATTTAAATGAGTATTAGGCTTAGATTTCTAACCTTGTTCATATCCAAGCCCTTTTATATGGTATTAGACTTCAAATTTATGGGTTATAGGCTTTTCCCCCAAACATGATTGAACTTGGTTTTTTGATGGGTGTTAGCCTTGGATTTTCGGACAAATTGATCCTGACTCGACGAGCCCCATTTAAATGAGTATTATCCTTAGATTTATAACCTTGTTCATATCCAAGCCCTTTTAGTTTGTATTAGACTTCAAATTTATGGGTTATAGGCTTTTCCCCAAAACATGATTGAACTTGGTTTTTGGAGGGGGTGTTAGACTTGGATTTTCGGACAAATTGATCCTTACTCGATGAGCCCCATTTAAATGAGTATTAGGCTTAGATTTCTAACCTTGTTCATATCCAAACCCTTTTAGCTGGTATTAGACTTCAAATTTATGGGTTATAGGCTTTTCCCCCAAACATGATTGAACTTGGTTTTTGGAGGGGGTGTTAGCCTTGGATTTTCGGACAAATTGATCCTGACTCGACGAGCCCCATTTAAATGAGTATTAGCCTTAGATTTCTAACCTTGTTCATATCCAAGCCCTTTTAGTTTGTATTAGACTTCAAATGTATGGGTAATATCCTTTTCCCCCAAAAATGATTGAACTTGGTTTTTGGAGGGGGTGTTAACCTTGGATTTTCGGACAAATTTATCCTGACTTGACGAGGCCTATTTAAATGAGTATTATCCTTAGATTTCTAACCTTGTTCATATCCAAGCCCTTTTAGTTGGTATTAGACTTCAAATTTATGGGCAATAGACTTTTCCCCCAAACATGATTGAACTTGGTTTTTGGAGGGGGTGTTACCCTTGGATTTTTGGACAAATTGATCCTGACTCGACGAGCCCCATTTAAGTGAGTATTAGCCTTAGATTTCTAACCTTGGTCATATCCAAGCCCTTTTAGTTGGTATTAGACTTCAAATTTATGGGTAATATCCTTTTCCCCCAAACATGATTGAACTTGGTTTTTGGAGGGGGTGTTAGCCTTGGATTTTCGGACAAATTGATCCTGACTCGACGAGCCCCATTTAAATGATTATTAGCCTTAGATTTCTAACCTTGTTCATATCCAAGCCCTTTTAGTTGGTATTAGACTTCAAATTTATGGGTAATATCCTTTTCCCCCAAACATGATTGAACTTGGTTTTTGGAAGGGGTGTTACCCTTGGATTTTCGGACAAATTGATCCTGACTCGACGAGCCCCATTTAAGTGAGTATTAGCCTTAGATTTCTCACCTTGGTCATATCCAAGCCCTTTTAGTTGGTATTAGACTTCAAATTTATGGGTAATATCCTTTTCCCCCAAACATGATTGAACTTGGTTTTTGGAGGGGGTGTTAGCCTTGGATTTTCGGACAAATTGATCCTAACTCGACGAGCCCCATTTAAATGATTATTAGCCTTAGATTTCTAACCTTGTTCATATCCAAACCCTTTTAGCTGGTATTAGACTTCAAATTTATGGGTTATAGGCTTTTCCCCCAAACATGATTGAACTTGGTTTTTGGAGGGGGTGTTAGCCTTGGATTTTCGAACAAATTGATCCTGACTCGACGAGCCCCATTTAAATGAGTATTAGCCTTAGATTTCTAACCTTGTTCATATCCAAGCACCTTTAGATGGTATTAGACTTCAAATTGATGGGTTATAGGCTTTTCCCCCAAACATGATTGAACTTGGTTTTTGGAGGGGGTGTTAGCCTTGGATTTTCGGACAAATTGATCCTGACTCGACGAGGCCCATTTAAATGAGTATTATCCTTAGATTACTAACCTTGTTCATATCCAATGCCTTTTAGTTGGTATTAGACTTCAAATAAATGGGTAATAGACTTTTCCCCCAAACATGATTGAACTTGGTTTTTGGAGGGGGTGTTAGCCTTGGATTTTCGGACAAATTGATCCTGACTCGACGAGCCCCATTTAAATGAGTATTTGGCTTAGATTTCTAACCTTGTTCATATCCAAGCCCTTTTATATGGTATTAGACTTCAAATTTATGGGTTATAGGCTTTTCCCCCAAACATGATTGAACTTGGTTTTTTGATGGGTGTTAGCCTTGGATTTTCGGACAAATTGATCCTGACTCGACGAGCCCCATTTAAATGAGTATTATCCTTAGATTTATAACCTTGTTCATATCCAAGCCCTTTTAGTTTGTATTAGACTTCAAATTTATGGGTTATAGGCTTTTCCCCAAAACATGATTGAACTTGGTTTTTGGAGGGGGTGTTAGACTTGGATTTTCGGACAAATTGATCCTTACTCGATGAGCCCCATTTAAATGAGTATTAGGCTTAGATTTCTAACCTTGTTCATATCCAAACCCTTTTAGCTGGTATTAGACTTCAAATTTATGGGTTATAGGCTTTTCCCCCAAACATGATTGAACTTGGTTTTTGGAGGGGGTGTTAGCCTTGGATTTTCGGACAAATTGATCCTGACTCGACGAGCCCCATTTAAATGAGTATTAGCCTTAGATTTCTAACCTTGTTCATATCCAAGCCCTTTTAGTTTGTATTAGACTTCAAATTTATGGGTAATATCCTTTTCCCCCAAACATGATTGAACTTGGTTTTTGGAGGGGGTGTTAACCTTGGATTTTCGGACAAATTTATCCTGACTTGACGAGGCCCATTTAAATGAGTATTATCCTTAGATTTCTAACCTTGGTCATATACAAGCCCTTTTAGTTGGTATTAGACTTCAAATAAATGGGTAATAGACTTTTCCCCCAAACATGATTGAACTTGGTTTTTGGAGGGGGTGTTAGACTTGGATTTTCGGACAAATTGATCCTGACTCGACGAGCCCCATTTAAATGAGTATTAGGCTTAGATTTCTAACCTTGTTCATATTCAAGCCCTTTTAGTTGGTATTAGACTTCAAATTTATGGGCAATAGACTTTTCCCCCAAACATGATTGAACTTGGTTTTTGGAGGGGGTGTTACCCTTGGATTTTCGGACAAATTGATCCTGACTCGACGAGCCCCATTTAAGTGAGTATTAGCCTTAGATTTCTAACCTTGGTCATATCCAAGCCCTTTTAGTTGGTATTAGACTTCAAATTTATGGGTAATATCCTTTTCCCCCAAACATGATTGAACTTGGTTTTTGGAGGGGGTGTTAGCCTTGGATTTTCGGACAAATTGATCCTGACTCGACGAGCCCCATTTAAATGAGTATTATCCTTAGATTTCTAACCTTGTTCATATCCAAGGCCTTTTAGTTGGTATTAGACTTCAAATAAATGGGTACTAGACTTTTCCCCCAAACATGATTGAACTTGGTTTTTGGAGGGGGTGTTAGCCTTGGATTTTCGGACAAATTGATCCTGACTCGACGAGCCCCATTTAAATGAATATTATCCTTAGATTTCTAACCTTGGTCATATCCAAGCCCTTTTAGTTGGTATTAGACTTCAAATTTATGGGTTATAGGCTTTTCCCCCAAACATGATTGAACTTGGTTTTTGGAGGGGGTGTTAGACTTGGATTTTCAGACAAATTGATCCTGACTCGACGAGCCCCATTTAAATGAGTATTAGGCTTAGATTTCTAACCTTGTTCATATCCAAGCCCTTTTAGTTGGTATTAGACTTCAAATTTATGGGCAATAGACTTTTCCCCCAAACATGATTGAACTTGGTTTTTGGAGGGGGTGTTACCCTTGCATTTTCGGACAAATTGATCCTGACTCGACGAGCCCCATTTAAATGAGTATTAGGCTTAGATTTCTAACCTTGTTCATATCCAAGCCCTTTTATATGGTATTAGACTTCAAATTTATGGGTTATAGGCTTTTCCCCCAAACATGATTGAACTTGGTTTTTTGATGGGTGTTAGCCTTGGATTTTCGGACAAATTGATCCTGACTCGACGAGCCCCATTTAAATGAGTATTATCCTTAGATTTATAACCTTGTTCATATCCAAGCCCTTTTAGTTTGTATTAGACTTCAAATTTATGGGTTATAGGCTTTTCCCCAAAACATGATTGAACTTGGTTTTTGGAGGGGGTGTTAGACTTGGATTTTCGGACAAATTGATCCTTACTCGATGAGCCCCATTTAAATGAGTATTAGGCTTAGATTTCTAACCTTGTTCATATCCAAACCCTTTTAGCTGGTATTAGACTTCAAATTTATGGGTTATAGGCTTTTCCCCCAAACATGATTGAACTTGGTTTTTGGAGGGGGTGTTAGACTTGGATTTTCGGACAAATTGATCCTGACTCGACGAGCCCCATTTAAATGAGTATTATCCTTAGATTTCTAACCTTGTTCATATCCAAGGCCTTTTAGTTGGTATTAGACTTCAAATAAATGGGTACTAGACTTTTCCCCCAAACATGATTGAACTTGGTTTTTGGAGGGGGTGTTAGCCTTGGATTTTCGGACAAATTGATCCTGACTCGACGAGCCCCATTTAAATGAGTATTATCCTTAGATTTCTAACCTTGGTCATATCCAAGCCCTTTTAGTTGGTATTAGACTTCAAATTTATGGGTTATAGGCTTTTCCCCCAAACATGATTGAACTTGGTTTTTGGAGGGGGTGTTAGACTTGGATTTTCGGACAAATTGATCCTGACTCGACGAGCCCCATTTAAATGAGTATTAGGCTTAGATTTCTAACCTTGTTCATATCCAAGCCCTTTTAGTTGGTATTAGACTTCAAATTTATGGGCAATAGACTTTTCCCCCAAACATGATTGAACTTGGTTTTTGGAGGGGGTGTTACCCTTGGATTTTCGGACAAATTGATCCTGACTCGACGAGCCCCATTTAAATGAGTATTAGGCTTAGATTTCTAACCTTGTTCATATCCAAGCCCTTTTATATGGTATTAGACTTCAAATTTATGGGTTATAGGCTTTTCCCCCAAACATGATTGAACTTGGTTTTTTGATGGGTGTTAGCCTTGGATTTTCGGACAAATTGATCCTGACTCGACGAGCCCCATTTAAATGAGTATTATCCTTAGATTTATAACCTTGTTCATATCCAAGCCCTTTTAGTTTGTATTAGACTTCAAATTTATGGGTTATAGGCTTTTCCCCAAAACATGATTGAACTTGGTTTTTGGAGGGGGTGTTAGACTTGGATTTTCGGACAAATTGATCCTTACTCGATGAGCCCCATTTAAATGAGTATTAGGCTTAGATTTCTAACCTTGTTCATATCCAAACCCTTTTAGCTGGTATTAGACTTCAAATTTATGGGTTATAGGCTTTTCCCCCAAACATGATTGAACTTGGTTTTTGGAGGGGGTGTTAGCCTTGGATTTTCGGACAAATTGATCCTGACTCGACGAGCCCCATTTAAATGAGTATTAGCCTTAGATTTCTAACCTTGTTCATATCCAAGCCCTTTTAGTTTGTATTAGACTTCAAATGTATGGGTAATATCCTTTTCCCCCAAAAATGATTGAACTTGGTTTTTGGAGGGGGTGTTAACCTTGGATTTTCGGACAAATTTATCCTGACTTGACGAGGCCTATTTAAATGAGTATTATCCTTAGATTTCTAACCTTGTTCATATCCAAGCCCTTTTAGTTGGTATTAGACTTCAAATTTATGGGCAATAGACTTTTCCCCCAAACATGATTGAACTTGGTTTTTGGAGGGGGTGTTACCCTTGGATTTTTGGACAAATTGATCCTGACTCGACGAGCCCCATTTAAGTGAGTATTAGCCTTAGATTTCTAACCTTGGTCATATCCAAGCCCTTTTAGTTGGTATTAGACTTCAAATTTATGGGTAATATCCTTTTCCCCCAAACATGATTGAACTTGGTTTTTGGAGGGGGTGTTAGCCTTGGATTTTCGGACAAATTGATCCTGACTCGACGAGCCCCATTTAAATGATTATTAGCCTTAGATTTCTAACCTTGTTCATATCCAAGCCCTTTTAGTTGGTATTAGACTTCAAATTTATGGGTAATATCCTTTTCCCCCAAACATGATTGAACTTGGTTTTTGGAAGGGGTGTTACCCTTGGATTTTCGGACAAATTGATCCTGACTCGACGAGCCCCATTTAAGTGAGTATTAGCCTTAGATTTCTCACCTTGGTCATATCCAAGCCCTTTTAGTTGGTATTAGACTTCAAATTTATGGGTAATATCCTTTTCCCCCAAACATGATTGAACTTGGTTTTTGGAGGGGGTGTTAGACTTGGATTTTCGGACAAATTGATCCTTACTCGATGAGCCCCATTTAAATGAGTATTAGGCTTAGATTTCTAACCTTGTTCATATCCAAACCCTTTTAGCTGGTATTAGACTTCAAATTTATGGGTTATAGGCTTTTCCCCCAAACATGATTGAACTTGGTTTTTGGAGGGGGTGTTAGACTTGGATTTTCGGACAAATTGATCCTGACTCGACGAGCCCCATTTAAATGAGTATTATCCTTAGATTTCTAACCTTGTTCATATCCAAGGCCTTTTAGTTGGTATTAGACTTCAAATAAATGGGTACTAGACTTTTCCCCCAAACATGATTGAACTTGGTTTTTGGAGGGGGTGTTAGCCTTGGATTTTCGGACAAATTGATCCTGACTCGACGAGCCCCATTTAAATGAGTATTATCCTTAGATTTCTAACCTTGGTCATATCCAAGCCCTTTTAGTTGGTATTAGACTTCAAATTTATGGGTTATAGGCTTTTCCCCCAAACATGATTGAACTTGGTTTTTGGAGGGGGTGTTAGACTTGGATTTTCGGACAAATTGATCCTGACTCGACGAGCCCCATTTAAATGAGTATTAGGCTTAGATTTCTAACCTTGTTCATATCCAAGCCCTTTTAGTTGGTATTAGACTTCAAATTTATGGGCAATAGACTTTTCCCCCAAACATGATTGAACTTGGTTTTTGGAGGGGGTGTTACCCTTGGATTTTCGGACAAATTGATCCTGACTCGACGAGCCCCATTTAAATGAGTATTAGGCTTAGATTTCTAACCTTGTTCATATCCAAGCCCTTTTATATGGTATTAGACTTCAAATTTATGGGTTATAGGCTTTTCCCCCAAACATGATTGAACTTGGTTTTTTGATGGGTGTTAGCCTTGGATTTTCGGACAAATTGATCCTGACTCGACGAGCCCCATTTAAATGAGTATTATCCTTAGATTTATAACCTTGTTCATATCCAAGCCCTTTTAGTTTGTATTAGACTTCAAATTTATGGGTTATAGGCTTTTCCCCAAAACATGATTGAACTTGGTTTTTGGAGGGGGTGTTAGACTTGGATTTTCGGACAAATTGATCCTTACTCGATGAGCCCCATTTAAATGAGTATTAGGCTTAGATTTCTAACCTTGTTCATATCCAAACCCTTTTAGCTGGTATTAGACTTCAAATTTATGGGTTATAGGCTTTTCCCCCAAACATGATTGAACTTGGTTTTTGGAGGGGGTGTTAGCCTTGGATTTTCGGACAAATTGATCCTGACTCGACGAGCCCCATTTAAATGAGTATTAGCCTTAGATTTCTAACCTTGTTCATATCCAAGCCCTTTTAGTTTGTATTAGACTTCAAATGTATGGGTAATATCCTTTTCCCCCAAAAATGATTGAACTTGGTTTTTGGAGGGGGTGTTAACCTTGGATTTTCGGACAAATTTATCCTGACTTGACGAGGCCTATTTAAATGAGTATTATCCTTAGATTTCTAACCTTGTTCATATCCAAGCCCTTTTAGTTGGTATTAGACTTCAAATTTATGGGCAATAGACTTTTCCCCCAAACATGATTGAACTTGGTTTTTGGAGGGGGTGTTACCCTTGGATTTTTGGACAAATTGATCCTGACTCGACGAGCCCCATTTAAGTGAGTATTAGCCTTAGATTTCTAACCTTGGTCATATCCAAGCCCTTTTAGTTGGTATTAGACTTCAAATTTATGGGTAATATCCTTTTCCCCCAAACATGATTGAACTTGGTTTTTGGAGGGGGTGTTAGCCTTGGATTTTCGGACAAATTGATCCTGACTCGACGAGCCCCATTTAAATGATTATTAGCCTTAGATTTCTAACCTTGTTCATATCCAAGCCCTTTTAGTTGGTATTAGACTTCAAATTTATGGGTAATATCCTTTTCCCCCAAACATGATTGAACTTGGTTTTTGGAAGGGGTGTTACCCTTGGATTTTCGGACAAATTGATCCTGACTCGACGAGCCCCATTTAAGTGAGTATTAGCCTTAGATTTCTCACCTTGGTCATATCCAAGCCCTTTTAGTTGGTATTAGACTTCAAATTTATGGGTAATATCCTTTTCCCCCAAACATGATTGAACTTGGTTTTTGGAGGGGGTGTTAGCCTTGGATTTTCGGACAAATTGATCCTAACTCGACGAGCCCCATTTAAATGATTATTAGCCTTAGATTTCTAACCTTGTTCATATCCAAACCCTTTTAGCTGGTATTAGACTTCAAATTTATGGGTTATAGGCTTTTCCCCCAAACATGATTGAACTTGGTTTTTGGAGGGGGTGTTAGCCTTGGATTTTCGAACAAATTGATCCTGACTCGACGAGCCCCATTTAAATGAGTATTAGCCTTAGATTTCTAACCTTGTTCATATCCAAGCCCTTTTAGTTGGTATTACTTAAAATTTATGGGCAATAGACTTTTCCCCCAAACATGATTGAACTTGGTTTTTGGAGGGGGTGTTAACCTTGGATTTTCGGACAAATTTATCCTGACTGGACGAGGCCCATTTAAATGAGTATTATCCTTAGATTTCTAACCTTGGTCATATACAAGCCCTTTTAGTTGGTTTTAGACTTCAAATTTATGGGTTATAGGCTTTTCCCCTAAACATGATTGAACTTGGTTTTTTGATGGGTGTTAGCCTTGGATTTTCGGACAAATTGATCCTGACTCGACGAGCCCCATTTAAATGAGTATTAGGCTTAGATTTCTAACCTTGTTCATATCCAAGCCCTTTTAGGTGGTATTAGACTTCAAATTTATGGGCAATAGACTTTTCCCCCAAACATGATTGAATTTGGTTTTTGGAGGGGGTGTTACCCTTGGATTTTCGGACAAATTGATCCTGACTCGACGAGCCCCATTTAAGTGAGTATTAGCCTTAGATTTCTAACCTTGGTCATATCCAAGCCCTTTTAGGTGGTATTAGACTTCAAATTTATGGGTAATATCCTTTTCCCCCAAACATGATTGAACTTGGTTTTTGGAGGGGGTGTTAGCCTTGGATTTTCGGACAAATTGATCCTGACTCGACGAACCCCATTTAAATGATTATTAGCCTTAGATTTCTAACCTTGTTCATATCCAAGACCTTTTAGTTGGTATTAGACTTCAAATTTATGGGTAATATCCTTTTCCCCCAAACATGATTGAACTTGGTTTTTGGAGGGGGTGTTAGACTTGGTATTTCGGACAAATTGATCCTGACTCGACGATCCCCATTTAAATGAGTATTATCCTTAGAATTCTAACCTTGGTCATATCCAAGCCCTTTTAGTTGGTATTAGACTTCAAATTTATGGGTAATATCCTTTTCCCCCAAACATGATTGAACTTGGTTTTTGGAGGGGGTGTTAGCCTTGGATTTTCGGACAAATTGATCCTGACTCGACGAGCCCCATTTAAATGAGTATTATCCTTAGATTTCTAACCTTGTTCATATCGAAGGCCTTTTAGTTGGTATTAGACTTCAAATAAATGGGTACTAGACTTTTCCCCCAAACATGATTGAACTTGGTTTTTGGAGGGGGTGTTAGCCTTGGATTTTCGGACAAATTGATCCTGACTCGACGAGCCCCATTTAAATGAGTATTATCCTTAGATTTCTAACCTTGGTCATATCCAAGCCCTTTTAGTTGGTATTAGACTTCAAATTTATGGGTTATAGGCTTTTCCCCCAAACATGATTGAACTTGGTTTTTGGAGGGAATGTTAGACTTGGATTTTCGGACAAATTGATCCTGACTCGACGAGCCCCATTTAAATGAGTATTAGGCTTAGATTTCTAACCTTGTTCATATCCAAGCCCTTTTAGTTGGTATTAGACTTCAAATTTATGGGTAATATCCTTTTCCCCCAAACATGATTGAACTTGGTTTTTGGAGGGGGTGTTAGCCTTGGATTTTCGGACAAATTGATCCTGACTCGACGAGCCCCATTTAAATGAGTATTATCCTTATATTTCTAACCTTGTTCATATCCAAGGCCTTTTAGTTGGTATTAGACTTCAAATAAATGGGTACTAGACTTTTCCCCCAAACATGATTGAACTTGGTTTTTGGAGGGGGTGTTAGCCTTGGATTTTCGGACAAATTGATCCTGACTCGACGAGCCCCATTTAAATGAGTATTATCCTTAGATTTCTAACCTTGGTCATATCCAAGCCCTTTTAGTTGGTATTAGACTTCAAATTTATGGGTTATAGGCTTTTCCCCCAAACATGATTGAACTTGGTTTTTGGAGGGGGTTATAGCCTTGGATTTTCGAACAAATTGATCCTGACTCGACGAGCCCCATTTAAATGAGTATTAGACTTAGATTTCTAACCTTGTTCATATCCAAGCCCTTTTAGTTTGTATTAGACTTCAAATTTATGGGTTATAGGCTTTTCCCCAAAACATGATTGAACTTGGTTTTTGGAGGGGGTGTTAGCCTTGGATTTTCGGACAAATTGATCCTGACTCGACGAGCCCCATTTAAATGAGTATTATCCTTAGATTTCTAACCTTGGTCATATCCAAGCCCTTTTAGTTGGTATTAGACTTCAAATTTATGGGCAATAGACTTTTCCCCCAAACATGATTGAACTTGGTTTTTGGAGGGGGTGTTACCCTTGGATTTTCGGACAAATTGATCCTGACTCGACGAGCCCCATTTAAGTGAGTATTAGCCTTAGATTTCTAACCTTGGTCATATCCAAGCCCTTTTAGTTGGTATTAGACTTCAAAGTTATGGGTAATATCCTTTTCCCCCAAACATGATTGAACTTGGTTTTTGGAGGGGGTGTTAGCCTTGGATTTTTGGACAAATTGATCCTGACTCGACGAACCCCATTTAAATGATTATTAGCCTTAGATTTCTAACCTTGTTCATATCCAAGACCTTTTAGTTGGTATTAGACTTCAAATTTATGGGTAATATCCTTTTCCCCCAAACATGATTGAACTTGGTTTTTGGAGGGGGTGTTAGCCTTGGATTTTCGGACAAATTGATCCTGACTCGACGAGCCCCATTTAAATGAGTATTATCCTTATATTTCTAACCTTGTTCATATCCAAGGCCTTTTAGTTGGTATTAGACTTCAAATAAATGGGTACTAGACTTTTCCCCCAAACATGATTGAACTTGGTTTTTGGAGGGGGTGTTAGCCTTGGATTTTCGGACAAATTGATCCTGACTCGACGAGCCCCATTTAAATGAGTATTATCCTTAGATTTCTAACCTTGGTCATATCCAAGCCCTTTTAGTTGGTATTAGACTTCAAATTTATGGGCTATAGGCTTTTCCCCCAAACATGATTGAACTTGGTTTTTGGAGGGGGTTATAGCCTTGGATTTTCGAACAAATTGATCCTGACTCGACGAGCCCCATTTAAATGAGTATTAGACTTAGATTTCTAACCTTGTTCATATCCAAGCCCTTTTAGTTTGTATTAGACTTCAAATTTATGGGTTATAGGCTTTTCCCCAAAACATGATTGAACTTGGTTTTTGGAGGGGGTGTTAGCCTTGGATTTTCGGACAAATTGATCCTGACTCGATGAGCCCCATTTAAATGAGTATTAGCCTTAGATTTCTAACCTTGGTCATATCCAAGCCCTTTTAGTTGGTATTAGACTTCAAATTTATGGGTAATATCCTTTTCCCCCAAACATGATTGAACTTGGTTTTTGGAGGGGGTGTTAGGCTTGGATTTTCGGACAAATTTATCCTGACTAGACGAGCCCCATTTAAATGAGTATTATCCTTAGATTTCTAACCTTGGTCATATCCAAGCCCTTTTAGGTGGTATTAGACTTCAAATTTATGGGAAATATCCTTTTCCCCCAAATATGATTGAACTTGGTTTTTGGAGGGGGTGTTAGCCTTGGAATTTTGGACAAATTGATCCTGACTCGACGAGCCCCATTTAAATGTGTATTATACTTAGATTTATAACCTTGTTCATATCCAAGCCCTTTTAGTTGGTATTAGACTTCAAATTTATGGGCAATAGACTTTTCCCCCAAACATGATTGAACTTGGTTTTTTAAGGGGGTGTTAGCCTTGGATTTTTGGACAAATTGATCCTGACTCGACGAGCCCCATTTAAATGAGTATTATACTTAGATTTATAACCTTGTTCATATCCAAGCCCTTTTAGTTGGTATTAGACTTCAAATTTATGGGCAATAGACTTTTCCCCCAAACATGATTGAACTTGTTTTTTGGAGGGGGTGTTACCCTTGGATTTTCGGACAAATTGATCCTGACTCAACGAGCCCCATTTAAGTGAGTATTAGCCTTAAATTTCTAACCTTGGTCATATCCATTCCCTTTTAGTTGGTATTAGACTTCAAATTTATGGGTAATATCCTTTTCCCCCAAACATGATTGAACTTGGTTTTTGGAGGGGGTGTTAGCCTTGGATTTTCGGACAAATTGATCCTGACTCGACGAGCCCCATTTAAATGAGTATTAGGCTTAGATTTCTAACCTTGTTCATATCCAAGCCCTTTTAGATGGTATTAGACCACAAATTGATGGGTTATAGGCTTTTCCCCCAAACATGATTGAATTTGGTTTTTGGAGGGGGTGTTAGCCTTGGATTTTCGGACAAATTGATCCTGACTCGACGAGCCCATTTAAGTGAGTATTAGCCTTAGATTTCTAACCTTGGTCATATCCAAGGCCTTTTAGTTGGTATTAGACTTCAAATAAATGGGTAATAGACTTTTCCACCAAACATGATTGAACTTGGTTTTTGGAGGGGGTGTTAGCCTTGGATTTTCGGACAAATTGATCCTGACTCAACGAGCCCCATTTAAAGGGGTATTAGGCTTAGATTTCTAACCTTATTCATATCCAAGCCTTTTTAGATGGTATTAGACTTCAAATTTATGGGTTATAGGCTTTTCCCCCAAACATGATTGAACTTGGTTTTTGGAGGGGGTGTTAGCATTGGATTTTCGGACAAATTGATCCTGACTCGACGAGCCCCATTTAAATGAGTATTAGGCTTAGATTTCTAACCTTGTTCATATCCAAGCCCTTTTAGATGGTATTAGACCACAAATTGATGGGTTATAGGCTTTTCCCCCAAACATGATTGAATTTGGTTTTTGGAGGGGGTGTTAGCCTTGGATTTTCGGACAAATTGATCCTGACTCGACGAGCCAATTTAAGTGAGTATTAGCCTTAGATTTCTAACCTTGGTCATATCCAAGCCCTTTTAGTTGGTATTAGACTTCAAATTTATGGGTAATATCGTTTTCCCCCAAACTTGATTGAACTTGGTTTTTGGAGGGGGTGTTAGCCTTGGATTTTCGGACAAATTGATCCTGACTCGACGATCCCCATTTAAATGAGTATTATCCTTATATTTCTAACCTTGGTCATATCCAAGGCCTTTTAGTTGGTATTAGAGTTCAAATAAATGGGTAATAGACTTTTCCCCCAAACATGATTGAACTTGGTTTTTGGAGGGGGTGTTAGCCTTGGATTTTCGGACAAATTTATCCTGACTAGACGAGCCACATTTAAATGAGTATTATCCTTAGATTTCTAACCTTGGTCATATCCAAGCCCTTTTAGTTGGTATTAGACTTCAAATTTATGGGTAAAAGACTTTTACCCCAAACATGATTGAACTTGGTTTTTGGAGGGGGTGTTAGCCTTGGAATTTCGGACAAATTGATCCTAACTCGATGAGCCCCATTTAAATGAGTATTAGCCTTAGATTTCTAACCTTGTTCATATCCAAAACCTTTTTGTTGGTATTAGACTTCAAATTTATGGGTTATAGGCTTTTCCCCCAAACATGATTGAACTTGGTTTTTGGAGGGGGTGTTAACCTTGGATTTTCGGACAAATTAATCCTGACACGACGATCCCCATTCAAATGAGTATTATCCTTAGATTTCTAACCTTGTTCATATCCAAGGCCTTTTAGTTGGTATTAGACTTCAAATTTATGGGTTATAGGCTTTTCCCCCAAACATGATTGAACTTGGTTTTTGGAGGGGGTGTTAGACTTGGTATTTCGGACAAATTGATCCTGACTCGACGATCCCCATTTAAATGAGTATTATCCTTAGAATTCTAACCTTGGTCATATCCAAGCCCTTTTAGTTGGTATTAGACTTCAAATTTATGGGTAATATCCTTTTCCCCCAAACATGATTGAACTTGGTTTTTGGAGGGGGTGTTAGCCTTGGATTTTCGGACAAATTGATCCTGACTCGACGATCCCCATTTAAATGAGTATTATCCTTAGAATTCTAACCTTGGTCATATCCAAGCCCTTTTAGTTGGTATTAGACTTCAAATTTATGGGTAATATCCTTTTACCCCAAACATGATTGAACTTGGTTTTTGGAGGGGGTGTTAGCCTTGGATTTTCGGACAAATTGATCCTGACTCGACGAGCCCCATTTAAATGAGTATTATCCTTAGATTTCTAACCTTGTTCATATCCAAGGCCTTTTAGTTGGTATTAGACTTCAAATAAATGGGTACTAGACTTTTCCCCCAAACATGATTGAACTTGGTTTTTGGAGGGGGTGTTAGCCTTGGATTTTCGGACAAATTAATCCTGACTCGACGAGCCCCATTTAAATGAGTATTATCCTTAGATTTCTAACCTTGTTCATATCCAAGGCCTTTTAGTTGGTATTAGACTTCAAATAAATGGGTACTAGACTTTTCCCCCAAACATGATTGAACTTGGTTTTTGGAGGGGGTGTTAGCCTTGGATTTTCGGACAAATTGATCCTGACTTGACGATCCCCATTTAAATGAGTATTATCCTTAGAATTCTAACCTTGGTCATATCCAAGCCCTTTTAGTTGGTATTAGACTTGAAATTTATGGGTAATATCCTTTTCCCCCAAACATGATTGAACTTGGTTTTTGGAGGGGGTGTTAGCCTTGGATTTTCGGACAAATTGATCCTGACTCGACGATCCCCATTTAAATGAGTATTATCCTTATATTTCTAACCTTGGTCATATCCAAGGCCTTTTAGTTGGTATTAGACTTCAAATAAATGGGTAATAGACTTTTCCCCCAAACATGATTGAACTTGGTTTTTGGAGGGGGTGTTAGCCTTGGATTTTCGGACAAATTTATCCTGACTAGACGAGCCACATTTAAATGAGTATTATCCTTAGATTTCTAACCTTGGTCATATCCAAGCCCTTTTAGTTGGTATTAGACTTCAAATTTATGGGTAAAAGACTTTTACCCCAAATATGATTGAACTTGGTTTTTGGAGGGGGTGTTAGCCTTGGATTTTCGGACAAATTGATCCTGACCCTACGAGCCCCATTTAAATGAGTATTAGGCTTAGATTTCTAACCTTGTTCATATCCAAGCCCCTTTAGATGGTATTAGACTTCAAATTTATGGGTTATAGGCTTTTCCCCCAAACATGATGGAACTTGGTTTTTGGAGGGGGCGTTAGCCTTGGATTTTCGGACAAATTGATCCTGACTCGACGAGCCCCATTTAAATGAGTATTAGCCTAAGATTTCTAACCTTGTTCATATCCAAGACCTTTTAGTTTGTATTCGACTTCAAATTTATGGGTAATATCCTTTCCCCCCAAACATGATTGAACTTGGTTTTTGGAGGGGGTGTTAGCCTTGGATTTTCGGACAAACTGATCCTGACTCGACGAGCCCTATTTAAATGAGTATTAGCTTTAGATTTCTAAACTTGTTCATATCCAAGCCCTTTTAGATGGTATTAGACTACAAATTTATGGGTTATAGGCTTTTCCCCCAAACATGATTGAACTTGGTGTTTGGAGGGGGTGTTAGCCTTGGATTTTCGGACAAATTGATCCTGACTCGACGAGCCCCATTTAAATGAGTATTATCCTTAGATTTCTAACCTTGTTCATATCCAAGGCCTTTTAGTTGGTATTAGACTTCAAATTTATAGGTAATAGACTTTTCCCCCAAACATGATTGAACTTGGTTTTTGGAGGGGGTGTTAGCCTTGGATTTTTGGACAAAGTGATCCTGACGCGACGAGCCTCATTTAAATGAGTATTAGGCTTAGATTTCTAACCTTGTTCATATCCAAGCCCTTTTAGATGGTATTAGACTTCAAATTTATGGGTTATAGGCTTTTCCCCCAAACATGATTGAACTTGGTTTATGGAGGGGGTGTTAGACTTGGATTTTCGGACAAATTGATCCTGACTCGACGAGCCCCATTTAAAAGAGTATTAGCCTTAGATTTCTAACCTTGTTCATATCCAAGAACTTTTAGTTTGTATTAGACTTCAAATTTATGGGTAATATCCTTTTCCCCCAAACATGATTGAACTTGGTTTTTGGAGGGGGTGTTAGCCTTGGATTTTCGGACAAATTGATCCTGACTCGACGATCCCCATTTAAATGAGTATTATCCTTAGAATTCTAACCTTGGTCATATCCAAGCCCTTTTAGTTGGTATTAGACTTCAAATTTATGGGTAATATCCTTTTACCCCAAACATGATTGAACTTGGTTTTTGGAGGGGGTGTTAGCCTTGGATTTTCGGACAAATTGATCCTGACTCGACGAGCCCCATTTAAATGAGTATTATCCTTAGATTTCTAACCTTGTTCATATCCAAGGCCTTTTAGTTGGTATTAGACTTCAAATAAATGGGTACTAGACTTTTCCCCCAAACATGATTGAACTTGGTTTTTGGAGGGGGTGTTAGCCTTGGATTTTCGGACAAATTAATCCTGACTCGACGAGCCCCATTTAAATGAGTATTATCCTTAGATTTCTAACCTTGTTCATATCCAAGGCCTTTTAGTTGGTATTAGACTTCAAATAAATGGGTACTAGACTTTTCCCCCAAACATGATTGAACTTGGTTTTTGGAGGGGGTGTTAGCCTTGGATTTTCGGACAAATTGATCCTGACTTGACGATCCCCATTTAAATGAGTATTATCCTTAGAATTCTAACCTTGGTCATATCCAAGCCCTTTTAGTTGGTATTAGACTTGAAATTTATGGGTAATATCCTTTTCCCCCAAACATGATTGAACTTGGTTTTTGGAGGGGGTGTTAGCCTTGGATTTTCGGACAAATTGATCCTGACTCGACGATCCCCATTTAAATGAGTATTATCCTTATATTTCTAACCTTGGTCATATCCAAGGCCTTTTAGTTGGTATTAGACTTCAAATAAATGGGTAATAGACTTTTCCCCCAAACATGATTGAACTTGGTTTTTGGAGGGGGTGTTAGCCTTGGATTTTCGGACAAATTTATCCTGACTAGACGAGCCACATTTAAATGAGTATTATCCTTAGATTTCTAACCTTGGTCATATCCAAGCCCTTTTAGTTGGTATTAGACTTCAAATTTATGGGTAAAAGACTTTTACCCCAAATATGATTGAACTTGGTTTTTGGAGGGGGTGTTAGCCTTGGATTTTCGGACAAATTGATCCTGACCCTACGAGCCCCATTTAAATGAGTATTAGGCTTAGATTTCTAACCTTGTTCATATCCAAGCCCTTTTAGATGGTATTAGACTTCAAATTTATGGGTTATAGGCTTTTCCCCCAAACATGATTGAACTTGGTTTTTGGAGGGGGTGTTAGCCTTGGATTTTCAGACAAATTGATCCTGACTCGACGAGCCCCATTTAAATGAGTATTAGCCTTAGATTTCTAACCTTGTTCATATCCAAGACGTTTTAGTTTGTATTATACTTCAAATTTATGGGTAATATCCTTTCCCCCCAAACATGATTGAACTTGGTTTTTGGAGGGGGTGTTAGCCTTGGATTTTCGGACAAATTGATCCTGACCCGACGAGCCCCATTTAAATGAGTATTAGGCTTAGATTTCTAACCTTGTTCATATCCAAGCCCTTTTAGATGGTATTAGACTTCAAATTTATGGGTTATAGGCTTTTCCCCCAAACATGATTGAACTTGGTTTTTGGAGGGGGTGTTAGCCTTGGATTTTCAGACAAATTGATCCTGACTCGACGAGCCCCATTTAAATGAGTATTAGCCTTAGATTTCTAACCTTGTTCATATCCAAGACGTTTTAGTTTGTATTATACTTCAAATTTATGCTTAATATCCTTTCCCCCCAAACATGATTGAACTTGGTTTTTGGAGGGGGTGTTAGCCTTGGATTTTCAGAGAAATGGATCCTGACTCGACGAGCCCCATTTAAGTGAGTATTAGCCTTAGATTTCTAACCTTGGTCATATCCAAGCCCTTTTAGTTGGTATTAGACTTCAAATTTATGGGCAATAGACTTTTCCCCCAAACATGATTGAACTTGGTTTTTGGAGGGGGTGTTAGCCTTGGATTTTCGGACAAATTGATCCTGACTCGACGAGCCCCATTTAAATGAGTAATAGCCTTAGATTTCTAACCTTGTTCATATCCAAGACCTTTTAGTTTGTATTAGACTTCAAATTTATTGGTAATATCCTTTCCCCCCAAACATGATTGAACTTGGTTTTTGGAGGGGGTGTTAGCCTTGGATTTTCGGACAAACTGATCCTGACTCGACGAGCCCATTTAAATGAGTATTAGCCATAGATTTCTGAACTTGTTCATATCCAAGCCCTTTTATCTGGTATTAGACTTCAAATTTATGGGTAATAGACATTTCTTCCAAACATGATTGAACTTGGTTTTTGGAGGGGGTGTTAGCCTTGGATTTTCGTACAAATTGATCCTGACTCGACGAGCCCCATTTAAATGAGTATTAGGCTTAGATTTCTAACCTTGTTCATATCCAAGCCCTTTTAGATGGTATTAGACTACAAATTTATGGGTTATAGGCTTTTCCCCCAAACATGACTGAACTTGGTTTTTGGAGGGGGTGTTAGCCTTGGATTTTCAGAGAAATGGATCCTGACTCGACGAGCCCCATTTAAGTGAGTATTAGCCTTAGATTTCTAACCTTGGTCATAACCAAGCCCTTTTAGTTGGTATTAGACTTCAAATTTATGGGCAATAGACTTTTCCCCCAAACATGATTGAACTTGGTTTTTGGAGGGGGTGTTAGCCTTGGATTTTCGGACAAACTGATCCTGACTCGACGAGCCCCATTTAAATGAGTATTAGCCTTAGATTTCTAAACTTGTTCATATCCAAGCCCTTTTATCTGGTATTAGACTTCAAATTTATGGGTAATAGACATTTCCCCCAAACATGATTGAACTTGGTTTTTTGAGGGGGTGTTAGCCTTGGATTTTCGGACAAATTGATCCTGACCCGACGAGCCCCATTTAAATGAGTATTAGGCTTAGATTTCTACCCTTGTTCATATCCAAGCCCTTTTAGATGGTATTAGACTTCAAATTTATGGGTTATAGGCTTTTCCCCCAAACATGATTGAACTTGGTTTTTGGAGGGGGTGTTAGCCTTGGATTTTCGGACAAATTGATCCTGACTCGACGAGCCCCATTTGAATGAGTATTAGGCTTAGATTTCTAACCTTGTTCATATCCAAGCCCTTTTAGATGGTATTAGACTACAAATTTATGGGTTATAGGCTTTTCCCCCAAACATGATTGAACTTCGTTTTTGGAGGGGGTGTTAGCCTTAGATTTTTGGACAAATTGATCCTGACACGACGAGCCCCATTTAAATGAGTATTAGCCTTAGATTTCTAACCTTGTTCATATCCAAGCCCTTTTAGTTGGTATTAGACTTCAAATTTATGGGTTATAGGCTTTTCCCCCAAACATCATTGAACTTGGTTTATGGAGGGGTGGTTAGCCTTGGATTTTCGGACAAATTGATCCTCACTCGACGAGCCCCATTTAAATGAGTATTAGCCTTAGATTTCTAACCTTGTTCATATCCAAGAACTTTTAGTTTGTATTAGACTTCAAATTTATGGGTAATATCCTTTCCCCCCAAACATGATTGAACTTGGTTTTTGGAGGGGGTGTTAGCCTTGGATTTTCGAACAAACTGATCCTGACTCGACGAGCCCCATTTAAAAGAGTATTAGCCTTAGATTTCTAACCTTGTTCATATCCAAGAACTTTTAGTTTGTATTAGACTTCAAATTTATGGGTAATATCCTTTCCCCCCAAACATGATTGAACTTGGTTTTTGGAGGGGGTGTTAGCCTTGGATTTTTGGACAAACTGATCCTGACTCGACGAGCCCCATTTAAATCAGTATTGGCCTTAGATTTCTAAACTTGTTCATATCCAAGCCCTTTTAGCTGGTATTAGACTTCAAATTTATGGGTAATACACATTTCCCCCAATCATGATTGAACTTGGTTTTTGGAGGGGGTGTTAGCCTTGGATTTTCGGACAAATTGATCCTGACTCGACGAGCCCCATTTAATTGAGTATTAGGCTTAGATTTCTAACCTTGTTCATATCCAAGCCCTTTTAGATGGTATTAGACTACAAATTTATGGGTTATAGGCTTTTCCCCCAAACATGATTGAACTTGATTTTTGGAGGGGGTGTTAGCCTTGGATTTTCGGACAAATTGATCCTGACTCGACGAGCCCCATTTGAATGAGTATTAGGCTTAGATTTCTAACCTTTTTCATATCCAAGCCCTTTTAGATGGTATTAGACTACAAATTTATGGGTTATAGGCTTTTCCCCCAAACATGATTGAACTTCGTTTTTGGAGGGGGTGTTAGCCTTAGATTTTTGGACAAATTGATCCTGACACAACGAGCCCCATTTAAATGAGTATTAGCCTTAGATTTCTAACCTTGTTCATATCCAAGCCCTTTTAGTTGGTATTAGACTTCAAATTTATGGGTTATAGGCTTTTCCCCCAAACATGATTGAACTTGGTTTATGGAGGGGGTGTTAGCCTTGGATTTTCGGACAAATTGATCCTGACTCGACGAGCCCCATTTAAATGAGTATTAGCCTTAGATTTCTAACCTTGTTCATATCCAAGACCTTTTAGTTTGTATTAGACTTCAAATTTATGGGTAATATCCTTTCCCCCCAAACATGATTGAACTTGGTTTTTGGAGGGGGTGTTAGCCTTGGATTTTCGAACAAACTGATCCTGACTCGACGAGCCCCATTTAAAAGAGTATTAGCCTTAGATTTCTAACCTTGTTCATATCCAAGAACTTTTAGTTTGTATTAGACTTCAAATTTATGGGTAATATCCTTTCCCCCCAAACATGATTGAACTTGGTTTTTGGAGGGGGTGTTAGCCTTGGATTTTTGGACAAACTGATCTTGACTCGACGAGCCCCATTTAAATGAGTATTGGCCTTAGATTTCTAACCTTGTTCATATCCAAGCCCTTTTAGCTGGTATTAGACTTCAAATTTATGGGTAATACACATTTCCCCCAATCATGATTGAACTTGGTTTTTGGAGGGGGTGTTAGCCTTGGATTTTCGGACAAATTGATCCTGACTCGACGAGCCCCATTTAATTGAGTATTAGGCTTAGATTTCTAACCTTGTTCATATCCAAGCCCTTTTAGATGGTATTAGACTACAAATTTATGGGTTATAGGCTTTTCCCCCAAACATGATTGAACTTGGTTTTTGGAGGGGGTGTTAGCCTTGGATTTTCGGACAAATTGATCCTGACTCGACGAGCCCCATTTAAATGAGTATTAGCCTTAGATTTCTAACCTTGTTCATATCCAAGACCTTTTAGTTTGTATTAGACTTCAAATTTATGGGTAATATCCTTTCCCCCCAAACATGATTGAACTTGGTTTTTGGAGGGGGTGTTAGCCTTGGATTTTCGAACAAACTGATCCTGACTCGACGAGCCCCATTTAAAAGAGTATTAGCCTTAGATTTCTAACCTTGTTCATATCCAAGAACTTTTAGTTTGTATTAGACTTCAAATTTATGGGTAATATCCTTTCCCCCCAAACATGATTGAACTTGGTTTTTGGAGGGGGTGTTAGCCTTGGATTTTTGGACAAACTGATCCTGACTCGACGAACCCCATTTAAATGAGTATTGGCCTTAGATTTCTAAACTTGTTCATATCCAAGCCCTTTTAGCTGGTATTAGACTTCAAATTTATGGGTAATGCACATTTCCCCCAATCATGATTGAACTTGGTTTTTGGAGGGGGTGTTAGCCTTGGATTTTCGGACAAATTGATCCTGACTCGACGAGCCCCATTTAATTGAGTATTAGGCTTAGATTTCTAACCTTGTTCATATCCAAGCCCTTTTAGATGGTATTAGACTACAAATTTATGGGTTATAGGCTTTTCCCCCAAACATGATTGAACTTGGTTTTTGGAGGGGGTGTTAGCCTTGGATTTTCGGACAAATTGATCCTGACTCGACGAGCCCCATTTAAATGAGTATTAGCCTTAGATTTCTAACCTTGTTCATATCCAAGACCTTTTAGTTTGTATTAGACTTCAAATTTATGGGTAATATCCTTTCCCCCCAAACATGATTGAACTTGGTTTTTGGAGGGGGTGTTAGCCTTGGATTTTCGAACAAACTGATCCTGACTCGACGAGCCCCATTTAAAAGAGTATTAGCCTTAGATTTCTTACCTTGTTCATATCCAAGAACTTTTAGTTTGTATTAGACTTCAAATTTATGGGTAATATCCTTTCCCCCCAAACATGATTGAACTTGGTTTTTGGAGGGGGTGTTAGCCTTGGATTTTCGGACAAACTGATCCTGACTCGACGAGCCCCATTTAAATGAGTATTGGCCTTAGATTTCTAAACTTGTTCATATCCAAGCCCTTTTAGCTGGTATTAGACTTCAAATTTATGGGTAATACACATTTCCCCCAATCATGATTGAACTTGGTTTTTGGAGGGGGTGTTAGCCTTGGATTTTCGGACAAATTGATCCTGACTCGACGAGCCCCATTTAATTGAGTATTAGGCTTAGATTTCTAACCTTGTTCATATCCAAGCCCTTTTAGATGGTATTAGACTACAAATTTATGGGTTATAGGCTTTTCCCCCAAACATGATTGAACTTGGTTTTTGGAGGGGGTGTTAGCCTTGGATTTTCGGACAAATTGATCCTGACTCGACGAGCCCCATTTAAATGAGTATTAGCCTTAGATTTCTAACCTTGTTCATATCCAAGACCTTTTAGTTTGTATTAGACTTCAAATTTATCGGTAATATCCTTTCCCCCCAAACATGATTGAACTTGGTTTTTGGAGGGGGTGTTAGCCTTGGATTTTCGGACAAACTGATCCTGACTCGAAGAGCCCCATTTAAATGAGTATTAGCCTTAGATTTCTAAACTTGTTCATATCCAAGCCCTTTTATCTGGTATTAGACTTCAAATTTATGGGTAATATCCTTTCCCCCCAAACATGATTGAACTTGGTTTTTGGAGGGGGTGCTAGCCTTGGATTTTCGGACAAACTGATCCTGACACGACGAGCCCCATTTAAATGAGTATTAGCCTTAGATTTCTAACCTTGTTCATATCCAAGACGTTTTAGTTTGTATTAGACTTCAAATTTATGGGTAATATCCTTTTCCCCCAAACATGATTGAACTTGGTTTTTTGAGGGGGTGTTAGCCTTGGATTTTCAGACAAATTGATCCTGACCCGACGAGCCCCATTTAAATGAGTATTAGCCTTAGATTTCTAACCTTGTTCATATCCAAGACCTTTTAGTTTGTATTAGACTTCAAATTTATGGGTAATATCCTTTCCCCCCAAACATGATTGAACTTGGTTTTTGGAGGGGGTGCTAGCCTTGGATTTTCGGACAAACTGATCCTGACTCGACGAGCCCCATTTAAATGAGTATTAGCCTTAGATTTCTAACCTTGTTCATATCCAAGACGTTTTAGTTTGTATTAGACTTCAAATTTATGGGTAATATCCTTTTCCCCCAAACATGATTGAACTTGGTTTTTTGAGGGGGTGTTAGCCTTGGATTTTCGGACAAATTGATCCTGACCCGACGAGCCCCATTTAAATGAGTATTAGGCTTAGATTTCTAACCTTGTTCATATCCAAGCCCTTTTAGATGGTATTAGACTTCAAATTTATGGGTTATAGGCTTTTCCCCCAAACATGATTGAACTTGGTTTTTGGAGGGGGTGTTAGCCTTGGATTTTCAGACAAATTGATCCTGACTCGACGAGCCCCATTTAAATGAGTATTAGCCTTAGATTTCTAACCTTGTTCATATCCAAGACGTTTTAGTTTGTATTATACTTCAAATTTATGGGTAATATCCTTTCCCCCCAAACATGATTGAACTTGGTTTTTGGAGGGGGTGTTAGCCTTGGATTTTCGGACAAACTGATCCTGACTCGACGAGCCCCATTTAAATGAGTATTAGCCTTAGATTTCTAACCTTGTTCATATCCAAGCCCTTTTAGATGGTATTAGACTACAAATTTATGGGTTATAGGCTTTTCCCCCAAACATGATTGAACTTGGTTTTTGGAGGGGATGTTAGCCTTGGATTTTCGGAGAAATGGATCCTGACTCGACGAGCCCCATTTAAGTGAGTATTAGCCTTAGATTTCTAACCTTGGTCATATCCAAGCCCTTTTAGTTGGTATTAGACTTCAAATTTCTGGGCAATAGACTTTTCCCCCAAACATGATTGAACTTGGTTTTTGGAGGGGGTGTTAGCCTTGGATTTTCGGACAAACTAATCCTGACTCGACGAGCCCCATTTAAATGAGTATTAGCCTTAGATTTCTAACCTTGTTCATATCCAAGCCCTTTTAGTTGGTATTAGACTTCAAATTTATGGGTTATAGGCTTTTCCCCCAAACATGATTGAACTTGGTTTATGGAGGGGGTGTTAGCCTTGGATTTTCGGACAAATTGATCCTGACTCGACGAGCCCCATTTAAATGAGTATTAGCCTTAGATTTCTAACCTTGTTCATATCCAAGACCTTTTAGTTTGTATTAGACTTCAAATTTATGGGTAATATCCTTTCCCCCCAAACATGATTGAACTTGGTTTTTGGAGGGGGTGTTAGCCTTGGATTTTCGGACAAACTGATCCTGACTCGACGAGCCCCATTTAAATGAGTATTGGCCTTAGATTTCTAAACTTGTTCATATCCAAGCCCTTTTAGCTGGTATTAGACTTCAAATTTATGGGTAATACACATTTCCCCCAAACTTGATTGAACTTGGTTTTTGGAGGGGGTGTTAGCCTTGGATTTTCAGACAAATTGATCCTGACCCGACGAGCCCCATTTAATTGAGTATTAGGCTTAGATTTCTAACCTTGTTCATATCCAAGCCCTTTTACATGGTATTAGACTACAAATTTATGGGTTATAGGCTTTTCCACCAAACATGATTGAACTTGGTTTTTGGAGGGGGTGTTATCCTTGGATTTTCGGACAAATTGATCCTGACTCGATGAGCCCCATTTAAGTGAGTATTAGCCTTAGATTTCTAACCTTGTTCATATCCAAGACCTTTTAGATGGTATTAGACTTCAAATTTATGAGTAATATACTTTTACCCCAAACATGATTGAACTTGGTTTTTGGAGGGGGTGTTAGCCTTGGAATTTCGGACAAATTGATCCTGACTCGACGAGCCCCATTTAAATGAGTATTATACTTAGATTTATAACCTTGTTCATATCCAAGCCCTTTTAGGTGGTATTAGACTTCAAATTTATGGGCAATAGACTTTTCCCCCGAACATGATTGAACTTGGTTTTTTGAGGGGGTGTTAGCCTTGGATTTTCAGACAAATTGATCCTGACCCGACGAGCCCCATTTAAATGAGTATTAGGCTTAGATTTCTAACCTTGTTCATATCCAAGCCCTTTTAGATGGTATTAGACTTCAAATTTATGGGTAATAGACATTTCCCCCAAACATGATTGAACTTGGTTTTTGGAGGGGGTGTTAGCCTTGGATTTTTGGACAAATTGATCCTGACTCGACAAGCCCCATTTAAATGAGTATTATCCTTAGATTTCTAAACTTGTTCATATCCAATGCCTTTTAGTTGGTATTAGACTTCAAATTTATGGGTAATAGACATTTCCCCCAAACATGATTGAACTTGGTTTTTGGAGGGGGTGTTAGCCTTGGATTTTCGGACAAATTGATCCTGACTCGACGAGCCCCATTTAAATGAGTATTAGCCTTAGATTTCTAACCTTGTTCATATCCAAGACCTTTTAGTTTGTATTAGACTTCAAATTTATGGGTAATATCCTTTCGCCCCAAACATGATTGAACTTGGTTTTTGGAGGGGGTGTTAGCCTTGGATTTTCGGACAAACTGATCCTGACTCGACGAGCCCCATTTAAATGAGTATTAGCCTTAGATTTCTAAACTTATTCATATCGAAGCCCTTTTATCTGGTATTAGACTTCAAATTTATGGGTAATAGACATTTCCCCCAACCATGATTGAACTTGGTTTTTGGAGGGGGTGTTAGCCTTGGATTTTCGGACAAATTGATCCTGACTCGACGAGCCCCATTTAAATGAGTATTAGGCTTAGATTTCTAACCTTGTTCATATCCAAGCCCTTTTAGATGGTATTAGACTACAAATTTATGGGTTATAGGCTTTTCCCCCAAACATGATTGAACTTGGTTTTTGGAGGGGATGTTAGCCTTGGATTTTCAGACAAATTGATCCTGACTCGATGAGCCCCATTTAAATGAGTATTAGCCTTAGATTTCTAACCTTGTTCATATCCAAGACGATTTAGTTTGTATTAGACTTCAAATTTATGGGTAATATCCTTTCCCCCCAAACATGATTGAACTTGGTTTTTGGAGGGGGTGTTAGCCTTGGATTTTCGGACAAACTGATCCTGACTCGAAGAACCCCATTTAAATGAGTATTAGCCTTAGATTTCTAAACTTGTTCATATCCAAGCCCTTTTATCTGGTATTAGACTTCAAATTTATGGGTAATATCCTTTCCCCCCAAACATGATTGAACTTGGTTTTTGGAGGGGGTGCTAGCCTTGGATTTTCGGACAAACTAATCCTGACTCGACGAGCCCCATTTAAATGAGTATTAGCCTTAGATTTCTAACCTTGTTCATATCCAAGACGTTTTAGTTTGTATTAGACTTCAAATTTATGGGTAATATCCTTTTCCCCCAAACATGATTGAACTTGGTTTTTTGAGGGGGTGTTAGCCTTGGATTTTTGGACAAATTGATCCTGACCCGACGAGCCCCATTTAAATGAGTATTAGGCTTAGATTTCTAACCTTGTTCATATCCAAGACCTTTTAGTTTGTATTAGACTTCAAATTTATGGGTAATATCCTTTCCCCCCAAACATGATTGAACTTGGTTTTTGGAGGGGGTGTTAGCCTTGGATTTTCGGACAAACTGATCCGTACTCGACGAGCCCCATTTAAATGAGTATTAGCCTTAGATTTCTAAACTTGTTCATATCCAAGACCTTTTAGCTGGTATTAGACTTCAAATATATGGGTAATAGACATTTCCCCCAAACATGATTGAACTTGGTTTATGGAGGGGGTGTTAGCCTTGGATTTTCGGACAAATTGATCCTGACTCGACGAGCCCCATTTAAATGAGTATTAGCCTTAGATTTCTAACCTTGTTCATATCCAAGACCTTTTAGTTTGTATTAGACTTCAAATTTATGGGTAATATCCTTTCCCCCCAAACATGATTGAACTTGGTTTTTGGAGGGGGTGTTAGCCTTGGATTTTCGGACAAACTGATCCTGACTCGACGAGCCCCATTTAAATGAGTATTGGCCTTAGATTTCTAAACTTTTTCATATCCAAGCCCTTTTAGCTGGTATTAGACTTCAAATTTATGGGTAATACACATTTCCCCCAAACATGATTGAACTTGGTTTTTGGAGGGGGTGTTAGCCTTGGATTTTCAGACAAATTGATCCTGACCCGACGAGCCCCATTTAATTGAGTATTAGGCTTAGATTTCTAACCTTGTTCATATCCAAGCCCTTTTACATGGTATTAGACTACAAATTTATGGGTTATAGGCTTTTCCACCAAACATGATTGAACTTGGTTTTTGGAGGGGGTGTTATCCTTGGATTTTCGGACAGATTGATCCTGACTCGATGAGCCCCATTTAAGTGAGTATTAGCCTTAGATTTCTAACCTTGTTCATATCCAAGACCTTTTAGATGATATTAGACTTCAAATTTATGAGTAATATACTTTTACCCCAAACATGATTGAACTTGGTTTTTGGAGGGGGTGTTAGCCTTGGAATTTCGGACAAATTGATCCTGACTCGACGAGCCCCATTTAAATGAGTATTATACTTAGATTTATAACCTTGTTCATATCCAAGCCCTTTTAGGTGGTATTAGACTTCAAATTTATGGGCAATAGACTTTTCCCCCGAACATGATTGAACTTGGTTTTTTGAGGGGGTGTTAGCCTTGGATTTTCAGACAAATTGATCCTGACCCGACGAGCCCCATTTAAATGAGTATTAGGCTTAGATTTCTAACCTTGTTCATATCCAAGCCCTTTTAGATGGTATTAGACTTCAAATTTATGGGTTATAAGCTTTTCCCCCAAACATGATTGAACTTGGTTTTTGGAGGGGGCGTTAGCCTTGGATTTTCGGACAAATTGATCCTGACTCGACGAGCCCCATTTAAATGAGTATTAGCCTTAGATTTCTAACCTTGTTCATATCCAAGACCTTTTAGTTTGTATTAGACTTCAAATTTATGGGTAATATCCTTTCGCCCCAAACATGATTGAACTTGGTTTTTGGAGGGGGTGTTAGCCTTGGATTTTCGGACAAACTGATCCTGACTCGACGAGCCCCATTTAAATGAGTATTAGCCTTAGATTTCTAAACTTATTCATATCGAAGCCCTTTTATCTGGTATTAGACTTCAAATTTATGGGTAATAGACATTTCCCCCAACCATGATTGAACTTGGTTTTTGGAGGGGGTGTTAGCCTTGGATTTTCGGACAAATTGATCCTGACTCGACGAGCCCCATTTAAATGAGTATTAGGCTTAGATTTCTAACCTTGTTCATATCCAAGCCCTTTTAGATGGTATTAGACTACAAATTTATGGGTTATAGGCTTTTCCCCCAAACATGATTGAACATGGTTTTTGGAGGGGATGTTAGCCTTGGATTTTCAGACAAATTGATCCTGACTCGATGAGCCCCATTTAAATGAGTATTAGCCTTAGATTTCTAACCTTGTTCATATCCAAGACGATTTAGTTTGTATTAGACTTCAAATTTATGGGTAATATCCTTTCCCCCCAAACATGATTGAACTTGGTTTTTGGAGGGGGTGTTAGCCTTGGATTTTCGGACAAACTGATCCTGACTCGAAGAACCCCATTTAAATGAGTATTAGCCTTAGATTTCTAAACTTGTTCATATCCAAGCCCTTTTATCTGGTATTAGACTTCAAATTTATGGGTTATAAGCTTTTCCCCCAAACATGATTGAACTTGGTTTTTGGAGGGGGCGTTAGCCTTGGATTTTCGGACAAATTGATCCTGACTCGACGAGCCCCATTTAAATGAGTATTAGCCTTAGATTTCTAACCTTGTTCATATCCAAGACCTTTTAGTTTGTATTAGACTTCAAATTTATGGGTAATATCCTTTCGCCCCAAACATGATTGAACTTGGTTTTTGGAGGGGGTGTTAGCCTTGGATTTTCGGACAAACTGATCCTGACTCGACGAGCCCCATTTAAATGAGTATTAGCCTTAGATTTCTAACCTTGTTCATATCCAAGACCTTTTAGTTTGTATTAGACTTCAAATTTATGGGTAATATCCTTTCGCCCCAAACATGATTGAACTTGGTTTTTGGAGGGGGTGTTAGCCTTGGATTTTCGGACAAACTGATCCTGACTCGACGAGCCCCATTTAAATGAGTATTAGCCTTAGATTTCTAAACTTATTCATATCGAAGCCCTTTTATCTGGTATTAGACTTCAAATTTATGGGTAATAGACATTTCCCCCAACCATTATTGAACTTGGTTTTTGGAGGGGGTGTTAGCCTTGGATTTTCGGACAAATTGATCCTGACTCGACGAGCCCCATTTAAATGAGTATTAGGCTTAGATTTCTAACCTTGTTCATATCCAAGCCCTTTTAGATGGTATTAGACTACAAATTTATGGGTTATAGGCTTTTCCCCCAAACATGATTGAACATGGTTTTTGGAGGGGATGTTAGCCTTGGATTTTCAGACAAATTGATCCTGACTCGATGAGCCCCATTTAAATGAGTATTAGCCTTAGATTTCTAACCTTGTTCATATCCAAGACGATTTAGTTTGTATTAGACTTCAAATTTATGGGTAATATCCTTTCCCCCCAAACATGATTGAACTTGGTTTTTGGAGGGGGTGTTAGCCTTGGATTTTCGGACAAACTGATCCTGACTCGAAGAACCCCATTTAAATGAGTATTAGCCTTAGATTTCTAAACTTGTTCATATCCAAGCCCTTTTATCTGGTATTAGACTTCAAATTTATGGGTAATATCCTTTCCCCCCAAACATGATTGAACTTGGTTTTTGGAGGGGGTGCTAGCCTTGGATTTTCGGACAAACTAATCCTGACTCGACGAGCCCCATTTAAATGAGTATTAGCCTTAGATTTCTAACCTTGTTCATATCCAAGACGTTTTAGTTTGTATTAGACTTCAAATTTATGGGTAATATCCTTTTCCCCCAAACATGATTGAACTTGGTTTTTTGAGGGGGTGTTAGCCTTGGATTTTTGGACAAATTGATCCTGACCCGACGAGCCCCATTTAAATGAGTATTAGGCTTAGATTTCTAACCTTGTTCATATCCAAGACCTTTTAGTTTGTATTAGACTTCAAATTTATGGGTAATATCCTTTCCCCCCAAACATGATTGAACTTGGTTTTTGGAGGGGGTGTTAGCCTTGGATTTTCGGACAAACTGATCCGTACTCGACGAGCCCCATTTAAATGAGTATTAGCCTTAGATTTCTAAACTTGTTCATATCCAAGACCTTTTAGCTGGTATTAGACTTCAAATATATGGGTAATAGACATTTCCCCCAAACATGATTGAACTTGGTTTATGGAGGGGGTGTTAGCCTTGGATTTTCGGACAAATTGATCCTGACTCGACGAGCCCCATTTAAATGAGTATTAGCCTTAGATTTCTAACCTTGTTCATATCCAAGACCTTTTAGTTTGTATTAGACTTCAAATTTATGGGTAATATCCTTTCCCCCCAAACATGATTGAACTTGGTTTTTGGAGGGGGTGTTAGCCTTGGATTTTCGGACAAACTGATCCTGACTCGACGAGCCCCATTTAAGTGAGTATTGGCCTTAGATTTCTAAACTTGTTCATATCCAAGACGATTTAGTTTGTATTAGACTTCAAATTTATGGGCAATAGACTTTTCCCCCAAACATGATTGAACTTGGTTTTTGGAGGGGGTGTTAGCCTTGGATTTTCGGACAAATGGATCCTGACTCGACGAGCCCCATTTAAGTGAGTATTAGCCTTAGATTTCTAACCTTGGTCATATCCAAGCCCTTTTAGTTGGTATTAGACTTCAAATTTATGGGCAATAGACTTTTCCCCCAAACATGATTGAACTTGGTTTTTGGAGGGGGTGTTAGCCTTGGATTTTCGGACAAACTGATCCTGACTCGACGAGCCCCATTTAAATGAGTATTAGCCTTAGATTTCTAACCTTGTTCATATCCAAGACGTTTTTGTTTGTATTATACTTCAAATTTATGGGTAATATCCTTTCCCCCCAAACATGATTGAACTTGGTTTTTGGAGGGGGTGTTAGCCTTGGATTTTCGGACAAACTGATCCTGACTCGACGAGCCCCATTTAAATGAGTATTATACTTAGATTTATAACCTTGTTCATATCCAAGCCCTTTTAGGTGGTATTAGACTTCAAATTTATGGGCAATAGACTTTTCCCCCGAACATGATTGAACTTGGTTTTTTGAGGGGGTGTTAGCCTTGGATTTTCAGACAAATTGATCCTGACTCGACGAGCCCCATTTAAGTGAGTATTAGCCTTATATTTCTAACCTTGTTCATATCCAAGACCTTTTTGATGGTATTAGACTTCAAATTTATGAGTAATATACGTTTCCCCCAAACATGATTGAACTTGGTTTTTGGAGGGGGTGTTAGCCTTGGAATTTCGGACAATTTGATCCTGACTCGACGAGCCCCATTTAAATGAGTATTATACTTAGATTTATAACCTTGTTCATATCCAAGCCCTTTTAGGTGGTATTAGACTTCAAATTTATGGGCAATAGACTTTTCCCCCGAACATGATTGAACTTGGTTTTTTGAGGGGGTGTTAGCCTTGGATTTTCAGACAAATTGATCCTGACTCGACGAGCCCTATTTAAGTGAGTATTAGCCTTATATTTCTAACCTTGTTCATATCCAAGACCTTTTTGATGGTATTAGACTTCAAATTTATGAGTAATATACGTTTCCCCCAAACATGATTGAACTTGGTTTTTGGAGGGGGTGTTAGCCTTGGAATTTCGGACAATTTGATCCTGACTCGACGAGCCCCATTTAAATGAGTATTATACTTAGATTTATAACCTTGTTCATATCCAAGCCCTTTTAGGTGGTATTAGACTTCAAATTTATGGGCAATAGACTTTTCCCCCAAACATGATTGAACTTGGTTTTTTGAGGGGGTGTTAGCCTTGGATTTTCGGACAAATTGATCCTGACCCGACGAGCCCCATTTAAATGAGTATTAGGCTTATATTTCTAACCTTGTTCATATCCAAGCCCTTTTAGATGGTATTAGACTTCAAAATTATGGGTTATAGGCTTTTCCCCCAAACATGATTAAACTTGGTTTTTGGAGGGGGTGTTAGCCTTGGATTTTCGGACAAATTGATCCTGACTCGACGAGCCCCATTTAAATGAGTATTAGCCTTAGATTTCTAACCTTGTTCATATCCAAGACCTTTTAGATGGTATTAGACTTCAAATTTATGAGTAATATACTTTTACCCCAAACATGATTGAACTTGGTTTTTGGAGGGGGTGTTAGCCTTGGAATTTCGGACAAATTGATCCTGACTCGACGAGCCCCATTTAAATGAGTATTATACTTAGATTTATAACCTTGTTCATATCCAAGCCCTTTTAGGTGGTATTAGACTTCAAATTTATGGGCAATAGACTTTTCCCCCGAACATGATTGAACTTGGTTTTTTGAGGGGGTGTTAGCCTTGGATTTTCAGACAAATTGATCCTGACCCGACGAGCCCCATTTAAATGAGTATTAGGCTTAGATTTCTAACCTTGTTCATATCCAAGCCCTTTTAGATGGTATTAGACTTCAAATTTATGGGTTATAAGCTTTTCCCCCAAACATGATTGAACTTGGTTTTTGGAGGGGGCGTTAGCCTTGGATTTTCGGACAAATTGATCCTGACTCGACGAGCCCCATTTAAATGAGTATTAGCCTTAGATTTCTAACCTTGTTCATATCCAAGACCTTTTAGTTTGTATTAGACTTCAAATTTATGGGTAATATCCTTTCGCCCCAAACATGATTGAACTTGGTTTTTGGAGGGGGTGTTAGCCTTGGATTTTCGGACAAACTGATCCTGACTCGACGAGCCCCATTTAAATGAGTATTAGCCTTAGATTTCTGAACTTATTCATATCGAAGCCCTTTTATCTGGTATTAGACTTCAAATTTATGGGTAATAGACATTTCCCCCAAACATGATTGAACTTGGTTTTTGGAGGGGGTGTTAGCCTTGGATTTTCGGACAAATTGATCCTGACTCGACGAGCCCCATTTAAATGAGTATTAGGCTTAGATTTCTAACCTTGTTCATATCCAAGCCCTTTTAGATGGTATTAGACTACAAATTTATGGGTTATAGGCTTTTCCCCCAAACATGATTGAACTTGGTTTTTGGAGGGGATGTTAGCCTTGGATTTTCAGACAAATTGATCCTGACTCGATGAGCCCCATTTAAATGAGTAGTAGCCTTAGATTTCTAACCTTGTTCATATCCAAGACGATTTAGTTTGTATTAGACTTCAAATTTATGGGTAATATCCTTTCCCCCCAAACATGATTGAACTTGGTTTTTGGAGGGGGTGTTAGCCTTGGATTCTCGGACAAACTGATCCTGACTCGAAGAGCCCCATTTAAATGAGTATTAGCCTTAGATTTCTAAACTTGTTCATATCCAAGCCCTTTTATCTGGTATTAGACTTCAAATTTATGGGTAATATCCTTTCCCCCCAAACATGATTGAACTTGGTTTTTGGAGGGGGTGCTAGCCTTGGATTTTCGGACAAACTGATCCTGACTCGACGAGCCCCATTTAAATGAGTATTAGCCTTAGATTTCTAACCTTGTTCATATCCAAGACGTTTTAGTTTGTATTAGACTTCAAATTTATGGGTAATATCCTTTTCCCCCAAACATGATTGAACTTGGTTTTTTGAGGGGGTGTTAGCCTTGGATTTTTGGACAAATTGATCCTGACCCGACGAGCCCCATTTAAATGAGTATTAGCCTTAGATTTCTAACCTTGTTCATATCCAAGATGTTTTAGTTTGTATTAGACTTCAAATTTATGGGTAATATCCTTTCCCCCCAAACATGATTGAACTTGGTTTTTGGAGGGGGTGCTAGCCTTGGATTTTCGGACAAACTGATCCTGACTCGAAGAGCCCCATTTAAATGAGTATTAGCCTTAGATTTCTAACCTTGTTCATATCCAAGACGTTTTAGTTTGTATTAGACTTCAAATTTATGGGTAATATCCTTTTCCCCCAAACATGATTGAACTTGGTTTTTTGAGGGGGTGTTAGCCTTGGATTTTCGGACAAATTGATCCTGACCCGACGAGCCCCATTTAAAGGAGTATTAGGCTTAGATTTCTAACCTTGTTCATATCCAAGCCCTTTTAGATGGTATTAGACTTCAAATTTATTGGTTATAGGCTTTTCCCCCAAACATGATTGAACTTGGTTTTTGGAGGGGGTGTTAGCCTTGGATTTTCAGACAAATTGATCCTGACTCGACGAGCCCCATTTAAATGAGTATTAGCCTTAGATTTCTAACCTTGTTCATATCCAAGACGTTTTAGTTTGTATTATACTTCAAATTTATGGGTAATATCCTTTCCCCCCAAACATGATTGAACTTGGTTTTTGGAGGGGGTGTTAGCCTTGGATTTTCGGACAAACTGATCCTGACTCGACGAGCCCCATTTAAATGAGTATTAGGCTTAGATTTCTAACCTTGTTCATATCCAAGCCCTTTTAGATGGTATTAGACTACAAATTTATGGGTTATAGGCTTTTCCCCCAAACATGATTGAACTTGGTTTTTGGAGGGGGTGTTAGCCTTGGATTTTCGGACAAATTGATCCTGACTCGACGAGCCCCATTTAAGTGAGTATTAGCCTTAGATTTCTAACCTTGTTCATATCCAAGACCTTTTTGATGGTATTAGACTTCAAATTTATGAGTAATATACGTTTCCCCCAAACATGATTGAACTTGGTTCTTGGAGGGGGTGTTAGCCTTGGAATTTCGGACAATTTGATCCGGACTCGACGAGCCCCATTTAAATGAGTATTATACTTAGATTTATAACCTTGTTCATATCCAAGCCCTTTTAGGTGGTATTAGACTTCAAATTTATGGGCAATAGACTTTTCCCCCAAACATGATTGAACTTGGTTTTTTGAGGGGGTGTTAGCCTTGGATTTTCGGACAAATTGATCCTGACCCGACGAGCCCCATTTAAATGAGTATTAGGCTTAGATTTCTAACCTTGTTCATATCCAAGCCCTTTTAGATGGTATTAGACTTCAAAATTATGGGTTATAGGCTTTTCCCCCAAACATGATTAAACTTGGTTTTTGGAGGGGGTGTTAGCCTTGGATTTTCGGACAAATTGATCCTGACTCGACGAGCCCCATTTAAATGAGTATTAGCCTTAGATTTCTAACCTTGTTCATATCCAAGACCTTTTAGTTTGTATTAGACTTCAAATTTATGGGTAATATCCTTTCCCCCCAAACATGATTGAACTTGGTTTTTGGAGGGGGTGTTAGCCTTGGATTTTGGGACAAACTGATCCTGACTCGACGAACCCCATTTAAATGAGTATTAGCCTTAGATTTCTAAACTTGTTCATTTCCAAGCCCTTTTATCTGGTATTAGACTTCAAATTTATGGGTAATAGACATTTCCCCCAAACATGATTGAACTTGGTTTTTGGAGGGGGTGTTAGCCTTGGAATTTCGGACAAATTGATCCTGACTCGACGAGCCCCATTTAAATGAGTATTATACTTAGATTTATAACCTTGTTCATATCCAAGCCCTTTTAGATGGTATTAGACTTCAAATTTATGGGCAATAGACTTTTCCCCCAAACTTGATTGAACTTGGTTTTTTGAGGGGGTGTTAGCCTTGGATTTTCGGACGAATTGATCCTGACCCGACGAGCCCCATTTAAATGAGTATTATCCTTAGATTTCTAACCTTGTTAATATCCAAGGACTTTTAGTTGGTATTAGACTTCAAATTTATGGGTAATAGACTTTTCCCCCAAACATGATTGAACTTGGATTTTGGAGGGGGTGTTAGCCTTGGATTTTCGGACAAATTGATCCTGACCCGACGAGCCCCATTTAAATGAGTATTATCCTTAGATTTCTAACCTTGTTCATATCCATGGCCTTTTAGTTGGTATTAGACTTCAAATTTATGGGTAATAGACTTTTCCCCCAAACATGATTGAACTTGGTTTTTGGAGGGGGAGTTATCCTTGGATTTTCGGACAAATTGATCCTGACTCGACGAGCCCCATTAAAATGAGTATTAGGCTTAGATTTCTAACCTTGTTCATATCCAAGCCCTTTTAGATGGTATTAGACTTCAAATTTATGGGTTATAGGCTTTTCCCCCAAACATGATTGAACTTGGTTTTTGGAGGGGGTGTTAGCCTTGGATTTTCGGACAAATGGATCCTGACTCGACGAGCCCCATTTAAGTGAGTATTAGCCTTAGATTTCTAACCTTGTTCATATCCAAGCCCTTTTAGTTGGTATTAGACTTCAAATTTATGGGTAATATCCTTTTCCCCCAAACATGATTGAACTTGGTTTTTGGAGGGGGGGTTAGCATTGGATTTTCGGACAAATTGATCCTGACTCGACGAGCCCCATTTAAATGAGTATTATACTTAGATTTATAACCTTGTTCATATCCAAGCCCTTTTAGATGGTATTAGACTTCAAATTTATGGGCAATAGACTTTTCCCCCAAACATGATTGAACTTGGTTTTTTGAGGGGGTGTTAGCCTTGGATTTTCGGACGAATTGATCCTGACCCGACGAGCCCCATTTAAATGAGTATTAGCCTTAGATTTCTAAACTTGTTCATATCCAAGCCCTTTTAGTTGGTATTAGACTTCAAATTTATGGGTAATATCCTTTTCCCCCAAACATGATTGAACTTGGTTTTTGGAGGGGGAGTTAGCATTGGATTTTCGGACAAATTGATGCTGACTCGACGAGCCACATTTAAATGAGTATTATACTTAGATTTATAACCTTGTTCATATCCAAGCCCTTTTAGTTGGTATTAGACTTCAAATTTATGGGCAATAGACTTTTCCCCCAAACATGATTGAACTTGGTTTTTGGAGGGGGTGTTAGCCTTGGATTTTCGGACAAACTGATCCTGACTCGACGAGCCACATTTAAATGAGTATTAGCCTTAGATTTCTAAACTTGTTCATATCCAAGCCCTTTTAGCTGGTATTAGATTTCAAATTTATGGGTAATACACATTTCCCCCAAACATGATTGAACTTGGTTTTTGGAGGGGGTGTTAGCCTTGGATTTTCAGACAAATTGATCCTGACTCGACGAGCCCCATTTAAATGAGTATTAGGCTTAGATTTCTAACCTTGTTCATATCCAAGCCCTTTTAGATGGTATTAGACTTCAAATTTATGGGTTATAGGCTTTTCCCCCAAACATGATTGAACTTGGTTTTTGGAGGGGGTGTTAGCCTTGGATTTTCGGACAAATGGATCCTGACTCGACGAGCCCCATTTAAGTGAGTATTAGCCTTAGATTTCTAACCTTGTTCATATCCAAGCCCTTTTAGTTGGTATTAGACTTCAAATTTATGGGTAATATCCTTTTCCCCCAAACATGATTGAACTTGGTTTTTGGAGGGGGAGTTAGCATTGGATTTTCGGACAAAGTGATCCTGACTCAACGAGCCCCATTTAAATGAGTATTAGCCTTAGATTTCTAACCTTGTTCATATCCAAGACCTTTTAGTTTGTATTAGACTTCAAATTTATGGGTAATATCCTTTTCCCCCAAACATGATTGAACTTGGTTTTTGGAGGGGGAGTTAGCATTGGATTTTCGGACAAATTGATCCTGACTCAACGAGCCCCATTTAAATGAGTATTAGCCTTAGATTTCTAACCTTTTTCATATCCAAGACCTTTTAGTTTGTATTAGACTTCAAATTTATGGGTAATATCCTTTCCCCCCAAACATGATTGAACTTGGTTTTTGGAGGGGGTGTTAGCCTTGGATTTTCAGACAAATTGATCCTGACTCGACGAGCCCCATTTAAGTGAGTATTAGCCTTAGATTTCTAACCTTGTTCATATCCAAGCCCTTTTAGTTGGTATTAGACTTCAAATTTATGGGTAATATCCTTTTCCCCCAAACATGATTGAACTTGGTTTTTGGAGGGGGAGTTAGCATTGGATTTTCGGACAAATTGATCCTGACTCAACGAGCCCCATTTAAATGAGTATTAGCCTTAGATTTCTAACCTTGTTCATATCCAAGACCTTTTAGTTTGTATTAGACTTCAAATTTATGGGTAATATCCTTTTCCCCCAAACATGATTGAACTTGGTTTTTGGAGGGGGAGTTAGCATTGGATTTTCGGACAAATTGATCCTGACTCAACGAGCCCCATTTAAATGAGTATTAGCCTTAGATTTCTAACCTTTTTCATATCCAAGACCTTTTAGTTTGTATTAGACTTCAAATTTATGGGTAATATCCTTTCCCCCCAAACATGATTGAACTTGATTTTTGGAGGGGGTGTTAGCCTTGGATTTTCAGACAAATTGATCCTGACTCGACGAGCCCCATTTAAATGAGTATTAGCCTTAGATTTCTAACCTTGTTCATATCGAAGCCCTTTTATCTGGTATTAGACTTCAAATTTATGGGTAATAGACAATTCTCCCAAACATGATTGAACTTGGTTTTTGGAGGGGGTGTTAGCCTTGGAATTTCGGACAAATTGATCCTGACTCGACGAGCCCCATTTAAATGAGTATTATCCTTAGATTTCTAACCTTGTTCATATCCAAGGACTTTTAGTTGGTATTAGGCTTCAAATTTATGGGTAATAGACTTTTCCCCCAAACATGATTGAACTTGGATTTTGGAGGGGGTGTTAGCCTTGGATTTTCGGACAAATTGATCCTGACCCGACGAGCCCCATTTAAATGAGTATTATCCTTAGATTTCTAACCTTGTTCATATCCATGGCCTTTTAGTTGGTATTAGACTTCAAATTTATGGGTAATAGACTTTTCCCCCAAACATGATTGAACTTGGTTTTTGGAGGGGGAGTTATCCTTGGATTTTCGGACAAATTGATCCTGACTCGACGAGCCCCATTTAAATGAGTATTAGGCTTAGATTTCTAACCTTGTTCATATCCAAGCCCTTTTAGATGGTATTAGACTTCAAATTTATGGGTTTTAGGCTTTTCCCCCAAACATGATTGAACTTGGTTTTTTGAGGGGGTGTTAGCCTTGGATTTTCGGACAAACTGATCCGGACTCGACGAGCCCCATTAAATGAGTATTAGCCTTAGATTTCTAAACTTGTTCATATCCAAGCCCTTTTAGCTGGTATTAGACTTCAAATATATGGGTAATAGACATTTCCCCCAAACATGATTGAACTTGGTTTTTGGAGGGGGTGTTAGCCTTGGATTTTCGGACAAATTGATCCTGACTCGACGAGCCCCATTTAAATGAGTATTAGGCTTAGATTTCTAACCTTGTTCATATCCAAGCCCTTTTAGATGGTATTAGACTACAAATTTATGGGTTATAGGCTTTTCCCCCAAACATGATTGAACTTGGTTTTTGGAGGGGGTGTTAGCCTTGGATTTTCGGACAAATGGATCCTGACTCGACGAGCCCCATTTAAGTGAGTATTAGCCTTAGATTTCGAACCTTGGTCATATCCAAGCCCTTTTAGTTGGTATTAGACTTCAAATTTATGGGCAATAGACTTTTCCCCCAAACATGATTGAACTTGGTTTTTGGAGGGGGTGTTAGCCTTGGATTTTCGGACAAACTGATCCTGACTCGACGAGCCCCATCTAAATGAGTATTATCCTTAGATTTCTAACCTTGTTCATATCCATGGCCTTTTAGTTGGTATTAGACTTCAAATTTATGGGTAATAGACTTTTCCCCCAAACATGATTGAACTTGGTTTTTGGAGGGGGAGTTATCCTTGGATTTTCGGACAAATTGATCCTGACTCGACGAGCCCCATTTAAATGAGTATTAGGCTTAGATTTCTAACCTTGTTCATATCCAAACCCTTTTAGATGGTATTAGACTTCAAATTTATGGGTTATAGGCTTTTCCCCCAAACATAATTGAACTTGGTTTTTTGAGGGGGTGTTAGCCTTGGATTTTCGGACAAACTGATCCGGACTCGACGAGCCCCATTTAAATGAGTATTAGCCTTAGATTTCTAAACTTGTTCATATCCAAGCCCTTTTAGCTGGTATTAGACTTCAAATATATGGGTAATAGACATTTCCCCCAAACATGATTGAACTTGGTTTTTGGAGGGGGTGTTAGCCTTGGATTTTCGGACAAATTGATCCTGACTCGACGAGCCCCATTTAAATGAGTATTAGGCTTAGATTTCTAACCTTGTTCATATCCAAACCCTTTTAGATGGTATTAGACTACAAATTTATGGGTTATAGGCTTTTCCCCCAAACATGATTGAACTTGGTTTTTGGAGGGGGTGTTAGCCTTGGATTTTCTGACAAATGGATCCTAACTCGACGAGTCCCATTTAAGTGAGTATTAGCCTTAGATTTCTAACCTTGGTCATATCCAAGCCCTTTTAGTTGGTATTAGACTTCAAATTTAAGTGAGTATTAGCCTTATATTTATAACCTTGTTCATATCCAAGCCCTTTTAGTTGGTATTAGACTTCAAATTTATGGGTAATATCCTTTTCCCCCAAGCATGATTGAACTTGGTTTTTGGAGGGGGAGTTAGCATTGGATTTTCGGACAAATTGATCCTGACTCGACGAGCCCCATTTAAATGAGTATTAGGCTTAGATTTCTAACCTTGTTCATATCCAAGCCCTTTTAGATGGTATTAGACTTCAAATTTATGGGTTATAGGCTTTTCCCCCAAACATGATTGAACTTGGTTTTTGGAGGGGGTGTTAGCCTTGGATTTTCGGACAAATGGATCCTGACTCGACGAGCCCCATTTAAGTGAGTATTAGCCTTAGATTTCTAACCTTGTTCATATCCAAGCCCTTTTAGTTGGTATTCGACTTCAAATTTATGGGTAATATCCTTTTCCCCCAAACATGATTGAACTTGGTTTTTGGAGGGGGAGTTAGCATTGGATTTTCGGACAAATTGATCCTGACTCGACGAGCCCCATTTAAATGAGTATTATACTTAGATTTATAACCTTGTTCATATCCAAGCCCTTTTAGATGGTATTAGACTTCAAATTTATGGGCAATAGACTTTTCCCCCAAACATGATTGAACTTGGTTTTTTGAGGGGGTGTTAGCCTTGGATTTTCGGACGAATTGATCCTGACCCGACGAGCCCCATTTAAATGAGTATTATCCTTAGATTTCTAACCTTGTTCATATCCAAGGACTTTTAGTTGGTATTAGACTTCAAATTTATGGGTAATAGACTTCTCCCCCAAACATGATTGAACTTGGTTTTTGGAGGGGGTGTTAGCCTTGGATTTTCGGACAAATTGATCCTGACTCGACGAGCCCCATTTAAATGAGTATTAGGCTTAGATTTCTAACCTTGTTCATATCCAAGCCCTTTTAGATGGTATTAGACTACAAATTTATGGGTTATAGGCTTTTCCCCCAAACATGATTGAACTTGGTTTTTGGAGGGGGTGTTAGCCTTGGATTTTCGGACAAATTGATCCTGACTCGACGAGCCCCATTTAAATGAGTATTAGGCTTAGATTTCTAACCTTGTTCATATCCAAGCCCTTTTAGATGGTATTAGACTACAAATTTATGGGTTATAGGCTTTTGCCCCAAACATGATTGAACTTGGTTTTTGGAGGAGGTGTTATCCTTGGATTTTCGGACAAATTGATCCTGACTCGACAAGCCCCATTTAAGTGACTATTAGCCTTAGATTTCTAACCTGGTTCATATCCAAGACCTTTTAGATGGTATTAGACTTCAAATTTATGAGTAATATACGTTTCCACCAAACATGATTGAACTTGGTTTTTGGAGGGGGTGTTAGCCTTGGATTTTCGGACAAATTGATCCTGACTCAACGAGCCCCATTTAAATGAGTATTAGCCTTAGATTTCTAACCTTGTTCATATCCAAGACCTTTTAGTTTGTATTAGACTTCAAATTTATGGGTAATATCCTTTCCCCCCAAACATGATTGAACTTGGTTTTTGGAGGGGGTGTTAGCCTTTGATTTTCGGACAAACTGATCCTGACTCGACGAACCCCATTTAAATGAGTATTAGCCTTAGATTTCTAAACTTGTTCATATCCAAGCCCTTTTATCTGGTATTAGACTTCAAATTTATGGGTAATAGACATTTCTCCCAAACATGATTGAACTTGGTTTTTGGAGGGGGTGTTAGCCTTGGAATTTCGGACAAATTGATCCTGACTCGACGAGCCCCATTTAAATGAGTATTATCCTTAGATTTCTAACCTTGTTCATATCCAAGGACTTTTAGTTGGTATTAGGCTTCAAATTTATGGGTAATAGACTTTTCCCCCAAACATGATTGAACTTGGATTTTGGAGGGGGTGTTAGCCTTGGATTTTCGGACAAATTGATCCTGACCCGACGAGCCCCATTTAAATGAGTATTATCCTTAGATTTCTAACCTTGTTCATATCCATGGCCTTTTAGTTGGTATTAGACTTCAAATTTATGGGTAATAGACTTTTCCCCCAAACATGATTGAACTTGGTTTTTGGAGGGGGAGTTATCCTTGGATTTTCGGACAAATTGATCCTGACTCGACGAGCCCCATTTAAATGAGTATTAGGCTTAGATTTCTAACCTTGTTCATATCCAAGCCCTTTTAGATGGTATTAGACTTCAAATTTATGGGTTTTAGGCTTTTCCCCCAAACATGATTGAACTTGGTTTTTTGAGGGGGTGTTAGCCTTGGATTTTCGGACAAACTGATCCGGACTCGACGAGCCCCATTAAATGAGTATTAGCCTTAGATTTCTAAACTTGTTCATATCCAAGCCCTTTTAGCTGGTATTAGACTTCAAATATATGGGTAATAGACATTTCCCCCAAACATGATTGAACTTGGTTTTTGGAGGGGGTGTTAGCCTTGGATTTTCGGACAAATTGATCCTGACTCGACGAGCCCCATTTAAATGAGTATTAGGCTTAGATTTCTAACCTTGTTCATATCCAAGCCCTTTTAGATGGTATTAGACTACAAATTTATGGGTTATAGGCTTTTCCCCCAAACATGATTGAACTTGGTTTTTGGAGGGGGTGTTAGCCTTGGATTTTCGGACAAATGGATCCTGACTCGACGAGCCCCATTTAAGTGAGTATTAGCCTTAGATTTCGAACCTTGGTCATATCCAAGCCCTTTTAGTTGGTATTAGACTTCAAATTTATGGGCAATAGACTTTTCCCCCAAACATGATTGAACTTGGTTTTTGGAGGGGGTGTTAGCCTTGGATTTTCGGACAAACTGATCCTGACTCGACGAGCCCCATTTAAATGAGTATTAGCCTTAGATTTCTAAACTTGTTCATATCCAAGCCCTTTTAGCTGGTATTAGATTTCAAATTTATGGGTAATACACATTTCCCCCAAACATGATTGAACTTGGTTTTTGGAGGGGGTGTTAGCCTTGGATTTTCAGACAAATTGATCCTGACTCGACGAGCCCCATTTAAATGAGTATTAGGCTTAGATTTCTAACCTTGTTCATATCCAAACCCTTTTAGATGGTATTAGACTACAAATTTATGGGTTATAGGCTTTTCCCCCAAACATGATTGAACTTGGTTTTTGGAGGGGGTGTTAGCCTTGGATTTTCTGACAAATGGATCCTAACTCGACGAGTCCCATTTAAGTGAGTATTAGCCTTAGATTTCTAACCTTGGTCATATCCAAGCCCTTTTAGTTGGTATTAGACTTCAAATTTAAGTGAGTATTAGCCTTATATTTATAACCTTGTTCATATCCAAGCCCTTTTAGTTGGTATTAGACTTCAAATTTATGGGTAATATCCTTTTCCCCCAAGCATGATTGAACTTGGTTTTTGGAGGGGGAGTTAGCATTGGATTTTCGGACAAATTGATCCTGACTCGACGAGCCCCATTTAAATGAGTATTAGGCTTAGATTTCTAACCTTGTTCATATCCAAGCCCTTTTAGATGGTATTAGACTTCAAATTTATGGGTTATAGGCTTTTCCCCCAAACATGATTGAACTTGGTTTTTGGAGGGGGTGTTAGCCTTGGATTTTCGGACAAATGGATCCTGACTCGACGAGCCCCATTTAAGTGAGTATTAGCCTTAGATTTCTAACCTTGTTCATATCCAAGCCCTTTTAGTTGGTATTCGACTTCAAATTTATGGGTAATATCCTTTTCCCCCAAACATGATTGAACTTGGTTTTTGGAGGGGGAGTTAGCATTGGATTTTCGGACAAATTGATCCTGACTCGACGAGCCCCATTTAAATGAGTATTATACTTAGATTTATAACCTTGTTCATATCCAAGCCCTTTTAGATGGTATTAGACTTCAAATTTATGGGCAATAGACTTTTCCCCCAAACATGATTGAACTTGGTTTTTTGAGGGGGTGTTAGCCTTGGATTTTCGGACGAATTGATCCTGACCCGACGAGCCCCATTTAAATGAGTATTATCCTTAGATTTCTAACCTTGTTCATATCCAAGGACTTTTAGTTGGTATTAGACTTCAAATTTATGGGTAATAGACTTTTCCCCCAAACATGATTGAACTTGGTTTTTGGAGGGGGTGTTAGCCTTGGATTTTCGGACAAATTGATCCTGACTCGACGAGCCCCATTTAAATGAGTATTAGGCTTAGATTTCTAACCTTGTTCATATCCAAGCCCTTTTAGATGGTATTAGACTACAAATTTATGGGTTATAGGCTTTTCCCCCAAACATGATTGAACTTGGTTTTTGGAGGGGGTGTTAGCCTTGGATTTTCGGACAAACTGATCCGGACTCGACGAGCCCCATTTAAATGAGTATTAGCCTTAGATTTCTAAACTTGTTCATATCCAAGCCCTTTTAGCTGGTATTAGACTTCAAATATATGGGTAATAGACATTTCCCCCAAACATGATTGAACTTGGTTTTTGGAGGGGGTGTTAGCCTTGGATTTTCGGACAAATTGATCCTGACTCGACGAGCCCCATTTAAATGAGTATTAGGCTTAGATTTCTAACCTTGTTCATATCCAAACCCTTTTAGATGGTATTAGACTACAAATTTATGGGTTATAGGCTTTTCCCCCAAACATGATTGAACTTGGTTTTTGGAGGGGGTGTTAGCCTTGGATTTTCTGACAAATGGATCCTAACTCGACGAGTCCCATTTAAGTGAGTATTAGCCTTAGATTTCTAACCTTGGTCATATCCAAGCCCTTTTAGTTGGTATTAGACTTCAAATTTAAGTGAGTATTAGCCTTATATTTATAACCTTGTTCATATCCAAGCCCTTTTAGTTGGTATTAGACTTCAAATTTATGGGTAATATCCTTTTCCCCCAAGCATGATTGAACTTGGTTTTTGGAGGGGGAGTTAGCATTGGATTTTCGGACAAATTGATCCTGACTCGACGAGCCCCATTTAAATGAGTATTAGGCTTAGATTTCTAACCTTGTTCATATCCAAGCCCTTTTAGATGGTATTAGACTTCAAATTTATGGGTTATAGGCTTTTCCCCCAAACATGATTGAACTTGGTTTTTGGAGGGGGTGTTAGCCTTGGATTTTCGGACAAATGGATCCTGACTCGACGAGCCCCATTTAAGTGAGTATTAGCCTTAGATTTCTAACCTTGTTCATATCCAAGCCCTTTTAGTTGGTATTCGACTTCAAATTTATGGGTAATATCCTTTTCCCCCAAACATGATTGAACTTGGTTTTTGGAGGGGGAGTTAGCATTGGATTTTCGGACAAATTGATCCTGACTCGACGAGCCCCATTTAAATGAGTATTATACTTAGATTTATAACCTTGTTCATATCCAAGCCCTTTTAGATGGTATTAGACTTCAAATTTATGGGCAATAGACTTTTCCCCCAAACATGATTGAACTTGGTTTTTTGAGGGGGTGTTAGCCTTGGATTTTCGGACGAATTGATCCTGACCCGACGAGCCCCATTTAAATGAGTATTATCCTTAGATTTCTAACCTTGTTCATATCCAAGGACTTTTAGTTGGTATTAGACTTCAAATTTATGGGTAATAGACTTTTCCCCCAAACATGATTGAACTTGGTTTTTGGAGGGGGTGTTAGCCTTGGATTTTCGGACAAATTGATCCTGACTCGACGAGCCCCATTTAAATGAGTATTAGGCTTAGATTTCTAACCTTGTTCATATCCAAGCCCTTTTAGATGGTATTAGACTACAAATTTATGGGTTATAGGCTTTTCCCCCAAACATGATTGAACTTGGTTTTTGGAGGGGGTGTTAGCCTTGGATTTTCGGACAAATTGATCCTGACTCGACGAGCCCCATTTAAATGAGTATTAGGCTTAGATTTCTAACCTTGTTCATATCCAAGCCCTTTTAGATGGTATTAGACTACAAATTTATGGGTTATAGGCTTTTGCCCCAAACATGATTGAACTTGGTTTTTGGAGGGGGTGTTATCCTTGGATTTTCGGACAAATTGATCCTGACTCGACAAGCCCCATTTAAGTGACTATTAGCCTTAGATTTCTAACCTGGTTCATATCCAAGACCTTTTAGATGGTATTAGACTTCAAATTTATGAGTAATATACGTTTCCACCAAACATGATTGAACTTGGTTTTTGGAGGGGGTGTTAGCCTTGGATTTTCGGACAAATTGATCCTGACTCAACGAGCCCCATTTAAATGAGTATTAGCCTTAGATTTCTAACCTTGTTCATATCCAAGACCTTTTAGTTTGTATTAGACTTCAAATTTATGGGTAATATCCTTTCCCCCCAAACATGATTGAACTTGGTTTTTGGAGGGGGTGTTAGCCTTGGATTTTCGGACAAACTGATCCTGACTCGACGAACCCCATTTAAATGAGTATTAGCCTTAGATTTCTAAACTTGTTCATATCCAAGCCCTTTTATCTGGTATTAGACTTCAAATTTATGGGTAATAGACATTTCTCCCAAACATGATTGAACTTGGTTTTTGGAGGGGGTGTTAGCCTTGGAATTTCGGACAAATTGATCCTGACTCGACGAGCCCCATTTAAATGAGTATTATCCTTAGATTTCTAACCTTGTTCATATCCAAGGACTTTTAGTTGGTATTAGACTTCAAATTTATGGGTAATAGACTTTTCCCCCAAACATGATTGAACTTGGATTTTGGAGGGGGTGTTAGCCTTGGATTTTCGGACAAATTGATCCTGACCCGACGAGCCCCATTTAAATGTGTATTATCCTTAGATTTCTAACCTTGTTCATATCCATGGCCTTTTAGTTGGTATTAGACTTCAAATTTATGGGTAATAGACTTTTCCCCCAAACATGATTGAACTTGGTTTTTGGAGCGGGTGTTAGCCTTGGATTTTCAGACAAATTGATCCTAACTCGACGAGCCCCATTTAAATGAGTATTAGGCTTAGATTTCTAACCTTGTTCATATCCAAGCCCTTTTAGATGGTATTAGACTACAAATTTATGGGTTATAGGCTTTTCCCCCAAACATGATTGAACTTGGTTTTTGGAGGGGGTGTTAGCCTTGGATTTTCGGACAAATTGATCCTGACTCGACGAGCCCCATTTAAATGAGTATTAGGCTTAGATTTCTAACCTTGTTCATATCCAAGCCCTTTTAGATGGTATTAGACTACAAATTTATGGGTTATAGGCTTTTGCCCCAAACATGATTGAACTTGGTTTTTGGAGGGGGTGTTATCCTTGGATTTTCGGACAAATTGATCCTGACTCGACAAGCCCCATTTAAGTGACTATTAGCCTTAGATTTCTAACCTGGTTCATATCCAAGACCTTTTAGATGGTATTAGACTTCAAATTTATGAGTAATATACGTTTCCACCAAACATGATTGAACTTGGTTTTTGGAGGGGGTGTTAGCCTTGGATTTTCGGACAAATTGATCCTGACTCAACGAGCCCCATTTAAATGAGTATTAGCCTTAGATTTCTAACCTTGTTCATATCCAAGACCTTTTAGTTTGTATTAGACTTCAAATTTATGGGTAATATCCTTTCCCCCCAAACATGATTGAACTTGGTTTTTGGAGGGGGTGTTAGCCTTGGATTTTCGGACAAACTGATCCTGACTCGACGAACCCCATTTAAATGAGTATTAGCCTTAGATTTCTAAACTTGTTCATATCCAAGCCCTTTTATCTGGTATTAGACTTCAAATTTATGGGTAATAGACATTTCTCCCAAACATGATTGAACTTGGTTTTTGGAGGGGGTGTTAGCCTTGGAATTTCGGACAAATTGATCCTGACTCGACGAGCCCCATTTAAATGAGTATTATCCTTAGATTTCTAACCTTGTTCATATCCAAGGACTTTTAGTTGGTATTAGACTTCAAATTTATGGGTAATAGACTTTTCCCCCAAACATGATTGAACTTGGATTTTGGAGGGGGTGTTAGCCTTGGATTTTCGGACAAATTGATCCTGACCCGACGAGCCCCATTTAAATGTGTATTATCCTTAGATTTCTAACCTTGTTCATATCCATGGCCTTTTAGTTGGTATTAGACTTCAAATTTATGGGTAATAGACTTTTCCCCCAAACATGATTGAACTTGGTTTTTGGAGCGGGTGTTAGCCTTGGATTTTCAGACAAATTGATCCTAACTCGACGAGCCCCATTTAAATGAGTATTAGGCTTAGATTTCTAACCTTGTTCATATCCAAGCCCTTTTAGATGGTATTAGACTACAAATTTATGGGTTATAGGCTTTTCCCCCAAACATGATTGAACTTGGTTTTTGGAGGGGGTGTTAGCCTTGGATTTTCGGACAAATTGATCCTGACTCGACGAGCCCCATTTAAATGAGTATTAGGCTTAGATTTCTAACCTTGTTCATATCCAAGCCCTTTTAGATGGTATTAGACTACAAATTTATGGGTTATAGGCTTTTGCCCCAAACATGATTGAACTTGGTTTTTGGAGGGGGTGTTATCCTTGGATTTTCGGACAAATTGATCCTGACTCGACAAGCCCCATTTAAGTGACTATTAGCCTTAGATTTCTAACCTGGTTCATATCCAAGACCTTTTAGATGGTATTAGACTTCAAATTTATGAGTAATATACGTTTCCACCAAACATGATTGAACTTGGTTTTTGGAGGGGGTGTTAGCCTTGGATTTTCGGACAAATTGATCCTGACTCAACGAGCCCCATTTAAATGAGTATTAGCCTTAGATTTCTAACCTTGTTCATATCCAAGACCTTTTAGTTTGTATTAGACTTCAAATTTATGGGTAATATCCTTTCCCCCCAAACATGATTGAACTTGGTTTTTGGAGGGGGTGTTAGCCTTGGATTTTCGGACAAACTGATCCTGACTCGACGAACCCCATTTAAATGAGTATTAGCCTTAGATTTCTAAACTTGTTCATATCCAAGCCCTTTTATCTGGTATTAGACTTCAAATTTATGGGTAATAGACATTTCTCCCAAACATGATTGAACTTGGTTTTTGGAGGGGGTGTTAGCCTTGGAATTTCGTACAAATTGATCCTGACTCGACGAGCCCCATTTAAATGAGTATTATCCTTAGATTTCTAACCTTGTTCATATCCAAGGACTTTTAGTTGGTATTAGACTTCAAATTTATGGGTAATAGACTTTTCCCCCAAACATGATTGAACTTGGATTTTGGAGGGGGTGTTAGCCTTGGATTTTCGGACAAATTGATCCTGACCCGACGAGCCCCATTTAAATGTGTATTATCCTTAGATTTCTAACCTTGTTCATATCCATGGCCTTTTAGTTGGTATTAGACTTCAAATTTATGGGTAATAGACTTTTCCCCCAAACATGATTGAACTTGGTTTTTGGAGGGGGAGTTATCCTTGGATTTTCGGACAAATTGATCCTGACTCGACGAGCCCCATTTAAATGAGTATTAGGCTTAGATTTCTAACCTTGTTCATATCCAAGCCCTTTTAGATGGTATTAGACTTCAAATTTATGGGTTTTAGGCTTTTCCCCCAAACATGATTGAACTTGGTTTTTTGAGGGGGTGTTAGCCTTGGATTTTCGGACAAACTGATCCGGACTCGACGAGCCCCATTTAAATGAGTATTAGCCTTAGATTTCTAAACTTGTTCATATCCAAGCCCTTTTAGCTGGTATTAGACTTCAAATATATGGGTAATAGACATTTCCCCCAAACATGATTGAACTTGGTTTTTGGAGGGGGTGTTAGCCTTGGATTTTCGGACAAATTGATCCTGACTCGACGAGCCCCATTTAAATGAGTATTAGGCATAGATTTCTAACCTTGTTCATATCCAAGCCCTTTTAGATGGTATTAGACTACAAATTTATGGGTTATAGGCTTTTCCCCCAAACATGATTGAACTTGGTTTTTGGAGGGGGTGTTAGCCTTGGATTTTCGGACAAATGGATCCTGACTCGACGAGCCCCATTTAAGTGAGTATTAGCCTTAGATTTCGAACCTTGGTCATATCCAAGCCCTTTTAGTTGGTATTAGACTTCAAATTTATGGGCAATAGACTTTTCCCCCAAACATGATTGAACTTGGTTTTTGGAGGGGGTGTTAGCCTTGGATTTTCGGACAAACTGATCCTGACTCGACGAGCCCCATTTAAATGAGTATTAGCCTTAGATTTCTAAACTTGTTCATATCCAAGCCCTTTTAGCTGGTATTAGATTTCAAATTTATGGGTAATACACATTTCCCCCAAACATGATTGAACTTGGTTTTTGGAGGGGGTGTTAGCCTTGGATTTTCAGACAAATTGATCCTGACTCGACGAGCCCCATTTAAATGAGTATTAGGCTTAGATTTCTAACCTTGTTCATATCCAAGCCCTTTTAGATGGTATTATACTTCAAATTTATGGGTTATAGGCTTTTCCCCCAAACATGATTGAACTTGGTTTTTGGAGGGGGTGTTAGCCTTGGATTTTCGGACAAATGGATCCTGACTCGACGAGCCCCATTTAAGTGAGTATTAGCCTTAGATTTCTAACCTTGTTCATATCCAAGCCCTTTTAGTTGGTATTAGACTTCAAATTTATGGGTAATATCCTTTTCCCCCAAACATGATTGAACTTGGTTTTTGGAGGGGGAGTTAGCATTGGATTTTCGGACAAATTGATCCTGACTCGACGAGCCCCATTTAAATGAGTATTAGGCTTAGATTTCTAACCTTGTTCATATCCAAGCCCTTTTAGATGGTATTAGACTTCAAATTTATGGGTTATAGGCTTTTCCCCCAAACATGATTGAACTTGGTTTTTTGAGGGGGTGTTAGCCTTGGATTTCGGACAAATTGATCCTGACTCGACGAGCCCCATTTAAATGAGTATTAGGCTTAGATTTCTAACCTTTTTCATATCCAAGCCCTTTTAGATGGTATTAGACTTCAAATTTATGGGTTATAGGCTTTTCCCCCAAACATGATTGAACTTGGTTTTTGGAAGGGGTGTTAGCCTTGGATTTTCGGACAAATTGATCCTGACTCGACGAGCCCCATTTAAAAGAGTATTAGCCTTAGATTTCTAACCTTGTTCATATCCAAGAACTTTTAGTTTGTATTAGACTTCAAATTTATGGGTAATATCCTTTCCCCCCAAACATGATTGAACTTGGTTTTTGGAGGGGGTGTTAGCCTTGGATTTTCGGACAAACTGATCCTGACTCGACGAGCCCCATTTATAGAGTATTGGCCTTAGATTTCTAAACTTGTTCATATCCAAGCCCTTTTAGATGGTATTAGAGTTCAAATTTATGGGTAATAGACATTTCCCCCAAACATGATTGAACTTGGTTTTTGGAGGGGGTGTTAGCCTTGGATTTTCGGACAAATGGATCCTGACTCGACGAGCCCCATTTAAGTGAGTATTAGACTTAGATTTCTAACCTTGTTCATATCCAAGCCCTTTTAGTTGGTATTAGACTTCAAATTTATGGGTAATATCCTTTTCCCCCAAACATGATTGAACTTGGTTTTTGGAGGGGGAGTTAGCATTGGATTTTCGGACAAATTGATCCTGACTCGACGAGCCCCATTTAAATGAGTATTATACTTAGATTTGTAACCTTGTTCATATCCAAGCCCTTATAGATGGTATTAGACTTCAAATTTATGGGCAATAGACTTTTCCCCCAAACATGATTGAACTTGGTTTTTGGAGGGGGTGTTAGCCTTGGATTTTTGGACAAACTGATCCTGACTCGACGAGCCCCATTTAAATGAGTATTAGCCTTAGATTTCTAAACTTGTTCATATCCAAGCCCTTTTAGCTGGTATTAGATTTCAAATTTATGGGTAATACACATTTCCCCCAAACATGATTGAACTTGGTTTTTGGAGGGGGTGTTAGCCTTGGATTTTCAGACAAATTGATCCTGACTCGACGAGCCCCATTTAAATGAGTATTAGGCTTAGATTTCTAACCTTGTTCATATCCAAGCCCTTTTAAATGATATTAGGCTTCAAATTTATGGGTTATAGGCTTTTCCCCCAAACATGATTGAACTTGGTTTTTGGAGGGGGTGTTAGCCTTGGATTTTCGGACAAACTGATCCTGACTCGACGAGCCCCATTTAAATGAGTATTAGCCTTAGATTTCTAAACTTGTTCATATCCAAGCCCTTTTAGCTGGTATTAGATTTCAAATTTATGGGTAATAGACATTTCCCCCAAACATGATTGAACTTGGTTTTTTGAGGGGGTGTTAGCCTTGGATTTTCGGACAAATTGATCCTGACTCGACGAGCCCCATTTAAATGAGTATTAGCCTTAGATTTCTAAACTTGTTCATATCCAAGCCATTTTATCTGGTATTAGACTTCAAATTTATGGGTAATAGACATTTCCCCCAAACATGATTGAACTTGGTTTTTGGAGGGGGTGTTAGCCTTGCAATTTCGGACAAATTGATCCTGACTCGACGAGCCCCATTTAAATGAGTATTATACTTAGATTTATAACCTTGTTCATATCCAAGTCCTTTTAGGTGGTATTAGACTTCAAATTTATGGGCAATAGACTTTTCCCCCAAACATGATTGAACTTGGTTTTTTGAGGGGGTGTTAGCCTTGGATTTTCGGATGAATTCATCCTGACCCGACGAGCCCCATTTAAATGAGTATTAGCCTTAGATTTCTAAACTTGTTCATATCCAAGCCCTTTTAGCTGGTATTAGATTTCAAATTTATGGGTAATACACATTTCCCCCAAACATGATTGAACTTGGTTTTTGGAGGGGGTGTTAGCCTTGGATTTTCAGACAAATTGATCCTGACTCGACGAGCCCCATTTAAATGAGTATTAGGCTTAGATTTCTAACCTTGTTCATATCCAAGCCCTTTTAAATGATATTAGGCTTCAAATTTATGGGTTATAGGCTTTTCCCCCAAACATGATTGAACTTGGTTTTTGGAGGGGGTGTTAGCCTTGGATTTTCGGACAAACTGATCCTGACCCGACGAGCCCCATTTAAATGAGTATTAGGCTTAGATTTCTAACCTTGTTCATATCCAAGACCTTTTAGATGGTATTAGACTACAAATTTATGGGTAATATCCTTTCCCCCCAAACATGATTGAACTTGGTTTTTGGAGGGGGTGTTAGCCTTGGATTTTCGGACGAATTCATCCTGACCCGACGAGCCCCATTTAAATGAGTATTAGGCTTAGATTTCTAACCTTGTTCATATCCAAGCCCTTTTAGCTGGTATTAGACTACAAATTTATGGGTAATATCCTTTCCCCCCAAACATGATTGAACTTGGTTTTTGGAGGGGGTGTTAGCCTTGGATTTTCGGACAAATTGATCCTGACTCGACGAGCCCCATTTAAATGAGTATTAGGCTTAGATTTCTAACCTTGTTCATATCCAAGCCCTTTTAGATGGTATTAGACTTCAAATTTATGGGCAATAGACTTTTCCCCCAAACATGATTGAACTTGGTTTTTGGAGCGGGTGTTAGCTTTGGATTTTCGGACAAATTGATCCTGACTCGACGAGCCCCATTTAAATGATATTAGCCTTAGATTTCTAACCTTGTTCATATCCAAGACCTTTTAGTTTGTATTAGACTTCAAATTTATGGGTAATATCCTTTCCCCCCAAACATGATTGAACTTGGTTTTTGGAGGGGGTGTTAGCCTTGGATTTTCGGACAAACTGATCCTGACTCGACGAGCCCCATTTAAATGAGTATTAGCCTTAGATTTATAAACTTGTTCATATCCAAGCCCTTTTATCTGGTATTAGACTTCAAATTTATGGGTAATAGACATTTCCCCCAAACATGATTGAACTTGGTTTTTTGACGGGGTGTTAGCCTTGGATTTTCGGACGAATTCATCCTGACCCGACGAGCCCCATTTAAATGAGTATTAGGCTTAGATTTCTAACCTTGTTCATATCCAAGACCTTTTAGATGGTATTAGACTACAAATTTATGGGTAATATCCTTTCCCCCCAAACATGATTGAACTTGGTTTTTGGAGGGGGTGTTAGCCTTGGATTTTCGGACAAACTGATCCTGACTCGACGAGCCCTATTTAAATGAGTATTAGCCTTAGATTTCTAAACTTTTCATATCCAAGCCCTTTTAGCTGGTATTAGACTTCAAATTTATGAGTAATATACGTTTCCCCCAAACATGATTGAACTTGGTTTTTGGAGGGGGTGTTAGCCTTGGAATTTCGGACAAATTGATCCTGACTCGACGAGCCCCATTTAAATGAGTATTATACTTAGATTTATAACCTTGTTCATATCCAAGCCCTTTTAGGTGGTATTAGACTTCAAATTTATGGGCAATAGACTTTTCCCCCAAACATGATTGAACTTGGTTTTTTGAGGGGGTGTTAGCCTTGGATTTTCGGACAAATTGATCCTGACCCGACGAGCCCCATTTAAATGATATTAGCCTTAGATTTCTAACCTTGTTCATATCCAAGACCTTTTAGTTTGTATTAGACTTCAAATTTATGGGTAATATCCTTTCCCCCCAAACATGATTGAACTTGGTTTTTGGAGGGGGTGTTAGCCTTGGATTTTCGGACAAACTGATCCTGACTCGACGAGCCCCATTTAAATGAGTATTAGCCTTAGATTTATAAACTTGTTCATATCCAAGCCCTTTTATCTGGTATTAGACTTCAAATTTATGGGTAATAGACATTTCCCCCAAACATGATTGAACTTGGTTTTTTGACGGGGTGTTAGCCTTGGATTTTCGGACAAATTGATCTTGATTCGACGAGCCCCATTTAAATGAGTATTAGCCTTAGATTTCTAACCTTGTTCATATCCAAGACCTTTTAGTTTGTATTAGACTTCAAATTTATAGGTAATATCCTTTCCCCCCAAACATGATTGAACTTGGTTTTTGGAGGGGGTGTTAGCCTTGGATTTTCGGACAAACTGATCCTGACTCGACGAACCCCATTTAAATGAGTATTAGCCTTAGATTTCTAACCTTGTTCATATCCAAGCCCTTTTAAATGATATTAGGCTTCAAATTTATGGGTTATAGGCTTTTCCCCCAAACATGATTGAACTTGGTTTTTGGAGGGGGTGTTAGCCTTGGATTTTCGGACAAACTGATCCTGACTCGACGAGCCCCATTTAAATGAGTATTAGCCTTAGATTTCTAAACTTGTTCATATCCAAGCCCTTTTAGCTGGTATTAGATTTCAAATTTATGGGTAATAGACATTTCCCCCAAACATGATTGAACTTGGTTTTTTGAGGGGGTGTTAGCCTTGGATTTTCGGACAAATTGATCCTGACTCGACGAGCCCCATTTAAATGAGTATTAGCCTTAGATTTCTAAACTTGTTCATATCCAAGCCCTTTTATCTGGTATTAGACTTCAAATTTATGGGTAATAGACATTTCCCCCAAACATGATTGAACTTGGTTTTTGGAGGGGGTGTTAGCCTTGCAATTTCGGACAAATTGATCCTGACTCGACGAGCCCCATTTAAATGAGTATTATACTTAGATTTATAACCTTGTTCATATCCAAGTCCTTTTAGGTGGTATTAGACTTCAAATTTATGGGCAATAGACTTTTCCCCCAAACATGATTGAACTTGGTTTTTTGAGGGGGTGTTAGCCTTGGATTTTCGGATGAATTCATCCTGACCCGACGAGCCCCATTTAAATGAGTATTAGCCTTAGATTTCTAAACTTGTTCATATCCAAGCCCTTTTAGCTGGTATTAGATTTCAAATTTATGGGTAATACACATTTCCCCCAAACATGATTGAACTTGGTTTTTGGAGGGGGTGTTAGCCTTGGATTTTCAGACAAATTGATCCTGACTCGACGAGCCCCATTTAAATGAGTATTAGGCTTAGATTTCTAAACTTGTTCATATCCAAGCCCTTTTAGCTGGTATTAGATTTCAAATTTATAGGTTATAGGCTTTTCCCCCAAACATGATTGAACTTGGTGTTTGGAGGGGGTGTTACCCTTGGATTTTCGGACAAACTGATCCTGACCCGACGAGCCCCATTTAAATGAGTATTAGGCTTAGATTTCTAACCTTGTTCATATCCAAGACCTTTTAGATGGTATTAGACTACAAATTTATGGGTAATATCCTTTCCCCCCAAACATGATTGAACTTGGTTTTTGGAGGGGGTGTTAGCCTTGGATTTTCGGACGAATTCATCCTGACCCGACGAGCCCCATTTAAATGAGTATTAGGCTTAGATTTCTAACCTTGTTCATATCCAAGCCCTTTTAGCTGGTATTAGACTACAAATTTATGGGTAATATCCTTTCCCCCCAAACATGATTGAACTTGGTTTTTGGAGGGGGTGTTAGCCTTGGATTTTCGGACAAATTGATCCTGACTCGACGAGCCCCATTTAAATGAGTATTAGGCTTAGATTTCTAACCTTGTTCATATCCAAGCCCTTTTAGATGGTATTAGACTTCAAATTTATGGGCAATAGACTTTTCCCCCAAACATGATTGAACTTGGTTTTTGGAGCGGGTGTTAGCTTTGGATTTTCGGACAAATTGATCCTGACTCGACGAGCCCCATTTAAATGATATTAGCCTTAGATTTCTAACCTTGTTCATATCCAAGACCTTTTAGTTTGTATTAGACTTCAAATTTATGGGTAATATCCTTTCCCCCCAAACATGATTGAACTTGGTTTTTGGAGGGGGTGTTAGCCTTGGATTTTCGGACAAACTGATCCTGACTCGACGAGCCCCATTTAAATGAGTATTAGCCTTAGATTTATAAACTTGTTCATATCCAAGCCCTTTTAGATGGTATTAGACTACAAATTTATGGGTTATAGGCTTTTCCCCCAAACATGATTGAACTTGGTTTTTGGACGGGGTGTTAGCCTTGGATTTTCGGACAAACGGATCCTGACTCGACGAGCCCCATTTAAGTGAGTATTAGCCTTAGATTTCTAACCTTGGTCATATCCAAGCCCTTTTAGTTGGTATTAGACTTCAAATTTATGGGCAATAGACTTTTCCCCCAAACATGATTGAACTTGGTTTTTGGAGGGGGTGTTAGCCTTGGATTTTTGGACAAACTGATCCTGACTCGACGAGCCCCATTTAAATGAGTATTAGAGTTAGATTTCTAAACTTGTTCATATCCAAGCCCTTTTAGCTGGTATTAGATTTCAAATTTATGGGTAATAGACATTTCCCCCAAACATGATTGAACTTGGTTTTTTGAGGGGGTGTTAGCCTTGGATTTTCGGACAAATTGATCCTGACTCGACGAGCCCCATTTAAATGAGTATTAGGCTTAGATTTCTAACCTTGTTCATATCCAAGCCCTTTGAGATGGTATTAGACTACAAATTTATGTGTTATAGGCTTTTCCCCCAAACATGATTCAACTTGGTTTTTGGACGGGGTGTTAGCGTTGGATTTTCGGACCAACAGATCCTGACTCGACGAGCCCCATTTAAGTGAGTATTAGCCTTAGATTTCTAACCTTGCTCATATCCAAGCCCTTTTAGTTGGTATTAGACTTCAAATTTATGGGTAATATCCTTTCCCCCCAAACATGATTGAACTTGGTTTTTGGAGGGGGTGTTAGCCTTGGATATTCGGACAAACTGATCCTGACTCGACGAGCCCCATTTAAATGAGTATTAGCCTTAAATTTCTAAACTTGTTCATATCCAAGCCCTTTTAGCTGGTATTAGACTTCAAATTTATGGGTAATAGACATTTCCCACAAATATGATTGAACTTGGTTTTTGGAGGGGGTGTTAGCCTTAGATTTTTGGACAAATTGATCCTGACTCGACGAGCCCCATTTAAATGAGTATTAGCCTTAGATTTCTAACCTTGTTCATATCCAAGCCCTTTTAGTTGGTATTAGACTTCAAATTTATGGGTTATAGGCTTTTCCCCCAAACATGATTGAACTTGGTTTATGGAGGGGGTGTTAGCCTTGGATTTTTGGACAAATTGATCCTGACTCGATGAGCCCTATTTAAATGAGTATTAGCCTTAGATTTCTAACCTTGGTCATATCCAAGCCCTTTTAGTTGGTATTAGACTTCAAATTTATGGGTAATATCCTTTCCCACCAAACATGATTGAACTTGGTTTTTGGAGGGGGTGTTAGCCTTGGATTTTCGGACAAATTGATCCTGACTCGACGAGCCCCATTTAAATGATTATTAGCCTTAGATTTCTAACCCTGTTCATATCCAAGCCCTTTTAGATGGTATTAGACTTCAAATTTATGGGTTATAGGCTTTTCCCCCAAACATGATTGAACTTGGTTTTTGGAGGGGGTGTTAGCCTTCGATTTTGGGACAAATTGATCCTGACTCGACGAGCCCCATTTAAATGAGTATTAGCCTTAGATTTCTAACCTTGTTCATATCCAAGACCTTTTAGTTTGTATTAGACTTCAAATTTATGGGTAATATCCTTTCCCCCCAAACATGATTGAACTTGGTTTTTGGAGGGGGTGTTAGCCTTGGATTTTCGGACAAACTGATCCTGAATCGACGAGCCCCATTTAAATGAGTATTAGCCTTAGATTTCTAAACTTGTTCATATCCAAGCCCTTTTAGATGGTATTAGACTACAAATTTATGGGTTATAGGCTTTTCCCCCAAACATGATTGAACTTGGTTTTTGGACGGGGTGTTAGCCTTGGATTTTCGGACAAACGGATCCTGACTCGACGAGCCCCATTTAAGTGAGTATTAGCCTTAGATTTCTAACCTTGGTCATATCCAAGCCCTTTTAGTTGGTATTAGACTTCAAATTTATGGGCAATAGACTTTTCCCCCAAACATGATTGAACTTGGTTTTTGGAGGGGGTGTTAGCCTTGGATTTTTGGACAAACTGATCCTGACTCGACGAGCCCCATTTAAATGAGTATTAGCCTTAGATTTCTAAACTTGTTCATATCCAAGCCCTTTTAGCTGGTATTAGATTTCAAATTTATGGGTAATAGACATTTCCCCCAAACATGATTGAACTTGGTTTTTTGAGGGGGTGTTAGCCTTGGATTTTCGGACAAATTGATCCTGACTCGACGAGCCCCATTTAAATGAGTATTAGGCTTAGATTTCTAACCTTGTTCATATCCAAGCCCTTTGAGATGGTATTAGACTACAAATTTATGTGTTATAGGCTTTTCCCCCAAACATGATTGAACTTGGTTTTTGGACGGGGTGTTAGCGTTGGATTTTCGGACCAACAGATCCTGACTCGACGAGCCCCATTTAAGTGAGTATTAGCCTTAGATTTCTAACCTTGCTCATATCCAAGCCCTTTTAGTTGGTATTAGACTTCAAATTTATGGGTAATATCCTTTCCCCCCAAACATGATTGAACTTGGTTTTTGGAGGGGGTGTTAGCCTTGGATATTCGGACAAACTGATCCTGACTCGACGAGCCCCATTTAAATGAGTATTAGCCTTAGATTTCTAAACTTGTTCATATCCAAGCCCTTTTAGCTGGTATTAGACTTCAAATTTATGGGTAATAGACATTTCCCACAAATATGATTGAACTTGGTTTTTGGAGGGGGTGTTAGCCTTAGATTTTTGGACAAATTGATCCTGACTCGACGAGCCCCATTTAAATGAGGTTTTAGCCTTAGATTTCTAACCTTGTTCATATCCAAGCCCTTTTAGTTGGTATTAGACTTCAAATTTATGGGTTATAGGCTTTTCCCCCAAACATGATTGAACTTGGTTTATGGAGGGGGTGTTAGCCTTGGATTTTCGGACAAATTGATCCTGACTCGATGAGCCCTATTTAAATGAGTATTAGCCTTAGATTTCTAACCTTGGTCATATCCAAGCCCTTTTAGTTGGTATTAGACTTCAAATTTATGGGTAATATCCTTTCCCACCAAACATGATTGAACTTGGTTTTTGGAGGGGGTGTTAGCCTTGGATTTTCGGACAAATTGATCCTGACTCGACGAGCCCCATTTAAATGATTATTAGCCTTAGATTTCTAACCCTGTTCATATCCAAGCCCTTTTAGATGGTATTAGACTTCAAATTTATGGGTTATAGGCTTTTCCCCCAAACATGATTGAACTTGGTTTTTGGAGGGGGTGTTAGCCTTCGATTTTGGGACAAATTGATCCTGACTCGACGAGCCCCATTTAAATGAGTATTAGCCTTAGATTTCTAACCTTGTTCATATCCAAGCCCTTTTAGTTGGTATTAGACTTCAAATTTATGGGTTATAGGCTTTTCCCCCAAACATGATTGAACTTGGTTTATGGAGGGGGTGTTAGCCTTGGATTTTCGGACAAATTGATCCTGACTCGACGAGCCCCATTTAAATGAGTATTAGCCTTAGATTTGTAACCTTGTTCATATCCAAGAGCTTTTAGATGGTATTAGACTTCAAATTTATGGGTTATAGGCTTTTCCCCCAAACATGATTGAACTTGGTTTTTGGAGGGGGTGTTAGCCTTGGATTTTCGGACAAATTGATCCTGACGCGACGAGCCCCATTTAAATGAGTATTAGGCTTAGATTTCTAACCTTGTTCATATCCAAGCCGTTTTAGATGGTATTAGACTTCAAATTTATGGGTTATAGGCCTTTCCCCCAAACATGATGGAACTTGGTTTTTGGAGGGGGTGTTAGCCTTGGATTTTCGGACAAATTGATCCTGACTTGACGAGCCCCATTTAAATGAGTATTAGCCTTAGATTTCTAACCTTGTTCATATCCAAGACCATTTAGTTTGTATTAGACTTCAAATTTATGGGTAATATCCTTTCCCCCCAAACATGATTGAACTTGGTTTTTGAAGGGGGTGTTAGCCTTGGATTTTCGGACAAACTGATCCTGACTCGACGAGCCCCATTTAAATGAGTATTAGCCTTAGATTGCAAAACTTGTTCATATCCAAGCCCTTTTAGCTGGTATTAGACTTCAAATTTATGGGTAATAGACATTTCCCCCAAACATGATTGAACTTGGTTTTTGGAGGGGGTGTTAGCCTTGGATTTTCGGACAAAGTGATCCTGACTGGACGAGCCCCATTTAAATGAGTATTAGGCTTAGATTTCTAACCTTGTTCATATCCAAGCCCTTTTAGATGGTATTAGACTACAAATTTATGGGTTATAGGCTTTTCCCCCAAACATGATTGAACATGGTTTTTGGAGGGGGTGTTAGCCTTGGATTTTCGGACAAATGGATCCTGACTCGACGAGCCCCATTTAAGTAAGTATTAGCCTTATATTTCTAACCTTGGTCATATCCAAGCCCTTTTAGTTGGTATTAGACTTCAAATTTATGGGCAATAGACTTTTCCCCCAAACATGATTGAACTTGGTTTTTGGAGGGGGTGTTAGCCTTGGATTTTCGGACAAAGTGATCCTGACTCGACGAGCCCCATTTAAATGAGTATTAGCCTTAGATTTCTAAACTTGTTCATATCCAAGCCCTTTTAGCTGGTATTAGATTTCAAATTTATGGGTAATAGACATTTCCCCCAAACATGATTGAACTTGGTTTTTTGAGGGGGTGTTAGCCATGGATTTTCGGACAAATTGATCGTGACTCGACGAGCCCCATTTAAATGAGTATTAGGCTTAGATTTCTAACCTTGTTCATATCCAATCCCTTTGAGATGGTATTAGACTACAAATTTATGTGTTATAGGCTTTTCCCCCAAACATGATTGAACTTGGTTTTTGGACGGGGTGTTAGCCTTGGATTTTCGGACAAACGGATCCTAACTCGACGAGCCCCATTTAAGTGAGTATTAGCCTTAGATTTCTAACCTTGCTCATATCCAAGCCCTTTTAGTTGGTATTAGACTTCAAATTTATGGGTAATATCCTTTCCCCCCAAACATGATTGAACTTGGTTTTTGGAGGGGGTGTTAGCCTTGGATATTCGGACAAACTGATCCTGACTCGACGAGCCCCATTTAAATGAGTATTAGCCTTAGATTTCTAAACTTGTTCATATCCAAGCCCTTTTAGCTGGTATTAGACTTCAAATTTATGGGTAATAGACATTTCCCCCAAATATGATTGAACTTGGTTTTTGGAGGGGGTGTTAGCCTTCGATTTTTGGACAAATTGATCCTGACTCGACGAGCCCCATTTAAATGAGTATTAGCCTTAGATTTCTAACCTTGTTCATATCCAAGCCCTTTTAGTTGGTATTAGATTTCAAATTTATGGGTTATAGGCTTTTCCCCCAAACATGATTGAACTTGGTTTATGGAGGGGGTGTTAGCCTTGGATTTTCGGACAAATTGATCCTGACTCGATGAGCCCTATTTAAATGAGTATTAACCTTAGATTTCTAACCTTGGTCATATCCAAGCCCTTTTAGTTGGTATTAGACTTCAAATTTATGGGTAATATCCTTTCCCCCCAAACATGATTGAACTTGGTTTTTGGAGGGGGTGTTAGCCTTGGATTTTCGGACAAATTGATCCTGACTCGACGAGCCCCATTTAAATGATTATTAGCCTTAGATTTCTAACCCTGTTCATATCCAAGCCCTTTTAGATGGTATTAGACTTCAAATTTATGGGTTATAGGCTTTTCCCCCAAACATGATTGAACTTGGTTTTTGGAGGGGGTGTTAGCCTTCGATTTTGGGACAAATTGATCCTGACTCGACGAGCCCCATTTAAATGAGTATTAGCCTTAGATTTCTAACCTTGTTCATATCCAAGCCCTTTTAGTTGGTATTAGACTTCAAATTTATGGGTTATAGGCTTTTCCCCCAAACATGATTGAACTTGGTTTATGGAGGGGGTGTTAGCCTTGGATTTTCGGACAAATTGATCCTGACTCGACGAGCCCCATTTAAATGAGTATTAGCCTTAGATTTGTAACCGTGTTCATATCCAAGAGCTTTTAGATGGTATTAGACTTCAAATTTATGGGTTATAGGCTTTTCCCCCAAACATGATTGAACTTGGTTTTTGGAGGGGGTGTTAGCCTTGGATTTTCGGACAAATTGATCCTGACGCGACGAGCCCCATTTAAATGAGTATTAGGCTTAGATTTCTAACCTTGTTCATATCCAAGCCGTTTTAGATGGTATTAGACTTCAAATTTATGGGTTATAGGCCTTTCCCCCAAACATGATTGAACTTGGTTTATGGAGGGGGTGTTAGCCTTGGATTTTCGGACAAATTGATCCTGACTCGACGAGCCCCATTTAAATGAGTATTAGCCTTAGATTTGTAACCTTGTTCATATCCAAGAGCTTTTAGATGGTATTAGACTTTAAATTTATGGGTTATAGGCTTTTCCCCCAAACATGATTGAACTTGGTTTTTGGAGGGGGTGTTAGCCTTGGATTTTCGGACAAATTGATCCTGACGCGACGAGCCCCATTTAAATGAGTATTAGGCTTAGATTTCTAACCTTGTTCATATCCAAGCCGTTTTAGATGGTATTAGACTTCAAATTTATGGGTTATAGGCCTTTCCCCCAAACATGATGGAACTTGGTTTTTGGAGGGGGTGTTAGCCTTGGATTTTCGGACAAATGGATCCTGACTCGACGAGCCCCATTTAAATGATTATTAGCCTTAGATTTCTAACCCTGTTCATATCCAAGCCCTTTTAGATGGTATTAGACTTCAAATTTATGGGTTATAGGCTTTTCCCCCAAACATGATTGAACTTGGTTTTTGGAGGGGGTGTTAGCCTTCGATTTTGGGACAAATTGATCCTGACTCGACGAGCCCCATTTAAATGAGTATTAGCCTTAGATTTCTAACCCTGTTCATATCCAAGACCTTTTAGATGGTATTAGACTTTAAATTTATGGGTTATAGGCTTTTCCCCCAAACATGATTGAACTTGGTTTTTGGAGGGGGTGTTAGCCTTGGATTTTCGGACAAATTGATCCTGACGCGACGAGCCCCATTTAAATGAGTATTAGGCTTAGATTTCTAACCTTGTTCATATCCAAGCCGTTTTAGATGGTATTAGACTTCAAATTTATGGGTTATAGGCCTTTCCCCCAAACATGATTGAACTTGGTTTTTGGAGGGGGTGTTAGCCATCGATTTTGGGACAAATTGATCCTGACTCGACGAGCCCCATTTAAATGAGTATTAGCCTTAGATTTCTAACCCTGTTCATATCCAAGCCCTTTTAGATGGTATTAGACTTTAAATTTATGGGTTATAGGCTTTTCCCCCAAACATGATTGAACTTGGTTTTTGGAGGGGGTGTTAGCCTTGGATTTTCGGACAAATTGATCCTGACTCGACGAGCCCCATTTAAATGAGTATTAGCCTTAGATTTGTAACCTTGTTCATATCCAAGCCCTTTTAGTTGGTATTAGACTTCAAATTTATGGGTTATAGGCTTTTCGCCCAAACATGATTGAACTTGGTTTTTGGAGGGGGTGTTAGCCTTCGATTTTGGGACAAATTGATCCTGACTCGACGAGCCCCATTTAAATGAGTATTAGCCTTAGATTTCTAACCCTGTTCATATCCAAGACCTTTTAGATGGTATTAGACTTTAAATTTATGGGTTATAGGCTTTTCCCCCAAACATGATTGAACTTGGTTTTTGGAGGGGGTGTTAGCCTTGGATTTTCGGACAAATTGATCCTGACGCGACGAGCCCCATTTAAATGAGTATTAGGCTTAGATTTCTAACCTTGTTCATATCCAAGCCGTTTTAGATGGTATTAGACTTCAAATTTATGGGTTATAGGCCTTTCCCCCAAACATGATTGAACTTGGTTTTTGGAGGGGGTGTTAGCCTTGGATTTTCGGACAAATTGATCCTGACTCGACGAGCCCCATTTAAATGAGTATTAGCCTTAGATTTGTAACCTTGTTCATATCCAAGCCCTTTTAGTTGGTATTAGACTTCAAATTTATGGGTTATAGGCTTTTCCCCCAAACATGATTGAACTTGGTTTTTGGAGGGGGTGTTAGCCTTGGATTTTCGGACAAATTGATCCTGACTCGACGAGCCCCATTTAAATGAGTATTAGCCTTAGATTTCTAACCTTGTTCATATCCAAGACCTTTTAGTTTGTATTAGACTTCAAATTTATGAGTAATATCCTTTCCCCCCAAACATGATTGAACTTGGTTTTTGGAGGGGGTGTTAGTCTTGGATTTTCGGACAAATTGATCCTGACTCGACGAGCCCCATTTAAATGACTATTATCCTTAGATTTCTAAACTTGTTCATATCCAAGGCCTTTTAGTTGGTATTAGACTTCAAATTTATGGGTTATTGGCTTTTCCCCCAAAAAAGATTGAACTTGGTTTTTGGAGGGGGTGTTAGCCTTGGATTTTCGGACAAATTGATCCTGACGCGACGAGCCCCATTTAAATGAGTATTAGGCTTAGATTTCTAACCTTGTTCATATCCAAGCCGTTTTAGATGGTATTAGACTTCAAATTTATGGGTTATAGGCCTTTCCCCCAAACATGATGGAACTTGGTTTTTGGAGGGGGTGTTAGCCTTGGATTTTCGGACAAATTGATCCTGACTCGACGAGCCCCATTTAAATGAGTATTAGCCTTAGATGTCTAACCTTGTTCATATCCAAGACCTTTTAGTTTGTATTAGACTTCAAATTTATGAGTAATATCCTTTCCCCCCAAACATGATTGAACTTGGTTTTTGGAGGGGGTGTTAGTCTTGGATTTTCGGACAAATTATCCTGACTCGACGAGCCCCATTTAAATGACTATTATCCTTAGATTTCTAAACTTGTTCATATCCAAGGCCTTTTAGTTGGTATTAGACTTCAAATTTATGGGTTATTGGCTTTTCCCCCAAAAAAGATTGAACTTGGTTTTTGGAGGGGGTGTTAGCCTTGGATTTTCGAACAAATTGATCCTGACGCGACGAGCCCCATTTAAATGAGTATTAGGCTTAGATTTCTAACCTTGTTCATATCCAAGCCGTTTTAGATGGTATTAGACTTCAAATTTATGGGTTATAGGCCTTTCCCCCAAACATGATTGAACTTGGTTTATGGAGGGGGTGTTAGCCTTGGATTTTCGGACAAATTGATCCTGACTCGACGAGCCCCATTTAAATGAGTATTAGCCTTAGATTTGTAACCTTGTTCATATCCAAGAGCTTTTAGATGGTATTAGACTTTAAATTTATGGGTTATAGGCTTTTCCCCCAAACATGATTGAACTTGGTTTTTGGAGGGGGTGTTAGCCTTGGATTTTCGGACAAATTGATCCTGACGCGACGAGCACCATTTAAATGAGTATTAGGCTTAGATTTCTAACCTTGTTCATATCCAAGCCGTTTTAGATGGTATTAGACTTCAAATTTATGGGTTATAGGCCTTTCCCCCAAACATGATGGAACTTGGTTTTTGGAGGGGGTGTTAGCCTTGGATTTTCGGACAAATGGATCCTGACTCGACGAGCCCCATTTAAATGATTATTAGCCTTAGATTTCTAACCCTGTTCATATCCAAGCCCTTTTAGATGGTATTAGACTTCAAATTTATGGGTTATAGGCTTTTCCCCCAAACATGATTGAACATGGTTTTTGGAGGGGGTGTTAGCCTTCGATTTTGGGACAAATTGATCCTGACTCGACGAGCCCCATTTAAATGAGTATTAGCCTTAGATTTCTAACCCTGTTCATATCCAAGACCTTTTAGATGGTATTAGACTTTAAATTTATGGGTTATAGGCTTTTCCCCCAAACATGATTGAACTTGGTTTTTGGAGGGGGTGTTAGCCTTGGATTTTCGGACAAATTGATCCTGACGCGACGAGCCCCATTTAAATGAGTATTAGGCTTAGATTTCTAACCTTGTTCATATCCAAGCCGTTTTAGATGGTATTAGACTTCAAATTTATGGGTTATAGGCCTTTCCCCCAAACATGATTGAACTTGGTTTTTGGAGGGGGTGTTAGCCATCGATTTTGGGACAAATTGATCCTGACTCAACGAGCCCCATTTAAATGAGTATTAGCCTTAGATTTCTAACCCTGTTCATATCCAAGCCCTTTTAGATGGTATTAGACTTTAAATTTATGGGTTATAGGCTTTTCCCCCAAACATGATTGAACTTGGTTTTTGGAGGGGGTGTTAGCCTTGGATTTTCGGACAAATTGATCCTGACTCGACGAGCCCCATTTAAATGAGTATTAGCCTTAGATTTGTAACCTTGTTCATATCCAAGCCCTTTTAGTTGGTATTAGACTTCAAATTTATGGGTTATAGGCTTTTCCCCCAAACATGATTGAACTTGGTTTTTGGAGGGGGTGTTAGCCTTCGATTTTGGGACAAATTGATCCTGACTCGACGAGCCCCATTTAAATGAGTATTAGCCTTAGATTTCTAACCTTGTTCATATCCAAGACCTTTTAGTTTGTATTAGACTTCAAATTTATGAGTAATATCCTTTCCCCCCAAACATGATTGAACTTGGTTTTTGGAGGGGGTGTTAGTCTTGGATTTTCAGACAAATTGATCCTGACTCGACGAGCCCCATTTAGATGACTATTATCCTTAGATTTCTAAACTTGTTCATATCTAAGGCCTTTTAGTTGGTATTAGACTTCAAATTTATGGGTTATTGGCTTTTCCCCCAAAAAAGATTGAACTTGGTTTTTGGAGGGGGTGTTAGCCTTGGATTTTCGGACAAATTGATCCTGACACGACGAGCCCCATTTAAATGAGTATTAGGCTTAGATTTCTAACCTTGTTCATATCCAAGCCGTTTTAGATGGTATTAGACTTCAAATTTATGGGTTATAGGCCTTTCCCCCAAACATGATGGAACTTGGTTTTTGGAGGGGGTGTTAGCCTTGGATTTTCGGACAAATTGATCCTGACTCGACGAGCCCCATTTAAATGAGTATTAGCCTTAGATGTCTAACCTTGTTCATATCCAAGACCTTTTAGTTTGTATTAGACTTCAAATTTATGAGTAATATCCTTTCCCCCCAAACATGATTGAACTTGGTTTTTGGAGGGGGTGTTAGTCTTGGATTTTCGGACAAATTGATCCTGACTCGACGAGCCCCATTTAAATGACTATTATCCTTAGATTTCTAAACTTGTTCATATCCAAGGCCTTTTAGATGGTATTAGACTTCAAATTTATGGGTTATAGGCCTTTCCCCCAAACATGATGGAACTTGGTTTTTGGAGGGGGTGTTAGCCTTGGATTTTCGGACAAATGGATCCTGACTCGACGAGCCCCATTTAAATGATTATTAGCCTTAGATTTCTAACCCTGTTCATATCCAAGCCCTTTTAGATGGTATTAGACTTCAAATTTATGGGTTATAGGCTTTTCCCCCAAACATGATTGAACTTGGTTTTTGGAGGGGGTGTTAGCCTTCGATTTTGGGACAAATTGATCCTGACTCGACGAGCCCCATTTAAATGAGTATTAGCCTTAGATTTCTAACCCTGTTCATATCCAAGACCTTTTAGATGGTATTAGACTTTAAATTTATGGGTTATAGGCTTTTCCCCCAAACATGATTGAACTTGGTTTTTGGAGGGGGTGTTAGCCTTGGATTTTCGGACAAATTGATCCTGACGCGACGAGCCCCATTTAAATGAGTATTAGGCTTAGATTTCTAACCTTGTTCATATCCAAGCCGTTTTAGATGGTATTAGACTTCAAATTTATGGGTTATAGGCCTTTCCCCCAAACATGATTGAACTTGGTTTTTGGAGGGGGTGTTAGCCATCGATTTTGGGACAAATTGATCCTGACTCGACGAGCCCCATTTAAATGAGTATTAGCCTTAGATTTCTAACCCTGTTCATATCCAAGCCCTTTTAGATGGTATTAGACTTTAAATTTATGGGTTATAGGCTTTTCCCCCAAACATGATTGAACTTGGTTTTTGGAGGGGGTGTTAGCCTTGGATTTTCGGACAAATTGATCCTGACTCGACGAGCCCCATTTAAATGAGTATTAGCCTTAGATTTGTAACCTTGTTCATATCCAAGCCCTTTTAGTTGGTATTAGACTTCAAATTTATGGGTTATAGGCTTTTCCCCCAAACATGATTGAACTTGGTTTTTGGAGGGGGTGTTAGCCTTCGATTTTGTGGGACAAATTGATCCTGACTCGACGAGCCCCATTTAAATGAGTATTAGCCTTAGATTTCTTACCCTGTTCATATCCAAGACCTTTTAGATGGTATTAGACTTTAAATTTATGGGTTATAGGCTTTTCCCCCAAACATGATTGAACTTGGTTTTTGGAGGGGGTGTTAGCCTTGGATTTTCGGACAAATTGATCCTGACGCGACGAGCCCCATTTAAATGAGTATTAGGCTTAGATTTCTAACCTTGTTCATATCCAAGCCGTTTTAGATGGTATTAGACTTCAAATTTATGGGTTATAGGCCTTTCCCCCAAACATGATTGAACTTGGTTTTTGGAGGGGGTGTTAGCCATCGATTTTGGGACAAATTGATCCTGACTCGACGAGCCCCATTTAAATGAGTATTAGCCTTAGATTTCTAACCCTGTTCATATCCAAGCCCTTTTAGATGGTATTAGACTTTAAATTTATGGGTTATAGGCTTTTCCCCCAAACATGATTGAACTTGGTTTTTGGAGGGGGTGTTAGCCTTGGATTTTCGGACAAATTGATCCTGACTCGACGAGCCCCATTTAAATGAGTATTAGCCTTAGATTTGTAACCTTGTTCATATCCAAGCCCTTTTAGTTGGTATTAGACTTCAAATTTATGGGTTATAGGCTTTTCCCCCAAACATGATTGAACTTGGTTTTTGGAGGGGGTGTTAGCCTTCGATTTTGGGACAAATTGATCCTGACTCGACGAGCCCCATTTAAATGAGTATTAGCCTTAGATTTCTAACCTTGTTCATATCCAAGACCTTTTAGTTTGTATTAGACTTCAAATTTATGAGTAATATCCTTTCCCCCCAAACATGATTGAACTTGGTTTTTGGAGGGGGTGTTAGTCTTGGATTTTCAGACAAATTGATCCTGACTCGACGAGCCCCATTTAGATGACTATTATCCTTAGATTTCTAAACTTGTTCATATCTAAGGCCTTTTAGTTGGTATTAGACTTCAAATTTATGGGTAATAGACTTTTCCCGCAAACATGATTGAACTTGGTTTTTGGAGGGGGTGTTAGCCTTGGATTTTCGGACAAATTGATCCTGACGCGACGAGCCCCATTTAAATGAGTATTAGGCTTAGATTTCTAACCTTGTTCATATCCAAGCCCTTTTTGATGGTATTAGACTTCAAATTTATGGGTAATATCCTTTCCCCCCAAACATGATTGAACTTGGTTTTTGGAGGGGGTGTTAGCCTTGGATATTCGGACAAACTGATCCTGACTCGACGAGCCCCATTTAAATGAGTATTAGCCTTAGATTTCTAAACTTGTTCATATCCAAGCCCTTTTAGCTGGTATTAGACTTCAAATTTATGGGTAATAGACATTTCCCCCAAATATGATTGAACTTGGTTTTTGGAGGGGGTGTTAGCCTTAGATTTTTGGACAAATTGATCCTGACTTGACGAGCCCCATTTAAATGAGTATTAGCCTTAGATTTCTAACCTTGTTCATATCCAAGACCTTTTAGTTTGTATTAGACTTTAAATTTATGAGTAATATCCTTTCCCCCCAAACATGATTGAACTTGGTTTTTGGAGGGGGTGTTAGTCTTGGATTTTCGGACAAATTGATCCTGACTCGACGAGCCCCATTTAAATGACTATTATCCTTAGATTTCTAAACTTGTTCATATCCAAGGCCTTTTAGTTGGTATTAGACTTCAAATTTATGGGTAATAGACTTTTCCCGCAAACATGATTGAACTTGGTTTTTGGAGGGGGTGTTAGCCTTGGATTTTCGGACAAATTGATCCTGACGCGACGAGCCCCATTTAAATGAGTATTAGGCTTAGATTTCTAACCTTGTTCATATCCAAGCCCTTTTTGATGGTATTAGACTTCAAATTTATGGGTAATATCCTTTCCCCCCAAACATGATTGAACTTGGTTTTTGGAGGGGGTGTTAGCCTTGGATATTCGGACAAACTGATCCTGACTCGACGAGCCCCATTTAAATGAGTATTAGCCTTAGATTTCTAACCTTGTTCATATCCAAGACCTTTTAGTTTGTATTAGACTTTAAATTTATGAGTAATATCCTTTCCCCCCAAACATGATTGAACTTGGTTTTTGGAGGGTGTGTTAGTCTTGGATTTTCGGACAAATTGATCCTGACTCGACGAGCCCCATTTAAATGACTATTATCCTTAGATTTCTAAACTTGTTCATATCCAAGGCCTTTTAGTTGGTATTAGACTTCAAATTTATGGGTAATAGACTTTTCCCGCAAACATGATTGAACTTGGTTTTTGGAGGGGGTGTTAGCCTTGGATTTTCGGACAAATTGATCCTGACGCGACGAGCCCCATTTAAATGAGTATTAGGCTTAGATTTCTAACCTTGTTCATATCCAAGCCCTTTTTGATGGTATTAGACTTCAAATTTATGGGTAATATCCTTTCCCCCCAAACATGATTGAACTTGGTTTTTGGAGGGGGTGTTAGCCTTGGATATTCGGACAAACTGATCCTGACTCGACGAGCCCCATTTAAATGAGTATTAGCCTTAGATTTCTAAACTTGTTCATATCCAAGCCCTTTTAGCTGGTATTAGACTTCAAATTTATGGGTAATAGACATTTCCCCCAAATATGATTGAACTTGGTTTTTGGAGGGGGTGTTAGCCTTAGATTTTTGGACAAATTGATCCTGACTTGACGAGCCCCATTTAAATGAGTATTAGCCTTAGATTTCTAACCTTGTTCATATCCAAGCCCTTTTAGTTGGTATTAGACTTCAAATTTATGGGTTATAGGCTTTTCCCCCAAACATGATTGAACTTGGTTTATGGAGGGGGTGTTAGCCTTGGATTTTCGGACAAATTGATCCTGACTCGATGAGCCCTATTTAAATGAGTATTAGCCTTAGATTTCTAACCTTGGTCATATCCAAGCCCTTTTAGTTGGTATTAGACTTCAAATTTATGGGTAATATCCTTTCCCCCCAAACATGATTGAACTTGGTTTTTGGAGGGGGTGTTAGCCTTGGATTTTCGGTCAAATTGATCCTGACGCGACGAGCCCCATTTAAATGAGTATTAGGCTTAGATTTCTAACCTTGTTCATATCCAAGCCGTTTTAGATGGTATTAGACTTCAAATTTATGGGTTATAGGCTTTTCCCCCAAACATGATTGAACTTGGTTTTTGGAGGGGGTGTTAGCCTTCGATTTTGGGACAAATTGATCCTGACTCGACGAGCCCCATTTAAATGAGTATTAGCCTTAGATTTCTAACCCTGTTCATATCCAAGCCCTTTTAGATGGTATTAGACTTTAAATTTATGGGTTATAGGCTTTTCCCCCAAACATGATTGAACTTGGTTTTTGGAGGGGGTGTTAGCCTTGGATTTTCGGACAAATTGATCCTGACTCGACGAGCCCCATTTAAATGAGTATTAGCCTTAGATTTGTAACCTTGTTCATATCCAAGCCCTTTTAGTTGGTATTAGACTTCAAATTTATGGGTTATAGGCTTTTCCCCCAAACATGATTGAACTTGGTTTTTGGAGGGGGTGTTAGCCTTCGATTTTGGGACAAATTGATCCTGACTCGACGAGCCCCATTTAAATGAGTATTAGCCTTAGATTTCTAACCTTGTTCATATCCAAGACCTTTTAGTTTGTATTAGACTTCAAATTTATGAGTAATATCCTTTCCCCCCAAACATGATTGAACTTGGTTTTTGGAGGGGGTGTTAGTCTTGGATTTTCAGACAAATTGATCCTGACTCGACGAGCCCCATTTAGATGACTATTATCCTTAGATTTCTAAACTTGTTCATATCTAAGGCCTTTTAGTTGGTATTAGACTTCAAATTTATGGGTTATTGGCTTTTCCCCCAAAAAAGATTGAACTTGGTTTTTGGAGGGGGTGTTAGCCTTGGATTTTCGGACAAATTGATCCTGACACGACGAGCCCCATTTAAATGAGTATTAGGCTTAGATTTCTAACCTTGTTCATATCCAAGCCGTTTTAGATGGTATTAGACTTCAAATTTATGGGTTATAGGCCTTTCCCCCAAACATGATGGAACTTGGTTTTTGGAGGGGGTGTTAGCCTTGGATTTTCGGACAAATTGATCCTGACTCGACGAGCCCCATTTAAATGAGTATTAGCCTTAGATGTCTAACCTTGTTCATATCCAAGACCTTTTAGTTTGTATTAGACTTCAAATTTATGAGTAATATCCTTTCCCCCCAAACATGATTGAACTTGGTTTTTGGAGGGGGTGTTAGTCTTGGATTTTCGGACAAATTGATCCTGACTCGACGAGCCCCATTTAAATGACTATTATCCTTAGATTTCTAAACTTGTTCATATCCAAGGCCTTTTAGTTGGTATTAGACTTCAAATTTATGGGTTATTGGCTTTTCCCCCAAAAAAGATTGAACTTGGTTTTTGGAGGGGGTGTTAGCCTTGGATTTTCGGACAAATTGATCCTGACGCGACGAGCCCCATTTAAATGAGTATTAGGCTTAGATTTCTAACCTTGTTCATATCCAAGCCGTTTTAGATGGTATTAGACTTCAAATTTATGGGTTATAGGCCTTTCCCCCAAACATGATGGAACTTGGTTTTTGGAGGGGGTGTTAGGCTTGGATTTTCGGACAAATTGATCCTGACTCGACGAGCCCCATTTAAATGAGTATTAGCCTTAGATTTCTAACCTTGTTCATATCCAAGACCTTTTAGTTTGTATTAGACTTTAAATTTATGAGTAATATCCTTTCCCCCCAAACATGATTGAACTTGGTTTTTGGAGGGGGTGTTAGTCTTGGATTTTCGGACAAATTGATCCTGACTCGACGAGCCCCATTTAAATGACTATTATCCTTAGATTTCTAAACTTGTTCATATCCAAGGCCTTTTAGTTGGTATTAGACTTCAAATTTATGGGTAATAGACTTTTCCCGCAAACATGATTGAACTTGGTTTTTGGAGGGGGTGTTAGCCTTGGCTTTTCGGACAAATTGATCCTGACGCGACGAGCCCCATTTAAATGAGTATTAGGCTTAGATTTCTAACCTTGTTCATATCCAAGCCCTTTTTGATGGTATTAGACTTCAAATTTATGGGTAATATCCTTTCCCCCCAAACATGATTGAACTTGGTTTTTGGAGGGGGTGTTAGCCTTAGATTTTTGGACAAATTGATCCTGACTTGACGAGCCCCATTTAAATGAGTATTAGCCTTAGATTTCTAACCTTGTTCATATCCAAGCCCTTTTAGTTGGTATTAGACTTCAAATTTATGGGTTATAGGCTTTTCCCCCAAACATGATTGAACTTGGTTTATGGAGGGGGTGTTAGCCTTGGATTTTCGGACAAATTGATCCTGACTCGATGAGCCCTATTTAAATGAGTATTAGCCTTAGATTTCTAACCTTGGTCATATCCAAGCCCTTTTAGTTGGTATTAGACTTCAAATTTATGGGTAATATCCTTTCCCCCCAAACATGATTGAACTTGGTTTTTGGAGGGGGTGTTAGCCTTGGATTTTCGGTCAAATTGATCCTGACGCGACGAGCCCCATTTAAATGAGTATTAGGCTTAGATTTCTAACCTTGTTCATATCCAAGCCGTTTTAGATGGTATTAGACTTCAAATTTATGGGTTATAGGCTTTTCCCCCAAACATGATTGAACTTGGTTTTTGGAGGGGGTGTTAGCCTTCGATTTTGGGACAAATTGATCCTGACTCGACGAGCCCCATTTAAATGAGTATTAGCCTTAGATTTCTAACCCTGTTCATATCCAAGCCCTTTTAGATGGTATTAGACTTTAAATTTATGGGTTATAGGCTTTTCCCCCAAACATGATTGAACTTGGTTTTTGGAGGGGGTGTTAGCCTTGGATTTTCGGACAAATTGATCCTGACTCGACGAGCCCCATTTAAATGAGTATTAGCCTTAGATTTGTAACCTTGTTCATATCCAAGCCCTTTTAGTTGGTATTAGACTTCAAATTTATGGGTTATAGGCTTTTCCCCCAAACATGATTGAACTTGGTTTTTGGAGGGGGTGTTAGCCTTCGATTTTGGGACAAATTGATCCTGACTCGACGAGCCCCATTTAAATGAGTATTAGCCTTAGATTTCTAACCTTGTTCATATCCAAGACCTTTTAGTTTGTATTAGACTTCAAATTTATGAGTAATATCCTTTCCCCCCAAACATGATTGAACTTGGTTTTTGGAGGGGGTGTTAGTCTTGGATTTTCAGACAAATTGATCCTGACTCGACGAGCCCCATTTAGATGACTATTATCCTTAGATTTCTAAACTTGTTCATATCTAAGGCCTTTTAGTTGGTATTAGACTTCAAATTTATGGGTTATTGGCTTTTCCCCCAAAAAAGATTGAACTTGGTTTTTGGAGGGGGTGTTAGCCTTGGATTTTCGGACAAATTGATCCTGACACGACGAGCCCCATTTAAATGAGTATTAGGCTTAGATTTCTAACCTTGTTCATATCCAAGCCGTTTTAGATGGTATTAGACTTCAAATTTATGGGTTATAGGCCTTTCCCCCAAACATGATGGAACTTGGTTTTTGGAGGGGGTGTTAGCCTTGGATTTTCGGACAAATTGATCCTGACTCGACGAGCCCCATTTAAATGAGTATTAGCCTTAGATGTCTAACCTTGTTCATATCCAAGACCTTTTAGTTTGTATTAGACTTCAAATTTATGAGTAATATCCTTTCCCCCCAAACATGATTGAACTTGGTTTTTGGAGGGGGTGTTAGTCTTGGATTTTCGGACAAATTGATCCTGACTCGACGAGCCCCATTTAAATGACTATTATCCTTAGATTTCTAAACTTGTTCATATCCAAGGCCTTTTAGTTGGTATTAGACTTCAAATTTATGGGTTATTGGCTTTTCCCCCAAAAAAGATTGAACTTGGTTTTTGGAGGGGGTGTTAGCCTTGGATTTTCGGACAAATTGATCCTGACGCGACGAGCCCCATTTAAATGAGTATTAGGCTTAGATTTCTAACCTTGTTCATATCCAAGCCGTTTTAGATGGTATTAGACTTCAAATTTATGGGTTATAGGCCTTTCCCCCAAACATGATGGAACTTGGTTTTTGGAGGGGGTGTTAGGCTTGGATTTTCGGACAAATTGATCCTGACTCGACGAGCCCCATTTAAATGAGTATTAGCCTTAGATTTCTAACCTTGTTCATATCCAAGACCTTTTAGTTTGTATTAGACTTTAAATTTATGAGTAATATCCTTTCCCCCCAAACATGATTGAACTTGGTTTTTGGAGGGGGTGTTAGTCTTGGATTTTCGGACAAATTGATCCTGACTCGACGAGCCCCATTTAAATGACTATTATCCTTAGATTTCTAAACTTGTTCATATCCAAGGCCTTTTAGTTGGTATTAGACTTCAAATTTATGGGTAATAGACTTTTCCCGCAAACATGATTGAACTTGGTTTTTGGAGGGGGTGTTAGCCTTGGCTTTTCGGACAAATTGATCCTGACGCGACGAGCCCCATTTAAATGAGTATTAGGCTTAGATTTCTAACCTTGTTCATATCCAAGCCCTTTTTGATGGTATTAGACTTCAAATTTATGGGTAATATCCTTTCCCCCCAAACATGATTGAACTTGGTTTTTGGAGGGGGTGTTAGCCTTGGATATTCGGACAAACTGATCCTGACTCGACGAGCCCCATTTAAATGAGTATTAGCCTTAGATTTCTAAACTTGTTCATATCCAAGCCCTTTTAGCTGGTATTAGACTTCAAATTTATGGGTAATAGACATTTCCCCCAAATATGATTGAACTTGGTTTTTGGAGGGGGTGTTAGCCTTAGATTTTTGGACAAATTGATCCTGACTTGACGAGCCCCATTTAAATGAGTATTAGCCTTAGATTTCTAACCTTGTTCATATCCAAGCCCTTTTAGTTGGTATTAGACTTCAAATTTATGGGTTATAGGCTTTTCCCCCAAACATGATTGAACTTGGTTTATGGAGGGGGTGTTAGCCTTGGATTTTCGGACAAATTGATCCTGACTCGATGAGCCCTATTTAAATGAGTATTAGCCTTAGATTTCTAACCTTGGTCATATCCAAGCCCTTTTAGTTGGTATTAGACTTCAAATTTATGGGTAATATCCTTTCCCCCCAAACATGATTGAACTTGGTTTTTGGAGGGGGTGTTAGCCTTGGATTTTCGGTCAAATTGATCCTGACGCGACGAGCCCCATTTAAATGAGTATTAGGCTTAGATTTCTAACCTTGTTCATATCCAAGCCGTTTTAGATGGTATTAGACTTCAAATTTATGGGTTATAGGCTTTTCCCCCAAACATGATTGAACTTGGTTTTTGGAGGGGGTGTTAGCCTTCGATTTTGGGACAAATTGATCCTGACTCGACGAGCCCCATTTAAATGAGTATTAGCCTTAGATTTCTAACCTTGTTCATATCCAAGCCCTTTTAGTTGGTATTAGACTTCAAATTTATGGGTTATAGGCTTTTCCCCCAAACATGATTGAACTTGGTTTATGGAGGGGGTGTTAGCCTTGGATTTTCGGACAAATTGATCCTGACTCGACGAGCCCCATTTAAATGAGTATTAGCCTTAGATTTGTAACCTTGTTCATATCCAAGAGCTTTTAGATGGTATTAGACTTTAAATTTATGGGTTATAGGCTTTTCCCCCAAACATGATTGAACTTGGTTTTTGGAGGGGGTGTTAGCCTTGGATTTTCGGACAAATTGATCCTGACGCGACGAGCCCCATTTAAATGAGTATTAGGCTTAGATTTCTAACCTTGTTCATATCCAAGCCGTTTTAGATGGTATTAGACTTCAAATTTATGGGTTATAGGCCTTTCCCCCAAACATGATGGAACTTGGTTTTTGGAGGGGGTGTTAGCCTTGGATTTTCGGACAAATTGATCCTGACTCGACGAGCCCCATTTAAATGAGTATTAGCCTTAGATGTCTAACCTTGTTCATATCCAAGACCTTTTAGTTTGTATTAGACTTCAAATTTATGAGTAATATCCTTTCCCCACAAACATGATTGAACTTGGTTTTTGGAGGGGGTGTTAGTCTTGGATTTTCGGACAAATTGATCCTGACTCGACGAGCCCCATTTAAATGACTATTATCCTTAGATTTCTAAACTTGTTCATATCCAAGGCCTTTTAGTTGGTATTAGACTTCAAATTTATGGGTTATTGGCTTTTCCCCCAAAAAAGATTGAACTTGGTTTTTGGAGGGGGTGTTAGCCTTGGATTTTCGGACAAATTGATCCTGACACGACGAGCCCCATTTAAATGAGTATTAGGCTTAGATTTCTAACCTTGTTCATATCCAAGCCGTTTTAGATGGTATTAGACTTCAAATTTATGGGTTATAGGCCTTTCCCCCAAACATGATGGAACTTGGTTTTTGGAGGGGGTGTTAGCCTTGGATTTTCGGACAAATTGATGCTCACTCGACGAGCCCCATTTAAATGAGTATTAGCCTTAGATTTCTAACCTTGTTCATATCCAAGACCTTTTAGTTTGTATTAGACTTTAAATTTATGAGTAATATCCTTTCCCCCCAAACATGATTGAACTTGGTTTTTGGAGGGGGTGTTAGCCTTGGATTTTCGGACAAATTGATCCTGACTCGACGAGCCCCATTTAAATGACTATTATCCTTAGATTTCTAAACTTGTTCATATCCAAGGCCTTTTAGTTGGTATTAGACTTCAAATTTATGGGTTATTGGCTTTTCCCCCAAAAAAGATTGAACTTGGTTTTTGGAGGGGGTGTTAGTCTTGGATTTTCGGACAAATTGATCCTGACTCGACGAGCCCCATTTAAATGACTATTATCCTTAGATTTCTAAACTTGTTCATATCCAAGGCCTTTTAGTTGGTATTAGACTTCAAATTTATGGGTAATAGACTTTTCCCCCAAACATGATTGAACTTGGTTTTTGGAGGGGGTGTTAGCCTTGGATTTTCGGACAAATTGATCCTGACGCGACGAGCCCCATTTAAATGAGTATTAGGCTTAGATTTCTAACCTTGTTCATATCCAAGCCGTTTTAGATGGTATTAGACTTCAAATTTATGGGTTATAGGCTTTTCCCCCAAACATGATTGAACTTGGTTTTTCGAGGGGGTGTTAGCCTTCGATTTTGGGACAAATTGATCCTGACTCGACGAGCCCCATTTAAATGAGTATTAGCCTTAGATTTCTAACCTTGTTCATATCCAAGCCCTTTTAGTTGGTATTAGACTTCAAATTTATGGGTTATAGGCTTTTCCCCCAAACATGATTGAACTTGGTTTATGGAGGGGGTGTTAGCCTTGGATTTTCGGACAAATTGATCCTGACTCGACGAGCCCCATTTAAATGAGTATTAGCCTTAGATTTGTAACCTTGTTCATATCCAAGAGCTTTTAGATGGTATTAGACTTTAAATTTATGGGTTATAGGCTTTTCCCCCAAACATGATTGAACTTGGTTTTTGGAGGGGGTGTTAGCCTTGGATTTTCGGACAAATTGATCCTGACGCGACGAGCCCCATTTAAATGAGTATTAGGCTTAGATTTCTAACCTTGTTCATATCCAAGCCGTTTTAGATGGTATTAGACTTCAAATTTATGGGTTATAGGCCTTTCCCCCAAACATGATGGAACTTGGTTTTTGGAGGGGGTGTTAGCCTTCGATTTTGGGACAAATTGATCCTGACTCGACGAGCCCCATTTAAATGAGTATTAGCCTTAGATTTCTAACCTTGTTCATATCCAAGCCCTTTTAGTTGGTATTAGACTTCAAATTTATGGGTTATAGGCTTTTCCCCCAAACATGATTGAACTTGGTTTATGGAGGGGGTGTTAGCCTTGGATTTTCGGACAAATTGATCCTGACTCGACGAGCCCCATTTAAATGAGTATTAGCCTTAGATTTGTAACCTTGTTCATATCCAAGAGCTTTTAGATGGTATTAGACTTTAAATTTATGGGTTATAGGCTTTTCCCCCAAACATGATTGAACTTGGTTTTTGGAGGGGGTGTTAGCCTTGGATTTTCGGACAAATTGATCCTGACGCGACGAGCCCCATTTAAATGAGTATTAGGCTTAGATTTCTAACCTTGTTCATATCCAAGCCGTTTTAGATGGTATTAGACTTCAAATTTATGGGTTATAGGCCTTTCCCCCAAACATGATGGAACTTGGTTTTTGGAGGGGGTGTTAGCCTTGGATTTTCGGACAAATTGATCCTGACTCGACGAGCCCCATTTAAATGAGTATTAGCCTTAGATGTCTAACCTTGTTCATATCCAAGACCTTTTAGTTTGTATTAGACTTCAAATTTATGAGTAATATCCTTTCCCCCCAAACATGATTGAACTTGGTTTTTGGAGGGGGTGTTAGTCTTGGATTTTCGGACAAATTGATCCTGACTCGACGAGCCCCATTTAAATGACTATTATCCTTAGATTTCTAAACTTGTTCATATCCAAGGCCTTTTAGTTGGTATTAGACTTCAAATTTATGGGTTATTGGCTTTTCCCCCAAAAAAGATTGAACTTGGTTTTTGGAGGGGGTGTTAGCCTTGGATTTTCGGACAAATTGATCCTGACACGACGAGCCCCATTTAAATGAGTATTAGGCTTAGATTTCTAACCTTGTTCATATCCAAGCCGTTTTAGATGGTATTAGACTTCAAATTTATGGGTTATAGGCCTTTCCCCCAAACATGATGGAACTTGGTTTTTGGAGGGGGTGTTAGCCTTGGATTTTCGGACAAATTGATGCTGAGTCGACGAGCCCCATTTAAATGAGTATTAGCCTTAGATTTCTAACCTTGTTCATATCCAAGACCTTTTAGTTTGTATTAGACTTTAAATTTATGAGTAATATCCTTTCCCCCCAAACATGATTGAACTTGGTTTTTGGAGGGGGTGTTAGCCTTGGATTTTCGGACAAATTGATCCTGACTCGACGAGCCCCATTTAAATGACTATTATCCTTAGATTTCTAAACTTGTTCATATCCAAGGCCTTTTAGTTGGTATTAGACTTCAAATTTATGGGTTATTGGCTTTTCCCCCAAAAAAGATTGAACTTGGTTTTTGGAGGGGGTGTTAGTCTTGGATTTTCGGACAAATTGATCCTGACTCGACGAGCCCCATTTAAATGACTATTATCCTTAGATTTCTAAACTTGTTCATATCCAAGGCCTTTTAGTTGGTATTAGACTTCAAATTTATGGGTAATAGACTTTTCCCCCAAACATGATTGAACTTGGTTTTTGGAGGGGGTGTTAGCCTTGGATTTTCGGACAAATTGATCCTGACACGACGAACCCCATTTAAATGAGTATTAGGCTTAGATTTCTAACCTTGTTCATATCCAAGCCCTTTTTGATGGTATTAGACTTCAAATTTATGGGTTATAGGCTTTTCCCCCAAACATGATGGAACTTGGTTTTTGGAGGGGGTGTTAGTCTTGGATTTTCGGACAAATTGATCCTGACTCGACGAGCCCCATTTAAATGAGTATTAGCCTTAGATTTCTAACCTTGTTCATATCCAAGACCTTTTAGTTTGTATTAGACTTCAAATTTATGAGTAATATCTTTTCCCCCCAAACATGATTGAACTTGGTTTTTGGAGGGGGTGTTAGCCTTGGATTTTTGGACAAATTGATCCTGACTCGACGAGCCCAATTTAAATGAGTATTATACTTAGATTTATAACCTTGTTCATATCCAAGCCCTTTTAGGTGGTATTAGACTTCAAATTTATGGGTAATAGACTTTTCCCCCATACATCATTGAACTTGGTTTTTTGAGGGGGTGTTAGCCTTGGATTTTCGGACAAATTGATCCTGACCCGACGAGCCCCATTTAAATGAGTATTAGGCTTAGATTTCTAACCTTGTTCATATCCAAGCCCTTTTAGATGGTATTAGACTTCAAATTTATGGGTTATAGGCTTTTCCCCCAAACATGATTTAACTTGGTTTTTGGAGGGGGTGTTAGCCTTGGATTTTCGGACAAATTGATCCTGACTCGACGAGCCCCATTTAAATGAGTATTAGCCTTAGATTTCTAACCTTGTTCATATCCAAGACCTTTTAGTTTGTATTACACTTCAAATTTATGGGTAATATCCTTTCCCCCCAAACATGATTGAACTTGGTTTTTGGAGGGGGTGTTAGCCTAGGATTTTCGGAAAAACTGATCCTGACTCGACGAGCCCCATTTAAATGAGTATTAGCCTTAGATTGCTAAACTTGTTCATATCCAAGCCCTTTTAGCTGGTATTAGACTTCAAATTTATGGGTAATAGACATTTCCCCCAAACATGATTGAACTTGGTTTTTGGAGGGGGTGTTAGCCCTGGATTTTCGGACAAAGTGATCCTGACTCGACGAGCCCCATTTAAATGAGTATTAGGCTTAGATTTCTAACCTTGGTCATATCCAAGCCCTTTTAGATGGTATTAGACTACAAATTTATGGGTTATAGGCTTTTCCCCCAAACATGATTGAACTTGGTTTTTGGAGGGGGTGTTAGCCTTGGATTTTCGGACAAATGGATCCTGACTCGACGAGCCCCATTTAAATGAGTATTAGGCTTAGATTTCTAACCTTGTTCATATCCAAGCCCTTTTAGATGGTATTAGACTACAAATTTATGGGTTATAGGCTTTTCCCCCAAACATGATTGAACTTGGCTTTTGGACGGGGTGTTAGCCTTGGATTTTCGGACAAACGGATCCTGACTCGACGAGCCCCATTTAAGTGAGTATTAGCCTTAGATTTCTAACCTTGCTCATATCCAAGCATTTTTAGTTGGTATTAGACTTCAAATTTATGGGTAATATCCTTTCCCCCCAAACATGATTGAACTTGGTTTTTGGAGGGGGTGTTAGCCTTGGATTTTCGGACAAACTGATCCTGACTCGACGAGCCCCATTTAAATGAGTATTAGCCTTAGATTTCTAAACTTGTTCATATCCAAGCCCTTTTAGCTGGTATTAGACTTCAAATTTATGGGTAATAGACATTTCCCCCAAACATGATTGAACTTGGTTTTTGGAGGGGGTGTTAGCCTTAGATTTTTGGACAAATTGATCCTGACTCGACGAGCCCCATTTAAATGAGTATTAGCCTTAGATTTCTAACCTTGTTCATATCCAAGCCCTTTTAGTTGGTATTAGACTTGAAATTTATGGGTTATAGGCTTTTCCCCCAAACATGATTGAACTTGGTTTATGGAGGGGGTGTTAGCCTTGGATTTTCGGACAAATTGATCCTGACTCGATGAGCCCTATTTAAATGAGTATTAGCCTTAGATTTCTAACCTTGGTCATATCCAAGACCTTTTAGTTGGTATTAGACTTCAAATTTATGGGTAATATCCTTTCCCCCCAAACATGATTGAACTTGGTTTTTGGAGGGGGTGTTAGCCTTGGATTTTCGGACAAATTGATCCTGACTCGACGAGCCCCATTTAAATGATTATTAGCCTTAGATTTCTAACCTTGTTCATATCGAAGCCCTTTTAGATGGTATTAGACTTCAAATTTATGGGTTATAGGCTTTTCCCCCAAACATGATTGAACTTGGTTTTTGGAGGGGGTGTTAGCCTTCGATTTTGGGACAAATTGATCCTGACTCGACGAGCCCCACTTAAATGAGTATTAGCCTTAGATTTCTAACCTTGTTCATATCCAAGACCTTTTAGTTTGTATTAGACTTCAAATTTATGAGTAATATCCTTTCCCCCCAAACATGATTGAACTTGGTTTTTGGAGGGGGTGTTAGTCTTGGATTTTCAGACAAATTGATCCTGACTCGACGAGCCCCATTTAAATGACTATTATCCTTAGATTTCTAAACTTGTTCATATCCAAGGCCTTTTAGTTGGTATTAGACTTCAAATTTATGGGTTATTGGCTTTTCCCCCAAAAAAGATTGAACTTGGTTTTTGGAGGGGGTGTTAGCCTTGGATTTTCGGACAAATTGATCTTGACGCGACGAGCCCCATTTAAATGAGTATTAGGCTTAGATTTCTAACCTTGTTCATATCCAAGCCGTTTTAGATGGTATTAGACTTCAAATTTATGGGTTATAGGCCTTTCCCCCAAACATGATGGAACTTGGTTTTTGGAGGGGGTGTTAGCCTTGGATTTTCGGACAAATTGATCCTCACTCGACGAGCCCCATTTAAATGAGTATTAGCCTTAGATGTCTAACCTTGTTCATATCCAAGACCTTTTAGTTTGTATTAGACTTCAAATTTATGAGTAATATCCTTTCCCCCCAAACATGATTGAACTTGGTTTTTGGAGGGGGTGTTAGTCTTGGATTTTCGGACAAATTGATCCTGACTCGACGAGCCCCATTTAAATGACTATTATCCTTAGATTTCTAAACTTGTTCATATCCAAGGCCTTTTAGTTGGTATTAGACTTCAAATTTATGGGTTATTGGCTTTTCCCCCAAAAAAGATTGAACTTGGTTTTTGGAGGGGGTGTTAGCCTTGGATTTTCGGACAAATTGATCCTGACACGACGAGCCCCATTTAAATGAGTATTAGGCTTAGATTTCTAACCTTGTTCATATCCAAGCCGTTTTAGATGGTATTAGACTTCAAATTTATGGGTTATAGGCCTTTCCCCCAAACATGATGGAACTTGGTTTTTGGAGGGGGTGTTAGCCTTGGATTTTCGGACAAATTGATCCTGACTCGACGAGCCCCATTTAAATGAGTATTAGCCTTAGATTTCTAACCTTGTTCATATCCAAGACCTTTTAGTTTGTATTAGACTTTAAATTTATGAGTAATATCCTTTCCCCCCAAACATGATTGAACTTGGTTTTTGGAGGGGGTGTTAGTCTTGGATTTTCGGACAAATTGATCCTGACTCGACGAGCCCCATTTAAATGACTATTATCCTTAGATTTCTAAACTTGTTCATATCCAAGGCCTTTTAGTTGGTATTAGACTTCAAATTTATGGGTAATAGACTTTTCCCCCAAACATGATTGAACTTGGTTTTTGGAGGGGATGTTAGCCTTGGATTTTCGGACAAATTGATCCTGACGCGACGAACCCCATTTAAATGAGTATTAGGCTTAGATTTCTAACCTTGTTCATATCCAAGCCCTTTTTGATGGTATTAGACTTCAAATTTATGGGTTATAGGCTTTTCCCCCAAACATGATGGAACTTGGTTTTTGGAGGGGGTGTTAGTCTTGGATTTTCGGACAAATTGATCCTGACTCGACGAGCCCCATTTAAATGAATATTAGCCTTAGATTTGTAACCTTGTTCATATCCAAGAGCTTTTAGATGGTATTAGACTTTAAATTTATGGGTTATAGGCTTTTCCCCCAAACATGATTGAACTTGGTTTTTGGAGGGGGTGTTAGCCTTGGATTTTCGGACAAATTGATCCTGACGCGACGAGCCCCATTTAAATGAGTATTAGGCTTAGATTTCTAACCTTGTTCATATCCAAGCCGTTTTAGATGGTATTAGACTTCAAATTTATGGGTTATAGGCCTTTCCCCCAAACATGATGGAACTTGGTTTTTGGAGGGGGTGTTAGCCTTGGATTTTCGGACAAATGGATCCTGACTCGACGAGCCCCATTTAAGTGAGTATTAGCCTTAGATTTCTAACCTTGCTCATATCCAAGCATTTTTAGTTGGTATTAGACTTCAAATTTATGGGTAATATCCTTTCCCCCCAAACATGATTGAACTTGGTTTTTGGAGGGGGTGTTAGCCTTGGATTTTCGGACAAACTGATCCTGACTCGACAAGCCCCGTTTAAATGAGTATTAGCCTTAGATTTCTAAACTTGTTCATATCCAAGCCCTTTTAGATGGTATTAGACTTCAAATTTATGGGTAATAGACATTTCCCCCAAACATGATTGAACTTGGTTTTTGGAGGGGGTGTTAGCCTTAGATTTTTGGACAAATTGATCCTGACTCGACGAGCCCCATTTAAATGAGTATTAGCCTTAGATTTCTAACCTTGTTCATATCCAAGCCCTTTTAGTTGGTATTAGACTTCAAATTTATGGGTTATAGGCTTTTCCCCCAAACATGATTGAACTTGGTTTATGGAGGGGGTGTTAGCCTTGGATTTTCGGACAAATTGATCCTGACTCGATGAGCCCTATTTAAATGAGTATTAGCCTTAGATTTCTAACCTTGTTCATATCCAAGACCTTTTAGTTGGTATTAGACTTCAAATTTATGGGTAATATCCTTTCCCCCCAAACATGATTGAACTTGGTTTTTGGAGGGGGTGTTAGCCTTGGATTTTCGGACAAATTGATCCTGACTCGACGAGCCCCATTTAAATGATTATTAGCCTTAGATTTCTAACCTTGTTCATATCGAAGCCCTTTTAGATGGTATTAGACTTCAAATTTATGGGTTATAGGCTTTTCCCCCAAACATGATTGAACTTGGTTTTTGGAGGGGGTGTTAGCCTTCGATTTTGGGACAAATTGATCCTAACTCGACGAGCCCCACTTAAATGAGTATTAGCCTTAGATTTCTAACCTTGTTCATATCCAAGACCTTTTAGTTTGTATTAGACTTCAAATTTATGAGTAATATCCTTTCCCCCCAAACATGATTGAACTTGGTTTTTGGAGGGGGTGTTAGTCTTGGATTTTCAGACAAATTGATCCTGACTCGACGAGCCCCATTTAAATGACTATTATCCTTAGATTTCTAAACTTGTTCATATCCAAGGCCTTTTAGTTGGTATTAGACTTCAAATTTATGGGTTATTGGCTTTTCCCCCAAAAAAGATTGAACTTGGTTTTTGGAGGGGGTGTTAGCCTTGGATTTTCGGACAAATTGATCTTGACGCGACGAGCCCCATTTAAATGAGTATTAGGCTTAGATTTCTAACCTTGTTCATATCCAAGCCGTTTTAGATGGTATTAGACTTCAAATTTATGGGTTATAGGCCTTTCCCCCAAACATGATGGAACTTGGTTTTTGGAGGGGGTGTTAGCCTTGGATTTTCGGACAAATTGATCCTGACTCGACGAGCCCCATTTAAATGAGTATTAGCCTTAGATGTCTAACCTTGTTCATATCCAAGACCTTTTAGTTTGTATTAGACTTCAAATTTATGAGTAATATCCTTTCCCCCCAAACATGATTGAACTTGGTTTTTGGAGGGGGTGTTAGGCTTGGATTTTCGGACAAATTGATCCTGACTCGACGAGCCCCATTTAAATGACTATTATCCTTAGATTTCTAAACTTGTTCATATCCAAGGCCTTTTAGTTGGTATTAGACTTCAAATTTATGGGTTATTGGCTTTTCCCCCAAAAAAGATTGAACTTGGTTTTTGGAGGGGGTGTTAGCCTTGGATTTTCGGACAAATTGATCCTGACACGACGAGCCCCATTTAAATGAGTATTAGGCTTAGATTTCTAACCTTGTTCATATCCAAGCCGTTTTAGATGGTATTAGACTTCAAATTTATGGGTTATAGGCCTTTCCCCCAAACATGATGGAACTTGGTTTTTGGAGGGGGTGTTAGCCTTGGATTTTCGGACAAATTGATCCTGACTCGACGAGCCCCATTTAAATGAGTATTAGCCGTAGATTTCTAACCTTGTTCATATCCAAGACCTTTTAGTTTGTATTAGACTTTAAATTTATGAGTAATATCCTTTCCCCCCAAACATGATTGAACTTGGTTTTTGGAGGGGGTGTTAGTATTGGATTTTCGGACAAATTGATCCTGACTCGACGAGCCCCATTTAAATGACTATTATCCTTAGATTTCTAAACTTGTTCATATCCAAGGCCTTTTAGTTGGTATTAGACTTCAAATTTATGGGTAATAGACTTTTCCCCCAAACATGATTGAACTTGGTTTTTGGAGGGGGTGTTAGCCTTGGATTTTCGGACAAATTGATCCTGACGCGACGAACCCCATTTAAATGAGTATTAGGCTTAGATTTCTAACCTTGTTCATATCCAAGCCCTTTTTGATGGTATTAGACTTCAAATTTATGGGTTATAGGCTTTTCCCCCAAACATGATGGAACTTGGTTTTTGGAGGGGGTGTTAGTCTTGGATTTTCGGACAAATTGATCCTGACTCGACGATCCCCATTTAAATGAGTATTAGCCTTAGATTTCTAACCTTGTTCATATCCAAGACCTTTTAGTTTGTATTAGACTTCAAATTTATGAGTAATATCCTTTCCCCCCAAACATGATTGAACTTGGTTTTTGGAGGGGGTGTTAGCCTTGGATTTTTGGACAAATTGATCCTGACTCGACGAGCCCAATTTAAATGAGTATTATACTTAGATTTATAACCTTGTTCATATCCAAGCCCTTTTAGGTGGTATTAGACTTCAAATTTATGGGTAATAGACTTTTCCCCCATACATCATTGAACTTGGTTTTTTGAGGGGGTGTTAGCCTTGGATTTTCGGACAAATTGATCTTGACCCGACGAGCCCCATTTAAATGAGTATTAGGCTTAGATTTCTAACCTTGTTCATATCCAAGCCCTTTTAGATGGTATTAGACTTCAAATTTATGGGTTATAGGCTTTTCCCCCAAACATGATTTAACTTGGTTTTTGGAGGGGGTGTTAGCCTTGGATTTTCGGAAAAATTGATCCTGACTCGACGAGCCCCATTTAAATGAGTATTAGCCTTAGATTTCTAACCTTGTTCATATCCAAGACCTTTTAGTTTGTATTACACTTCAAATTTATGGGTAATATCCTTTCCCCCCAAACATGATTGAACTTGGTTTTTGGAGGGGGTGTTAGCCTTGGATTTTCGGACAAACTGATCCTGACTCGACGAGCCCCATTTAAATGAGTATTAGCCTTAGATTGCTAAACTTGTTCATATCCAAGCCCTTTTAGCTGGTATTAGACTTCAAATTTATGGGCAATAGACATTTCCCCCAAACATGATTGAACTTGGTTTTTGGAGGGGGTGTTAGCCTTGGATTTTCGGACAAAGTGATCCTGACTCGACGAGCCCCATTTAAATGAGTATTAGGCTTAGATTTCTAACCTTGGTCATATCCAAGCCCTTTTAGATGGTATTAGACTACAAATTTATGGGTTATAGGCTTTTCCCCCAAACATGATTGAACTTGGTTTTTGGAGGGGGTGTTAGCCTTGGATTTTCGGACAAATGGATCCTGACTCGACGAGCCCCATTTAAGTGAGTATTAGCCTTAGATTTCTAACCTTGGTCATATCCAAGCCCTTTTAGTTGGTATTAGACTTCAAATTTATGGGCAATAGACTTTTCCCCCAAACATGATTGAACTTGGTTTTTGGAGGGGGTGTTAGCCTTGGATTTTCGGACAAAGTGATCCTGACTCGACGAGCCCCATTTAAATGAGTATTAGGCTTAGATTTCTAACCTTGTTCATATCCAAGCCCTTTTAGATGGTATTAGACTACAAATTTATGGGTTATAGGCTTTCCCCCCAAACATGATTGAACTTGGTTTTTGGAGGGGGTGTTAGCCTTGGATTTTCGGACAAATTGATCCTGACTCGACGAGCCCCATTTAAATGAGTATTAGGCTTAGATTTCTAACCTTGTTCATATCCAAGCCCTTTTAGATGGTATTAGACTACAAATTTATGGGTTATAGGCTTTTCCCCCAAACATGATTGAACTTGGTTTTTGGACGGGGTGTTAGCCTTGGATTTTTGGACAAACGGATCCTGACTCGACGAGCCCCATTTAAGTGAGTATTAGCCTTAGATTTCTAACCTTGCTCATATCCAAGCATTTTTAGTTGGTATTAGACTTCAAATTTATGGGTAATATCCTTTCCCCCCAAACATGATTGAACTTGGTTTTTGGAGGGGGTGTTAGCCTTGGATTTTCGGACAAACTGATCCTGACTCGACGAGCCCCATTTAAATGAGTATTAGCCTTAGATTTCTAAACTTGTTCATATCCAAGCCCTTTTAGCTGGTATTAGACTTCAAATTTATGGGTAATAGACATTTCCCCCAAACATGATTGAACTTGGTTTTTGGAGGGGGTGTTAGCCTTAGATTTTTGGACAAATTGATCCTGACTCGACGAGCCCCATTTAAATGAGTATTAGCCTTAGATTTCTAACCTTGTTCATATCCAAGCCCTTTTAGTTGGTATTAGACTTCAAATTTATGGGTTATAGGCTTTTCCCCCAAACATGATTGAACTTGGTTTATGGAGGGGGTGTTAGCCTTGGATTTTCGGACAAATTGATCCTGACTCGATGAGCCCTATTTAAATGAGTATTAGCCTTAGATTTCTAACCTTGGTCATATCCAAGACCTTTTAGTTGGTATTAGACTTCAAATTTATGGGTAATATCGTTTCCCCCCAAACATGATTGAACTTGGTTTTTGGAGGGGGTGTTAGCCTTGGATTTTCGGACAAATTGATCCTGACTCGACGAGCCCCATTTAAATGATTATTAGCCTTAGATTTCTAACCTTGTTCATATCGAAGCCCTTTTAGATGGTATTAGACTTCAAATTTATGGGTTATAGGCTTTTCCCCCAAACATGATTGAACTTGGTTTTTGGAGGGGGTGTTAGCCTTCGATTTTGGGACAAATTGATCCTGACTCGACGAGCCCCATTTAAATGAGTATTAGCCTTAGATTTCTAACCTTGTTCATATCCAAGAGCTTTTAGATGGTATTAGACTTCAAATTTATGGGTTATAGGCTTGTCCCCCAAACATGATTGAACTTGTTTTTGGAGGGGGTGTTAGCCTTGGATTTTCGGACAAATTGATCCTGACGCGACGAGCCCCATTTAAATGAGTATTAGGCTTAGATTTCTAACCTTGTTCATATCCAAGCCGTTTTAGATGGTATTAGACTTTAAATTTATGGGTTATAGGCCTTTCCCCCAAACATGATGGAACTTGGTTTTTGGAGGGGGTGTTAGCCTTGGATTTTCGGACAAATTGATCCTGACTCGACGAGCCCCATTTAAATGAGTATTAGCCTTAGATTTCTAACCTTGTTCATATCCAAGGCCTTTTAGTTGGTATTAGACTTCAAATTTATGGGTAATAGACTTTTACCCCAAACATGATTGAACTTGGTTTTTGGAGGGGGTGTTAGCCTTGGAATTTCGGACAAATTGATCCTGACTCGACGAGCCCCATTTAAATGAGTATTATACTTAGATTTATAACCTTGTTCATATCCAAACCCTTTTAGGTGGTAATAGACTTCAAATTTATGGGCAATAGACTTTTCCCCCAAACATGATTGAACTTGGTTTTTTGAGGGGGTGTTAGCCTTGGATTTTAGGACAAACTGATCCTGACTCGACGAGCCCCATTTAAATGAGTATTAGCCTTAGATTTCTAAACTTGTTCATATCCAAGCCCTTTTAGCTGGTATTAGATTTCAAATTTATGGGTAATAGACATTTCCCCCAAACATGATTGAACTTGGTTTTTGGAGGGGGTGTTAGCCTTGGATTTTCGGACAAGTTGATCCTGACTCGACGAGCCCCATTTAAGTGAGTAGTAGCCTTAGATTTCTAACCTTGGTCATATCCAAGCCCTTTTAGTTGGTATTAGACTTCAAATTTATGGGCAATAGACTTTTCCCCCAAACATGATTGAACTTGGTTTTTGGAGGGGGTGTTAGCCTTGGATTTTCGGACAAATTGATCCTGACTCGACGAGCCCCATTTAAATGAGTATTAGGCTTAGATTTCTAACCTTGTTCATATCCAAGCCCTTTTAGATGGTATTAGACTACAAATTTATGGGTTATAGGCTTTTCCCCCAAACATGATTGAACTTGGTTTTTGGACGGGGTGTTAGCCTTGGATTTTCAGACAAACGGATCCTGACTCGACGAGCCCCATTTAAGTGAGTATTAGCCTTAGATTTATAACCTTGTTCATATCCAAGCCCTTTTAGGTGGTATTAGACTTCAAATTTATGGGTAATATCCTTTCCCCCCAAACATGATTGAACTTGGTTTTTGGAGGGGGTGTTAGCCTTGGATTTTCGGACAAACTGATCTTGACTCGACGAGCCCCATTTAAATGAGTATTAGCCTTCGATTTCTAACCTTGTTCATATCCAAGCCCTTTTAGATGGTATTAGACTACAAATTTATGGGTTATAGGCTTTTCCCCCAAACATGATTGAACTTGGTTTTTGGACGGGGTGTTAGCCTTGGATTTTCAGACAAACGGATCCTGACTCGACGAGCCCCATTTAAGTGAGTATTAGCCTTAGATTTCTAACCTTGTTCATATCCAAGCCCTTTTAGGTGGTATTAGACTTCAAATTTATGGGTAATATCCTTTCCCCCCAAACATGATTGAACTTGGTTTTTGGAGGGGGTGTTAGCCTTGGATTTTCGGACAAACTGATCCTGACTCGACGAGCCCCATTTAAATGACTATTAGCCTTATATTTCTAAACTTGTTCATATCCAAGCCCTTTTAGCTAGTATTAGACTTCAAATTTATGGGCAATAGACTTTTCCCCAAAACATGATTGAACTTGGTTTTTGGAGGGGGTGTTAGCCTTGGATTTTCGGACAAACTGATCCTGACTCGACGAGCCCCATTTAAATGAGTATTAGCCTTAGAGTTCTAAACTTGTTCATATCCAAGCCCTTTAGCTGGTATTAGATTTCAAATTTATGGGTAATAGACATTTCCCCCAAACATGATTGAACTTGGTTTTTGGAGGGGGTGTTAGCCTTGGATTTTCGGACAAATTGATCCTGACTCGACGAGCCCCATTTAAATGAGTATTAGGCTTAGATTTCTAACCTTGTTCATATCCAAGCCCATTTAGATGGTATTAGACTACACATTTATGGGTTATAGGCTTTTCCCCCAAACATGATTGAACTTGGTTTTTGGTGGGGGTGTTAGCCTTGGATTTTCGGACAAACGGATCCTGACTCGACGAGCCCCATTTAAGTGAGTATTAGCCTTAGATTTCTAACCTTGCTCATATACAAGCCCTTTTAGTTGGTATTTGACTTCAAATTTATGGGTAATATCCTTTCCCCCCAAACATGATTGAACTTGGTTTTTGGAGGGGGTGTTATCCTTGGATTTTCGGACAAACTGATCTTGACTCGACGAGCCCCATTTAAATGAGTATTAGCCTTCGATTTCTAACCTTGTTCATATCCAAGCCCTTTTAGATGGTATTAGACTACAAATTTATGGGTTATAGGCTTTTCCCCCAAACATGATTGAACTTCGTTTTTGGACGGGGTGTTAGCCTTGGATTTTCAGACAAACGGATCCTGACTCGACGAGCCCCATTTAAGTGAGTATTAGCCTTAGATTTCTAACCTTGTTCATATCCAAGCCCTTTTAGGTGGTATTAGACTTCAAATTTATGGGTAATATCCTTTCCCCCCAAACATGATTGAACTTGGTTTTTGGAGGGGGTGTTAGCCTTGGATTTTCGGACAAATGGATCCTGACTCGACGAGCCCCATTTAAGTGAGTATTAGCCTTATATTTCTAACCTTGGTCATATCCAAGCCCTTTTAGTTGGTATTAGACTTCAAATTTATGGGCAATACACTTTTCCCCCAAACATGATTGAACTTGATTTTGGAGGGGGTGTTAGCCTTGGATTTTTGGACAAATTGATCCTGAATCGACGAGCCCTATTTAAAAGAGTATTAGCCTTAGATTTCTAACCTTGTTCATATCCAAGAACTTTTAGTTTGTATTAGACTTCAAATTTATGGGTAATATCCGTTTCCCCCCAAACATGATTGAACTTGGTTTTTGGAGGGGGTGTTAGCCTTTGATTTTCGGACAAACTGATCCTGACTCGACGAGCCCCATTTAAATGAGTATTAGCCTTAGATTTCTAAACTTGTTCATATCCAAGCCCTTTTAGCTGGTATTAGACTTCAAATTTATGGGTAATAGACATTTCCCCCAAACATGATTGAACTTGGTTTTTGGAGGGGGTGTTAGCTTTGGATTTTCGGACACATTGATCCTGAATCGACGAGCCCCATTTAAATGAGTATTAGCCTTAGATTTCTAACCTTGGTCATATCCAAGCCCTTTTAGTTGGTATTAGACTTCAAATTTATGGGTAATATCCTTTGCCCCCAAACATGATTGAACTTGGTTTTTGGAGGTGGTGTTAGCCTTGGATTTTCGGACAAATTGATCCTGACTCGACGAGCCCCATTTAAATGAGTATTATCCTTAGATTTCTAACCTTGCTCATATCCAAGACCTTTTAGTTTGTATTAGACTTCAAATTTATGGGTAATATCCATTCCCCCCAAACATGATTGAACTTGGTTTTTAGAGGGGGTGTTAGCCTTGGATTTTCGGACAAATTGATCCTGACTCGAAGAGCCCCATTTAAATGATTATTAGCCTTAGATTTATAAACTTGTTCATATCCAAGCCCTTTTAGCTGGTATTAGACTTCAAATTTATGGGTAATAGATATTTCCCCCAAACATGATTGAACTTGGTTTTTGGAGGGGGTGTTAGATTTGGATTTTCGGACAAATGGATCCTGACTCGAAGAGCCCCATTTAAGTGAGTGTTAGCCTTAGATTTCTAACCTTGTTCATATCCAAGACCTTTTAGATGGTATTAGACTTCAAATTTATGAGTAATATACTTTTTCCCCAAACATGATTGAACTTGGTTTTTGGAGGGGGTGTTAGCCTTGGAATTTCGGACAAATGGATCCTGACTCGACGAGCCCCATTTAAATGATTATTAGCCTTAGATTTCTAACCTTGTTCATATCGAAGCCCTTTTAGATGGTATTAGGCTTCAAATTTATGGGTTATAGGCTTTTCCCCCAAACATGATTGAAATTGGTTTTTGGAGGGGGTGTTAGCCTTCGATTTTGGGACAAATTGATCCTGACTCGACGAGCCCTATTTAAATGAGTATTAGCCTTAGATTTCTAACCTTGTTCATATCCAAGAGCTTTTAGATGGTATTAGACTTCAAATTTATGGGTTATAGGCTTGTCCCCCAAACATGATTGAACTTGTTTTTGGAGGGGGTGTTAGCCTTGGATTTTCGGACAAATTGATCCTGACGCGACGAGCCCCATTTAAATGAGTATTAGGCTTAGATTTCTAACCTTGTTCATATCCAAGCCGTTTTAGATGGTATTAGACTTCAAATTTATGGGTTATAGGCCTTTCCCCCAAACATGATGGAACTTGGTTTTTGGAGGGGGTGTTAGCCTTCGATTTTGGGACAAATTGATCCTGACTCGACGAGCCCTATTTAAATGAGTATTAGCCTTAGATTTCTAACCTTGTTCATATCCAAGAGCTTTTAGATGGTATTAGACTTCAAATTTATGGGTTATAGGCTTGTCCCCCAAACATGATTGAACTTGTTTTTGGAGGGGGTGTTAGCCTTGGATTTTCGGACAAATTGATCCTGACGCGACGAGCCCCATTTAAATGAGTATTAGCCTTAGATTTCTAAACTTGTTCATATCCAAGCCCTTTTAGCTGGTATTAGATTTCAAATTTATGGGTAATAGACATTTCCCCCAAACATGATTGAACTTGGTTTTTGGAGGGGGTGTTAGCCTTGGATTTTCGGACAAATTGATCCTGACTCGACGAGCCCCATTTAAGTGAGTAGTAGCCTTACATTTCTAACCTTGGTCATATCCAAGCCCTTTTAGTTGGTATTAGACTTCAAATTTATGGGCAATAGACTTTTCCCCAAAACATGATTGAACTTGGTTTTTGGAGGGGGTGTTAGCCTTGGATTTTCGGACAAACTGATCCTGACTCGACGAACCCCATTTAAATGAGTATTAGCCTTAGATTTCTAAACTTGTTCATATCCAAGCCCTTTAGCTGGTATTAGATTTCAAATTTATGGGTAATAGACATTTCCCCCAAACATGATTGAACTTGGTTTTTGGAGGGGGTGTTAGCCTTAGATTTTTGGACAAATTGATCCTGACTCGACGAGCCCCATTTAAATGAGTATTAGCCTTAGATTTCTAACCTTGTTCATATCCAAGCCCTTTTAGTTGGTATTAGACTTCAAATTTATGGGTTATAGGCTTTTCCCCCAAACATGATTGAACTTGGTTTATGGAGGGGGTGTTAGCCTTGGATTTTCGGACAAATTGATCCTGACTCGATGAGCCCTATTTAAATGAGTATTAGCCTTAGATTTCTAACCTTGGTCATATCCAAGACCTTTTAGTTGGTATTAGACTTCAAATTTATGGTGATATCCTTTCCCCCCAAACATGATTGAACTTGGTTTTTGGAGGGGGTGTTAGCCTTGGATTTTCGGACAAATTGATCCTGACTCGACGAGCCCCATTTAAATGATTATTAGCCTTAGATTTCTAACCTTGTTCATATCGAAGCCCTTTTAGATGGTATTAGACTTCAAATTTATGGGTTATAGGCTTTTCCCCCAAACATGATTGAAATTGGTTTTTGGAGGGGGTGTTAGCCTTCGATTTTGGGACAAATTGATCCTGACTCGACGAGCCCCATTTAAATGAGTATTAGCCTTAGATTTCTAACCTTGTTCATATCCAAGAGCTTTTAGATGGTATTAGACTTCAAATTTATGGGTTATAGGCTTGTCCCCCAAACATGATTGAACTTGTTTTTGGAGGGGGTGTTAGCCTTGGATTTTCGGACAAATTGATCCTGACGCGACGAGCCCCATTTAAATGAGTATTAGGCTTAGATTTCTAACCTTGTTCATATCCAAGCCGTTTTAGATGGTATTAGACTTCAAATTTATGGGTTATAGGCCTTTCCCCCAAACATGATGGAACTTGGTTTTTGGAGGGGGTGTTAGCCTTGGATTTTCGGACAAATTGATCCTGACTCGACGAGCCCCATTTAAATGAGTATTAGCCTTAGATTTCTAACCTTGTTCATATCCAAGACCTTTTAGTTTGTATTAGACTTCAAATTTATGAGTAATATCCTTTCCCCCCAAACATGATTGAACTTGGTTTTTGGAGGGGGTGTTAGTCTTGGATTTTCGGACAAATTGATCCTGACTCGACGAGCCCCATTTAAATGACTATTATCCTTAGATTTCTAAACTTGTTCATATCCAAGGCCTTTTAGTTGGTATTAGACTTCAAATTTATGGGTAATAGACTTTTACCCCAAACATGATTGAACTTGGTTTTTGGAGGGGGTGTTAGCCTTGGAATTTCGGACAAATTGATCCTGACTCGACGAGCCCCATTTAAATGAGTATTATACTTAGATTTATAACCTTGTTCATATCCAAGCCCTTTTAGGTGGTAATAGACTTCAAATTTATGGGCAATAGACTTTTCCCCCAAACATGATTGAACTTGGTTTTTTGAGGGGGTGTTAGCCTTGGATTTTAGGACAAATTGATCCTGACTCGACGAGCCCCATTTAAATGAGTATTAGCCTTAGATTTCTAACCTTGTTCATATCCAAGAGCTTTTAGATGGTATTAGACTTCAAATTTATGGGTTATAGGCTTGTCCCCCAAACATGATTGAACTTGTTTTTGGAGGGGGTGTTAGCCTTGGATTTTCGGACAAATTGATCCTGACGCGACGAGCCCCATTTAAATGAGTATTAGGCTTAGATTTCTAACCTTGTTCATATCCAAGCCGTTTTAGATGGTATTAGACTTCAAATTTATGGGTTATAGGCCTTTCCCCCAAACATGATGGAACTTGGTTTTTGGAGGGGGTGTTAGCCTTGGATTTTCGGACAAATTGATCCTGATTCGACGAGCCCCATTTAAATGAGTATTAGCCTTAGATTTCTAACCTTGTTCATATCCAAGACCTTTTAGTTTGTATTAGACTTCAAATTTATGAGTAATATCCTTTCCCCCCAAACATGATTGAACTTGGTTTTTGGAGGGGGTGTTAGCCTTGGATTTTCGGACAAGTTGATCCTGACTCGTCGAGCCCCATTTAAGTGAGTAGTAGCCTTAGATTTCTAACCTTGGTCATATCCAAGCCCTTTTAGTTGGTATTAGACTTCAAATTTATGGGCAATAGACTTTTCCCCAAAACATGATTGAACTTGGTTTTTGGAGGGGGTGTTAGCCTTGGATTTTCGGACAAACTGATCCTGACTCGACGAGCCCCATTTAAATGAGTATTAGCCTTAGAGTTCTAAACTTGTTCATATCCAAGCCCTTTAGCTGGTATTAGATTTCAAATTTATGGGTAATAGACATTTCCCCCAAACATGATTGAACTTGGTTTTTGGAGGGGGTGTTAGCCTTGGATTTTCGGACAAATTGATCCTGACTCGACGAGCCCCATTTAAATGAGTATTAGGCTTAGATTTCTAACCTTGTTCATATCCAAGCCCATTTAGATGGTATTAGACTACACATTTATGGGTTATAGGCTTTTCCCCCAAACATGATTGAACTTGGTTTTTGGTGGGGGTGTTAGCCTTGGATTTTCGGACAAACGGATCCTGACTCGACGAGCCCCATTTAAGGGAGTATTAGCCTTAGATTTCTAACCTTGCTCATATACAAGCCCTTTTAGTTGGTATTTGACTTCAAATTTATGGGTAATATCCTTTCCCCCCAAACATGATTGAACTTGGTTTTTGGAGGGGGTGTTAGCCTTGGATTTTCGGACAAACTGATCTTGACTCGACGAGCCCCATTTAAATGAGTATTAGCCTTCGATTTCTAACCTTGTTCATATCCAAGCCCTTTTAGATGGTATTAGACTACAAATTTATGGGTTATAGGCTTTTCCCCCAAACATGATTGAACTTGGTTTTTGGACGGGGTGTTAGCCTTGGATTTTCAGACAAACGGATCCTGACTCGACGAGCCCCATTTAAGTGAGTATTAGCCTTAGATTTCTAACCTTGTTCATATCCAAGCCCTTTTAGGTGGTATTAGACTTCAAATTTATGGGTAATATCCTTTCCCCCCAAACATGATTGAACTTGGTTTTTGGAGGGGGTGTTAGCCTTGGATTTTCGGACAAACTGATCCTGACTCGACGAGCCCCATTTAAATGACTATTAGCCTTATATTTCTAAACTTGTTCATATCCAAGCCCTTTTAGCTAGTATTAGACTTCAAATTTATGGGTAATAGACATTTCCCCCAAACATGATTGAACTTGGTTTTTGGAGGGGGTGTTAGCCTTGGATTTTCGGACAAATTGATCCTGACTTGATGAGCCCCATTTAAATGAGTATTAGGCTTAGATTTCTAACCTTGTTCATATCCAAGCCCTTTTAGATGGTATTAGACTACAAATTTATGGGTTATAGGCTTTTCCCCCAAACATGATTGAACTTGGTTTTTGGAGGGGGTGTTAGCCTTGGATTTTCGGACAAATGGATCCTGACTCGACGAGCCCCATTTAAGTGAGTATTAGCCTTATATTTCTAACCTTGGTCATATCCAAGCCCTTTTAGTTGGTATTAGACTTCAAATTTATGGGCAATAGACTTTTCCCCCAAACATGATTGAACTTGATTTTGGAGGGGGTGTTAGCCTTGGATTTTTGGACAAATTGATCCTGAATCGACGAGCCCTATTTAAAAGAGTATTATCCTTAGATTTCTAACCTTGTTCATATCCAAGAACTTTTAGTTTGTATTAGACTTCAAATTTATGGGTAATATCCGTTTCCCCCCAAACATGATTGAACTTGGTTTTTGGAGGGGGTGTTAGCTTTGGATTTTCGGACACATTGATCCTGAATCGACGAGCCCCATTTAAATGAGTATTAGCCTTAGATTTCTAACCTTGGTCATATCCAAGCCCTTTTAGTTGGTATTAGACTTCAAATTTATGGGTAATATCCTTTGCCCCCAAACATGATTGAACTTGGTTTTTGGAGGTGGTGTTAGCCTTGGATTTTCGGACAAATTGATCGTGACTCGACGAGCCCCATTTAAATGAGTATTATCCTTAGATTTCTAACCTTGTTCATATCCAAGACCTTTTAGTTTGTATTAGACTTCAAATTTATGGGTAATATCCTTTCCCCCCAAACATGATTGAACTTGGTTTTTGGAGGGGGTGTTAGCCTTGGAATTTCGGACAAATTGATCCTGACTCGAAGAGCCCCATTTAAATGATTATTAGCCTTAGATTTATAAACTTGTTCATATCCAAGCCCTTTTAGCTGGTATTAGACTTCAAATTTATGGGTAATAGATATTTCCCCCAAACATGATTGAACTTGGTTTTTGGAGGGGGTGTTAGACTTGGATTTTCGGACAAATGGATCCTGACTCGACGAGCCCCATTTAAGTGAGTGTTAGCCTTAGATTTCTAACCTTGTTCATATCCAAGACCTTTTAGATGGTATTAGACTTCAAATTTATGAGTAATATACTTTTTCCCCAAACATGATTGAACTTGGTTTTTGGAGGGGGTGTTAGCCTTGGAATTTCGGACAAATGGATCCTGACTCGACGAGCCCCATTTAAGTGAGTGTTAGCCTTAGATTTATAACCTTGTTCATATCCAAGCCCTTTTAGGTGGTATTAGACTTCAAATTTATGGGCAATAGACTTTTCCCCCAAACATGATTGAACTTGGTTTTTTGAGGGGGTGTTAGCCTTGCAATTTCGGACAAATTGATCCTGACTCGACGAGCCCCATTTAAATGAGTATTAGCCTTAGATTTATAACCTTGTTCATATCCAAGCCCTTTTAGCTGGTATTAGATTTCAAAGACGAGCCCCATTTAAGTGAGTAGTAGCCTTAGATTTCTAACCTTGGTCATATCCAAGCCCTTTTAGTTGGTATTAGACTTCAAATTTATGGGCAATAGACTTTCCCCCCAAACATGATTGAACTTGGTTTTTGGAGGGGGTGTTAGCCTTGGATTTTCGGACAAACTGATCCTGACTCGACGAGCCCCATTTAAATGAGTATTAGCCTTAGATTTCTAAACTTGTTCATATCCAAGCCCTTTAGCTGGTATTAGATTTCAAATTTATGGGTAATAGACATTTCCCCCAAACATGATTGAACTTGGTTTTTGGAGGGGGTGTTAGCCTTGGATTTTCGGACAAACTGATCTTGACTCGACGAGCCCCATTTAAATGAGTATTAGCCTTAGATTTCTAAACTTGTTCATATCCAAGCCCTTTTAGCTGGTATTAGACTTCAAATTTATGGGTAATAGACATTTCCCCCAAACATGATTGAACTTGGTTTTTGGAGGGGGTGTTAGCTTTGGATTTTCGGACACATTGATCCTGAATCGACGAGCCCCATTTAAATGAGTATTAGCCTTAGATTTCTAACCTTGGTCATATCCAAGCCCTTTTAGTTGGTATTAGACTTCAAATTTATGGGTAATATCCTTTGCCCCCAAACATGATTGAACTTGGTTTTTGGAGGTGGTGTTAGCCTTGGATTTTCGGACAAATTGATCCTGACTCGACGAGCCCCATTTAAATGAGTATTATCCTTAGATTTCTAACCTTGTTCATATCCAAGACCTTTTAGTTTGTATTAGACTTCAAATTTATGGGTAATATCCTTTCCCCCCAAACATGATTGAACTTGGTTTTTGGAGGGGGTGTTAGCCTTGGATTTTCGGACAAATTGATCCTGACTCGAAGAGCCCCATTTAAATGATTATTAGCCTTAGATTTATAAACTTGTTCATATCCAAGCCCTTTTAGCTGGTATTAGACTTCAAATTTATGGGTAATAGATATTTCCCCCAAACATGATTGAACTTGGTTTTTGGAGGGGGTGTTAGACTTGGATTTTCGGACAAATGGATCCTGACTCGACGAGCCCCATTTAAGTGAGTGTTAGCCTTAGATTTCTAACCTTGTTCATATCCAAGACCTTTTAGATGGTATTAGACTTCAAATTTATGAGTAATATACTTTTTCCCCAAACATGATTGAACTTGGTTTTTGGAGGGGGTGTTAGCCTTGGAATTTCGGACAAATGGATCCTGACTCGACGAGCCCCATTTAAGTGAGTGTTAGCCTTAGATTTATAACCTTGTTCATATCCAAGCCCTTTTAGGTGGTATTAGACTTCAAATTTATGGGCAATAGACTTTTCCCCCAAACATGATTGAACTTGGTTTTTTGAGGGGGTGTTAGCCTTGGATTTTCAGACAAACTGATCCTGACTCGACGAGCCCCATTTAAATGAGTATTAGCCTTAGATTTCTAAACTTGTTCATATCCAAGCCCTTTTAGCTGGTATTAGATTTCAAATTTATGGGTAATAGAGATTTCCCCCAAACATGATTGAACTTGGTTTTTAGAGGGGGTGTTAGCCTTGGATTTTCGGACAAATTGATCCTGACTCGACGAGCCCCATTTAAGTGAGTAGTAGCCTTAGATTTCTAACCTTGGTCATATCCAAGCCCTTTTAGTTGGTATTAGACTTCAAATTTATGGGCAATAGACTTTTCCCCAAAACATGATTGAACTTGGTTTTTGGAGGGGGTGTTAGCCTTGGATTTTCGGACAAACTGATCCTGACTCGACGAGCCCCATTTAAATGAGTATTAGCCTTAGATTTCTAAACTTGTTCATATCCAAGCCCTTTAGCTGGTATTAGATTTCAAATTTATGGGTAATAGACATTTCCCCCAAACATGATTGAACTTGGTTTTTGGAGGGGGTGTTAGCCTTGGATTTTCGGACAAACTGATCTTGACTCGACGAGCCCCATTTAAATGAGTATTAGCCTTAGATTTCTAAACTTGTTCATATCCAAGCCCTTTTAGCTGGTATTAGACTTCAAATTTATGGGTAATAGACATTTTCCCCAAACATGATTGAACTTGGTTTTTGGAGGGGGTGTTAGCCTTGGATTTTCGGACAAATTGATCCTGACGCGACGAGCCCCATTTAAATGAGTATTAGGCTTAGATTTCTAACCTTGTTCATATCCAAGCCCTTTTAGATGGTATTAGACTTCAAATTTATGGGTTATAGGCTTTTCCCCCAAACATGATGGAACTTGGTTTTTGGAGGGGGTGTTAGCCTTGGATTTTCGGACAAATTGATCCTGACTCGACGAGCCCCATTTAAATGATATTAGCCTTAGATTTCTAACCTTGTTCATATCCAAGACCTTTTAGTTTGTATTAGACTTCAAATTTATGGGTAATATCCCTTCCCCCCAAACATGATTGAACTTGGTTTTTGGAGGGGGTGTTAGCCTTGGATTTTCGGACAAACTGATCCTGACTCGACGAGCCCCATTTAAATGAGTATTAGCCTTAGATTTCTAAACTTGTTCATATCCAAGCCCTTTTAGCTGGTATTAGACTTCAAATTTATGGGTAATAGACATTTCCCCCAAACATGATTGAACTTGGTTTTTGGAGGGGGTGTTAGCCTTGGATTTTCGGACAAACTGATCCTGACTCGACGAGCCCTATTTAAATGAGAATTAGCCTTAGATTTCTAAACTTGTTCATATCCAAGACCTTTTAGATGGTATTAGACTTCAAATTTATGAGTAATATACGTTTCCCCCAAACATGATTGAACTTGGTTTTTGGAGGGGGTGTTAGCCTTGGATTTTCGGACAAATTGATCTTGACTCGACGATCCCCATTTAAATGAGTATTAGCCTTAGATTTATAACCTTGTTCATATCCAAGACCTTTTAGTTTGTATTAGACTTCAAATTTATGAGTAATATCCTTTCCCCCCAAACATGATTGAACTTGGTTTTTGGAGGGGGTGTTAGCCTTGGATTTTTGGACAAATTGATCCTGACTCGACGAGCCCCATTTAAATGAGTATTATACTTAGATTTATAACCTTGTTCATATCCAAGCCCTTTTAGGTGGTATTAGACTTCAAATTTATGGACAATAGACTTTTCCCCCAAACATGATTGAACTTGGTTTTTTGAGGGGGTGTTAGCCTTGGATTTTCGGAGAAATTGATCGTGACCCGACGAGCCCCATTTAAATGAGTATTAGGCTTAGATTTCTAACCTTGTTCATATCCAAGCCCTTTTAGATGGTATTAGACTTCAAATTTATGGGTTATAGGCTTTTCCCCCAAACATGATTGAACTTGGTTTTTGGAGGGGGTGTTAGCCTTGGATTTTCGGACAAATTGATCCTGACTCGACGAGCCCCATTTAAATGATATTAGCCTTAGATTTCTAACCTTGTTCATATCCAAGACCTTTTAGTTTGTATTAGACTTCAAATTTATGGGTAATATCCCTTCCCCCCAAACATGATTGAACTTGGTTTTTGGAGGGGGTGTTAGCCTTGGATTTTTGGACAAAATGATCCTGACTCGACGAGCCCCATTTAAATGAGTATTAGCCTTAGATTTCTAAACTTGCTCATATCCAAGCCCTTTTAGCTGGTTTTAGATTTCAAATTTATGGGTAATAGACATTTCCCCCAAACATGATTGAACTTGGTTTTTGGAGGGGGTGTTAGCCTTGGATTTTCAGACAACTTGATCCCGACTCGACGAGCCCCATTTAAGTGAGTAGTAGCCTTACATTTCTAACCTTGGTCATATCCAAGCCCTTTTAGTTGGTATTAGACTTCAAATTTATGGGCAATAGATTTTTCCCCAAAACATGATTGAACTTGGTTTTTGGAGGGGGTGTTAGCCTTGGATTTTCGGACAAACTGATCCTGACTCGACGAGCCCCATTTAAATGAGTATTAGCCTTAGATTTCTAAACTTGTTCATATCCAAGCCCTTTAGCTGGTATTAGATTTCAAATTTATGGATAATAGACATTTCCCCCAAACATGATTGAACTTGGTTTTTGGAGGGGGTGTTAGCCTTGGATTTTCGGACAAATTGATCCTGACTCGACGAGCCCCATTTAAATGAGTATTAGGCTTAGATTTCTAACCTTGTTCATATCCAAGCCCATTTAGATGGTATTAGACTACAAATTTATGGGTTATAGGCTTTTCCCCCAAACATGATTGAACTTGGTTTTTGGTGGGGGTGTTAGCCTTGGATTTTCGGACAAACGGATCCTGACTCGACGAGCCCCATTTAAGTGAGTATTAGCCTTAGATTTCTAACCTTGCTCATATACAAGCCCTTTTAGTTGGTATTTGACTTCAAATTTATGGGTAATATCCTTTCCCCCCAAACATGATTGAACTTGGTTTTTGGAGGGGGTGTTAGCCTTGGATTTTCGGACAAACTGATCTTGACTCGACGAGCCCCATTTAAATGAGTATTAGCCTTAGATTTCTAAACTTGTTCATATCCAAGCCCTTTTAGCTGGTATTAGACTTCAAATTTATGGGTAATAGACATTTCCCCCAAACATGATTGAACTTGGTTTTTGGAGGGGGTGTTAGCCTTGGATTTTCGGACAAATTGATCCTGACGCGACGAGCCCCATTTAAATGAGTATTAGGCTTAGATTTCTAACCTTGTTCATATCCAAGCCCTTTTAGATGGTATTAGACTTCAAATTTATGGGTTATAGGCTTTTCCCCCAAACATGATGGAACTTGGTTTTTGGAGGGGGTGTCAGCCTTGGATTTTCGGACAAATTGATCCTGACTCGACGAGCCCCATTTAAATGATATTAGCCTTAGATTTCTAACCTTGTTCATATCCAAGACCTTTTAGTTTGTATTAGACTTCAAATTTATGGGTAATATCCCTTCCCCCCAAACATGATTAAACTTGGTTTTTGGAGGGGGTGTTAGCCTTGGATTTTCGGACAAACTGATCCTGACTCGACGAGCCCCATTTAAATGAGTATTAGCCTTAGATTTCTAAACTTGTTCATATCCAAGCCCTTTTAGCTGGTATTAGACTTCAAATTTATGGGTAATAGACATTTCCCCCAAACATGATTGAACTTGGTTTTTGGAGGGGGTGTTAGCCTTGGATTTTCGGACAAACTGATCCTGACTCGACGAGACCCATTTAAATGAGTATTAGCCTTAGATTTCTAAACTTGTTCATATCCAAGACCTTTTAGATGGTATTAGACTTCAAATTTATGAGTAATATACGTTTCCCCCAAACATGATTGAACTTGGTTTTTGGAGGGGGTGTTAGCCTTGGATTTTCGGACAAATTGATCTTGACTCGACGATCCCCATTTAAATGAGTATTAGCCTTAGATTTATAACCTTGTTCATATCCAAGACCTTTTAGTTTGTATTAGACTTCAAATTTATGAGTAATATCCTTTCCCCCCAAACATGATTGAACTTGGTTTTTGGAGGGGGTGTTAGCCTTGGATTTTTGGACAAATTGATCCTGACTCGACGAGCCCCATTTAAATGAGTATTAGCCTTAGATTTATAACCTTGTTCATATCCAAGCCCTTTTAGGTGGTATTAGACTTCAAATTTATGGGCAATAGACTTTTCCCCCAAACATGATTGAACTTGGTTTTTTGAGGGGGTGTTAGCCTTGGATTTTCGGACAAATTGATCCTGACCCGACGAGCCCCATTTAAATGAGTATTAGGCTTAGATTTCTAACCTTGTTCATATCCAAGCCCTTTTAGATGGTATTAGACTTCAAATTTATGGGTTATAGGCTTTTCCCCCAAACATGATTGAACTTGGTTTTTGGAGGGGGTGTTAGCCTTGGATTTTCGGACAAATTGATCCTGACTCGACGAGCCCCATTTAAATGATATTAGCCTTAGATTTCTAACCTTGTTCATATCCAAGACCTTTTAGTTTGTATTAGACTTCAAATTTATGGGTAATATCCCTTCCCCCCAAACATGATTGAACTTGGTTTTTGGAGGGGGTGTTAGCCTTGGATTTTCGGACAAATTGATCCTGACTCGACGAGCCCCATTTAAATGAGTATTAGCCTTAGATTTCTAAACTTGTTCATATCCAAGCCCTTTTAGCTGGTTTTAGATTTCAAATTTATGGGTAATAGACATTTCCCCCAAACATGATTGAACTTGGTTTTTGGAGGGGGTGTTAGCCTTGGATTTTCAGACAAATTGATCCTGACTCGACGAGCCCCATTTAAGTGAGTAGTAGCCTTACATTTCTAACCCTGGTCATATCCAAGCCCTTTTAGTTGGTATTAGACTTCAAATTTATGGGCAATAGACTTTTCCCCAAAACATGATTGAACTTGGTTTTTGGAGGGGGTGTTAGCCTTGGATTTTCGGACAAACTGATCCTGACTCGACGAGCCCCATTTAAATGAGTATTAGCCTTAGATTTCTAAACTTGTTCATATCCAAGCCCTTTAGCTGGTATTAGATTTCAAATTTATGGGTAATAGACATTTCCCCCAAACATGATTGAACTTGGTTTTTGGAGGGGGTGTTAGCCTTGGATTTTCGGACAAATTGATCCTGACTCGACGAGCCCCATTTAAATGAGTATTAGGCTTAGATTTCTAACCTTGTTCATATCCAAGCCCATTTAGATGGTATTAGACTACAAATTTATGGGTTATAGGCTTTTCCCCCAAACATGATTGAACTTGGTTTTTGGTGGGGGTGTTAGCCTTGGATTTTCGGACAAACGGATCCTGACTCGACGAGCCCCATTTAAGTGAGTATTAGCCTTAGATTTCTAACCTTGCTCATATACAAGCCCTTTTAGTTGGTATTTTACTTAAATTTATGGGTAATATCCTTTTCCCCCAAACATGATTGAACTTGGTTTTTGGAGGGGGTGTTAGCCTTGGATTTTCGGACAAACTGATCTTGACTCGACGAGCCCCATTTAAATGAGTATTAGCCTTAGATTTCTAAACTTGTTCATATCCAAGCCCTTTTAGCTGGTATTAGACTTCAAATTTATGGGTAATAGACATTTCCCCCAAACATGATTGAACTTGGTTTTTGGAGGGGGTGTTAGCTTTGGATTTTCGGACAAATTGATCCTGACGCGACGAGCCCCATTTAAATGAGTATTAGGCTTAGATTTCTAACCTTGTTCATATCCAAGCCCTTTTAGATGGTATTAGACTTCAAATTTATGGGTTATAGGCTTTTCCCCCAAACATGATGGAACTTGGTTTTTGGAGGGGGTGTTAGCCTTGGATTTTCGGACAAATTGATCCTGACTCGACGAGCCCCATTTAAATGATATTAGCCTTAGATTTCTAACCTTGTTCATATCCAATACCTTTTAGTTTGTATTAGACTTCAAATTTATGGGTAATATCCCTTCCCCCCAAACATGATTGAACTTGGTTTTTGGAGGGGGTGTTAGCCTTGGATTTTCGGACAAACTGATCCTGACTCGACGAGCCCCATTTAAATGAGTATTAGCCTTAGATTTCTAAACTTGTTCATATCCAAGCCCTTTTAGCTGGTATTAGACTTCAAATTTATGGGTAATAGACATTTCCCCCAAACATGATTGAACTTGGTTTTTGGAGGGGGTGTTAGCCTTGGATTTTCGGACAAATTGATCCTGACTCGACGAGCCCAATTTAAATGAGTATTAGCCTTAGATTTCTAACCTTGGTCATATCCAAGCCCTTTTAGTTGGTATTAGACTTCAAATTTATGGGTAATATCCTTTGCCCCCAAACATGATTGAACTTGGTTTTTGGAGGAGGTGTTAGCCTTGGATTTTCGGACAAATTGATCCTGACTCGACGAGCCCCATTTAAATGAGTATTATCCTTAGATTTCTAACCTTGTTCATATCCAAGACCTTTTAGTTTGTATTAGACTTCAAATTTATGGGTAATATCCTTTCCCCCCAAACATGATTGAACTTGGTTTTTGGAGGGGGTGTTAGCCTTGGATTTTCGGACAAATTGATCCTGACTCGACGAGCCCCATTTAAATGAGTATTATCCTTAGATTTCTAACCTTGTTCATATCCAAGACCTTTTAGTTTGTATTAGACTACAAATTTATGGGTAATATCCTTTCCCCCCAAACATGATTGAACTTGGTTTTTGGAGGGGGTGTTAGCCTTGGATTTTCGGACAAATTGATCCTGACTCGACGAGCCCCATTTAAATGATTATTAGCCTTAGATTTCTAAACTTGTTCATATCCAAGCCCTTTTAGCTGGTATTAGACTTCAAATTTATGGGTAATAGACATTTCCCCCAAACATGATGGAACTTGGTTTTTGGAGGGGGTGTTAGCCTTGGATTTTCGGACAAATTGATCATGACTCGACGAGCCCCATTTAAATGATTATTAGCCTTAGATTTCTAAACTTGTTCATATCCAAGCCCTTTTAGCTGGTATTAGACTTCAAATTTATGGGTAATAGACATTTCCCCCAAACATGATGGAACTTGGTTTTTGGAGGGGGTGTTAGCCTTGGATTTTCGGACAAATTGATCCTGACTCGACGAGCCCCATTTAAATGATATTAGCCTTAGATTTCTAACCTTGTTCATATCCAAGACCTTTTAGTTTGTATTAGACTTCAAATTTATGGGTAATATCCCTTCCCCCCAAACATGATTGAACTTGGTTTTTGGAGGGGGTGTTAGCCTTGGATTTTCGGACAAACTGATCCTGACTCGACGAGCCCCATTTAAATGAGTATTAGCCTTAGATTTCTAAACTTGTTCATATCCAAGCCCTTTTAGCTGGTATTAGACTTCAAATTTATGGGTAATAGACATTTCCCCCAAACATGATTGAACTTGGTTTTTGGAGGGGGTGTTAGCCTTGGATTTTCGGACAAATTGATCCTGACTCGACGAGCCCAATTTAAATGAGTATTAGCCTTAGATTTCTAACCTTGGTCATATCCAATCCCTTTTAGTTGGTATTAGACTTCAAATTTATGGGTAATATCCTTTGCCCCCAAACATGATTGAACTTGGTTTTTGGAGGAGGTGTTAGCCTTGGATTTTCGGACAAAGTGATCCTGACTCGACGAGCCCCATTTAAATGAGTATTATCCTTAGATTTCTAACCTTGTTCATATCCAAGACCTTTTAGTTTGTATTAGACTTCAAATTTATGGGTAATATCCTTTCCCCCCAAACATGATTGAACTTGGTTTTTGGAGGGGGTGTTAGCCTTGGATTTTCGGACAAATTGATCCTGACTCGACGAGCCCCATTTAAGTGAGTAGTAGCCTTAGATTTCTAACCTTGGTCATATCCAAGCCCTTTTAGTTGGTATTAGACTTCAAATTTATGGGCAATAGACTTTTCCCCAAAACATGATTGAACTTGGTTTTTGGAGGGGGAGTTAGCCTTGGATTTTCGGACAAACTGATCCTGACTCGACGAGCCCCATTTAAATGAGTATTAGCCTTAGATTTCTAACCTTGGTCATATCCAAGCCCTTTTAGTTGGTATTAGACTTCAAATTTATGGGTAGTATCCTTTGCCCCCAAACATGATTGAACTTGGTTTTTGGAGGAGGTGTTAGCCTTGGATTTTCGGACAAATTGATCCTGACTCGACGAGCCCCATTTAAATGAGTATTATCCTTAGATTTCTAACCTTGTTCATATCCAAGACCTTTTAGTTTGTATTAGACTTCAAATTTATGGGTAATATCCTTTCCCCCCAAACATGATTGAACTTGGTTTTTGGAGGGGGTGTTAGCCTTGGATTTTCGGACAAATTGATCCTGACTCGACGAGCCCCATTTAAATGAGTATTATCCTTAGATTTCTAACCTTGTTCATATCCAAGACCTTTTAGTTTGTATTAGACTACAAATTTATGGGTAATATCCTTTCCCCCCAAACATGATTGAACTTGGTTTTTGGAGGGGGTGTTAGCCTTGGATTTTCGGACAAATTGATCCTGACTCGACGAGCCCCATTTAAATGATTATTAGCCTTAGATTTCTAAACTTGTTCATATCCAAGCCCTTTTAGCTGGTATTAGACTTCAAATTTATGGGTAATAGACATTTCCCCCAAACATGATGGAACTTGGTTTTTGGAGGGGGTGTTAGCCTTGGATTTTCGGACAAATTGATCATGACTCGACGAGCCCCATTTAAATGATTATTAGCCTTAGATTTCTAAACTTGTTCATATCCAAGCCCTTTTAGCTGGTATTAGACTTCAAATTTATGGGTAATAGACATTTCCCCCAAACATGATGGAACTTGGTTTTTGGAGGGGGTGTTAGCCTTGGATTTTCGGACAAATTGATCCTGACTCGACGAGCCCCATTTAAATGATATTAGCCTTAGATTTCTAACCTTGTTCATATCCAAGACCTTTTAGTTTGTATTAGACTTCAAATTTATGGGTAATATCCCTTCCCCCCAAACATGATTGAACTTGGTTTTTGGAGGGGGTGTTAGCCTTGGATTTTCGGACAAACTGATCCTGACTCGACGAGCCCCATTTAAATGAGTATTAGCCTTAGATTTCTAAACTTGTTCATATCCAAGCCCTTTTAGCTGGTATTAGACTTCAAATTTATGGGTAATAGACATTTCCCCCAAACATGATTGAACTTGGTTTTTGGAGGGGGTGTTAGCCTTGGATTTTCGGACAAATTGATCCTGACTCGACGAGCCCAATTTAAATGAGTATTAGCCTTAGATTTCTAACCTTGGTCATATCCAATCCCTTTTAGTTGGTATTAGACTTCAAATTTATGGGTAATATCCTTTGCCCCCAAACATGATTGAACTTGGTTTTTGGAGGAGGTGTTAGCCTTGGATTTTCGGACAAAGTGATCCTGACTCGACGAGCCCCATTTAAATGAGTATTATCCTTAGATTTCTAACCTTGTTCATATCCAAGACCTTTTAGTTTGTATTAGACTTCAAATTTATGGGTAATATCCTTTCCCCCCAAACATGATTGAACTTGGTTTTTGGAGGGGGTGTTAGCCTTGGATTTTCGGACAAATTGATCCTGACTCGACGAGCCCCATTTAAGTGAGTAGTAGCCTTAGATTTCTAACCTTGGTCATATCCAAGCCCTTTTAGTTGGTATTAGACTTCAAATTTATGGGCAATAGACTTTTCCCCAAAACATGATTGAACTTGGTTTTTGGAGGGGGAGTTAGCCTTGGATTTTCGGACAAACTGATCCTGACTCGACGAGCCCCATTTAAATGAGTATTAGCCTTAGATTTCTAAACTTGTTCATATCCAAGCCCTTTAGCTGGTATTAGATTTCAAATTTATGGGTAATAGACATTTCCCCCAAACATGATTGAACTTGGTTTTTGGAGGGGGTGTTAGCCTTGGATTTTCGGACAAATTGATCCTGACTCGACGAGCCCCATTTAAATGAGTATTAGGCTTAGATTTCTAACCTTGTTCATATCCAAGCCCATTTAGATGGTATTAGACTACAAATTTATGGGTTATAGGCTTTTCCCCCAAACATGATTGAACTTGGTTTTTGGTGGGGGTGTTAGCCTTGGATTTTCGGACAAACGGATCCTGACTCGACGAGCCCCATTTAAGTGAGTATTAGCCTTAGATTTCTAACCTTGCTCATATACAAGCCCTTTTAGTTGGTATTTGACTTCAAATTTATGGGTAATATCCTTTCCCCCCAAACATGATTGAACTTGGTTTTTGGAGGGGGTGTTAGCCTTGGATTTTCGGACAAACTGATCTTGACTCGACGAGCCCCATTTAAATGAGTATTAGCCTTAGATTTCTAAACTTGTTCATATCCAAGCCCTTTTAACTGGTATTAGACTTCAAATTTATGGGTAATAGACATTTCCCCCAAACATGATTGAACTTGGTTTTTGGAGGGGGTGTTAGCCTTGGATTTTCGGACAAATTGATCCTGACACGACGAGCCCCATTTAAATGAGTATTAGGCTTAGATTTCTAACCTTGTTCATATCCAAGCCCTTTTAGATGGTATTAGACTTCAAATTTATGGGTTATAGGCTTTTCCCCCAAACATGATGGAACTTGGTTTTTGGAGGGGGTGTTAGCCTTGGATTTTCGGACAAATTGATCCTGACTCGACGAGCCCCATTTAAATGAGTATTAGCCTTAGATTTCTAAACTTGTTTATATCCAAGACCTTTTACATGGTATTAGACTTCAAATTTATGAGTAATATACGTTTCCCCCAAACATGATTGAACTTGGTTTTTGGAGGGGGTGTTAGCCTTCGATTTTCGGACAAATTGATCTTGACTCGACGATCCCCATTTAAATGAGTATTAGCCTTAGATTTATAACCTTGTTCATATCCAAGACCTTTTAGTTTGTATTCGACTTCAAATTTATGAGTAATATCCTTTCCCCCCAAACATGATTGAACTTGGTTTTTGGAGGGGGTGTTAGCCTTGGATTTTCAGACAAATTGATCTTGACTCGACGAGCCCCATTTAAGTTAGTAGCCTTAGATTTCTAACCTTGGTCATATCCAAGCCCTTTTAGTTGGTATTAGACTTCAAATTTATGGGCAATAGACTTTTCCCCAAAACATGATTGAACTTGGTTTTTGGAGGGGGTGTTAGCCTTGGATTTTCGGACAAACTGATCCTGACTCGACGAGCCCCATTTAAATGAGTATTAGCCTTAGATTTCTAAACTTGTTCATATCCAAGCCCTTTAGCTGGTATTAGATTTCAAATTTATGGGTAATAGACATTTCCCCCAAACATGATTGAACTTGGTTTTTGGAGGGGGTGTTAGCCTTGGATTTTCGGACAAATTGATCCTGACTCGACGAGCCCCATTTAAATGAGTATTAGGCTTAGATTTCTAACCTTGTTCATATCCAAGCCCATTTAGATGGTATTAGACTACAAATTTATGGGTTATAGGCTTTTCCCGCAAACATGATTGAACTTGGTTTTTGGAGGGGGTGTTAGCCTTGGATTTTCGGAGAAATTGATCCTGACTCGACGAACCCAATTTAAATGAGTATTAGCCTTAGATTTCTAACCTTGGTCATATCCAAGCCCTTTTAGTTGGTATTAGACTTCAAATTTATGGGTAATATCCTTTGCCCCCAAACATGATTGAACTTGGTTTTTGGAGGAGGTGTTAGCCTTGGATTTTCGGACAAATTGATCCTGACTCGACGAGCCCCATTTAAATGAGTATTAGCCTTAGATTTCTAAACTTGTTCATATCCAAGACCTTTTAGATGGTATTAGACTTCAAATTTATGAGTAATATACGTTTCCCCCAAACATGATTGAACTTGGTTTTTGGAGGGGGTGTTAGCCTTCGATTTTCGGACAAATTGATCTTGACTCGACGATCCCCATTTAAATGAGTATTAGCCTTAGATTTATAACCTTGTTCATATCCAAGACCTTTTAGTTTGTATTCGACTTCAAATTTATTAGTAATATCCTTTCCCCCCAAACATGATTGAACTTGGTTTTTGGAGGGGGTGTTAGCCTTGGATTTTCAGACAAATTGATCTTGACTCGACGAGCCCCATTTAAGTGAGTAGTAGCCTTAGATTTCTAACCTTGGTCATATCCAAGCCCTTTTATTTGGTATTAGACTTCAAATTTATGGGCAATAGACTTTTCCCCAAAACATGATTGAACTTGGTTTTTGGAGGGGGTGTTAGCCTTGGATTTTCGGACAAACTGATCCTGACTCGACGAGCCCCATTTAAATGAGTATTAGCCTTAGATTTCTAAACTTGTTCATATCCAAGCCCTTTAGCTGGTATTAGATTTCAAATTTATGGGTAATAGACATTTCCCCCAAACATGATTGAACTTGGTTTTTGGAGGGGGTGTTAGCCTTGGATTTTCGGACAAATTGATCCTGACTCGACGAGCCCCATTTAAATGAGTATTAGGCTTAGATTTCTAACCTTGTTCATATCCAAGCCCATTTAGATGGTATTAGACTACAAATTTATGGGTTATAGGCTTTTCCCGCAAACATGATTGAACTTGGTTTTTGGAGGGGGTGTTAGCCTTGGATTTTCGGACAAATTGATCCTGACTCGACGAACCCAATTTAAATGAGTATTAGCCTTAGATTTCGAACCTTGGTCATATCCAAGCCCTTTTAGTTGGTATTAGACTTCAAATTTATGGGTAATATCCTTTGCCCCCAAACATGATTGAACTTGGTTTTTGGAGGAGGTGTTAGCCTTGGATTTTCGGACAAATTGATCCTGACTCGACGAGCCCCATTTAAATGAGTATTATCCTTAGATTTCTAACCTTGTTCATATCCAAGACCTTTTAGTTTGTATTAGACTTCAAATTTATGGGTAATATCCTTTCCCCCCAAACATGATTGAACTTGGTTTTTGGAGGGGGTGTTAGCCTTGGATTTTCGGACAAATTGATCCTGACACGACGAGCCCCATTTAAATGAGTATTATCCTTAGATTTATAACCTTGTTCATATCCAAGACCTTTTAGTTTGTATTAAACTACAAATTTATGGGTAATATCCTTTCCCCCCAAACATGATTGAACTTGGTTTTTGGAGGGGGTGTTAGCCTTGGATTTTCGAACAAATTGATCCTGACTCGACGAGCCCCATTTAAGTGAGTAGTAGCCTTAGATTTCTAACCTTGGTCATATCCAAGCCCTTTTAGTTGGTATTAGACTTCAAATTTATGGGCAATAGACTTTTCCCCAAAACATGATTGAACTTGGTTTTTGGAGGGGGTGTTAGCCTTGGATTTTCGGACAAACTGATCCTGACTCGACGAGCCCCATTTAAATGAGTATTAGCCTTAGATTTCTAAACTTGTTCATATCCAAGCCCTTTAGCTGGTATTAGATTTCAAATTTATGGGTAATAGACATTTCCCCCAAACATGATTGAACTTGGTTTTTGGAGGGGGTGTTAGCCTTGGATTTTCGGACAAATTGATCCTGACTCGACGAGCCCCATTTAAATGAGTATTAGGCTTAGATTTCTAACCTTGTTCATATCCAAGCCCATTTAGATGGTATTAGACTACAAATTTATGGGTTATAGGCTTTTCCCCCAAACATGATTGAACTTGGTTTTTGGTGGGGGTGTTAGCCTTGGATTTTCGGACAAACGGATCCTGACTCGACGAGCCCCATTTAAGTGAGTATTAGCCTTAGATTTCTAACCTTGCTCATATACAAGCCCTTTTAGTTGGTATTAGACTACAAATTTATGGGTAATATCCTTTCCCCCCAAACATGATTGAACTTGGTTTTTGGAGGGGGTGTTAGCCTTGGATTTTCGGACAAATTGATCCTGACTCGACGAGCCCCATTTAAATGATTATTAGCCTTAGATTTCTAAACTTGTTCATATCCAAGCCCTTTTAGCTGGTATTAGACTTCAAATTTATGGGTAATAGACATTTCCCCCAAACATGATGGAACTTGGTTTTTGGAGGGGGTGTTAGCCTTGGATTTTCGGACAAATTGATCCTGACTCGACGATCCCCATTTAAATGAGTATTAGCCTTAGATTTCTAACCTTGTTCATATCCAAGACCTTTTAGTTTGTATTAGACTTCAAATTTATGAGTAATATCCTTTCCCCCCAAACATGATTGAACTTGGTTTTTGGAGGGGGTGTTAGCCTTGGATTTTTGGACAAATTGATCCTGACTCAACGAGCCCCATTTAAATGAGTATTATACTTAGATTTATAACCTTGTTCATATCCAAGCCCTTTTAGGTGGTATTAGACTTCAAATTTATGGGCAATAGACTTTTCCCCCAAACATGATTGAACTTGGTTTTTTGAGGGGGTGTTAGCCTTGGATTTTCGGACAAATTGATCCTGACCCGACGAGCCCCATTTAAATGAGTATTAGGCTTAGATTTCTAACCTTGTTCATATCCAAGCCCTTTTAGATGGTATTAGACTTCAAATTTATGGGTTATAGGCTTTTCCCCCAAACATGATTGAACTTGGTTTTTGGAGGGGGTGTTAGCCTTGGATTTTCGGACAAATTGATCCTGACTCGACGAGCCCCATTTAAATGATATTAGCCTTAGATTTCTAACGTTGTTCATATCCAAGACATTTTAGTTTGTATTAGACTTCAAATTTATGAGTAATATCCTTTCCCCCCAAACATGATTGAACTTGGTTTTTGGAGGGGGTGTTAGCCTTGGATTTTTGGACAAATTGATCCTGACTCGACGAGCCCCATTTAAATGAGTATTATACTTAGATTTATAACCTTGTTCATATCCAAGCCCTTTTAGGTGGTATTAGACTTCAAATTTATGGGCAATAGACTTTTCCCCCAAACATGATTGAACTTGGTTTTTTGAGGGGGTGTTAGCCTTGGATTTTCGGACAAATTGATCATGACCCGACGAGCCCCATTTAAATGAGTATTAGGCTTAGATTTCTAACCTTGTTCATATCCAAGCCCTTTTAGATGGTATTAGACTTCAAATTTATGGGTTATAGGCTTTTCCCCCAAACATGATTGAACTTGGTTTTTGGAGGGGGTGTTAGCCTTGGATTTTCGGACAAATTGATCCTGACTCGACGAGCCCTATTTAAATGATATTAGCCTTAGATTTCTAACCTTGTTCATATCCAAGACCTTTTAGTTTGTATTAGACTTCAAATTTATGGGTAATATCCCTTCCCCCCAAACATGATTGAACTTGGTTTTTGGAGGGGGTGTTAGCCTTGGATTTTCGGACAAACTGATCCTGACTCGACGAGCCCCATTTAAATGAGTATTAGCCTTAGATTTCTAAACTTGTTCATATCCAAGCCCTTTTAGCTGGTATTAGACTTCAAATTTATGGGTAATAGACATTTCCCCCAAACATGATTGAACTTGGTTTTTGGAGGGGGTGTTAGCCTTGGATTTTCGGACAAATTGATCCTGACTCGACGAGCCCCATTTAAATGAGTATTAGCCTTAGATTTCTAACCTTGGTCATATCCAAGCCCTTTTAGTTGGTATTAGACTTCAAATTTATGGGTAATATCCTTTGCCCCCAAACATGATTGAACTTGGTTTTTGGAGGAGGTGTTAGCCTTGGATTTTCGGACAAATTGATCCTGACTCGACGAGCCCCATTTAAATGAGTATTATCCTTAGATTTCTAACCTTGTTCATATCCAAGACCTTTTAGTTTGTATTAGACTTCAAATTTATGGGTAATATCCTTTCCCCCCAAACATGATTGAACTTGGTTTTTGGAGGGGGTGTTAGCCTTGGATTTTTGGACAAATTGATCCTGATTCGACGAGCCCCATTTAAATGAGTATTATCCTTAGATTTCTAACCTTGTTCATATCCAAGACCTTTTAGTTTGTATTAGACTACAAATTTATGGGTAATATCCTTTTCCCCCAAACATGATTGAACTTGGTTTTTGGAGGGGGTGTTAGCCTTGGATTTTCGGACAAATTGATCCTGACTCGACGAGCCCCATTTAAATGATTATTAGCCTTAGATTTCTAAACTTGTTCATATCGAAGCCCTTTTAGCTGGTATTAGACTTCAAATTTATGGGTAATAGACATTTCCCCCAAACATGATGGAACTTGGTTTTTGGAGGGGGTGTTAGCCTTGGATTTTCGGACAAATTGATCCTGACTCGACGATCCCCATTTAAATGAGTATTAGCCTTAGATTTCTAACCTTGTTCATATCCAAGCCCTTTTAGATGGTATTAGACTTCAAATTTATGGGTTATAGGCTTTTCCCCCAAACATGATGGAACTTGGTTTTTGGAGGGGGTGTTAGCCTTGGATTTTCGGACAAATTGATCCTGACTCGACGATCCCCATTTAAATGAGTATTAGCCTTATATTTCTAACGTTGTTCATATCCAAGACCTTTTAGTTTGTATTAGACTTCAAATTTATGAGTAATATCCTTTCCCCCCAAACATGATTGAACTTGGTTTTTGGAGGGGGTGTTAGCCTTGGATTTTGGACAAATTGATCCTGACTCGACGAGCCCCATTTAAATGAGTATTATACTTAGATTTATAACCTTGTTCATATCCAAGCCCTTTTAGGTGGTATTAGACTTCAAATTTATGGGCAATAGACTTTTCCCCCAAACATGATTGAACTTGGTTTTTTGAGGGGGTGTTAGCCTTGGATTTTCGGACAAATTGATCATGACCCGACGAGCCCCATTTAAATGAGTATTAGGCTTAGATTTCTAACCTTGTTCATATCCAAGCCCTTTTAGATGGTATTAGACTTCAAATTTATGGGTTATAGGCTTTTCCCCCAAACATGATTGAACTTGGTTTTTGGAGGGGGTGTTAGCCTTGGATTTTCGGACAAATTGATCCTGACTCGACGAGCCCTATTTAAATGATATTAGCCTTAGATTTCTAACCTTGTTCATATCCAAGACCTTTTAGTTTGTATTAGACTTCAAATTTATGGGTAATATCCCTTCCCCCCAAACATGATTGAACTTGGTTTTTGGAGGGGGTGTTAGCCTTGGATTTTCGGACAAATTGATCCTGACTCGACGATCCCCATTTAAATGAGTATTAGCCTTATATTTCTAACCTTGTTCATATCCAAGACCTTTTAGTTTGTATTAGACTTCAAATTTATGATTAATATCCTTTCCCCCCAAACATGATTGAACTTGGTTTTTTGAGGGGGTGTTAGCCTTGGATTTTTGGACAAATTGATCCTGACTCGACGAGCCCCATTTAAATGAGTATTATACTTAGATTTATAACCTTGTTCATATCCAAACCCTTTTAGGTGGTATTAGACTTCAAATTTATGGGCAATAGACTTTTCCCCCAAACATGATTGAACTTGGTTTTTTGAGGGGGTGTTAGCCTTGGATTTTCGGACAAATTGATCCTGACCCGACGAGCCCATCTAAATGAGTATTAGGCTTAGATTTCTAACCTTGTTCATATCCAAGCCCTTTTAGATGGTATTAGACTTCAAATTTATGGGTTATAGGCTTTTCCCCCAAACATGATTGAACTTGGTTTTTGGAGGGGGTGTTAGCCTTGGATTTTCGAACAAATTGATCCTGACTCGACGAGCCCCATTTAAATGATATTAGCCTTAGATTTCTAACCTTGTTCATATCCAAGACCTTTTAGTTTGTATTAGACTTCAAATTTATGGGTAATATCCTTTCCCCCCAAACATGATTGAACTCGGTTTTTGGAGGGGGTGTTAGCCTTGGATTTTTGGACAAACTGATCCTGACTCGACGAGCCCCATTTAAATGAGTATTAGCCTTAGATTTCTAAAATTGTTCATATCGTAGCCCTTTTAGCTGGTATTAGACTTCAAATTTATGGGTAATAGACATTTCCCCCAAACATGATTGAACTTGGTTTTTGGAGGGGGTGTTAGCCTTGGATTTTCGGACAAATTGATCCTGACTCGACGAGCCCCATTTAAATGAGTATTAGCCTTAGATTTCTAACCTTGGTCATATCCAAGCCCTTTTAGTTGGTATTAGGCTTCAAATTTATGGGTAATATCCTTTGCCCCCAAACATGATTGAACTTGGTTTTTGGAGGTGGTGTTAGCCTTGGATTTTCGGACAAATTGATCCTGACTCGACGAGCCCCATTTAAATGAGTATTATCCTTAGATTTCTAACCTTGTTCATATCCAAGACCTTTTAGTTTGTATTAGACTTCAAATTTATGGGTAATATCCTTTCCCCCCAAACATGATTGAACTTGGTTTTTGGAGGGGGTGTTAGCCTTGGATTTTCGGACAAATTGATCCTGACTCGACGAGCCCCATTTAAATGATTATTAGCCTTAGATTTCTAAACTTGTTCATATCCAAGCCCTTTTAGCTGGTATTAGACTTCAAATTTATGGGTAATACACATTTCCCCCAAACATGATTGAACTTGGTTTTTGGAGGGGGTGTTAGACTTGGATTTTCGGACAAATGAATCCTGACTCAACGAACCCCATTTAAGTGAGTGTTAGCCTTATATTTCTAACCTTGGTCATATCCAAGACCTTTTAGATGGTATTAGACTTCAAATTTATGAGTAATATACTTTTCCCCCAAACATGATTGAACTTGGTTTTTGGAGGGGGTGTTAGCCTTGGAATTTCGGACAAATTGATCCTGACTTGACAAGCCCCATTTCTGAGTATTATACTTAGATTTATAACCTTGTTCATATCCAAGCCCTTTTAGGTGGTATTAGACTTCAACTTTATGGGCAATAGACTTTTCCCCCAAACATGATTGAACTTGGTTTTTTGAGGGGGTGTTAGCCTTGGATTTTCGGACAAACTGATCCTGACTCGACGAGCCCCATTTAAATGAGTATTAGCCTTAGATTTCTAAACTTGTTCATATCCAAGCCCTTTTAGCTGGTATTAGATTTCAAATTTATGGGTAATAGACATTTTCCCCAAACATGATTGAACTTGGTTTTTGGAGGGGGTGTGAGCCTTGATTTTCGGACAAATTGATCCTGACTCGACGAGCCCCATTTAAGTGAGTATTAGCCTTAGATTTCTATCCTTCGTCATATCCAAGCCCTTTTAGTTGGTATTAGACTTCAAATTTATGGGCAATAGACTTTTCCCCAAAACATGATTGAACTTGGTTTTTGGAGGGGGTGTTAGCCTTGGATTTTCGGACAAACTGATCCTGACTCGACGAGCCCCATTTAAATGAGTATTAGCCTTAGATTTCTAAACTTGTTCATATCCAAGCCCTTTTAGCTGGTATTAGATTTCAAATTTATGGGTAATAGACATTTCCCCCAAACAAGATTGAACTTGGTTTTTGGAGGGGGTGTTAGCCTTGGATTTTCGGACAAATTGAACCTGACTCGACGGGCCCCATTTAAATGAGTATTAGGCTTAGATTTCTAACCTTGTTCATATCCAAGCCCATTTAGATGGTATTAGACTACATATTTATGGGTTATAGGCTTTTCCCCCAAACATGATTGAACTTGGTTTTTGGTGGGGGTGTTAGCCTTGGATTTTCGGACAAACGGATCCTGACTCGACGAGCCCCATTTAAATGAGTATTAGCCTTAGATTTCTAACCTTGCTCATATTCAAGCCCTTTTAGCTGGTATTAGACTTCAAATTTATGGGTAATAGACATTTCCCCCAAACATGATTGAACTTGGTTTTTGGAGGGGGTGTTAGCCTTGGATTTTCGGACAAATTGATCCTGACTCGATGAGCCCCATTTAAATGAGTATTAGCCTTAGATTTCTAACCTTGGTCATATCCAAGACCTTTTAGTTGGTATTAGACTTCAAATTTATGGGTAATATCCTTTTCCCCCAAACATGATTGAACTTGGTTTTTGGAGGGGGTGTTAGCCTTGGATTTTCGGACAAATTGATCCTGACTCGACGAGCCCCATTTAAGTGAGTATTAGCCTTAGATTTCTAACCTTGGTCATATCCAAGCCCTTTTAGTTGGTATTAGACTTCAAATTTATTGGCAATAGACTTTTCCCTAAAACATGATTGAACTTGGTTTTTGGAGGGGGTGTTAGCCTTGGATTTTCGGACAAACTGATCCTGACTCGACGAGCCCCATTTAAATCAGTATTAGCCTTAGATTTCTAAACTTGTTCATATCCAAGCCCTTTTAGCTGGTATTAGATTTCAAATTTATGGGTAATAGACATTTCCCCCAAACATGATTGAACTTGGTTTTTGGAGGGGGTGTTAGCCTTGGATTTTCGGACAAATTGAACCTGACTCGACGAGCCCCATTTAAATGAGTATTAGCCTTAGATTTCTAACCTTGTTCATATCCAAGCCCATTTAGATGGTATTAGACTACATATTTATGGGTTATAGGCTTTTCCCCCAAACATGATTGAATTTGGTTTTTGGTGGGGGTGTTAGCCTTGGATTTTCGGACAAACGGATCCTGACTCGACGAGCCCCATTTAAATGAGTATTAGCCTTAGATTTCTAACCTTTCTCATATACAAGCCCTTTTAGTTGGTATTAGACTTCAAATTTATGGGTAATATCCTTTCCCCCCAAACATGATTGAACTTGGTTTTTGGAGGGGGTGTTAGCCTTGGATTTTCGGACAAACTGATCTTGACTCGACGAGCCCCATTTAAATGAGTATTGGCCCTAGCTTTCTAAACTTGTTCATATCCAAGCCCTTTTAGCTGGTATTAGACTTCAAATTTATGGGTAATAGACATTTCCCCCAAACATGATTGAACTTGGTTTTTGGAGGGGGTGTTAGCCTTGGATTTTCGGACAAATTGATCCTGACTCGACGAGCCCCATTTAAATGAGTATTAGCCTTATATTTCTAACCTTGGTCATATCCAAGACCTTTTAGTTGGTATTAGACTTCAAATTTATGGGTAATATCCTTTTCCCCCAAACATGATTGAACTTGGTTTTTGGAGGGGGTGTTAGCCTTGGATTTTCGGACAAATTGATCCTGACTCGACGAGCCCCATTTAAGTGAGTATTAGCCTTAGATTTCTAACCTTGGTCATATCCAAGCCCTTTTAGTTGGTATTAGACTTCAAATTTATGGGCAATAGACTTTTCCCCAAAACATGATTGAACTTGGTTTTTGGAGGGGGTGTTAGCCTTGGATTTTCGGACAAACTGATACTGACTCGACGAGCCCCATTTAAATGAGTATTAGCCTTATATTTCTAAACTTGTTCATATCCAAGCCCTTTTAGCTGGTATTAGATTTCAAATTTATGGGTAATAGACATTTCCCCCAAACATGATTGAACTTGGTTTTTGGAGGGGGTGTTAGCCTTGGATTTTCGGACAAATTGATCCTGACTCGACGAGCCCCATTTAAATGAGTATTAGGCTTAGATTTCTAACCTTGGTCATATCCAAGCCCTTTTAGGTGGTATTAGACTTCAAATTTATGGGCAATAGACTTTTCCCCCAAACATGATTGAACTTTGTTTTTTGAGGGGGTGTTAGCCTTGGATTTTCGGACAAACTGATCCTGACTCGACGAGCCCCATTTAAATGAGTATTAGCCTTAGATTTATAAACTTGTTCATATCCAAACCCTTTTAGCTGGTATTAGATTTCAAATTTATGGGTAATAGACATTTCCCCCAAACATGATTGAACTTAGTTTTTGGAGGGGGTGTTAGCCTTGGATTTTTGGACAAATTGATCCTGACTCGACGAGCCCCATTTAAGTGAGTATTAGCCTTAGATTTCTAACCTTGGTCATATCCAAGCCCTTTTAGTTGGTATTAGACTTCAAATTTATGGGCAATAGACTTTTCCCCAAAACATGATTGAACTTGGTTTTTGGAGGGGGTGTTAGCCTTGGATTTTCGGACAAACTGATCCTGACTCGACGAGCCCCATTTAAATGAGTATTAGCCTTAGATTTCTAAACTTGTTCATATCCAAGCCCTTTTATCTGGTATTAGACTTCAAATTTATGGGTAATAGACATTTCCCCCAAACATGATTGAACTTGGTTTTTTGAGGGGGTGTTAGCCTTGGATTTTCGGACAAATTGATCCTGACTCGACGAGCCCCATTTAAATGAGTATTAGCCTTAGATTTCTAACCTTGTTCATATCCAAGACCTTTTAGTTTGTATTAGACTTCAAATTTATGAGTAATATCCTTTCCCCCCAAACATGATTGAACTTAGTTTTTGGAGGGGGTGTTAGCCTTGGATTTTTGGACAAATTGATCCTGACTCGACGAGCCCCATTTAAGTGAGTATTAGCCTTAGATTTCTAACCTTGGTCATATCCAAGCCCTTTTAGTTGGTATTAGACTTCAAATTTATGGGCAATAGACTTTTCCTCAAAACATGATTGAACTTGGTTTTTGGAGGGGGTGTTAGCCTTGGATTTTCGGACAAACTGATCCTGACTCGACGAGCCCCATTTAAATGAGTATTAGCCTTAGATTTCTAAACTTGTTCATATCCAAGCCCTTTTATCTGGTATTAGACTTCAAATTTATGGGTAATAGACATTTCCCCCAAACATGATTGAACTTGGTTTTTTGAGGGGGTGTTAGCCTTGGATTTTCGGACAAATTGATCCTGACTCGACGAGCCCCATTTAAATGAGTATTAGCCTTAGATTTCTAACCTTGTTCATATCCAAGACCTTTTAGTTTGTATTAGACTTCAAATTTATGAGTAATATCCTTTCCCCCCAAACATGATTGAACTTGGTTTTTGGAGGGGGTGTTAGCCTTGGATTTTCGGACAAATTGATCCTGACTCGACGAGCCACATTTAAGTGAGTATTAGCCTTAGATTTCTAACCTTGGTCATATCCAAGCCCTTTTAGTTGGTATTAGACTTCAAATTTATGGGCAATAGACTTTTCCCCCAAACATGATTGAACTTGGTTTTTTGAGGGGGTGTTAGCCTTGGATTTTCGGACAAATTGATCCTGACCCGACGAGCCCATTTAAATGAGTATTAGGCTTAGATTTCTAACCTTGTTCATATCCAAGCCCTTTTAGATGGTATTAGACTTCAAATTTATGGGTTATAGGCTTTTCCCCCAAACATGATTGAACTTGGTTTTTGGAGGGGGTGTTAGCCTTGGATTTTCGGACAAATTGATCCTGACTCGACGAGCCCCATTTAAATGATATTAGCCTTAGATTTCTAACCTTGTTCATATCCAAGACCTTTTAGTTTGTATTAGACTTCAAATTTATGGGTAATATCCTTTCCCCCCAAACATGATTGAACTCGGTTTTTGGAGGGGGTGTTAGCCTTGGATTTTTGGACAAACTGATCCTGACTCGACGAGCCCCATTTAAATGAGTATTAGCCTTAGATTTCTAACCTTGGTCATATCCAAGCCCTTTTAGTTGGTATTAGGCTTCAAATTTATGGGTAATATCCTTTGCCCCCAAACATGATTGAACTTGGTTTTTGGAGGTGGTGTTAGCCTTGGATTTTCGGACAAATTGATCCTGACTCGACGAGCCCCATTTAAATGAGTATTATCCTTAGATTTCTAACCTTGTTCATATCCAAAACCTTTTAGTTTGTATTAGACTTCAAATTTATGGGTAATATCCTTTCCCCCCAAACATGATTGAACTTGGTTTTTGGAGGGGGTGTTAGCCTTGGATTTTCGGACAAATTGATCCTGACTCGACGAGCCCCATTTAAATGATTATTAGCCTTAGATTTCTAAACTTGTTCATATCCAAGCCCTTTTAGCTGGTATTAGATTTCAAATTTATGGGTAATAGACATTTCCCCCAAACATGATTGAACTTGGTTTTTGGAGGGGGTGTTAGCCTTGGATTTTCGGACAAATGAATCCTGACTCAACGAGCCCCATTTAAGTGAGTGTTAGCCTTAGATTTCTAACCTTGGTCATATCCAAGACCTTTTAGATGGTATTAGACTTCAAATTTATGAGTAATATACTTTTCCCCCAAACATGATTGAACTTGGTTTTTGGAGGGGGTGTTAGCCTTGGAATTTCGGACAAATTGATCCTGACTCGACGAGCCCCATTTAAATGAGTATTATACTTAGATTTATAACCTTGTTCATATCCAAGCCCTTTTAGGTGGTATTAGACTTCAACTTTATGGGCAATAGACTTTTCCCCCAAACATGATTGAACTTGGTTTTTTGAGGGGGTGTTAGCCTTGGATTTTCGGACAAACTGATCCTGACTCGACGAGCCCCATTTAAATGAGTATTAGCCTTAGATTTCTAAACTTGTTCATATCCAAGACCTTTTAGTTTGTATTAGACTTCAAATTTATGAGTAATATCCTTTCCCCCCAAACATGATTGAACTTGGTTTTTGGAGGGGGTGTTAGCCTTGGATTTTCGGACAAATTGATCCTGACTCGACGAGCCACATTTAAGTGAGTATTAGCCTTAGATTTCTAACCTTGGTCATATCCAAGCCCTTTTAGTTGGTATTAGACTTCAAATTTATGGGCAATAGACTTTTCCCCCAAACATGATTGAACTTGGTTTTTTGAGGGGGTGTTAGCCTTGGATTTTCGGACAAATTGATCCTGACCCGACGAGCCCATTTAAATGAGTATTAGGCTTAGATTTCTAACCTTGTTCATATCCAAGCCCTTTTAGATGGTATTAGACTTCAAATTTATGGGTTATAGGCTTTTCCCCCAAACATGATTGAACTTGGTTTTTGGAGGGGGTGTTAGCCTTGGATTTTCGGACAAATTGATCCTGACTCGACGAGCCCCATTTAAATGATATTAGCCTTAGATTTCTAACCTTGTTCATATCCAAGACCTTTTAGTTTGTATTAGACTTCAAATTTATGGGTAATATCCTTTCCCCCCAAACATGATTGAACTCGGTTTTTGGAGGGGGTGTTAGCCTTGGATTTTTGGACAAACTGATCCTGACTCGACGAGCCCCATTTAAATGAGTATTAGCCTTAGATTTCTAAAATTGTTCATATCGTAGCCCTTTTAGCTGGTATTAGACTTCAAATTTATGGGTAATAGACATTTCCCCCAAACATGATTGAACTTGGTTTTTGGAGGGGGTGTTAGCCTTGGATTTTTGGACAAATTGATCCTGACTCGACGAGCCCCATTTAAATGAGTATTAGCCTTAGATTTCTAACCTTGGTCATATCCAAGCCCTTTTAGTTGGTATTAGGCTTCAAATTTATGGGTAATATCCTTTGCCCCCAAACATGATTGAACTTGGTTTTTGGAGGTGGTGTTAGCCTTGGATTTTCGGACAAATTGATCCTGACTCGACGAGCCCCATTTAAATGAGTATTATCCTTAGATTTCTAACCTTGTTCATATCCAAAACCTTTTAGTTTGTATTAGACTTCAAATTTATGGGTAATATCCTTTCCCCCCAAACATGATTGAACTTGGTTTTTGGAGGGGGTGTTAGCCTTGGATTTTCGGACAAATTGATCCTGACTCGACGAGCCCCATTTAAATGATTATTAGCCTTAGATTTCTAAACTTGTTCATATCCAAGCCCTTTTAGCTGGTATTAGATTTCAAATTTATGGGTAATAGACATTTCCCCCAAACATGATTGAACTTGGTTTTTGGAGGGGGTGTTAGCCTTGGATTTTCGGACAAATGAATCCTGACTCAACGAGCCCCATTTAAGTGAGTGTTAGCCTTAGATTTCTAACCTTGGTCATATCCAAGACCTTTTAGATGGTATTAGACTTCAAATTTATGAGTAATATACTTTTCCCCCAAACATGATTGAACTTGGTTTTTGGAGGGGGTGTTAGCCTTGGAATTTCGGACAAATTGATCCTGACTCGACGAGCCCCATTTAAATGAGTATTATACTTAGATTTATAACCTTGTTCATATCCAAGCCCTTTTAGGTGGTATTAGACTTCAACTTTATGGGCAATAGACTTTTCCCCCAAACATGATTGAACTTGGTTTTTTGAGGGGGTGTTAGCCTTGGATTTTCGGACAAACTGATCCTGACTCGACGAGCCCCATTTAAATGAGTATTAGCCTTAGATTTCTAAACTTGTTCATATCCAAGCCCTTTTAGCTGGTATTAGATTTCAAATTTATGGGTAATAGACATTTCCCCCAAACATGATTGAACTTGGTTTTTGGAGGGGGTGTGAGCCTTGATTTTCGGACAAATTGATCCTGACTCGACGAGCCCCATTTAAGTGAGTATTAGCCTTAGATTTCTAACCTTCGTCATATCCAAGCCCTTTTAGTTGGTATTAGACTTCAAATTTATGGGCAATAGACTTTTCCCCAAAACATGATTGAACTTGGTTTTTGGAGGGGGTGTTAGCCTTGGATTTTCGGACAAACTGATCCTGACTCGACGAGCCCCATTTAAATGAGTATTAGCCTTAGATTTCTAAACTTGTTCATATCCAAGCCCTTTTAGCTGGTATTAGATTTCAAATTTATGGGTAATAGACATTTCCCCCAAACAAGATTGAACTTGGTTTTTGGAGGGGGTGTTAGCCTTGGATTTTCGGACAAATTGAACCTGACTCGACGGGCCCCATTTAAATGAGTATTAGGCTTAGATTTCTAACCTTGTTCATATCCAAGCCCATTTAGATGGTATTAGACTACATATTTATGGGTTATAGGCTTTTCCCCCAAACATGATTGAACTTGGTTTTTGGTGGGGGTGTTAGCCTTGGATTTTCGGACAAACGGATCCTGACTCGACGAGCCCCATTTAAATGAGTATTAGCCTTAGATTTCTAACCTTGCTCATATACAAGCCCTTTTAGTTGGTATTAGACTTCAAATTTATGGGTAATATCCTTTCCCCCCAAACATGATTGAACTTGGTTTTTGGAGGGGGTGTTAGCCTTGGATTTTCGGACAAACTGATCTTGACTCGACGAGCCCCATTTAAATGAGTATTGGCCTTAGATTTCTAAACTTGTTCATATCCAAGCCCTTTTAGCTGGTATTAGACTTCAAATTTATGGGTAATAGACATTTCCCCCAAACATGATTGAACTTGGTTTTTGGAGGGGGTGTTAGCCTTGGATTTTCGGACAAATTGATCCTGACTCGACGAGCCCCATTTAAATGAGTATTAGCCTTAGATTTCTAACCTTGGTCATATCCAAGACCTTTTAGTTGGTATTAGACTTCAAATTTATGGGTAATATCCTTTTCCCCCAAACATGATTGAACTTGGTTTTTGGAGGGGGTGTTAGCCTTGGATTTTCGGACAAATTGATCCTGACTCGACGAGCCCCATTTAAGTGAGTATTAGCCTTAGATTTCTAACCTTGGTCATATCCAAGCCCTTTTAGTTGGTATTAGACTTCAAATTTATGGGCAATAGACTTTTCCCTAAAACATGATTGAACTTGGTTTTTAGAGGGGGTGTTAGCCTTGGATTTTCGGACAAACTGATCCTGACTCGACGAGCCCCATTTAAATCAGTATTAGCCTTAGATTTATAAACTTGTTCATATCCAAGCCCTTTTAGCTGGTATTAGATTTCAAATTTATGGGTAATAGACATTTCCCCCAAACATGATTGAACTTGGTTTTTGGAGGGGGTGTTAGCCTTGGATTTTCGGACAAATTGAACCTGACTCGACGAGCCCCATTTAAATGAGTATTAGGCTTAGATTTCTAACCTTGTTCATATCCAAGCCCATTTAGATGGTATTAGACTACATATTTATGGGTTATAGGCTTTTCCCCCAAACATGATTGAATTTGGTTTTTGGTGGGGGTGTTAGCCTTGGATTTTCGGACAAACGGATCCTGACTCGACGAGCCCCATTTAAATGAGTATTAGCCTTAGATTTCTAACCTTTCTCATATACAAGCCCTTTTAGTTGGTATTAGACTTCAAATTTATGGGTAATATCCTTTCCCCCCAAACATGATTGAACTTGGTTTTTGGAGGGGGTGTTAGCCTTGGATTTTCGGACAAACTGATCTTGACTCGACGAGCCCATTTGAATGAGTATTGGCCTTAGATTTCTAAACTTGTTCATATCCAAGCCCTTTTATCTGGTATTAGACTTCAAATTTATGGGTAATAGACATTTCCCCCAAACATGATTGAACTTGGTTTTTGGAGGGGGTGTTAGCCTTGGATTTTCGGACAAATTGATCCTGACTCGACGAGCCCCATTTAAATGAGTATTAGCCTTATAATTCTAACCTTGGTCATATCCAAGACCTTTTAGTTGGTATTAGACTTCAAATTTATGGGTAATATCCTTTTCCCCCAAACATGATTGAACTTGGTTTTTGGAGGGGGTGTTAGCCTTGGATTTTCGGACAAATTGATCCTGACTCGACGAGCCCCATTTAAGTGAGTATTAGCCTTAGATTTCTAACCTTGGTCATATCCAAACCCTTTTAGTTGGTATTAGACTTCAAATTTATGGGCAATAGACTTTTCCCCAAAACATGATTGAACTTGGTTTTTGGAGGGGGTGTTAGCCTTGGATTTTCGGACAAACTGATCCTGACTCGACGAGCCCCATTTAAATGAGTATTAGCCTTATATTTCTAAACTTGTTCATATCCAAGCCCTTTTAGCTGGTATTAGATTTCAAATTTATGGGTAATAGACATTTCCCCCAAACATGATTGAACTTGGTTTTTGGAGGGGGTGTTAGCCTTGGATTTTCGGACAAATTGATCCTGACTCGACGAGCCCCATTTAAATGAATATTAGGCTTAGATTTCTAACCTTGGTCATATCCAAGCCCTTTTAGGTGGTATCAGACTTCAAATTTATGGGCAATAGACTTTTCCCCCAAACATGATTGAACTTGGTTTTTTGAGGGGGTGTTAGCCTTGGATTTTCGGACAAACTGATCCTGACTCGACGAGCCCCATTTAAATGAGTATTGGCCTTAGATTTCTAAACTTGTTCATATCCAAGCCCTTTTAGCTGGTATTAGACTTCAAATTTATGGGTAATAGACATTTCCCCCAAACATGATTGAACTTGGTTTTTGGAGGGGGTGTTAGCCTTGGATTTTCGGACAAATTGATCCTGACTCGACGAGCCCCATTTAAATCAGTATTAGGCTTAGATTTCTAACCTTGTTCATATCCAAGCCCTTTTAGGTGGTATTAGACTTCAAATTTATGGGCAATAGACTTTTCCCCCAAACATGATTGAACTTGGTTTTTTGAGGGGGTGTTAGCCTTGGATTTTCGGACAAACTGATCCTGACTCGACGAGCCCCATTTAAATGAGTATTAGCCTTAGATTTATAAACTTGTTCATATCCAAACCCTTTTAGCTGGTATTAGATTTCAAATTTATGGGTAATAGACATTTCCCCCAAACATGATTGAACTTAGTTTTTGGAGGGGGTGTTAGCCTTGGATTTTTGGACAAATTGATCCTGACTCGACGAGCCCCATTTAAGTGAGTATTAGCCTTAGATTTCTAACCTTGGTCATATCCAAGCCCTTTTAGTTGGTATTAGACTTCAAATTTATGGGCAATAGACTTTTCCCCAAAACATGATTGAACTTGGTTTTTGGAGGGGGTGTTAGCCTTGGATTTTCGGACAAACTGATCCTGACTCGACGAGCCCCATTTAAATGAGTATTAGCCTTAGATTTCTAAACTTGTTCATATCCAAGCCCTTTTATCTGGTATTAGACTTCAAATTTATGGGTAATAGACATTTCCCCCAAACATGATTGAACTTGGTTTTTTGAGGGGGTGTTAGCCTTGGATTTTCGTACAAATTGATCCTGACTCGACGAGCCCCATTTAAATGAGTATTAGCCTTAGATTTCTAACCTTGTTCATATCCAAGACCTTTTAGTTTGTATTAGACTTCAAATTTATGAGTAATATCCTTTCCCCCCAAACATGATTGAACTTGGTTTTTGGAGGGGGTGTTAGCCTTGGATTTTTGGACAAATTGATCCTGACTCGACGAGCCACATTTAAGTGAGTATTAGCCTTAGATTTCTAACCTTGGTCATATCCAAGCCCTTTTAGTTGGTATTAGACTTCAAATTTATGGGCAATAGACTTTTCCCCCAAACATGATTGAACTTGGTTTTTTGAGGGGGTGTTAGCCTTGGATTTTCGGACAAATTGATCCTGACCCGACGAGCCCATTTAAATGAGTATTAGGCTTAGATTTCTAACCTTGTTCATATCCAAGCCCTTTTAGATGGTATTAGACTTCAAATTTATGGGTTATAGGCTTTTCCCCCAAACATGATTGAACTTGGTTTTTGGAGGGGGTGTTAGCCTTGGATTTTCGGACAAATTGATCCTGACTCGACGAGCCCCATTTAAATGATATTAGCCTTAGATTTATAACCTTGTTCATATCCAAGACCTTTTAGTTTGTATTAGACTTCAAATTTATGGGTAATATCCTTTCCCCCCAAACATGATTGAACTCGGTTTTTGGAGGGGGTGTTAGCCTTGGATTTTTGGACAAACTGATCCTGACTCGACGAGCCCCATTTAAATGAGTATTAGCCTTAGATTTCTAAAATTGTTCATATCGTAGCCCTTTTAGCTGGTATTAGACTTCAAATTTATGGGTAATAGACATTTCCCCCAAACATGATTGAACTTGGTTTTTGGAGGGGGTGTTAGCCTTGGATTTTCGGACAAATTGATCCTGACTCGACGAGCCCCATTTAAATGAGTATTAGCCTTAGATTTCTAACCTTGGTCATATCCAAGCCCTTTTAGTTGGTATTAGGCTTCAAATTTATGGGTAATATCCTTTGCCCCCAAACATGATTGAACTTGGTTTTTGGAGGTGGTGTTAGCCTTGGATTTTCGGACAAATTGATCCTGACTCGACGAGCCCCATTTAAATGAGTATTATCCTTAGATTTCTAACCTTGTTCATATCCAAAACCTTTTAGTTTGTATTAGACTTCAAATTTATGGGTAATATCCTTTCCCCCCAAACATGATTGAACTTGGTTTTTGGAGGGGGTGTTAGCCTTGGATTTTCGGACAAATTGATCCTGACTCGACGAGCCCCATTTAAATGATTATTAGCCTTAGATTTCTAAACTTGTTCATATCCAAGCCCTTTTAGCTGGTATTAGATTTCAAATTTATGGGTAATAGACATTTCCCCCAAACATGATTGAACTTGGTTTTTGGAGGGGGTGTTAGCCTTGGATTTTCGGACAAATGAATCCTGACTCAACGAGCCCCATTTAAGTGAGTGTTAGCCTTAGATTTCTAACCTTGGTCATATCCAAGACCTTTTAGATGGTATTAGACTTCAAATTTATGAGTAATATACTTTTCCCCCAAACATGATTGAACTTGGTTTTTGGAGGGGGTGTTAGCCTTGGAATTTCAGACAAATTGATCCTGACTCGACGAGCCCCATTTAAATGAGTATTATACTTAGATTTATAACCTTGTTCATATCCAAGCCCTTTTAGGTGGTATTAGACTTCAACTTTATGGGCAATAGACTTTTCCCCCAAACATGATTGAACTTGGTTTTTTGAGGGGGTGTTAGCCTTGGATTTTCAGACAAACTGATCCTGACTCGACGAGCCCCATTTAAATGAGTATTAGCCTTAGATTTCTAAACTTGTTCATATCCAAGCCCTTTTAGCTGGTATTAGATTTCAAATTTATGGGTAATAGACATTTCCCCCAAACATGATTGAACTTGGTTTTTGGAGGGGGTGTTAGCCTTGGATTTTCGGACAAATGAATCCTGACTCAACGAGCCCCATTTAAGTGAGTGTTAGCCTTAGATTTCTAACCTTGGTCATATCCAAGACCTTTTAGATGGTATTAGACTTCAAATTTATGAGTAATATACTTTTCCCCCAAACATGATTGAACTTGGTTTTTGGAGGGGGTGTTAGCCTTGGAATTTCGGCCAAATTGATCCTGACTCGACGAGCCCCATTTAAATGAGTATTATACTTAGATTTATAACCTTGTTCATATCCAAGCCCTTTTAGGTGGTATTAGACTTCAACTTTATGGGCAATAGACTTTTCCCCCAAACATGATTGAACTTGGTTTTTTGAGGGGGTGTTAGCCTTGGATTTTCGGACAAACTGATCCTGACTCGACGAGCCCCATTTAAATGAGTATTAGCCTTAGATTTCTAAACTTGTTCATATCCAAGCCCTTTTAGCTGGTATTAGATTTCAAATTTATGGGTAATAGACATTTCCCCCAAACATGATTGAACTTGGTTTTTGGAGGGGGTGTGAGCCTTGATTTTCGGACAAATTGATCCTGACTCGACGAGCCCCATTTAAGTGAGTATTAGCCTTAGATTTCTAACCTTCGTCATATCCAAGCCCTTTTAGTTGGTATTAGACTTCAAATTTATGGGCAATAGACTTTTCCCCAAAACATGATTGAACTTGGTTTTTGGAGGGGGTGTTAGCCTTGGATTTTCGGACAAACTGATCCTGACTCGACGAGCCCCATTTAAATGAGTATTAGCCTTAGATTTCTAAACTTGTTCATATCCAAGCCCTTTTAGCTGGTATTAGATTTCAAATTTATGGGTAATAGACATTTCCCCCAAACAAGATTGAACTTGGTTTTTGGAGGGGGTGTTAGCCTTGGATTTTCGGACAAATTGAACCTGACTCGACGGGCCCCATTTAAATGAGTATTAGGCTTAGACTTCTAACCTTGTTCATATCCAAGCCCATTTAGATGGTATTAGACTACATATTTATGGGTTATAGGCTTTTCCCCCAAACATGATTGAACTTGGTTTTTGGTGGGGGTGTTAGCCTTGGATTTTCGGACAAACGGATCCTGACTCGACGAGCCCCATTTAAATGAGTATTAGCCTTAGATTTCTAACCTTGCTCATATACAAGCCCTTTTAGTTGGTATTAGACTTCAAATTTATGGGTAATATCCTTTCCCCCCAAACATGATTGAACTTGGTTTTTGGAGGGGGTGTTAGCCTTGGATTTTCGGACAAACTGATCTTGACTCGACGAGCCCCATTTAAATGAGTATTGGCCTTAGATTTCTAAACTTGTTCATATCCAAGCCCTTTTAGCTGGTATTAGACTTCAAATTTATGGGTAATAGACATTTCCCCCAAACATGATTGAACTTGGTTTTTGGAGGGGGTGTTAGCCTTGGATTTTCGGACAAACTGATCCTGACTCGACGAGCCCCATTTAAATGAGTATTAGCCTTAGATTTCTAACCTTGGTCATATCCAAGACCTTTTAGTTGGTATTAGACTTCAAATTTATGGGTAATATCTTTTTCCCCCAAACATGATTGAACTTGGTTTTTGGAGGGGGTGTTAGCCTTGGATTTTCGGACAAATTGAACCTGACTCGACGAGCCCCATTTAAATGAGTATTAGGCTTAGATTTCTAACCTTGTTCATATCCAAGCCCATTTAGATGGTATTAGACTACATATTTATGGGTTATAGGCTTTTCCCCCAAACATGATTGAATTTGGTTTTTGGTGGGGGTGTTAGCCTTGGATTTTCGGACAAACGGATCCTGACTCGACAAGCCCCATTTAAATGAGTATTAGCCTTAGATTTCTAACCTTTCTCATATACAAGCCCTTTTAGTTGGTATTAGACTTCAAATTTATGGGTAATATCCTTTCCCCCCAAACATGATTGAACTTGGTTTTTGGAGGGGGTGTTAGCCTTGGATTTTCGGACAAATTGATCCTGACTCGACGAGCCCCATTTAAGTGAGTATTAGCCTTAGATTTCTAACCTTGGTCATATCCAAGCCCTTTTAGTTGGTATTAGACTTCAAATTTATGGGCAATAGACTTTTCCCTAAAACATGATTGAACTTGGTTTTTGGAGGGGGTGTTAGCCTTGGATTTTCGGACAAACTGATCCTGACTCGACGAGCCCCATTTAAATCAGTATTAGCCTTATATTTCTAAAGTTGTTCATATCCAAGCCCTTTTAGCTGGTATTAGATTTCAAATTTATGGGTAATAGACATTTCCCCCAAACATGATTGAACTTGGTTTTTGGAGGGGGTGTTAGCCTTGGATTTTCGGACAAATTGAACCTGACTCGACGAGCCCCATTTAAATGAGTATTAGGCTTAGATTTCTAACCTTGTTCATATCCAAGCCCATTTAGATGGTATTAGACTACATATTTATGGGTTATAGGCTTTTCCCCCAAACATGATTGAATTTGGTTTTTGGTGGGGGTGTTAGCCTTGGATTTTCGGACAAACGGATCCTGACTCGACAAGCCCCATTTAAATGAGTATTAGCCTTAGATTTCTAACCTTTCTCATATACAAGCCCTTTTAGTTGGTATTAGACTTCAAATTTATGGGTAATATCCTTTCCCCCCAAACATGATTGAACTTGGTTTTTGGAGGGGGTGTTAGCCTTGGATTTTCGGACAAACTGATCTTGACTCGACGAGCCCATTTAAATGAGTATTGGCCTTAGATTTCTAAACTTGTTCATATCCAAGCCCTTTTAGCTGGTATTAGACTTCAAATTTATGGGTAATAGACATTTCCCCCAAACATGATTGAACTTGGTTTTTGGAGGGGGTGTTAGCCTTGGATTTTCGGACAAATTGATCCTGACTCGACGAGCCCCATTTAAATGAGTATTAGCCTTATATTTCTAACCTTGGTCATATCCAAGACCTTTTAGTTGGTATTAGACTTCAAATTTATGGGTAATATCCTTTTCCCCCAAACATGATTGAACTTGGTTTTTGGAGGGGGTGTTAGCCTTGGATTTTCGGACAAATTGATCCTGACTCGACGAGCCCCATTTAAGTGAGTATTAGCCTTAGATTTCTAACCTTGGTCATATCCAAGCCCTTTTAGTTGGTATTAGACTTCAAATTTATGGGCAATAGACTTTTCCCCAAAACATGATTGAACTTGGTTTTTGGAGGGGGTGTTAGCCTTGGATTTTCGGACAAACTGATCCTGACTCGACGAGCCCCATTTAAATGAGTATTAGCCTTATATTTCTAAACTTGTTCATATCCAAGCCCTTTTAGCTGGTATTAGATTTCAAATTTATGGGTAATAGACATTTCCCCCAAACATGATTGAACTTGGTTTTTGGAGGGGGTGTTAGCCTTGGATTCTCGGACAAATTGATCCTGACGCGACGAACCCCATTTAAATGAGTATTAGGCTTAGATTTCTAACCTTGTTCATATCCAAGCCCTTTTTGATGGTATTAGACTTCAAATTTATGGGTTATAGGCTTTTCCCCCAAACATGATGGAACTTGGTTTTTGGAGGGGGTGTTAGCCTTGGATTTTCGGACAAATTGATCCTGACTCGACGAGCCCCATTTAAATGAGTATTAGCCTTATATTTCTAACCTTGGTCATATCCAAGACCTTTTAGTTGGTATTAGACTTCAAATTTATGGGTAATATCCTTTTCCCCCAAACATGATTGAACTTGGTTTTTGGAGGGGGTGTTAGCCTTGGATTTTCGGACAAATTGATCCTGACTCGACGAGCCCCATTTAAGTGAGTATTAGCCTTAGATTTCTAACCTTGGTCATATCCAAGCCCTTTTAGTTGGTATTAGACTTCAAATTTATGGGCAATAGACTTTTCCCCAAAACATGATTGAACTTGGTTTTTGGAGGGGGTGTTAGCCTTGGATTTTCGGACAAACTGATCCTGACTCGACGAGCCCCATTTAAATGAGTATTAGCCTTATATTTCTAAACTTGTTCATATCCAAGCCCTTTTAGCTGGTATTAGATTTCAAATTTATGGGTAATAGACATTTCCCCCAAACATGATTGAACTTGGTTTTTGGAGGGGGTGTTAGCCTTGGATTTTCGGACAAATTGATCCTGACTCGACGAGCCCCATTTAAATGAGTATTAGGCTTAGATTTCTAACCTTGGTCATATCCAAGCCCTTTTAGGTGGTATCAGACTTCAAATTTATGGGCAATAGACTTTTCCCCCAAACATGATTGAACTTGGTTTTTTGAGGGGGTGTTAGCCTTGGATTTTCGGACAAACTGATCCTGACTCGACGAGCCCCATTTAAATGAGTATTGGCCTTAGATTTCTAAACTTGTTCATATCCAAGCCCTTTTAGCTGGTATTAGACTTCAAATTTATGGGTAATAGACATTTCCCCCAAACATGATTGAACTTGGTTTTTGGAGGGGGTGTTAGCCTTGGATTCTCGGACAAATTGATCCTGACTCGACGAGCCCCATTTAAATGAGTATTAGCCTTATATTTCTAACCTTGGTCATATCCAAGACCTTTTAGTTGGTATTAGACTTCAAATTTATGGGTAATATCCTTTTCCCCCAAACATGATTGAACTTGGTTTTTGGAGGGGGTGTTAGCCTTGGATTTTCGGACAAATTGATCCTGACTCGACGAGCCCCATTTAAGTGAGTATTAGCCTTAGATTTCTAACCTTGGTCATATCCAAGCCCTTTTAGTTGGTATTAGACTTCAAATTTATGGGCAATAGACTTTTCCCCAAAACATGATTGAACTTGGTTTTTGGAGGGGGTGTTAGCCTTGGATTTTCGGACAAACTGATCCTGACTCGACGAGCCCCATTTAAATGAGTATTAGCCTTATATTTCTAAACTTGTTCATATCCAAGCCCTTTTAGCTGGTATTAGATTTCAAATTTATGGGTAATAGACATTTCCCCCAAACATGATTGAACTTGGTTTTTGGAGGGGGTGTTAGCCTTGGATTTTCGGACAAATTGAACCTGACTCGACGAGCCCCATTTAAATGAGTATTAGGCTTAGATTTCTAACCTTGGTCATATCCAAGCCCTTTTAGGTGGTATCAGACTTCAAATTTATGGGCAATAGACTTTTCCCCCAAACATGATTGAACTTGGTTTTTTGAGGGGGTGTTAGCCTTGGATTTTCGGACAAACTGATCCTGACTCGACGAGCCCCATTTAAATGAGTATTAGCCTTAGATTTATAAACTTGTTCATATGCAAACCCTTTTAGCTGGTATTAGATTTCAAATTTATGGGTAATAGACATTTCCCCCAAACATGATTGAACATAGTTTTTGGAGGGGGTGTTAGCCTTGGATTTTTGGACAAATTGATCCTGACTCGACGAGCCCCATTTAAGTGAGTATTAGCCTTAGATTTCTAACCTTGGTCATATCCAAGCCCTTTTAGTTGGTATTAGACTTCAAATTTATGGGCAATAGACTTTTCCCCAAAACATGATTGAACTTGGTTTTTGGAGGGGGTGTTAGCCTTGGATTTTCGGACAAATTGATCCTGACTCGACGAGCCCCATTTAAATGAGTATTAGGCTTAGATTTCTAACCTTGTTCATATCCAAGCCCTTTTAGATGGTATTAGACTACAAATTTATGGGTTATAGGCTTTTCCCCCAACCATGATTGAACTTGGTTTTTGGAGGGGGTGTCAGCCTTGGATTTTCGGACAAACGGATCCTGACTCGAGGAGCCCCATTTAAGTGAGTATTTGCCTTAGATTTCTAACCTTGCTCATATCCAAGCCCTTTTAGTTGGTATTAGACTTCAAATTTATGGGTAATATCCTTTGCCCCCAAACATGATTGAACTTGGTTTTTGGAGGTGGTGTTAGACTTGTATTTTCGGACAAATTGATCCTGACTCGACGAGCCCCATTTAAATGAGTATTATACTTAGATTTCTAACCTTGTTCATATCCAAGACCTTTTAGTTTGTATTAGATTTCAAATTTATGGGTAATAGACATTTCCCCCAAACATGATTGAACATAGTTTTTGGAGGGGGTGTTAGCCTTGGATTTTTGGACAAATTGATCCTGACTCGACGAGCCCCATTTAAGTGAGTATTAGCCTTAGATTTCTAACCTTGGTCATATCCAAGACCTTTTAGCTGGTATTAGATTTCAAATTTATGGGTAATAGACATTTCCCGCAAACATGATTGAACTTGGTTTTTGGAGGGGGTGTTAGCCTTGGATTTTCGGACAAATTGATCCTGACTCGACGAGCCCCATTTAAATGAGTATTAGGCTTAGATTTCTAACCTTGTTCATATCCAAGCCCTTTTAGATGGTATTAGACTACAAATTTATGGGTTATAGGCTTTTCCCCCAACCATGATTGAACTTGGTTTTTGGAGGGGGTGTCAGCCTTGGATTTTCGGACAAACGGATCCTGACTCGAGGAGCCCCATTTAAGTGAGTATTTGCCTTAGATTTCTAACCTTGCTCATATCCAAGCCCTTTTAGTTGGTATTAGACTTCAAATTTATGGGTAATATCCTTTGCCCCCAAACATGATTGAACTTGGTTTTTGGAGGTGGTGTTAGACTTGGATTTTCGGACAAATTGATCCTGACTCGACGAGCCCCATTTAAATGAGTATTATACTTAGATTTCTAACCTTGTTCATATCCAAGACCTTTTAGTTTGTATTAGACTTCAAATTTATGGGTAATATCCTTTCCCCCCAAACATGATTGAACTTGGTTTTTGGAGGGGGTGTTAGCCTTGGATTTTCGGACAAATGGATCCTGACTCGACGAGCCCCATTTAAATGATTATTAGCCTTAGATTTCTAACCTTGTTCATATCCAAGCCCTTTTAGATGGTATTAGACTACAAATTTATGGGTTATAGGCTTTTCCCCCAAACATGATTGAACTTGGTTTTTGGAGGGGGTGTCAGCGTTGGATTTTCGGACAAACGGATCCTGACTCGACGAACCCATTTAAGTGAGTATTAGGCTTAGATTTCTAACCTTGGTCATATCCAAGCCCTTTTAGTTGGTATTAGACTTCAAGTTTATGGGTAATATCCTTTTCCCCCAAACATGATTGAACTTGGTTTTTGGAAGGGGTGTTAGCCTTGGATTTTCGGACAAATTGATCCTGACTCGACGAGCCCAATTTAAGTGAGTATTATCCTTAGATTTCTAACCTTGTTCATATCCAAGAACTTTTAGTTTGTATTAGACTTCAAATTTATGGGTAATATCCTTTCCCCCCAAACATGATTGAACTTGGTTTTTGGAGGGGGTGTTAGCCTTGGATTTTCGGACAAATTGAACCTGACTCGACGAGCCCCATTTAAATGAGTATTAGGCTTAGATTTCTAACCTTGGTCATATCCAAGCCCTTTTAGGTGGTATCAGACTTCAAATTTATGGGCAATAGACTTTTCCCCCAAACATGATTGAACTTGGTTTTTTGAGGGGGTGTTAGCCTTGGATTTTCGGACAAACTGATCCTGACTCGACGAGCCCCATTTAAATGAGTATTAGCCTTAGATTTATAAACTTGTTCATATGCAAACCCTTTTAGCTGGTATTAGATTTCAAATTTATGGGTAATAGACATTTCCCCCAAACATGATTGAACATAGTTTTTGGAGGGGGTGTTAGCCTTGGATTTTTGGACAAATTGATCCTGACTCGACGAGCCCCATTTAAGTGAGTATTAGCCTTAGATTTCTAACCTTGGTCATATCCAAGCCCTTTTAGTTGGTATTAGACTTCAAATTTATGGGCAATAGACTTTTCCCCAAAACATGATTGAACTTGGTTTTTGGAGGGGGTGTTAGCCTTGGATTTTCGGACAAATTGATCCTGACTCGACGAGCCCCATTTAAATGAGTATTAGGCTTAGATTTCTAACCTTGTTCATATCCAAGCCCTTTTAGATGGTATTAGACTACAAATTTATGGGTTATAGGCTTTTCCCCCAACCATGATTGAACTTGGTTTTTGGAGGGGGTGTCAGCCTTGGATTTTCGGACAAACGGATCCTGACTCGAGGAGCCCCATTTAAGTGAGTATTTGCCTTAGATTTCTAACCTTGCTCATATCCAAGCCCTTTTAGTTGGTATTAGACTTCAAATTTATGGGTAATATCCTTTGCCCCCAAACATGATTGAACTTGGTTTTTGGAGGTGGTGTTAGACTTGTATTTTCGGACAAATTGATCCTGACTCGACGAGCCCCATTTAAATGAGTATTATACTTAGATTTCTAACCTTGTTCATATCCAAGACCTTTTAGTTTGTATTAGATTTCAAATTTATGGGTAATAGACATTTCCCCCAAACATGATTGAACATAGTTTTTGGAGGGGGTGTTAGCCTTGGATTTTTGGACAAATTGATCCTGACTCGACGAGCCCCATTTAAGTGAGTATTAGCCTTAGATTTCTAACCTTGGTCATATCCAAGACCTTTTAGCTGGTATTAGATTTCAAATTTATGGGTAATAGACATTTCCCGCAAACATGATTGAACTTGGTTTTTGGAGGGGGTGTTAGCCTTGGATTTTCGGACAAATTGATCCTGACTCGACGAGCCCCATTTAAATGAGTATTAGGCTTAGATTTCTAACCTTGTTCATATCCAAGCCCTTTTAGATGGTATTAGACTACAAATTTATGGGTTATAGGCTTTTCCCCCAACCATGATTGAACTTGGTTTTTGGAGGGGGTGTCAGCCTTGGATTTTCGGACAAACGGATCCTGACTCGAGGAGCCCCATTTAAGTGAGTATTTGCCTTAGATTTCTAACCTTGCTCATATCCAAGCCCTTTTAGTTGGTATTAGACTTCAAATTTATGGGTAATATCCTTTGCCCCCAAACATGATTGAACTTGGTTTTTGGAGGTGGTGTTAGACTTGGATTTTCGGACAAATTGATCCTGACTCGACGAGCCCCATTTAAATGAGTATTATACTTAGATTTCTAACCTTGTTCATATCCAAGACCTTTTAGTTTGTATTAGACTTCAAATTTATGGGTAATATCCTTTCCCCCCAAACATGATTGAACTTGGTTTTTGGAGGGGGTGTTAGCCTTGGATTTTCGGACAAATGGATCCTGACTCGACGAGCCCCATTTAAATGATTATTAGCCTTAGATTTCTAACCTTGTTCATATCCAAGCCCTTTTAGATGGTATTAGACTACAAATTTATGGGTTATAGGCTTTTCCCCCAAACATGATTGAACTTGGTTTTTGGAGGGGGTGTCAGCGTTGGATTTTCGGACAAACGGATCCTGACTCGACGAACCCATTTAAGTGAGTATTAGGCTTAGATTTCTAACCTTGGTCATATCCAAGCCCTTTTAGTTGGTATTAGACTTCAAGTTTATGGGTAATATCCTTTTCCCCCAAACATGATTGAACTTGGTTTTTGGAAGGGGTGTTAGCCTTGGATTTTCGGACAAATTGATCCTGACTCGACGAGCCCAATTTAAGTGAGTATTATCCTTAGATTTCTAACCTTGTTCATATCCAAGAACTTTTAGTTTGTATTAGACTTCAAATTTATGGGTAATATCCTTTCCCCCCAAACATGATTGAACTTGGTTTTTGGAGGGGGTGTTAGCCTTGGATTTTTGGACAAACTGATCCTGACTCGACGAGCCCCATTTAAATGAGTATTGGCCTTAGATTTCTAACCTTGTTCATATCCAAGACCTTTTAGTTTGTATTAGACTTCAAATTTATGGGTAATATCCTTTCCCCCCAAACATGATTGAACTTGGTTTTTGGAGGGGGTGTTAGACTTGGATTTTCGGACAAATGGACCCTGACTCGACGAGCCCCATTTAAGTGAGTGTTAGCCTTAGATTTCTAACCTTGGTCATATCCAAGCCCTTTTAGTTGGTATTAGACTTCAAATTTATGGGTAATATCCTTTGCCCCCAAACATGATTGAACTTGGTTTTTGAAGGTGGTGTTAGCCTTGGATTTTCGGACAAATTGATCCTGACTCGACGAGCCCCATTTAAATGAGTATTATCTTTAGATTTCTAACCTTGTTCATATCCAAGACCTTTTAGTTTGTATTAGACTTCAAATTTATGGGTAATAGACTTTCCCCCCAAACATGATTGAACTTGGTTTTTGGAGGGGGTGTTAGCCTTGGATTTTCGGACAAACTGATCCTGACTCGACGAGCCCCATTTAAATGAGTATTAGCCTTAGATTTCTAAACTTGTTCATATCCAAGCCCTTTTCGCTGGTATTAGATTTCAAATTTATGGGTAATAGACATTTCCCCCAAACATGATTGAACTTGGTTTTTGGAGGGGGTGTTAGCCTTGGATTTTCAGACAAATTGATCCTGACTCGACGAGCCCCATTTAAATGAGTATTAGGCTTAGATTTCTAACCTTGTTCATATCCAAGCCCTTTTAGATGGTATTAGACTACAAATTTATGGGTTATAGGCTTTTCCCCCAACCATGATTGAACTTGGTTTTTGGAGGGGGTGTCAGCCTTGGATTTTCGGACAGACGGATCCTGACTCGAGGAGCCCCATTTAACTGAGTATTTGCCTTAGATTTCTAACCTTGCTCATATCCAAGCCCTTTTAGTTGGTATTAGACTTCAAATTTATGGGTAATATCCTTTGCCCCCAACCATGATTGAACTTGGTTTTTGGAGGTGGTGTTAGACTTGGATTTTCGGACAAATTGATCCTGACTCGACGAGCCCCATTTAAATGAGTATTATACTTAGATTTCTAACCTTGTTCATATCCAAGACCTTTTAGTTTGTATTAGACTGCAAATTTATGGGTAATATCCTTTCCCCCCAAACATGATTGAACTTGGTTTTTGGAGGGGGTGTTAGCCTTGGATTTTCGGACAAATTGATCCTGACTCGACGAGCCCCATTTAAATGATTATTAGCCTTAGATTTCTAACCTTGTTCATATCCAAGCCCTTTTAGATGGTATTAGACTACAAATTTATGGGTTATAGGCTTTTCCCCCAAACATGATTGAACTTGGTTTTTGGAGGGGGTGTCAGCGTTGGATTTTCGGACAAACGGATCCTGACTCGACGAACCCATTTAAGTGAGTATTAGGCTTAGATTTCTAACCTTGGTCATATCCAAGCCCTTTTAGTTGGCATTAGACTTCAAATTTATGGGTAATATCCTTTTCCCCCAAACATGATTGAACTTGGTTTTTGGAAGGGGTGTTAGCCTTGGATTTTCGGACAAATTGATCCTGACTCGACGAGCCCAATTTAAATGAGTATTATCCTTAGATTTCTAACCTTGTTCATATCCAAGAACTTTTAGTTTGTATTAGACTTCAAATTTATGGGTAATATCCTTTCCCCCCAAACATGATTGAACTTGGTTTTTGGAGGGGGTGTTAGCCTTGGATTTTTGGACAAACTGATCCTGACTCGACGAGCCCCATTTAAATGAGTATTAGCCTTAGATTTCTAACCTTGTTCATATCCAAGCCCTTTTAGCTGGTATTAGACTTCAAATTTATGGGTAATAGACATTTCCCCCAAACATGATTGAACTTGGTTTTTGGAGGGGGTGTTAGCCTTGGATTTTCGGACAAATTGATCCTGACTCGACGAGCCCCATTTAAATGATTATTAGCCTTAGATTTCTAAACTTGTTCATATCCAAGCCCTTTTAGCTGGTATTAGACTTCAAATTTATGGGTAATAGACATTTCCCCCAAACATGATTGAACTTGGTTTTTGGAGGGGGTGTTAGACTTGGATTTTCGGACAAATGGACCCTGACTCGACGAGCCCCATTTAAGTGAGTGTTAGCCTTAGATTTCTAACCTTGGTCATATCCAAGCCCTTTTAGTTGGTATTAGACTTCAAATTTATGGGTAATATCCTTTGCCCCCAAACATGATTGAACTTGGTTTTTGGAGGTGGTGTTAGCCTTGGATTTTCGGACAAATTGATCCTGACTCGACGAGCCCCATTTAAATGAGTATTATCTTTAGATTTCTAACCTTGTTCATATCCAAGACCTTTTAGTTTGTATTAGACTTCAAATTTATGGGTAATAGACTTTCCCCCCAAACATGATTGAACTTGGTTTTTGGAGGGGGTGTTAGCCTTGGATTTTCGGACAAATTGATCCTCACTCGATGAGCCCCATTTAAATGATTATTAGCCTTAGATTTCTAAACTTGTTCATATCCAAGCCCTTTTAGCTGGTATTAGACTTCAAATTTATGGGTAATAGACATTTCCCCCAAACATGATTGAACTTGGTTTTTGGAGGGGGTGTTAGACTTGGATTTTCGGACAAATGGACCCTGACTCGACGAGCCCCATTTAAGTGAGTGTTAGCCTTAGATTTCTAACCTTGGTCATATCCAAGACCTTTTACATGGTATTAGACTTCAAATTTATGAGTAATATACTTTTCCCCCAAACATGATTGAACTTGGTTTTTGGAGGGGGTGTTAGCCTTGGATTTTTCGGACAAACTGATCCTGACTCGACGAGCCCCATTTAAATGAGTATTAGCCTTAGATTTCTAAACTTGTTCATATCCAAGCCCTTTTCGCTGGTATTAGATTTCAAATTTATGGGTAATAGACATTTCCCCCAAACATGATTGAACTTGGTTTTTGGAGGGGGTGTTAGCCTTGGATTTTCGGACAAATTGATCCTGACTCGACGAGCCCCATTTAAATGAGTATTAGGCTTAGATTTCTAACCTTGTTCATATCCAAGCCCTTTTAGATGGTATTAGACTACAAATTTATGGGTTATAGGCTTTTCCCCCAAACATGATTGAACTTGGTTTTTGGAGGGGGTGTCAGCCTTGGATTTTCGGACAAACGGATCCTGACTCGACGAACCCCTTTAAGTGAGTATTAGGCTTAGATTTCTAACCTTGGTCATATCCAAGCCCTTTTAGTTGGTATTAGACTTCAAATTTATGGGTAATATCCTTTTCCCCCAAACATGATTGAACTTGGTTTTTGGAAGGGGTGTTAGCCTTGGATTTTCGGACAAATTGATCCTGACTCGACGAGCCCAATTTAAATGAGTATTATCCTTAGATTTCTAACCTTGTTCATATCCAAGAACTTTTAGTTTGTATTAGACTTCAAATTTATGGGTAATATCCTTTTCCCCCAAACATGATTGAACTTGGTTTTTGGAAGGGGTGTAAGCCTTGGATTTTCGGACAAATTGATCCTGACTCGACGAGCCCAATTTAAATGAGTATTATCCTTAGATTTCTAACCTTGTTCATATCCAAGAACTTTTAGTTTGTATTAGACTTCAAATTTATGGGTAATATCCTTTCCCCCCAAACATGATTGAACTTGGATTTTGGAGGGGGTGTTAGCCTTGGATTTTCGAACAAACTGATCCTGACTCGACGAGCCCCATTTAAATGATTATTAGCCTTAGATTTCTAAACTTGTTCATATCCAAGCCCTTTTAGCTGGTATTAGACTTCAAATTTATGGGTAATAGACATTTCCCCCAAACATGATTGAACTTGGTTTTTGGAGGGGGTGTTAGCCTTGGATTTTTGGACAAATTGATCCTGACTCGACGAGCCCCATTTAAATGATTATTAGCCTTAGATTTCTAAACTTGTTCATATCCAAGCCCTTTTAGCTGGTATTAGACTTCAAATTTATGGGTAATAGACATTTCCCCCAAACATGATTGAACTTGGGTTTTGGAGGGGGTGTTAGACTTGGATTTTCGGAGAAATGGACCCTGACTCGACGAGCCCCATTTAAGTGAGTGTTAGCCTTAGATTTCTAACCTTGGTCATATCCAAGCCCTTTTAGTTGGTATTATACTTCAAATTTATGGGTAATATCCTTTGCCCCCAAACATGATTGAACTTGGTTTTTGGAGGGTGTGTTAGCCTTGGATTTTCGGACAAACTGATCCTAACTCGACGAGCCCCATTTAAATGAGTATTAGCCTTAGATTTCTAACCTTGTTCATATCCAAGCCCTTTTAGATGGTATTAGACTTCAAATTTATGGGTAATAGACATTTCCCCCAAACATGATTGAACTTGGTTTTTGGAGGGGGTGTTAGACTTGGATTTTCGGACAAATGGACCCTGACTCGACGAGCCCCATTTAAGTGAGTGTTAGCCTTAGATTTCTAACCTTGGTCATATCCAAGACCTTTTAGATGGTATTAGACTTCAAATTTATGAGTAATATACTTTTCCCCCAAACATGATTGAACTTGGTTTTTGGAGGGGGTGTTAGCCTTGGAATTTCGGACAAATTGATCCTGACTCGACGAGCCCCATTTAAATGAGTATTAGGCTTCGATTTCTAACCTTGTTCATATCCAAGCCCTTTTAGATGGTATTAGACTACAAATTTATGGGTTATAGGCTTTTCCCCCAAACATGATTGAACTTGGTTTTTGGAGGGGGTGTCAGCCTTGGATTTTCGGACAAACGGATCCTGACTCGACGAGCCCCATTTAAGTGAGTATTAGCCTTAGATTTCTAACCTTGCTCATATCCAAGCCCTTTTAGTTGGTATTAGACTTAAAATTTATGGGTAATATCCTTTCCCCCCAAACATGATTGAACTTGGTTTTTGGAGGGGGTGTTAGCCTTGGATTTTCGGACAAACTGATCTTGACTCGACGAGCCCCATTTAAATGAGTATTAGCCTTAGATTTCTAAACTTGTTCATATCCAAGCCCTTTTAGCTGGTATTAGACTTCAAATTTATGGGTAATAGACTTTTCCCCCAAACATGATTGAACTTGGTTTTTGGAGGGGGTGTTAGCCTTGGATTTTCGGACAAATTGATCCTGACGCGACGAGCCCCATTTAAATGAGTATTAGCCTTAGATTTCTAACCTTGGTCATATCCAATCCCTTTTAGTTGGTATTAGACTTCAAATTTATGGGTAATATCCTTTGCCCCCAAACATGATTGAACTTGGTTTTTGGAGGGTGTGTTAGCCTTGGATTTTCGGACAAACTGATCCTAACTCGACGAGCCCCATTTAAATGAGTATTAGCCTTAGATTTCTAAACTTGTTCATATCCAAGCCCTTTTAGCTGGTATTAGATTTCAAATTTATGGGTAATAGACATTTCCCCCAAACATGATTGAACTTGGTTTTTGGAGGGGGTGTTAGACTTGGATTTTCGGACAAATGGACCCTGACTCGACGAGCCCCATTTAAGTGAGTGTTAGCCTTAGATTTCTAACCTTGGTCATATCCAAGCCCTTTTAGTTGGTATTAGACTTCAAATTTATGGGTAATATCCTTTGCCCCCAAACATGATTGAACTTGGTTTTTGGAGGGTGTGTTAGCCTTGGATTTTCGGACAAACTGATCCTAACTCGACGAGCCCCATTTAAATGAGTATTAGCCTTAGATTTCTAACCTTGTTCATATCCAAGCCCTTTTAGATGGTATTAGACTTCAAATTTATGGGTAATAGACATTTCCCCCAAACATGATTGAACTTGGTTTTTGGAGGGGGTGTTAGACTTGGATTTTCGGACAAATGGACCCTGAGTCGACGAGCCCCATTTAAGTGAGTGTTAGCCTTAGATTTCTAACCTTGGTCATATCCAAGACCTTTTAGATGGTATTAGACTTCAAATTTATGAGTAATATACTTTTCCCCCAAACATGATTGAACTTGGTTTTTGGAGGGGGTGTTAGCCTTGGAATTTCGGACAAATTGATCCTGACTCGACGAGCCCCATTTAAATGAGTATTAGGCTTCGATTTCTAACCTTGTTCATATCCAAGCCCTTTTAGATGGTATTAGACTACAAATTTATGGGTTATAGGCTTTTCCCCCAAACATTATTGAACTTGGTTTTTGGAGGGGGTGTCAGCCTTGGATTTTCGGACAAACGGATCCTGACTCGACGAGCCCCATTTAAGTGAGTATTAGCCTTAGATTTCTAACCTTGCTCATATCCAAGCCCTTTTAGTTGGTATTAGACTTCAAATTTATGGGTAATATCCTTTCCCCCCAAACATGATTGAACTTGGTTTTTGGAGGGGGTGTTAGCCTTGGATTTTCGGACAAACTGATCTTGACTCGACGAGCCCCATTTAAATGAGTATTAGCCTTAGATTTCTAAACTTGTTCATATCCAAGCCCTTTTAGCTGGTATTAGACTTCAAATTTATGGGTAATAGACTTTTCCCCCAAACATGATTGAACTTGGTTTTTGGAGGGGGTGTTAGCCTTGGATTTTCGGACAAATTGATCCTGACGCGACGAGCCCCATTTAAATGAGTATTAGCCTTAGATTTCTAACCTTGGTCATATCCAAGCCCTTTTAGTTGGTATTAGACTTCAAATTTATGGGTAATATCCTTTGCCCCCAAACATGATTGAACTTGGTTTTTGGAGGGTGTGTTAGCCTTGGATTTTCGGACAAACTGATCCTAACTCGACGAGCCCCATTTAAATGAGTATTAGCCTTAGATTTCTAAACTTGGTCATATCCAAGCCCTTTTAGCTGGTATTAGATTTCAAATTTATGGGTAATAGACATTTCCCCCAAACATGATTGAACTTGGTTTTTGGAGGGGGTGTTAGCCTTGGATTTTCGGACAAATTGATCCTGACTCGACGAGACCCATTTAAGTGAGTGTTAGCCTTAGATTTCTAACCTTGGTCATATCCAAGACCTTTTAGATGGTATTAGACTTCAAATTTATGAGTAATATACTTTTCCCCCAAACATGATTGAACTTGGTTTTTGGAGGGGGTGTTAGCCTTGGATTTTTCGGACAAACTGATCCTGACTCGACGAGCCCCATTTAAATGAGTATTAGCCTTAGATTTCTAAACTTGTTCATATCCAAGCCCTTTTAGCTGGTATTAGACTTCAAATTTATGGGTAATAGACTTTTCCCCCAAACATGATTGAACTTGGTTTTTGGAGGGGGTGTTAGCCTTGGATTTTCGGACAAATTGATCCTGACGCGACGAGCCCCATTTAAATGAGTATTAGCCTTAGATTTCTAACCTTGGTCATATCCAATCCCTTTTAGTTGGTATTAGACTTCAAATTTATGGGTAATATCCTTTGCCCCCAAACATGATTGAACTTGGTTTTTGGAGGGTGTGTTAGCCTTGGATTTTCGGACAAACTGATCCTAACTCGACGAGCCCCATTTAAATGAGTATTAGCCTTAGATTTCTAAACTTGTTCATATCCAAGCCCTTTTAGCTGGTATTAGATTTCAAATTTATGGGTAATAGACATTTCCCCCAAACATGATTGAACTTGGTTTTTGGAGGGGGTGTTAGACTTGGATTTTCGGACAAATGGACCCTGACTCGACGAGCCCCATTTAAGTGAGTGTTAGCCTTAGATTTATAACCTTGGTCATATCCAAGCCCTTTTAGTTGGTATTAGACTTCAAATTTATGGGTAATATCCTTTGCCCCCAAACATGATTGAACTTGGTTTTTGGAGGGTGTGTTAGCCTTGGATTTTCGGACAAACTGATCCTAACTCGACGAGCCCCATTTAAATGAGTATTAGCCTTAGATTTCTAACCTTGTTCATATCCAAGCCCTTTTAGATGGTATTAGACTTCAAATTTATGGGTAATAGACATTTCCCCCAAACATGATTGAACTTGGTTTTTGGAGGGGGTGTTAGACTTGGATTTTCGGACAAATGGACCCTGACTCGACGAGCCCCATTTAAGTGAGTGTTAGCCTTAGATTTCTAACCTTGTTCATATCCAAGACCTTTTAGATGGTATTAGACTTCAAATTTATGAGTAATATACTTTTCCCCCAAACATGATTGAACTTGGTTTTTGGAGGGGGTGTTAGCCTTGGAATTTCGGACAAATTGATCCTGACTCGACGAGCCCCATTTAAATGAGTATTAGGCTTCGATTTCTAACCTTGTTCATATCCAAGCCCTTTTAGATGGTATTAGACTACAAATTTATGGGTTATAGGCTTTTCCCCCAAACATGATTGAACTTGGTTTTTGGAGGGGGTGTCAGCCTTGGATTTTCGGACAAACGGATCCTGACTCGACGAGCCCCATTTAAGTGAGTATTAGCCTTAGATTTCTAACCTTGCTCATATCCAAGCCCTTTTAGTTGGTATTAGACTTCAAATTTATGGGTAATATCCTTTCCCCCCAAACATGATTGAACTTGGTTTTTGGAGGGGGTGTTAGCCTTGGATTTTCGGACAAACTGATCTTGACTCGACGAGCCCCATTTAAATGAGTATTAGCCTTAGATTTCTAAACTTGTTCATATCCAAGCCCTTTTAGCTGGTATTAGACTTCAAATTTATGGGTAATAGACTTTTCCCCCAAACATGATTGAACTTGGTTTTTGGAGGGGGTGTTAGCCTTGGATTTTCGGACAAATTGATCCTGACGCGACGAGCCCCATTTAAATGAGTATTAGCCTTAGATTTCTAACCTTGGTCATATCCAAGCCCTTTTAGTTGGTATTAGACTTCAAATTTATGGGTAATATCCTTTGCCCCCAAACATGATTGAACTTGGTTTTTGGAGGGTGTGTTAGCCTTGGATTTTCGGACAAACTGATCCTAACTCGACGAGCCCCATTTAAATGAGTATTAGCCTTAGATTTCTAAACTTGGTCATATCCAAGCCCTTTTAGCTGGTATTAGATTTCAAATTTATGGGTAATAGACATTTCCCCCAAACATGATTGAACTTGGTTTTTGGAGGGGGTGTTAGCCTTGGATTTTCGGACAAATTGATCCTGACTCGACGAGACCCATTTAAGTGAGTGTTAGCCTTAGATTTCTAACCTTGGTCATATCCAAGACCTTTTAGATGGTATTAGACTTCAAATTTATGAGTAATATACTTTTCCCCCAAACATGATTGAACTTGGTTTTTGGAGGGGGTGTTAGCCTTGGATTTTTCGGACAAACTGATCCTGACTCGACGAGCCCCATTTAAATGAGTATTAGCCTTAGATTTCTAAACTTGTTCATATCCAAGCCCTTTTAGCTGGTATTAGACTTCAAATTTATGGGTAATAGACTTTTCCCCCAAACATGATTGAACTTGGTTTTTGGAGGGGGTGTTAGCCTTGGATTTTCGGACAAATTGATCCTAACGCGACGAGCCCCATTTAAATGAGTATTAGCCTTAGATTTCTAACCTTGGTCATATCCAATCCCTTTTAGTTGGTATTAGACTTCAAATTTATGGGTAATATCCTTTGCCCCCAAACATGATTGAACTTGGTTTTTGGAGGGTGTGTTAGCCTTGGATTTTCGGACAAACTGATCCTAACTCGACGAGCCCCATTTAAATGAGTATTAGCCTTAGATTTCTAAACTTGTTCATATCCAAGCCCTTTTAGCTGGTATTAGATTTCAAATTTATGGGTAATAGACATTTCCCCCAAACATTATTGAACTTGGTTTTTGGAGGGGGTGTTAGACTTGGATTTTCGGACAAATGGACCCTGACTCGACGAGCCCCATTTAAGTGAGTGTTAGCCTTAGATTTATAACCTTGGTCATATCCAAGCCCTTTTAGTTGGTATTAGACTTCAAATTTATGGGTAATATCCTTTGCCCCCAAACATGATTGAACTTGGTTTTTGGAGGGTGTGTTAGCCTTGGATTTTCGGACAAACTGATCCTAACTCGACGAGCCCCATTTAAATGAGTATTAGCCTTAGATTTCTAAACTTGGTCATATCCAAGCCCTTTTAGCTGGTATTAGATTTCAAATTTATGGGTAATAGACATTTCCCCCAAACATGATTGAACTTGGTTTTTGGAGGGGGTGTTAGCCTTGGATTTTCGGACAAATTGATCCTGACTCGACGAGACCCATTTAAGTGAGTGTTAGCCTTAGATTTCTAACCTTGGTCATATCCAAGACCTTTTAGATGGTATTAGACTTCAAATTTATGAGTAATATACTTTTCCCCCAAACATGATTGAACTTGGTTTTTGGAGGGGGTGTTAGCCTTGGAATTTTCGGACAAACTGATCCTGACTCGACGAGCCCCATTTAAATGAGTATTAGCCTTAGATTTCTAAACTTGTTCATATCCAAGCCCTTTTAGCTGGTATTAGACTTCAAATTTATGGGTAATAGACTTTTCCCCCAAACATGATTGAACTTGGTTTTTGGAGGGGGTGTTAGCCTTGGATTTTCGGACAAATTGATCCTAACGCGACGAGCCCCATTTAAATGAGTATTAGCCTTAGATTTCTAACCTTGGTCATATCCAATCCCTTTTAGTTGGTATTAGACTTCAAATTTATGGGTAATATCCTTTGCCCCCAAACATGATTGAACTTGGTTTTTGGAGGGTGTGTTAGCCTTGGATTTTCGGACAAACTGATCCTAACTCGACGAGCCCCATTTAAATGAGTATTAGCCTTAGATTTCTAAACTTGTTCATATCCAAGCCCTTTTAGCTGGTATTAGATTTCAAATTTATGGGTAATAGACATTTCCCCCAAACATGATTGAACTTGGTTTTTGGAGGGGGTGTTAGACTTGGATTTTCGGACAAATGGACCCTGACTCGACGAGCCCCATTTAAGTGAGTGTTAGCCTTAGATTTATAACCTTGGTCATATCCAAGCCCTTTTAGTTGGTATTAGACTTCAAATTTATGGGTAATATCCTTTGCCCCCAAACATGATTGAACTTGGTTTTTGGAGGGTGTGTTAGCCTTGGATTTTCGGACAAACTGATCCTAACTCGACGAGCCCCATTTAAATGAGTATTAGCCTTAGATTTCTAACCTTGTTCATATCCAAGCCCTTTTAGATGGTATTAGACTTCAAATTTATGGGTAATAGACATTTCCCCCAAACATGATTGAACTTGGTTTTTGGAGGGGGTGTTAGACTTGGATTTTCGGACAAATGGACCCTGACTCGACGAGCCCCATTTAAGTGAGTGTTAGCCTTAGATTTCTAACCTTGTTCATATCCAAGACCTTTTAGATGGTATTAGACTTCAAATTTATGAGTAATATACTTTTCCCCCAAACATGATTGAACTTGGTTTTTGGAGGGGGTGTTAGCCTTGGAATTTCGGACAAATTGATCCTGACTCGACGAGCCCCATTTAAATGAGTATTAGGCTTCGATTTCTAACCTTGTTCATATCCAAGCCCTTTTAGATGGTATTAGACTACAAATTTATGGGTTATAGGCTTTTCCCCCAAACATGATTGAACTTGGTTTTTGGAGGGGGTGTCAGCCTTGGATTTTCGGACAAACGGATCCTGACTCGACGAGCCCCATTTAAGTGAGTATTAGCCTTAGATTTCTAACCTTGCTCATATCCAAGCCCTTTTAGTTGGTATTAGACTTCAAATTTATGGGTAATATCCTTTCCCCCCAAACATGATTGAACTTGGTTTTTGGAGGGGGTGTTAGCCTTGGATTTTCGGACAAACTGATCTTGACTCGACGAGCCCCATTTAAATGAGTATTAGCCTTAGATTTCTAAACTTGTTCATATCCAAGCCCTTTTAGCTGGTATTAGACTTCAAATTTATGGGTAATAGACTTTTCCCCCAAACATGATTGAACTTGGTTTTTGGAGGGGGTGTTAGCCTTGGATTTTCGGACAAATTGATCCTGACGCGACGAGCCCCATTTAAATGAGTATTAGCCTTAGATTTCTAACCTTGCTCATATCCAAGCCCTTTTAGTTGGTATTAGACTTCAAATTTATGGGTAATATCCTTTCCCCCCAAACATGATTGAACTTGGTTTTTGGAGGGGGTGTTAGCCTTGGATTTTCGGACAAACTGATCTTGACTCGACGAGCCCCATTTAAATGAGTATTAGCCTTAGATTTCTAAACTTGTTCATATCCAAGCCCTTTTAGCTGGTATTAGACTTCAAATTTATGGGTAATAGACTTTTCCCCCAAACATGATTGAACTTGGTTTTTGGAGGGGGTGTTAGCCTTGGATTTTCGGACAAATTGATCCTGACGCGACGAGCCCCATTTAAATGAGTATTAGACTTAGATTTCTAACCTTGGTCATATCCAAGCCCTTTTAGTTGGTATTAGACTTCAAATTTATGGGTAATATCCTTTGCCCCCAAACATGATTGAACTTGGTTTTTGGAGGGTGTGTTAGCCTTGGATTTTCGGACAAACTGATCCTAACTCGACGAGCCCCATTTAAATGAATATTAGCCTTAGATTTCTAAACTTGTTCATATCCAAGCCCTTTTAGCTGGTATTAGATTTCAAATTTATGGGTAATAGACATTTCCCCCAAACATGATTGAACTTGGTTTTTGGAGGGGGTGTTAGCCTTGGATTTTCGGACAAATTGATCCTGACTCGACGAGCCCCATTTAAATCAGTATTAGGCTTAGATTTCTAACCTTGTTCATATCCAAGCCCTTTTAGATGGTATTAGACTACAAATTTATGGGTTATAGACATTTCCCCCAAACATGATTGAACTTGGTTTTTGGAGGGGGTGTTAGCCTTGGATTTTCGGACAAATTGATCCTGACGCGACGAGCCCCATTTAAATGAGTATTAGCCTTAGATTTCTAACCTTGGTCATATCCAAGCCCTTTTAGTTGGTATTAGACTTCAAATTTATGGGTAATATCCTTTGCCCCCAAACATGATTGAACTTGGTTTTTGGAGGGTGTGTTAGCCTTGGATTTTCGGACAAACTGATCCTAACTCGACGAGCCCCATTTAAATGAGTATTAGCCTTAGATTTCTAAACTTGTTCATATCCAAGCCCTTTTAGCTGGTATTAGATTTCAAATTTATGGGTAATAGACATTTCCCCCAAACATGATTGAACTTGGTTTTTGGAGGGGGTGTTAGCCTTGGATTTTCGAACAAATTGATCCTGACTCGACGAGCCCCATTTAAATCAGTATTAGCCTTAGATTTCTAACCTTGTTCATATCCAAGCCCTTTTAGATGGTATTAGACTACAAATTTATGGGTTATAGACATTTCCCCCAAACATGATTGAACTTGGTTTTTGGAGGGGGTGTTAGCCTTGGATTTTCGGACAAATTGATCCTGACTCGACGAGCCCCATTTGATTGAGTATTAGCCTTAGATTTCAAACCTTGTTCATATCCAAGCCCTTTTAGCTGGTATTAGATTTCAAATTTATGGGTAATAGACATTTCCCCCAAACATGATTGAACTTGGTTTTTGGAGGGGGTGTTAGCCTTGGATTTTCGGACAAATTGATCCTGACTCGACGAGACCCATTGAAGTGAGTCTTAGCCTTAGATTTCTAACCTTTCTCATATCCAAGCCCTTTTAGTTGGTATTAGACTTCAAATTTATGGGTAATATCCTTTCCCCCCAAACATGATTGAACTTGGTTTTTGGAGGGGGTGTTAGCCTTGGATTTTCGGACAAACTGATCTTGACTCGACGAGCCCCATTTAAATGAGTATTAGCCTTAGATTTCTAAACTTATTCATATCCAAGCCCTTTTAGCTGGTATTAGACTTCAAATTTATGGGTAATAGACTTTTCCCCCAAACATGATTGAACTTGGTTTTTGGAGGGGGTGTTAGCCTTGGATTTTCGGACAAATTGATCCTGACGCGACGAGCCCCATTTAAATGAGTATTAGCCTTAGATTTCTAACCTTGGTCATATCCAAGCCCTTTTAGTTGGTATTAGACTTCAAATTTATGGGTAATATCCTTTGCCCCCAAACATGATTGAACTTGGTTTTTGGAGGGTGTGTTAGCCTTGGATTTTCGGACAAACTTATCCTAACTCGACGAGCCCCATTTAAATGAGTATTAGCCTTAGATTTCTAAACTTGTTCATATCCAAGCCCTTTTAGCTGGTATTAGATTTCAAATTTATGGGTAATAGACATTTCCCCCAAACATGATTGAACTTGGTTTTTGGAGGGGGTGTTAGCCTTGGATTTTCGGACAAATTGATCCTGACTCGACGAGCCCCATTTAAATCAGTATTAGGCTTAGATTTCTAACCTTGTTCATATCCAAGCCCTTTTAGATGGTATTAGACTACAAATTTATGGGTTATAGACATTTCCCCCAAACATGATTGAACTTGGTTTTTGGAGGGGGTGTTAGCCTTGGATTTTCGGACAAATTGATCCTGACGCGACGAGCCCCATTTAAATGAGTATTAGCCTTAGATTTCTAACCTTGGTCATATCCAAGCCCTTTTAGTTGGTATTAGACTTCAAATTTATGGGTAATATCCTTTGCCCCCAAACATGATTGAACTTGGTTTTTGGAGGGTGTGTTAGGCTTGGATTTTCGGACAAATTGATCCTGACTCGACGAGCCCCATTTAAATGAGTATTAGCCTTAGATTTCTAACCTTGTTCATATCCAATACCTTTTAGTTTGTATTAGACTTCAAATTTATGGGTAATATCCTTTCCTCCCAACATGATTGAACTTGGTTTTTGGAGGGGGTGTTAGCCTTGGATTTTCGGACAAATTGATCCTGACTCGACGAGCCCCATTTAAATGATTATTAGCCTTAGATTTCTAACCTTGTTCATATCCAAGCCCTTTTAGATGGTATTAGACTACAAATTTATGGGTTATAGGCTTTTCCCCCAAACATGATTGAACTTGGTTTTTGGAGGGGGTGTTAGCCTTGGATTTTCGGACAAATTGATCCTGACCCGACGAACCCCATTTAAATGAGTATTAGGCTTAGATTTCTAACCTTGTTCATATCCAAGCCCTTTTAGATGGTATTAGACTACAAATTTATGGGTTATAGGCTTTTCCCCCAAACATGATTGAACTTGGTTTTTGGAGGGGCTGTCAGCCTTGGATTTTCGGACAAACGGATCCTGACTCGACGAGCCCCATTTAAGTGAGTATTAGCCTTAGATTTCTAACCTTGCTCATATCCAAGCCCTTTTAGTTGGTATTAGACTTCAAATTTATGGGTAATATCCTTTCCCCCCAAACATGATTGAACTTGGTTTTTGGAGGGGGTGTTAGCCTTGGATTTTTTGACAAACTGATCCTGACTCGACGAGCCCCATTTAAATGAGTATTAGCCTTATATTTCTAAACTTGTTCATATCCAAGCCCTTTTAGCTGGTATTAGACTTCAAATTTATGGGTAATAGACATTTCCCCCAAACATGATTGAACTTGGTTTTTGGAGGGCGTGTTAGCCTTAGATTTTTGGACAAATTGATCCTGACTCGTAGAGCCCCATTTAAATGAGTATTAGCCTTAGATTTCTATCCTTGTTCATATCCAAGCCCTTTTAGTTGGTATTAGACTTCAAATTTATGGGTTATAGGCTTTTCCCCCAAACATGATTGAACTTGGTTTATGGAGGGGGTGTTAGCCTTGGATTTTCGGGCAAATTGATCCTGACTCGACGAGCCCCATTTAAATGAGTATTAGCCTTAGATTTCTAACCTTGTTGATATCCAAGACCTTTTAGTTTGTTTTAGACTTCAAATTTATGGGTAATATCCTTTCCCCCCAAACATGATTGAACTTGGTTTTTGGAGGGTGTGTTAGCCTTGGATTTTCAGACAAACTGATCCTGACTAGACGAGCCCCATTTAAATGAGTATTAGCCTTAGATTTCTAAACTTGTTCATATCCAAGCCCTTTTAGCTGGTACTAGATTTCAAATTTATGGGTAATAGACATTTCCCCCAAACATGATTAAACTTGGTGTTTGGAGGGGGTGTTAGCCTTAGATTTTTGGACAAATTGATCCTGACTCGACGAGCCCCATTTAAATGATTATTAGCCTTAGATTTCTATCCTTGTTCATATCCAAGCCCTTTTAGCTGGTATTAGACTTCAAATTTATGGGTAATAGACATTTCCCCTAAACATGATTGAACTTGGTTTTTGGAGGGGGTGTTAGCCTTAGATTTTTGGAGAAATTGATCCTGACTCGACGAGCCCCATTTAAATGAGTATTAGCCTTAGATTTCTAACCTTGGTCATATCCAAGCCCTTTTAGTTGGTATTAGACTTCAAATTTATGGGTAATATCCTTTGCCCCCAAACATGATTGAACTTGGTTTTTGGAGGGTGTGTTAGCCTTGGATTTTCGGACAAACTGATCCTAACTCGACGAGCCCCATTTAAATGAGTATTAGCCTTAGATTTCTAACCTTGTTCATATCCAAGCCCTTTTAGCTGGGACTAGATTTCAAATTTATGGGTAATAGACATTTCCCCCAAACATGATTGAACTTGGTTTTTGGAGGGGATGTTAGCCTTGGATTTTCAGACAAATTGATCCTGACTAGACGAGCCCCATTTAAATGAGTATTAGCCTTAGATTTCTATCCTTGTTCATATCCAAGCCCTTTTAGCTGGTATTAGACTTCAAATTTATGGGTAATAGACATTTCCCCTAAACATGATTGAACTTGGTTTTTGGAGGGGGTGTTAGCCTTAGATTTTTGGACAAATTGTTCGTGACTCGACGAGCCCCATTTAAATGAGTATTAGCCTTAGATTTCTATCCTTGGTCATATCCAAGCCCTTTTAGTTGGTATTAGACTTCAAATTTATGGGTAATATCCTTTGCCCCCAAACATGATTGAACTTGGTTTTTGGAGGGTGTGTTAGCCTTGGATTTTCGGACAAACTGATCCTAACTCGACGAGCCCCATTTAAATGAGTATTAGCCTTAGATTTCTAACCTTGTTCATATCCAAGCCCTTTTAGCTGGTACTAGATTTCAAATTTATGGGTAATAGACATTTCCCCCAAACATGATTGAACTTGGTTTTTGGAGGGGGTGTTAGCGTTGGATTTTCAGACAAATTGATCCTGACTAGACGAGCCCCATTTAAATGAGTATTAGCCTTAGATTTGTAACCTTGTTCATATCCAAGACCTTTTAGTTTGTACTAGACTTCAAATTTATGAGTAATATCCTTTCCCCCCAAACATGATTGAACTTGGTTTTTGGAGGGGGTGTTAGCCTTGGATTTCCGGACAAATTGATCCTGACTCGACGAGCCCCATTTAAATGAGTATTATCGTTAGATTTCTAACCTTGTTCATATCCAAGGCCTTTTAGTTGGTATTAGACTTCAAATTTATGGGTAATAGACTTTTCCCCCAAACATGATTGAACTTGGTTTTTGGAGGGGGTGTTAGCCTTGGATTTTCGGACAAATTGATCCTGACTCGACGAGCCCCATTTAAATGAGTATTATCCTTAGATTTCTAACCTTGTTCATATCCAAGGCCTTTTAGTTGGTATTAGACTTCAAATTTATGGGTAATAGACTTTTCCCCCAAACATGATTGAACTTGGTTTATGGAGGGGGTGTTAGCCTTGGATTTTCGGACAAATTGATCCTGACACGACGAGCCCCATTTAAATGAGTATTAGCCTTATATTTCTAACCTTGTTCATATCCAAGCCCTTTTAGCTGGGACTAGATTTCAAATTTATGGGTAATAGACATTTCCCCCAAACATGATTGAACTTGGTTTTTGGAGGGGATGTTAGCCTTGGATTTTCAGACAAATTGATCCTGACTAGACGAGCCCCATTTAAATGAGTATTAGCCTTAGATTTCTATCCTTGTTCATATCCAAGCCCTTTTAGCTGGTATTAGACTTCAAATTTATGGGTAATAGACATTTCCCCTAAACATGATTGAACTTGGTTTTTGGAGGGGGTGTTAGCCTTAGATTTTTGGACAAATTGTTCGTGACTCGACGAGCCCCATTTAAATGAGTATTAGCCTTAGATTTCTATCCTTGGTCATATCCAAGCCCTTTTAGTTGGTATTAGACTTCAAATTTATGGGTAATATCCTTTGCCCCCAAACATGATTGAACTTGGTTTTTGGAGGGTGTGTTAGCCTTGGATTTTCGGACAAACTGATCCTAACTCGACGAGCCCCATTTAAATGAGTATTAGCCTTAGATTTCTAACCTTGTTCATATCCAAGCCCTTTTAGCTGGTACTAGATTTCAAATTTATGGGTAATAGACATTTCCCCCAAACATGATTGAACTTGGTTTTTGGAGGGGGTGTTAGCGTTGGATTTTCAGACAAATTGATCCTGACTAGACGAGCCCCATTTAAATGAGTATTAGCCTTAGATTTGTAACCTTGTTCATATCCAAGACCTTTTAGTTTGTACTAGACTTCAAATTTATGAGTAATATCCTCTCCCCCCAAACATGATTGAACTTGGTTTTTGGAGGGGGTGTTAGCCTTGGATTTTCGGACAAATTGATCCTGACTCGACGAGCCCCATTTAAATGAGTATTATCGTTAGATTTCTAACCTTGTTCATATCCAAGGCCTTTTAGTTGGTATTAGACTTCAAATTTATGGGTAATAGACTTTTCCCCCAAACATGATTGAACTTGGTTTTTGGAGGGGGTGTTAGCCTTGGATTTTCGGAGAAATTGATCCTGACTCGACGAGCCCCATTTAAATGAGTATTATCCTTAGATTTCTATCCTTGTTCATATCCAAGGCCTTTTAGCTGGTATTAGACTTCAAATTTATGGGTAATAGACATTTCCCCCAAACATGATTGAACTTGGTTTATGGAGGGGGTGTTAGCCTTGGATTTTCGGACAAATTGATCCTGACACGACGAGCCCCATTTAAATGAGTATTAGCCTTAGATTTCTAACCTTGTTCATATCCAAGACCTTTTAGTTTGTTTTAGACTTCAAATTTATGGGTAATATCCTTTCCCCCCAAACATGATTGAACTTGGTTTTTGGAGGGGGTGTTAGCCTTGGATTTTCGGACAAATTGATCCTGACTCGACGAGCCCCATTTAAATGAGTATTATCGTTAGATTTCTAACCTTGTTCATATCCAAGGCCTTTTAGTTGGTATTAGACTTCAAATTTATGGGTAATAGACTTTTCCCCCAAACATGATTGAACTTGGTTTTTGGAGGGGGTGTTAGCCTTGGATTTTCGGACAAATTGATCCTGACTCGACGAGCCCCATTTAAATGAGTATTATCCTTAGATTTCTAACCTTGTTCATATCCAAGGCCTTTTAGTTGGTATTAGACTTCAAATTTATGGGTAATAGACTTTTCCCCCAAACATGATTGAACTTGGTTTATGGAGGGGGTGTTAGCCTTGGATTTTCGGACAAATTGATCCTGACACGACGAGCCCCATTTAAATGAGTATTAGCCTTAGATTTCTAACCTTGTTCATATCCAAGACCTTTTAGTTTGTTTTAGACTTCAAATTTATGGGTAATATCCTTTCCCCCCAAACATGATTGAACTTGGTTTTTGGAGGGGGTGTTAGCCTTGGATTTTCGGACAAATTGATCCTGACTCGACGAGCCCCATTTAAATGAGTATTAGTCTTAGATTTCTAACCTTGGTCATATCCAAGCCCTTTTAGTTGGTATTAGACTTCAAATTTATGGGTAATAGACATTTCCCCCAAACATGATTAAACTTGGTGTTTGGAGGGGGTGTTAGCCTTAGATTTTTGGACAAATTGATCCTGACTCGACGAGCCCCATTTAAATGATTATTAGCCTTAGATTTCTAAACTTGTTCATATCCAAGCCCTTTTAGCTGGTATTAGACTTCAAATTTATGGGTAATAGACATTTCCCCTAAACGTGATTGAACTTGGGTTTTGGAGGGGGTGTTAGCCTTAGATTTTTGGACAAATTGATCCTGACTCGACGAGCCCCATTTAAATGAGTATTAGCCTTAGATTTCTATCCTTGTTCATATCCAAGCCCTTTTAGCTGGTATTAGACTTCAAATTTATGGGTAATAGACATTTCCCCCAAACATGATTGAACTTGGTTTTTGGAGGGGGTGTTAGCCTTGGATTTTCAGACAAATTGATCCTGACTAGACGAGCCCCATTTAAATGAGTATTAGCCTTAGATTTCTATCCTTGTTCATATCCAAGCCCTTTTAGCTGGTATTAGACTTCAAATTTATGGGTAATAGACATTTCCCCTAAACATGATTGAACTTGGTTTTTGGAGGGGGTGTTAGCCTTAGATTTTTGGAGAAATTGATCCTGACTCGACGAGCCCCATTTAAATGAGTATTAGCCTTAGATTTCTATCCTTGTTCATATCCAAGCCCTTTTAGCTGGTATTAGACTTCAAATTTATGGGTAATAGACATTTCCCCCAAACATGATTGAACTTGGTTTTTGGAGGGGGTGTTAGCCTTGGATTTTCAGACAAATTGATCCTGACTCGACGAGCCCCATTTAAATGAGTATTAGCCTTAGATTTCTAACCTTGTTCATATCCAAGACCTTTTAGTTTGTACTAGACTTCAAATTTATGAGTAATATCCTTTCCCCCCAAACATGATTGAACTTGGTTTTTGGAGGGGGTGTTAGCCTTGGATTTTCGGACAAATTGATCCTGACTCGACGAGCCCCATTTAAATGAGTATTATCGTTAGATTTCTAACCTTGTTCATGTCCAAGGCCTTTTAGTTGGTATTAGACTTCAAATTTATGGGTAATAGACTTTTCCCCCAAACATGATTGAACTTGGTTTTTGGAGGGGGTGTTAGCCTTGGATTTTCGGACAAATTGATCCTGACTCGATGAGCCCAATTTAAATGAGTATTATCCTAAGATTTCTAACCTTGTTCATATCCAAGGCCTTTTAGTTGGTATTAGACTTCAAATTTATGGGTAATAGACTTTTCCCCCAAACATGATTGAACTTGGTTTATGGAGGGGGTGTTAGCCTTGGATTTTCGGACAAATTGATCCTGACACGACGAGCCCCATTTAAATTAGTATTAGCCTTAGATTTCTAACCTTGTTCATATCCAAGACCTTTTAGTTTGTTTTAGACTTCAAATTTATGGGTAATATCCTTTCCCGCCAAACATGATTGAACTTGGTTTTTGGAGGGGGTGTTAGCCTTGGATTTTCGGACAAATTGATCCTGACTCGACGAGCCCCATTTAAATGAGTATTAGTCTTAGATTTCTAACCTTGGTCATATCCAAGCCCTTTTAGTTGGTATTAGACTTCAAATTTATGGGTAATAGACATTTCCCCCAAACATGATTAAACTTGGTGTTTGGAGGGGGTGTTAGCCTTAGATTTTTGGACAAATTGATCCTGACTCGACGAGCCCCATTTAAATGATTATTAGCCTTAGATTTCTAAACTTGTTCATATCCAAGCCCTTTTAGCTGGTATTAGACTTCAAATTTATGGGTAATAGACATTTCCCCTAAACGTGATTGAACTTGGGTTTTGGAGGGGGTGTTAGCCTTAGATTTTTGGACAAATTGATCCTGACTCGACGAGCCCCATTTAAATGAGTATTAGCCTTAGATTTCTATCCTTGTTCATATCCAAGCCCTTTTAGCTGGTATTAGACTTCAAATTTATGGGTAATAGACATTTCCCCCAAACATGATTGAACTTGGTTTTTGGAGGGGGTGTTAGCCTTGGATTTTCAGACAAATTGATCCTGACTAGACGAGCCCCATTTAAATGAGTATTAGCCTTAGATTTCTATCCTTGTTCATATCCAAGCCCTTTTAGCTGGTATTAGACTTCAAATTTATGGGTAATAGACATTTCCCCTAAACATGATTGAACTTGGTTTTTGGAGGGGGTGTTTGCCTTAGATTTTTGGAGAAATTGATCCTGACTCGACGAGCCCCATTTAAATGAGTATTAGCCTTAGATTTCTATCCTTGTTCATATCCAAGCCCTTTTAGCTGGTATTAGACTTCAAATTTATGGGTAATAGACATTTCCCCCAAACATGATTGAACTTGGTTTTTGGAGGGGGTGTTAGCCTTGGATTTTCAGACAAATTGATCCTGACTCGACGAGCCCCATTTAAATGAGTATTAGCCTTAGATTTCTAACCTTGTTCATATCCAAGACCTTTTAGTTTGTACTAGACTTCAAATTTATGAGTAATATCCTTTCCCCCCAAACATGATTGAACTTGGTTTTTGGAGGGGGTGTTAGCCTTGGATTTTCAGACAAATTGATCCTGACTCGACGAGCCCCATTTAAATGAGTATTAGCCTTAGATTTCTAACCTTGTTCATATCCAAGACCTTTTAGTTTGTTTTAGACTTCAAATTTATGGGTAATATCCTTTCCCCCCAAACATGATTGAACTTGGTTTTTGGAGGGGGTGTTAGCCTTGGATTTTCGGACAAATTGATCCTGACTAGACGAGCCCCATTTAAATGAGTATTAGCCTTAGATTTCTAACCTTGGTCATATCCAAGCCCTTTTAGTTGGTATTAGACTTCAAATTTATGGGTAATATCCTTTGCCCCCAAACATGATTGAACTTGGTTTTTGGAGGGTGTGTTAGCCTTGGATTTTCGGACAAACTGATCCTAACTCGACGAGCCCCATTTAAATGAGTATTAGCCTTAGATTTCTAACCTTGTCCATATCCAAGCCCTTTTAGCTGGTACTAGATTTCAAATTTATGGGTAATAGACATTTCCCCCAAACATGATTAAACTTGGTTTTTGGAGGGGGTGTTAGCCTTGGATTTTCGGACAAATTGATCCTGACTAGACGAGCCCCATTTAAATGAGTATTAGCCTTAGATTTCTAACCTTGGTCATATCCAAGCCCTTTTAGTTGGTATTAGACTTCAAATTTATGGGTAATATCCTTTGCCCCCAAACATGATTGAACTTGGTTTTTGGAGGGTGTGTTAGCCTTGGATTTTCGGACAAACTGATCCTAACTCGACGAGCCCCATTTAAATGAGTATTAGCCTTAGATTTCTAACCTTGTCCATATCCAAGCCCTTTTAGCTGGTACTAGATTTCAAATTTATGGGTAATAGACATTTCCCCCAAACATCATTAAACTTGGTTTTTGGAGGGGGTGTTAGCCTTAGATTTTTGGACAAATTGATCCTGACTCGACGAGCCCCATTTAAATGATTATTAGCCTTAGATTTCTAAACTTGTTCATATCCAAGCCCTTTTAGCTGGTATTAGACTTCAAATTTATGGGTAATAGACATTTCCCCTAAACATGATTGAACTTGGTTTTTGGAGGGGGTGTTAGCCTTAGATTTTTGGACAAATTGATCCTGACTCGACGAGCCCCATTTAAATGAGTATTAGCCTTAGATTTCTATCCTTGTTCATATCCAAGCCCTTTTAGCTGGTATTAGACTTCAAATTTATGGGTAATAGACATTTCCCCCAAACATGATTGAACTCGGTTTTTGGAGGAGGTGTTAGCCTTAGATTTTTGGACAAATTGATCCTGACTCGACGAGCCCCATTTAAATGAGTATTAGCCTTAGATTTCTATCCTTGTTCATATCCAAGCCCTTTTAGCTGGTATTAGACTTCAAATTTATGGGTAATAGACATTTCCCCCAAACATGATTGAACTTGGTTTTTGGAGGGGGTGTTAGCCTTGGATTTTCAGACAAATTGATCCTGACTCGACGAGCCCCATTTAAATGAGTATTAGCCTTAGATTTCTAACCTTGTTCATATCCAAGACCTTTTAGTTTGTTTTAGACTTCAAATTTATGGGTAATATCCTTTCCCCCCAAACATGATTGAATTTGGTTTTTGGAGGGGGTGTTAGCCTTGGATTTTCGGACAAATTGATCCTGACTCGACGAGCCCCATTTAAATGATTATTAGCCTTAGATTTCTAAACTTGTTCATATCCAAGCCCTTTTAGCTGGTATTAGACTTCAAATTTATGGGTAATAGACATTTCCCGCAAACATGATTAAACTTGGTGTTTGGAGGGGGTGTTAGCCTTAGATTTTTGGACAAATTGATCCTGACTCGACGAGCCCCATTTAAATGATTATTAGCCTTAGATTTCTAAACTTGTTCATATCCAAGCCCTTTTAGCTGGTATTAGACTTCAAATTTATGGGTAATAGACATTTCCCCTAAACATGATTGAACTTGGTTTTTGGAGGGGGTGTTAGCCTTAGATTTTTGGACAAATTGATCCTGACTCGACGAGCCCCATTTAAATGAGTATTAGCCTTAGATTTCTATCCTTGTTCATATCCAAGCCCTTTTAGCTGGTATTAGACTTCAAATTTATGGGTAATAGACATTTCCCCCAAACATGATTGAACTTGGTTTTTGGAGGGGGTGTTAGCCTTGGATTTTCAGACAAATTGATCCTGACTAGACGAGCCCCATTTAAATGAGTATTAGCCTTAGATTTCTATCCTTGTTCATATCCAAGCCCTTTTAGCTGGTATTAGACTTCAAATTTATGGGTAATAGACATTTCCCCTAAACATGATTGAACTTGGTTTTTGGAGGGGGTGTTAGCCTTAGATTTTTGGAGAAATTGATCCTGACTCGACGAGCCCCATTTAAATGAGTATTAGCCTTAGATTTCTATCCTTGTTCATATCCAAGCCCTTTTAGCTGGTATTAGACTTCAAATTTATGGGTAATAGACATTTCCCCCAAACATGATTGAACTTGGTTTTTGGAGGGGGTGTTAGCCTTGGATTTTCAGACAAATTGATCCTGACTCGACGAGCCCCATTTAAATGAGTATTAGCCTTAGATTTCTAACCTTGTTCATATCCAAGACCTTTTAGTTTGTTTTAGACTTCAAATTTATGGGTAATATCCTTTCCCCCCAAACATGATTGAATTTGGTTTTTGGAGGGGGTGTTAGCCTTGGATTTTCGGACAAATTGATCCTGACTCGACGAGCCCCATTTAAATGATTATTAGCCTTAGATTTCTAAACTTGTTCATATCCAAGCCCTTTTAGCTGGTATTAGACTTCAAATTTATGGGTAATAGACATTTCCCGCAAACATGATTAAACTTGGTGTTTGGAGGGGGTGTTAGCCTTAGATTTTTGGACAAATTGATCCTGACTCGACGAGCCCCATTTAAATGATTATTAGCCTTAGATTTCTAAACTTGTTCATATCCAAGCCCTTTTAGCTGGTATTAGACTTCAAATTTATGGGTAATAGACATTTCCCCTAAACATGATTGAACTTGGTTTTTGGAGGGGGTGTTAGCCTTAGATTTTTGGACAAATTGATCCTGACTCGACGAGCCCCATTTAAATGAGTATTAGCCTTAGATTTCTATCCTTGTTCATATCCAAGCCCTTTTAGCTGGTATTAGACTTCAAATTTATGGGTAATAGACATTTCCCCCAAACATGATTGAACTTGGTTTTTGGAGGGGGTGTTAGCCTTGGATTTTCAGACAAATTGATCCTGACTAGACGAGCCCCATTTAAATGAGTATTAGCCTTAGATTTCTATCCTTGTTCATATCCAAGCCCTTTTAGCTGGTATTAGACTTCAAATTTATGGGTAATAGACATTTCCCCTAAACATGATTGAACTTGGTTTTTGGAGGGGGTGTTAGCCTTAGATTTTTGGAGAAATTGATCCTGACTCGACGAGCCCCATTTAAATGAGTATTAGCCTTAGATTTCTATCCTTGTTCATATCCAAGCCCTTTTAGCTGGTATTAGACTTCAAATTTATGGGTAATAGACATTTCCCCCAAACATGATTGAACTTGGTTTTTGGAGGGGGTGTTAGCCTTGGATTTTCAGACAAATTGATCCTGACTCGACGAGCCCCATTTAAATGAGTATTAGCCTTAGATTTCTAACCTTGTTCATATCCAAGACCTTTTAGTTTGTTTTAGACTTCAAATTTATGGGTAATATCCTTTCCCCCCAAACATGATTGAACTTGGTTTTTGGAGGGGGTGTTAGCCTTGGATTTTCGGACAAATTGATCCTGACTCGACGAGCCCCATTTAAATGAGTATTAGTCTTAGATTTCTAACCTTGGTCATATCCAAGCCCTTTTAGTTGGTATTAGACTTCAAATTTATGGGTAATAGACATTTCCCCCAAACATGATTAAACTTGGTGTTTGGAGGGGGTGTTAGCCTTAGATTTTTGGACAAATTGATCCTGACTCGACGAGCCCCATTTAAATGATTATTAGCCTTAGATTTCTAAACTTGTTCATATCCAAGCCCTTTTAGCTGGTATTAGACTTCAAATTTATGGGTAATAGACATTTCCCCTAAACATGATTGAACTTGGTTGTTGGAGGGGGTGTTAGCCTTAGATTTTTGGACAAATTGATCCTGACTCGACGAGCCCCATTTAAATGAGTATTAGCCTTAGATTTCTATCCTTGTTCATATCCAAGCCCTTTTAGCTGGTATTAGACTTCAAATTTATGGGTAATAGACATTTCCCCCAAACATGATTGAACTTGGTTTTTGGAGGGGGTGTTAGCCTTGGATTTTCAGACAAATTGATCCTGACTAGACGGGCCCCATTTAAATGAGTATTAGCCTTAGATTTCTATCCTTGTTCATATCCAAGCCCTTTTAGCTGGTATTAGACTTCAAATTTATCGGTAATAGACATTTCCCCTAAACATGATTGAACTTGGTTTTTGCAGGGGGTGTTAGCCTTAGATTTTTGGAGAAATTGATCCTGACTCGACGAGCCCCATTTAAATGAGTATTAACCTTAGATTTCTATCCTTGTTCATATCCAAGCCCTTTTAGCTGGTATTAGACTTCAAATTTATGGGTAATAGACATTTCCCCCAAACATGATTGAACTTGGTTTTTGGAGGGGGTGTTAGCCTTGGATTTTCAGACAAATTGATCCTGACTCGACGAGCCCCATTTAAATGAGTATTAGCCTTAGATTTCTAACCTTGTTCATATCCAAGACCTTTTAGTTTGTTTTAGACTTCAAATTTATGGGTAATATCCTTTCCCCCCAAACATGATTGAACTTGGTTTTTGGAGGGGGTGTTAGCCTTGGATTTTCGGACAAATTGATCCTGACTAGACGAGCCCCATTTAAATGAGTATTAGCCTTAGATTTCTAACCTTGGTCATATCCAAGCCCTTTTAGTTGGTATTAGACTTCAAATTTATGGGTAATATCCTTTGCCCCCAAACATGATTGAACTTGGTTTTTGGAGGGTGTGTTAGCCTTGGATTTTCGGACAAACTGATCCTAACTCGACGAGCCCCATTGAAATGAGTATTAGCCTTAGATTTCTAACCTTGTCCATATCCAAGCCCTTTTAGCTGGTACTAGATTTCAAATTTATGGGTAATAGACATTTCCCCCAAACATGATTAAACTTGGTTTTTGGAGGGGGTGTTAGCCTTGGATTTTCGGACAAATTGATCCTGACTAGACGAGCCCCATTTAAATGAGTATTAGCCTTAGATTTCTAACCTTGGTCATATCCAAGCCCTTTTAGTTGGTATTAGACTTCAAATTTATGGGTAATATCCTTTGCCCCCAAACATGATTGAACTTGGTTTTTGGAGGGTGTGTTAGCCTTGGATTTTCGGACAAACTGATCCTAACTCGACGAGCCCCATTTAAATGAGTATTAGCCTTAGATTTCTAACCTTGTCCATATCCAAGCCCTTTTAGCTGGTACTAGATTTCAAATTTATGGGTAATAGACATTTCCCTCAAACATGATTAAACTTGGTTTTTGAAGGGGGTGTTAGCCTTAGATTTTTGGACAAATTGATCCTGACTCGACGAGCCCCGTTTAAATGATTATTAGCCTTAGATTTCTAAACTTGTTCATATCCAAGCCCTTTTAGCTGGTATTAGACTTCAAATTTATGGGTAATAGACATTTCCCCTAAACATGATTGAACTTGGTTTTTGGAGGGGGTGTTAGCCTTAGATTTTTGGACAAATTGATCCTGACTCGACGAGCCCCATTTAAATGAGTATTAGCCTTAGATTTCTATCCTTGTTCATATCCAAGCCCTTTTAGCTGGTATTAGACTTCAAATTTATGGGTAATAGACATTTCCCCCAAACATGATTGAACTCGGTTTTTGGAGGAGGTGTTAGCCTTAGATTTTTGGACAAATTGATCCTGACTCGACGAGCCCCATTTAAATGAGTATTAGCCTTAGATTTCTATCCTTGTTCATATCCAAGCCCTTTTAGCTGGTATTAGACTTCAAATTTATGGGTAATAGACATTTCCCCCAAACATGATTGAACTTGGTTTTTGGAGGGGGTGTTAGCCTTGGATTTTCAGACAAATTGATCCTGACTCGACGAGCCCCATTTAAATGAGTATTAGCCTTAGATTTCTAACCTTGTTCATATCCAAGACCTTTTAGTTTGTTTTAGACTTCAAATTTATGGGTAATATCCTTTCCCCCCAAACATGATTGAACTTGGTTTTTGGAGGGGGTGTTAGCCTTGGATTTTCGGACAAATTGATCCTGACTCGACGAGCCCCATTTAAATGATTATTAGCCTTAGATTTCTAAACTTGTTCATATCCAAGCCCTTTTAGCTGGTATTAGACTTCAAATTTATGGGTAATAGACATTTCCCCCAAACATGATTAAACTTGGTGTTTGGAGGGGGTGTTAGCCTTAGATTTTTGGACAAATTGATCCTGACTCGACGAGCCCCATTTAAATGAGTATTAGCCTTAGATTTCTAAACTTGTTCATATCCAAGCCCTTTTAGCTGGTATTAGACTTCAAATTTATGGGTAATAGACATTTCCCCTAAACATGATTGAACTTGGTTTTTGGAGGGGGTGTTAGCCTTAGATTTTTGGACAAATTGATCCTGACTCGACGAGCCCCATTTAAATGAGTATTAGCCTTAGATTTCTAACCTTGTTCATATCCAAGACCTTTTAGTTGGTATTAGACTTCAAATTTATGGGTAATAGACATTTCCCCCAAACATGATTAAACTTGGTGTTTGGAGGGGGTGTTAGCCTTAGATTTTTGGACAAATTGATCCTGACTCGACGAGCCCCATTTAAATGATTATTAGCCTTAGATTTCTAAACTTGTTCATATCCAAGCCCTTTTAGCTGGTATTAGACTTCAAATTTATGGGTAATAGACATTTCCCCTAAACATGATTGAACTTGGTTTTTGGAGGGGGTGTTAGCCTTAGATTTTTGGACAAATTGATCCTGACTCGACGAGCCCCATTTAAATGAGTATTAGCCTTAGATTTCTATCCTTGTTCATATCCAAGCCCTTTTAGCTGGTATTAGACTTCAAATTTATGGGTAATAGACATTTCCCCCAAACATGATTGAACTTGGTTTTTGGAGGGGGTGTTAGCCTTGGATTTTCAGACAAATTGATCCTGACTAGACGAGCCCCATTTAAATGAGTATTAGCCTTAGATTTCTATCCTTGTTCATATCCAAGCCCTTTTAGCTGGTATTAGACTTCAAATTTATGGGTAATAGACATTTCCCCTAAACATGATTGAACTTGGTTTTTGGAGGGGGTGTTAGCCTTAGATTTTTGGAGAAATTGATCCTGACTCGACGAGCCCCATTTAAATGAGTATTAGCCTTAGATTTCTATCCTTGTTCATATCCAAGCCCTTTTACCTGATATTAGACTTCAAATTTATGGGTAATAGACATTTCCCCCAAACATGATTGAACTTGGTTTTTGGAGGGGGTGTTAGCCTTGGATTTTCAGACAAATTGATCCTGACTCGACGAGCCCCATTTAAATGAGTATTAGCCTTAGATTTCTAACCTTGTTCATATCCAAGACCTTTTAGTTTGTTTTAGACTTCAAATTTATGGGTAATATCCTTTCCCCCCAAACATGATTGAACTTGGTTTTTGGAGGGTGTGTTAGCCTTGGATTTTTGGACAAATTGATCCTGACTCGACGAGCCCCATTTAAATGATTATTAGCCTTAGATTTCTAAACTTGTTCATATCCAAGCCCTTTTAGCTGGTATTAGACTTCAAATTTATGGGTAATAGACATTTCCCCTAAACATGATTGAACTTGGTTTTTGGAGGGGGTGTTAGCCTTAGATTTTTGGACAAATTGATCCTGACTCAACGAGCCCCATTTAAATGAGTATTAGCCTTAGATTTCTAACCTTGGTCATATCCAAGCCCTTTTAGTTGGTATTAGACTTCAAATTTATGGTTAATATCCTTTGCCCCCAAACATGATTGAACTTGGTTTTTGGAGGGTGTGTTAGCCTTGGATTTTCGGACAAACTGATCCTAACTCGACGAGCCCCATTTAAATGAGTATTAGCCTTAGATTTCTAACCTTGTTCATATCCAAGCCCTTTTAGCTGGTACTAGATTTCAAATTTATGGGTAATAGACATTTCCCCCAAACATGATTGAACTTGGTTTTTGGAGGGGGTGTTAGCCTTGGATTTTCAGACAAATTGATCCTGACTAGACGAGCCCCATTTAAATGAGTATTAGCCTTAGATTTCTAACCTTGTTCATATCCAAGACCTTTTAGTTTGTACTAGACTTCAAATTTATGAGTAATATCCTTTCCCCCCAAACATGATTGAACTTGGTTTTTGGAGGGGGTGTTAGCCTTGGATTTTCGGACAAATTGATCCTGACTCGACGAGCCCCATTTAAATGAGTATTATCGTTAGATTTCTAACCTTGTTCATATCCAAGGCCTTTTACTTGGTATTAGACTTCAAATTTATGGGTAATAGACTTTTCCCCCAAACATGATTGAACTTGCTTTTTGGAGGGGGTGTTAGCCTTGGATTTTCGGACAAATTGATCCTGACTCGACGAGCCCCATTTAAATGAGTATTATCCTTAGATTTCTAACCTTGTTCATATCCAAGGCCTTTTAGTTGGTATTAGACTTCAAATTTATGGGTAATAGACTTTTCCCCCAAACATGATTGAACTTGGTTTATGGAGGGGGTGTTAGCCTTGGATTTTCGGACAAATTGATCCTGACACGACGAGCCCCATTTAAATGAGTATTAGCCTTAGATTTCTAACCTTGTTCATATCCAAGCGCTTTTAGATGGTATTAGACTTCAAATTTATGAGTAATATACTTTCCCCCCAAACATGATTGAACTTGGTTTTTGGAGGGGGTGTTAGCCTTGGATTTTCGGACAAATTGATCCTGACTCGACGAGCCCCATTTAAATGAGTATTAGTCTTAGATTTCTAACCTTGTTCATATCCAAGCGCTTTTAGATTGTATTAGACTTCAAATTTATGGGTTATAGGCTTTTCCCCCAAACATGATTGAACTTGGTTTTGGAGGGGGTGTTAGCCTTGGATTTTCGGACAAATTGATCCTGACTCGACGAGCCCCATTTAAATGAGTATTAGCCTTAGATTTCTAACCTTGTTCATATCCAAGACCTTTTAGTTTGTATTAGACTTCAAATTTATGGGTTATAGGCTTTTCCCCCAAACATGATTGAACTTGGGTTTTGGAGGGGGTCTAACGCCTTGGATTTTCGGACAAATTGATCCTGACTCGACGAGCCCCATTTAAATGAGTATTAGCCTTAGATTTCTAACCTTGTTCATATCCAAGACCTTTTAGTTTGTTTTAGACTTCAAATTTATAGGTATATCCTTTCCCCCCAAACATGATTGAACTTGGTTTTTGGAGGGTGTGTTAGCCTTGGATTTTTGGACAAATTGATCCTGACTCGACGAGCCCCATTTAAATGATTATTAGCCTTAGATTTCTAAACTTGTTCATATCCAAGCCCTTTTAGCTGGTATTAGACTTCAAATTTATGGGTAATAGACATTTCCCCTAAACGTGATTGAACTTGGGTTTTGGAGGGGGTGTTAGCCTTAGATTTTTGGACAAATTGATCCTGACTCGACGAGCCCCATTTAAATGAGTATTAGCCTTAGATTTCTAACCTTGTTGATATCCAAGACCTTTTAGTTTGTTTTAGACTTCAAATTTATGGGTAATATCCTTTCCCCCCAAACATGATTGAACTTGGTTTTTGGAGGGGGTGTTAGCCTTGGATTTTCGGACAAATTGATCCTGACTCGACGAGCCCCATTTAAATGATTATTAGCCTTAGATTTCTAAACTTGTTCATATCCAAGCCCTTTTAGCTGGTATTAGACTTCAAATTTATGGGTAATAGACATTTCCCCTAAACATGATTGAACTTGGTTTTTGGAGGGGGTCTTAGCCTTAGATTTTTGGACAAATTGATCCTGACTCGACGAGCCCCATTTAAATGAGTATTAGCCTTAGATTTCTAACCTTGTTCATATCCAAGACCTTTTAGTTTGTTTTAGGCTTCAAATTTATGGGTATATCCTTTCCCCCCAAACATGATTGAACTTGGTTTTTGGAGGGTGTGTTAGCCTTGGATTTTTGGACAAATTGATCCTGACTCGACGAGCCCCATTTAAATGATTATTAGCCTTAGATTTCTAAACTTGTTCATATCCAAGCCCTTTTAGCTGGTATTAGACTTCAAATTTATGGGTAATAGACATTTCCCCTAAACATGATTGAACTTGGTTTTTGGAGGGGGTGTTAGCCTTAGATTTTTGGACAAATTGATCCTGACTCGACGAGCCCCATTTAAATGAGTATTAGCCTTAGATTTCTATCCTTGTTCATATCCAAGCCCTTTTAGCTGGTATTAGACTTCAAATTTATGGGTAATAGACATTTCCCCCAAACATGATTGAACTTGGTTTTTGGAGGGGGTGTTAGCCTTAGATTTTTGGACAAATTGATCCTGACTCGACGAGCCCCATTTAAATGAGTATTAGCCTTAGATTTCTATCCTTGTTCATATCCAAGCCCTTTTAGCTGGTATTAGACTTCAAATTTATGGGTAATAGACATTTCCCCCAAACATGATTGAACTTGGTTTTTGGAGGGGGTGTTAGCCTTGGATTTTCAGACAAATTGATCCTGACTCGACGAGCCCCATTTAAATGAGTATTAGCCTTAGATTTCTAACCTTGGTCATATCCAAGCCCTTTTAGTTGGTATTAGACTTCAAATTTATGGGTAATATCCTTTGCCCCCAAACATGATTGAACTTGGTTTTTGGAGGGTGTGTTAGCCTTGGATTTTCGGACAAACTGATCCTAACTCGACGAGCCCCATTTAAATGAGTATTAGCCTTAGATTTCTAACCTTGTTCATATCCAAGCCCTTTTAGCTGGGACTAGATTTCAAATTTATGGGTAATAGACATTTCCCCCAAACATGATTGAACTTGGTTTTTGGAGGGGATGTTAGCCTTGGATTTTCAGACAAATTGATCTTGACTAGACGAGCCCCATTTAAATGAGTATTAGCCTTAGATTTCTATCCTTGTTCATATCCAAGCCCTTTTAGCTGGTATTAGACTTCAAATTTATGGGTAATAGACATTTCCCCTAAACATGATTGAACTTGGTTTTTGGAGGGGGTGTTAGCCTTAGATTTTTGGACAAATTGTTCGTGACTCGACGAGCCCCATTTAAATGAGTATTAGCCTTAGATTTCTATCCTTGTTCATATCCAAGCCCTTTTAGCTGGTATTAGACTTCAAATTTATGGGTAATAGACATTTCCCCCAAACATGATTGAACTTGGTTTTTGGAGGGGGTGTTAGCCTTGGATTTTCTGACAAATTGATCCTGACTCGACGAGCCCCATTTAAATGAGTATTAGCCTTAGATTTCTAACCTTGTTCATATCCAAGACCTTTTAGTTTGTTTTAGACTTCAAATTTATGGGTAATATCCTTTCCCCCCAAACATGATTGAACTTGGTTTTTGGAGGGGGTGTTAGCCTTGGATTTTCGGACAAATTGATCCTGACTAGACGAGCCCCATTTAAATGAGTATTAGCCTTAGATTTCTAACCTTGTTCATATCCAAGACCTTTTAGTTTGTTTTAGACTTCAAATTTATAGGTATATCCTTTCCCCCCAAACATGATTGAACTTGGTTTTTGGAGGGTGTGTTAGCCTTGGATTTTTGGACAAATTGATCCTGACTCGACGAGCCCCATTTAAATGATTATTAGCCTTAGATTTCTAAACTTGTTCATATCCAAGCCCTTTTAGCTGGTATTAGACTTCAAATTTATGGGTAATAGACATTTCCCCTAAACATGATTGAACTTGGTTTTTGGAGGGGGTGTTAGCCTTAGATTTTTGGACAAATTGATCCTGACTCGACGAGCCCCATTTAAATGAGTATTAGCCTTAGATTTCTATCCTTGTTCATATCCAAGCCCTTTTAGCTGGTATTAGACTTCAAATTTATGGGTAATAGACATTTCCCCCAAACATGATTGAACTTGGTTTTTGGAGGGGGTGTTAGCCTTAGATTTTTGGACAAATTGATCCTGACTCGACGAGCCCCATTTAAATGAGTATTAGCCTTAGATTTCTATCCTTGTTCATATCCAAGCCCTTTTAGCTGGTATTAGACTTCAAATTTATGGGTAATAGACATTTCCCCCAAACATGATTGAACTTGGTTTTTGGAGGGGGTGTTAGCCTTGGATTTTCAGACAAATTGATCCTGACTCGACGAGCCCCATTTAAATGAGTATTAGCCTTAGATTTCTAACCTTGGTCATATCCAAGCCCTTTTAGTTGGTATTAGACTTCAAATTTATGGGTAATATCCTTTGCCCCCAAACATGATTGAACTTGGTTTTTGGAGGGTGTGTTAGCCTTGGATTTTCGGACAAACTGATCCTAACTCGACGAGCCCCATTTAAATGAGTATTAGCCTTAGATTTCTAACCTTGTTCATATCCAAGCCCTTTTAGCTGGGACTAGATTTCAAATTTATGGGTAATAGACATTTCCCCCAAACATGATTGAACTTGGTTTTTGGAGGGGATGTTAGCCTTGGATTGTCAGACAAATTGATCTTGACTAGACGAGCCCCATTTAAATGAGTATTAGCCTTAGATTTCTATCCTTGTTCATATCCAAGCCCTTTTAGCTGGTATTAGACTTCAAATTTATGGGTAATAGACATTTCCCCTAAACATGATTGAACTTGGTTTTTGGAGGGGGTGTTAGCCTTAGATTTTTGGACAAATTGTTCGTGACTCGACGAGCCCCATTTAAATGAGTATTAGCCTTAGATTTCTATCCTTGTTCATATCCAAGCCCTTTTAGCTGGTATTAGACTTCAAATTTATGGGTAATAGACATTTCCCCCAAACATGATTGAACTTGGTTTTTGGAGGGGGTGTTAGCCTTGGATTTTCTGACAAATTGATCCTGACTCGACGAGCCCCATTTAAATGAGTATTAGCCTTAGATTTCTAACCTTGTTCATATCCAAGACCTTTTAGTTTGTTTTAGACTTCAAATTTATGGGTAATATCCTTTCCCCCCAAACATGATTGAACTTGGTTTTTGGAGGGGGTGTTAGCCTTGGATTTTCGGACAAATTGATCCTGACTAGACGAGCCCCATTTAAATGAGTATTAGCCTTAGATTTCTAACCTTGGTCATATCCAAGCCCTTTTAGTTGGTATTAGACTTCAAATTTATGGGTAATATCCTTTGCCCCCAAACATGATTGAACTTGGTTTTTGGAGGGGGTGTTAGCCTTGGATTTTCGGACAAACTGATCCTCACTCGACGAGCCCCATTTAAATGAGTATTAGCCTTAGATTTCTAACCTTGTCCATATCCAAGCCCTTTTAGCTGGTACTAGATTTCAAATTTATGGGTAATAGACATTTCCCCCAAACATGATTAAACTTGGTTTTTGGAGGGGGTGTTAGCCTTCGATTTTTGGACAAATTGATCCTGACTCGACGAGCCCCATTTAAATGATTATTAGCCTTAGATTTCTAAACTTGTTCATATCCAAGCCCTTTTAGCTGGTATTAGACTTCAAATTTATGGGTAATAGACATTTCCCCTAAACATGATTGAACTTGGTTTTTGGAGGGGGTGTTAGCCTTAGATTTTTGGACAAATTGATCCTGACTCGACGAGCCCCATTTAAATGAGTATTAGCCTTAGATTTCTATCCTTGTTCATATCCAAGCCCTTTTAGCTGGTATTAGACTTCAAATTTATGGGTAATAGACATTTCCCCCAAACATGATTGAACTTGGTTTTTGGAGGGGGTGTTAGCCTTAGATTTTTGGACAAATTGATCCTGACTCGACGAGCCCCATTTAAATGAGTATTAGCCTTAGATTTCTATCCTTGTTCATATCCAAGCCCTTTTAGCTGGTATTAGACTTCAAATTTATGGGTAATAGACATTTCCCCCAAACATGATTGAACTTGGTTTTTGGAGGGGGTGTTAGCCTTGGATTTTCAGACAAATTGATCCTGACTCGACGAGCCCCGTTTAAATGAGTATTAGCCTTAGATTTCTAACCTTGGTCATATCCAAGCCCTTTTAGTTGGTATTAGACTTCAAATTTATGGGTAATATCCTTTGCCCCCAAACATGATTGAACTTGGTTTTTGGAGGGTGTGTTAGCCTTGGATTTTCGGACAAACTGATCCTAACTCGACGAGCCCCATTTAAATGAGTATTAGCCTTAGATTTCTAACCTTGTTCATATCCAAGCCCTTTTAGCTGGGACTAGATTTCAAATTTATGGGTAATAGACATTTCCCCCAAACATGATTGAACTTGGTTTTTGGAGGGGATGTTAGCCTTGGATTGTCAGACAAATTGATCTTGACTAGACGAGCCCCATTTAAATGAGTATTAGCCTTAGATTTCTATCCTTGTTCATATCCAAGCCCTTTTAGCTGGTATTAGACTTCAAATTTATGGGTAATAGACATTTCCCCTAAACATGATTGAACTTGGTTTTTGGAGGGGGTGTTAGCCTTAGATTTTTGGACAAATTGTTCGTGACTCGACGAGCCCCATTTAAATGAGTATTAGCCTTAGATTTCTATCCTTGTTCATATCCAAGCCCTTTTAGCTGGTATTAGACTTCAAATTTATGGGTAATAGACATTTCCCCCAAACATGATTGAACTTGGTTTTTGGAGGGGGTGTTAGCCTTGGATTTTCTGACAAATTGATCCTGACTCGACGAGCCCCATTTAAATGAGTATTAGCCTTAGATTTCTAACCTTGTTCATATCCAAGACCTTTTAGTTTGTTTTAGACTTCAAATTTATGGGTAATATCCTTTCCCCCCAAACATGATTGAACTTGGTTTTTGGAGGGGGTGTTAGCCTTGGATTTTCGGACAAATTGATCCTGACTAGACGAGCCCCATTTAAATGAGTATTAGCCTTAGATTTCTAACCTTGGTCATATCCAAGCCCTTTTAGTTGGTATTAGACTTCAAATTTATGGGTAATATCCTTTGCCCCCAAACATGATTGAACTTGGTTTTTGGAGGGGGTGTTAGCCTTGGATTTTCGGACAAACTGATCCTCACTCGACGAGCCCCATTTAAATGAGTATTAGCCTTAGATTTCTAACCTTGTCCATATCCAAGCCCTTTTAGCTGGTACTAGATTTCAAATTTATGGGTAATAGACATTTCCCCCAAACATGATTAAACTTGGTTTTTGGAGGGGGTGTTAGCCTTCGATTTTTGGACAAATTGATCCTGACTCGACGAGCCCCATTTAAATGATTATTAGCCTTAGATTTCTAAACTTGTTCATATCCAAGCCCTTTTAGCTGGTATTAGACTTCAAATTTATGGGTAATAGACATTTCCCCTAAACATGATTGAACTTGGTTTTTGGAGGGGGTGTTAGCCTTAGATTTTTGGACAAATTGATCCTGACTCGACGAGCCCCATTTAAATGAGTATTAGCCTTAGATTTCTATCCTTGTTCATATCCAAGCCCTTTTAGCTAGTATTAGACTTCAAATTTATGGGTAATAGACATTTCCCCCAAACATGATTGAACTTGGTTTTTGGAGGGGGTGTTAGCCTTAGATTTTTGGACAAATTGATCCTGACTCGACGAGCCCCATTTAAATGAGTATTAGCCTTAGATTTCTAACCTTGGCATATCCAAGCCCTTTTAGTTGGTATTAGACTTCAAATTTATGGGTAATATCCTTTGCCCCCAAACATGATTGAACTTGGTTTTTGGAGGGTGTGTTAGCCTTGGATTTTCGGACAAACTGATCCTAACTCGACGAGCCCCATTTAAATGAGTATTAGCCTTAGATTTCTATCCTTGTTCATATCCAAGCCCTTTTAGCTGGTATTAGACTACAAATTTATGGGTAATAGACATTTCCCCCAAACATGATTGAACTTGGTTTTTGGAGGGGGTGTTAGCCTTGGATTTTCAGACAAATTGATCCTGACTAGACGAGCCCCATTTAAATGAGTATTAGCCTTAGATTTCTAACCTTGGTCATATCCAAGCCCTTTTAGTTGGTATTAGACTTCAAATTTATGGGTAATATCCTTTGCCCCCAAACATGATTGAACTTGGTTTTTGGAGGGTGTGTTAGCCTTGGATTTTCAGACAAACTGATCCTAACTCGACGAGCCCTATTTAAATGAGTATTAGCCTTAGATTTCTAACCTTGTTCATATTCAAGCCCTTTTAGCTGGTACTAGATTTCAAATTTATGGGTAATAGACATTTCCCCCAAACATGATTAAACTTGGTTTTTGGAGGGGGTGTTAGCCTTCGATTTTTGGACAAATTGATCCTGACTCGACGAGCCCCATTTAAATGATTATTAGCCTTAGATTTCTAAACTTGTTCATATCCAAGCCCTTTTAGCTGGTATTAGACTTCAAATTTATGGGTAATAGACATTTCCCCTAAACATGATTGAACTTGGTTTTTGGAGGGGGTGTTAGCCTTAGATTTTTAAACAAATTGATCCTGACTCGACGAGCCCCATTTAAATGAGTATTAGCCTTAGATTTCTATCCTTGTTCATATCCAAGCCCTTTTAGCTGGTATTAGACTTCAAATTTATGGGTAATAGACATTTCCCCCAAACATGATTGAACTTGGTTTTTGGAGGGGGTGTTAGCCTTAGATTTTTGGACAAATTGATCCTGACTCGACGAGCCCCATTTAAATGAGTATTAGCCTTAGATTTCTATCCTTGTTCATATCCAAGCCCTTTTAGCTGGTATTAGACTTCAAATTTATGGGTAATAGACATTTCCCCCAAACATGATTGAACTTGGTTTTTGGAGGGGGTGTTATCCTTGGATTTTCAGACAAATTGATCCTGACTCGACGAGCCCCATTTAAATGAGTATTAGCCTTAGATTTCTAACCTTGGTCATATCCAAGCCCTTTTAGTTGGTATTAGACTTCAAATTTATGGGTAATATCCTTTGCCCCCAAACATGATTGAACTTGGTTTTTGGAGGGTGTGTTAGCCTTGGATTTTCGGACAAACTGATCCTAACTCGACGAGCCCCATTTAAATGAGTATTAGCCTTAGATTTCTAACCTTGTTCATATCCAAGCCCTTTTAGCTGGTACTAGATTTCAAATTTATGGGTAATAGACATTTCCCCCAAACATGATTGAACTTGGTTTTTGGAGGGGGTGTTAGCCTTGGATTTTCAGACAAATTGATCCTGACTAGACGAGCCCCATTTAAATGAGTATTAGCCTTAGATTTCTATCCTTGTTCATATCCAAGCCCTTTTAGCTGGTATTAGACTTCAAATTTATGGGTAATAGACATTTCCCCTAAACATGATTGAACTTGGTTTTTGGAGGGGGTGTTAGCCTTAGATTTTTGGACAAATTGATCCTGACTCGACGAGCCCCATTTAAATGAGTATTAGCCTTAGATTTCTATCCTTGTTCATATCCAAGCCCTTTTAGCTGGTATTAGACTTCAAATTTATGGGTAATAGACATTTCCCCCAAACATGATTGAACTTGGTTTTTGGAGGGGGTGTTAGCCTTGGATTTTTAGACAAATTGATCCTGACTCGACGAGCCCCATTTAAATGAGTATTAGCCTTAGATTTCTAACCTTGTTCATATCCAAGACCTTTTAGTTTGTTTTAGACTTCAAATTTATGGGTAATATCCTTTCCCCCCAAACATGATTGAACTTGGTTTTTGGAGGGGGTGTTAGCCTTGGATTTTCGGACAAATTGATCCTGACTAGACGAGCCCCATTTAAATGAGTATTAGCCTTAGATTTCTAACCTTGGCATATCCAAGCCCTTTTAGTTGGTATTAGACTTCAAATTTATGGGTAATATCCTTTGCCCCCAAACATGATTGAACTTGGTTTTTGGAGGGTGTGTTAGCCTTGGATTTTCGGACAAACTGATCCTAACTCGACGAGCCCCATTTAAATGAGTATTAGCCTTAGATTTCTAACCTTGTCCATATCCAAGCCCTTTTAGCTGGTACTAGATTTCAAATTTATGGGTAATAGACATTTCCCCCAAACATGATTAAACTTGGTTTTTGGAGGGGGTGTTAGCCTTAGATTTTTGGACAAATTGATCCTGACTCGACGAGCCCCATTTAAATGAGTATTAGCCTTAGATTTCTATCCTTGTTCATATCCAAGCCCTTTTAGCTGGTATTAGACTTCAAATTTATGGGTAATAGACATTTCCCCCAAACATGATTGAACTTGGTTTTTGGAGGGGGTGTTAGCCTTAGATTTTTGGACAAATTGATCCTGACTCGACGAGCCCCATTTAAATGAGTATTAGCCTTAGATTTCTATCCTTGTTCATATCCAAGACCTTTTAGCTGGTATTAGACTTCAAATTTATGGGTAATAGACATTTCCCCCAAACATGATTGAACTTGGTTTTTGGAGGGGGTGTTAGCCTTGGATTTTCAGACAAATTGATCCTGACTCGACGAGCCCCATTTAAATGAGTATTAGCCTTAGATTTCTAACCTTGGTCATATCCAAGCCCTTTTAGTTGGTATTAGACTTCAAATTTATGGGTAATATCCTTTGCCCCCAAACATGATTGAACTTGGTTTTTGGAGGGTGTGTTAGCCTTGGATTTTCGGACAAACTGATCCTAACTCGACGAGCCCCATTTAAATGAGTATTAGCCTCAGATTTCTAACCTTGTTCATATCCAAGCCCTTTTAGCTGGTACTAGAATTCAAATTTATGGGTAATAGACATTTCCCCCAAACATGATTGAACTTGGTTTTTGGAGGGGGTGTTAGCCTTGGATTTTCGGACAAATTGATCCTAACTCGACGAGCCCCATTTAAATGAGTATTAGGCTTAGATTTCTAACCTTGTTCATATCCAAGCCCTTTTAGATGGTATTAGACTACAAATTTATGGGTTATAGGCTTTTCCCCCAAACATGATTGAACTTGGTTTTTGGAGGGGGTGTTAGCCTTGGATTTTCGGACAAACGGATCCTGACTTGATGAGCCCCATTTAAGTGAGTATTAGCCTTAGATTTATAACCTTGCTCATATCCAAGCCCTTTTAGTTGGTATTAGACTTCAAATTTATGGGTAATATCCTTTCCCTCCAAACATGATTGAACTTGGTTTTTGGAGGGGGTGTTAGCCTTGGATTTTCGGACAAACTTATCTTGACTCGACGAGCCCCATTTAAATGAGTATTAGCCTTAGATTTCTAAAGTTGTTCATATCCAAGCCCTTTTAGCTGGTATTAGACTTCAAATTTATGGGTAATAGACATTTCCCCCAAACATGATTGAACTTGATTTTGGAGGGGGTGTTAGCTTTGGATTTTCGGACAAATTGATCCTGACTCGACGAGCCCCATTTAAATGAGTATTAGCCTTAGATTTCTAACCTTGGTCATATCGAAGCCCTTTTAGTTGGTATTAGACTTCAAATTTATGGGTAATATCCTTTGCCCCCAAACATGATTGAACTTGGTTTTTGGAGGGTGTGTTAGCCTTGGATTTTCGGACAAATTGATCCTGACTCGACGAGCCCCATTTAAATGAGTATTAGCCTTAGATTTCTAACCTTGTTCATATCCAAGCGCTTTTAGATGGTATTATACTTCAAATTTATGGGTTATAGGCTTTTCCCCCAAACATGATTGAACTTGGTTTTTGGAGGGGGTGTTAGCCTTCGATTTTTGGACAAATTGATCCTGACTCGACGAGCCCCATTTAAATGAGTATTATCCTTAGATTTCTAACCTTGTTCATATCCAAGACCTTTTAGTTTGTATTAGACTACAAATTTATGGGAAATATCCTTTCCCCCAAAACATGATGGAACTTGGTTTTTGGAGGGGGTGTTAGCCTTGGATTTTCGGACAAATTGATCCTGACTCGACGAGCCCCATTTAAATGAGTATTAGCCTTAGATTTCTAACCTTGGTCATATCCACGCCCTTTTAGTTGGTATTAGACTTCAAATTTATGGGTAATATCCTTTGCCCCCAAACATGATTGAACTTGGTTTTTGGAGGGTGTGTTAGCCTTGGATTTTCGGACAAACTGATCCTGACTCGACGAGCCCCATTTAAATGAGTATAAGCCTTATATTTCTAAACTTGTTCATATCCAAGCCCTTTTAGATGGTATTAGACTTCAAATTTATGGGTTATAGGCTTTTCCCCCAAACATGATTGAACTTGGTTTTTGGAGGGGGTGTTAGCCTTAGATTTTTGGACAAATTGATCCTGACTCGACGAGCCCCATTTAAATGAGTATTAGCCTTAGATTTATAACCTTGCTCATATCCAAGCCCTTTTAGTTGGTATTAGACTTCAAATTTATGGGTAATAGACATTTCCCCCAAACATGATTAAACTTGGTGTTTGGAGGGGGTGTTAGCCTTAGATTTTTGGACAAATTGATCCTGACTCGACGAGCCCCATTTAAATGAGTATTAGCCTTAGATTTCTAAACTTGTTCATATCCAAGCCCTTTTAGCTGGTATTAGACTTCAAATTTATGGGTAATAGACATTTCCCCCAAACATGATTGAACTTGGTTTTTGGAGGGGGTGTTAGCTTTGGATTTTCGGACAAACTGATCCTGACTCGACGAGCCCCATTTAAATGAGTATAAGCCTTATATTTCTAAACTTGTTCATATCCAAGCCCTTTTAGATGGTATTAGACTTCAAATTTATGGGTTATAGGCTTTTCCCCCAAACATGATTGAACTTGGTTTTTGGAGGGGGTGTTAGCCTTAGATTTTTGGACAAATTGATCCTGACTCGACGAGCCCCATTTAAATGAGTATTAGCCTTAGATTTATAACCTTGCTCATATCCAAGCCCTTTTAGTTGGTATTAGACTTCAAATTTATGGGTAATATCCTTTCCCCCCCAAACATGATTGAACTTGGTTTTTGGAGGGGGTGTTACCCTTGGATTTTCGGACAAACTTATCTTGACTCGACGAGCCCCATTTTAATGAGTATTAGCCTTAGATTTCTAAAGTTGTTCATATCCAAGCCCTTTTAGCTGGTATTAGACTTCAAATTTATGGGTAATAGACATTTCCCCCAAACATGATTGAACTTGGTTTTTGGAGGGGGTGTTAGCTTTGGATTTTCGGACAAATTGATCCTGACTCGACGAGCCCCATTTAAATGAGTATTAGCCTTAGATTTCTAACCTTGGTCATATCCAAGCCCTTTTAGTTGGTATTAGACTTCAAATTTATGGGTAATATCCTTTGCCCCCAAACATGATTGAACTTGGTTTTTGGAGGGTGTGTTAGCCTTGGATTTTCGGACAAACTGATCCTGACTCGACGAGTCCCATTTAAATGAGTATAAGCCTTATATTTCTAAACTTGTTCATATCCAAGCCCTTTTAGATGGTATTAGACTTCAAATTTATGGGTTAAAGGCTTTTCCCCCAAACATGATTGAACTTGGTTTTTAGAGGGGGTGTTAGCCTTAGATTTTTGGACAAATTGATCCTGACTCGACGAGCCCCATTTAAATGAGTATTAGCCTTAGATTTCTAACCTTGTTCATATCCAAGCGCTTTTAGATGGTATTATACTTCAAATTTATGGGTTATAGGCTTTTCCCCCAAACATGATTGAACTTGGTTTTTGGAGGGGGTGTTAGCCTTCGATTTTTGGACAAATTGATCCTGACTCGACGAGCCCCATTTAAATGAGTATTATCCTTAGATTTCTAACCTTGTTCATATCCAAGACCTTTTAGTTTGTATTAGACTTCAAATTTATGGGAAATATCCTTTCCCCCAAAACATGATTGAACTTGGTTTTTGGAGGGGGTGTTAGCCTTGGATTTTCGGACAAATTGATCCTGACTCGACGAGCCCCATTTAAATGAGTATTATCCTTAGATTTCTAACCTTGTTCATATCCAAGACCTTTTAGTTTGTATTAGACTTCAAATTTATGGGAAATATCCTTTCCCCCAAAACATGATTGAACTTGGTTTTTGGAGGGGGTGTTAGCCTTGGATTTTCGGACAAATTGATCCTGACTCGACGAGCCCCATTTAAATGATTATTAGCCTTAGATTTCTAAACTTGTTCATATCCAAGCCCTTTTAGCTGGTATTAGACTTCAAATTTATGGGTAATAGACATTTCCCCCAAACATGATTGAACTTGGTTTTTGGAGGGGGTGTTAGCCTTAGATTTTTGGACAAATTGATCCTGACTCGACGAGCCCCATTTAAATGAGTATTAGCCTTAGATTTCTAACCTTGTTCATATCCAAGCCCTTTTAGTTGGTATTAGACTTCAAATTTATGGGTTATAGGCTTTTCCCCCAAACATGATTGAACTTGGTTTATGGAGGGGGTGTTAGCCTTGGATTTTCGGACAAATTGATCCTGACTCGACGAGCCCCATTTAAATGAGTATTAGCCTTAGATTTCTAACCTTGGTCATATCCAAGCCCTTTTAGTTGGTATTAGACTTCAAATTTATGGGCAATATCCTTTGCCCCCAAACATGATTGAACTTGGTTTTTGGAGGTGGTGTTAGCCTTGGATTTTCGGACAAATTGATCCTGACTCGACGAGCCCCATTTAAATGAGTGTTAGCCTTAGATTTCTAACCTTGGTCATATCCAAGCCCTTTTAGTTGGTATTAGACTTCAAATTTATGGGTAATATCCTTTGCCCCCAAACATGATTGAACTTGGTTTTTGGAGGGTGTGTTAGCCTTGGATTTTCGGACAAACTGATCCTAACTCGACGAGCCCCATTTAAATGAGTATTAGCCTTAGATTTCTAACCTTGTTCATATCCAAGCCCTTTTAGCTGGTACTAGATTTCAAATTTATGGGTAATAGACATTTCCCCCAAACATGATTGAACTTGGTTTTTGGAGGGGGTGTTAGCCTTGGATTTTCAGACAAATTGATCCTGACTAGACGAGCCCCATTTAAATGAGTATTAGCCTTAGATTTCTATCCTTGTTCATATCCAAGCCCTTTTAGCTGTTATTAGACTTCAAATTTATGGGTAATAGACATTTCCCCTAAACATGATTGAACTTGGTTTTTGGAGGGGGTGTTAGCCTTAGATTTTTGGACAAATTGATCCTGACTCGACGAGCCCCATTTAAATGAGTATTAGCCTTAGATTTCTATCCTTGTTCATATCCAAGCCCTTTTAGCTGGTATTAGACTTCAAATTTATGGGTAATAGACATTTCCCCCAAACATGATTGAACTTGGTTTTTGGAGGGGGTGTTAGCCTTGGATTTTCAGACAAATTGATCCTGACTCGACGAGCCCCAGTTAAATGAGTATTAGCCTTAGATTTCTAACCTTGTTCATATCCAAGACCTTTTAGTTTGTTTTAGACTTCAAATTTATGGGTAATATCCTTTCCCCCCAAACATGATTGAACTTGTTTTTTGGAGGGGGTGTTAGCCTTAGATTTTTGGACAAATTGATCCTGACTCGACGAGCCCCATTTAAATGAGTATTAGCCTTAGATTTCTAACCTTGTTCATATCCAAGCCCTTTTAGTTGGTATTAGACTTCAAATTTATGGGTAATAGACATTTCCCCCAAACATGATTGAACTTGGTTTTTGGAGGGGGTGTTAGCCTTGGATTTTCGGACAAATTGATCCTGACTCGACGAGCCCCATTTAAATGAGTATTAGCCTTAGATTTCTAAACTTGTTCATATCCAAGGCCTTTTAGCTGGTATTAGACTTCAAATTTATGGGTAATAGACTTTTCCCCCAAACATGATTGAACTTGGTTTTTGGAGGGGGTGTTAGCCTTGGATTTTCGGACAAATTGATCCTGACGCGACGAGCCCCATTTAAATGAGTATTAGGCTTAGATTTCTAACCTTGTTCATATCCAAGCCCTTTTAGATGGTTTTAGACTTCAAATTTATGGGTTATAGGCTTTTCCCCCAAACATGATGGAACTTGGTTTTTGGAGGGGGTGTTAGCCTTGGATTTTCGGACAAATTGATCCTGACTCGACGAGCCCCATTTAAATGAGTATTAGCCTTAGATTTCTAACCTTGGTCATATCCAAGCCCTTTTAGTTGGTATTAGACTTCAAATTTATGGGTAATATCCTTTGCCCCCAAACATGATTGAACTTGGTTTTTGGAGGGTGTGTTAGCCTTGGATTTTCGGACAAACTGATCCTGACTCGACGAGTCCCATTTAAATGAGTATTAGGCTTAGATTTCTAAACTTGTTCATATCCAAGCCCTTTTAGATGGTATTAGACTTCAAATTTATGGGTTAAAGGCTTTTCCCCCAAACATGATTGAACTTGGTTTTTAGAGGGGGTGTTAGCCTTAGATTTTTGGACAAATTGATCCTGACTCGACGAGCCCCATTTAAATGAGTATTAGCCTTACATTTCTAACCTTGTTCATATCCAAGCCCTTTTAGTTGGTATTAGACTTCAAATTTATGGGTTATAGGCTTTTCCCCCAAACATGATTGAACTTGGTTTATGGAGGGGGTGTTAGCCTTGGATTTTCGGACAAATTGATCCTGACTCGACGAGCCCCATTTAAATGAGTATTAGCCTTAGATTTCTAACCTTGTTCATATCCAAGCGCTTTTAGATGGTATTATACTTCAAATTTATGGGTTATAGGCTTTTCCCCCAAACATGATTGAACTTGGTTTTTGGAGGGGGTGTTAGCCTTAGATTTTTGGACAAATTGATCCTGACTCGACGAGCCCCATTTAAATGAGTATTAGCCTTAGATTTCTAACCTTGTTCATATCCAAGCCCTTTTAGTTGGTATTAGACTTCAAATTTATGGGTTATAGGCTTTTCCCCCAAACATGATTGAACTTGGTTTATGGAGGGGGTGTTAGCCTTGGATTTTCGGACAAATTGATCCTGACTCGACGAGCCCCATTTAAATGAGTAATAGCCTTAGATTTCTAACCTTGGTCATATCCAAGCCCTTTTAGTTGGTATTAGACTTCAAATTTATGGGCAATATCCTTTGCCCCCAAACATGATTGAACTTGGTTTTTGGAGGTGGTGTTAGCCTTGGATTTTCGGACAAATTGATCCTGACTCGACGAGCCCCATTTAAATGAGTGTTATCCTTAGATTTCTAACCTTGTTCATATCCAAGACCTTTTAGTTTGTATTAGACTGTAAATTTATGGGTAATATCCTTTCCCCCCAAACATGATTGAACTTGGTTTTTGGAGGGGGTGTTAGCCTTGGATTTTCGGACAAATTGATCCTGACTCGACGAGCCCCATTTAAATGATTATTAGCCTTAGATTTCTAAACTTGTTCATATCCAAGCCCTTTTAGCTGGTATTAGACTTCAAATTTATGGGTAATAGACATTTCCCCCAAACATGATTGAACTTGGTTTTTGGAGGGGGTGTTAGCCTTGGATTTTCGGACAAATTGATCCTGAGTCGACGAGCCCCATTTAAATGAGTATTAGCCTTAGATTTCTAAACTTGTTCATATCCAAGGCCTTTTAGCTGGTATTAGACTTCAAATTTATGGGTAATAGACATTTCCCCCAAACATGATTGAACTTGGTTTTTGGAGGGGGTGTTAGCCTTAGATTTTTGGACAAATTGATCCTGACTCGACGAGCCCCATTTAAATGAGTATTAGCCTTAGATTTCTAACCTTGTTCATATCCAAGCCCTTTTAGTTGGTATTAGACTTCAAATTTATGGCTAATAGACATTTCCCCCAAACATGATTGAACTTGGTTTTTGGAGGGGGTGTTAGCCTTGGATTTTCGGACAAATTGATCCTGACTCGACGAGCCCCATTTAAATGAGTATTAGCCTTAGATTTCTAAACTTGTTCATATCCAAGGCCTTTTAGCTGGTATTAGACTTCAAATTTATGGGTAATAGACTCTTCCCCCAAACATAATTGAACTTGGTTTTTGGAGGGGGTGTTAGCCTTGGATTTTCGGACAAATTGATCCTGACGCGACGAGCCCCATTTAAATGAGTATTAGGCTTAGATTTCTAACCTTGTTCATATCCAAGCCCTTTTAGATGGTTTTAGACTTCAAATTTATGGGTTATAGGCTTTTCCCCCAAACATGATGGAACTTGGTTTTTGGAGGGGGTGTTAGCCTTGGATTTTCGGACAAATTGATCCTGACTCGACGAGCCCGATTTAAATGAGTATTAGCCTTAGATTTCTAACCTTGGTCATATCCAAGCCCTTTTAGTTGGTATTAGACTTCAAATTTATGGGTAATATCCTTTGCCCCCAAACATGATTGAACTTGGTTTTTGGAGGGTGTGTTAGCCTTGGATTTTCGGACAAACTGATCCTGACTCGACGAGTCCCATTTAAATGAGTATAAGCCTTATATTTCTAAACTTGTTCATATCCAAGCCCTTTTAGATGGTATTAGACTTCAAATTTATGGGTTAAAGGCTTTTCCCCCAAACATGATTGAACTTGGTTTTTAGAGGGGGTGTTAGCCTTAGATTTTTGGACAAATTGATCCTGACTCGACGAGCCCCATTTAAATGAGTATTAGCCTTACATTTCTAACCTTGTTCATATCCAAGCCCTTTTAGTTGGTATTAGACTTCAAATTTATGGGTTATAGGCTTTTCCCCCAAACATGATTGAACTTGGTTTATGGAGGGGGTGTTAGCCTTGGATTTTCAGACAAATTGATCCTGACTCGACGAGCCCCATTTAAATGAGTATTAGCCTTAGATTTCTAACCTTGTTCATATCCAAGCGCTTTTAGATGGTATTATACTTCAAATTTATGGGTTATAGGCTTTTCCCCCAAACATGATTGAACTTGGTTTTTGGAGGGGGTGTTAGCCTTCGATTTTTGGACAAATTGATCCTGACTCGACGAGCCCCATTTAAATGAGTATTATCCTTAGATTTCTAACCTTGTTCATATCCAAGACCTTTTAGTTTGTATTAGACTTCAAATTTATGGGAAATATCCTTTCCCCCAAAACATGATTGAACTTGGTTTTTGGAGGGGGTGTTAGCCTTGGATTTTCGGACAAATTGATCCTGACTCGACGAGCCCCATTTAAATGATTATTAGCCTTAGATTTATAACCTTGTTCATATCCAAGCTCTTTTAGATGGTATTAGACTACAAATTTATGGGTTATAGACTTTCCCCCCAAACATGATTGAACTTGGTTTTTGGAGGGGGTGTTAGCCTTGGATTTTCGGACAAATTGATCCTAACTCGACGAGCCCCATTTAAATGAGTATTAGCCTTAGATTTCTAACCTTGGTCATATCCAAGCCCTTTTAGTTGGTATTAGACTTCAAATTTATGGGTAATATCCTTTGTCCCCAAACATGATGGAACTTGGTTTTTGGAGGTGGTGTTAGCCTTGGATTTTCGGACAAATTGATCCTGACTCGACGAGCCCCATTTAAATGAGTATTATCCTTAGATTTCTAACCTTGTTCATATCCGAGACCTTTTAGTTTGTATTAGACTTCAAATTTATGGGTAATATCCTTTCCCCCCAAACATGATTGAACTTGGTTTTTGGAGGGGGTGTTAGCCTTGGATTTTTGGACAAACTGATCTTGACTCGACGAGCCCCATTTAAATGAGTACTAGCCTTAGATTTCTAAACTTGTTCATATCCAAGCCCTTTTAGCTGGTATTAGACTTCAAATTTATGGGTAATAGACATTTCCCCCAAACATGATTGAACTTGGTTTTTGGAGGGGGTGTTAGCCTTAGATTTTTGGACAAATTGATCCTGACTCGACGAGCCCCATTTAAATGAGTATTAGCCTTAGATTTCTAACCTTGTTCATATCCAAGCCCTTTTAGTTGGTATTAGACTTCAAATTTATGGGTTATAGGCTTTTCCCCCAAACATGATTGAACTTGGTTTATGGAGGGGGTGTTAGCCTTGGATTTTCGGACAAATTGATCCTGACTCGACGAGCCCCATTTAAATGAGTATTAGCCTTAGATTTCTAAACTTGTTCATATCCAAGGCCTTTTAGCTGGTATTAGACTTCAAATTTATGGGTAATAGACATTTCCCCCAAACATGATTGAACTTGGTTTTTGGAGGGGGTGTTAGCCTTAGATTTTTGGACAAATTGATCCTGACTCGACGAGCCCCATTTAAATGAGTATTAGCCTTAGATTTCTAACCTTGTTCATATCCAAGCCCTTTTAGTTGGTATTAGACTTCAAATTTATGGCTAATAGACATTTCCCCCAAACATGATTGAACTTGGTTTTTGGAGGGGGTGTTAGCCTTGGATTTTCGGACAAATTGATCCTGACTCGACGAGCCCCATTTAAATGAGTATTAGCCTTAGATTTCTAAACTTGTTCATATCCAAGGCCTTTTAGCTGGTATTAGACTTCAAATTTATGGGTAATAGACTTTTCCCCCAAACATAATTGAACTTGGTTTTTGGAGGGGGTGTTAGCCTTGGATTTTCGGACAAATTGATCCTGACGCGACGAGCCCCATTTAAATGAGTATTAGGCTTAGATTTCTAACCTTGTTCATATCCAAGCCCTTTTAGATGGTTTTAGACTTCAAATTTATGGGTTATAGGCTTTTCCCCCAAACATGATGGAACTTGGTTTTTGGAGGGGGTGTTAGCCTTGGATTTTCGGACAAATTGATCCTGACTCGACGAGCCCGATTTAAATGAGTATTAGCCTTAGATTTCTAACCTTGGTCATATCCAAGCCCTTTTAGTTGGTATTAGACTTCAAATTTATGGGTAATATCCTTTGCCCCCAAACATGATTGAACTTGGTTTTTGGAGGGTGTGTTAGCCTTGGATTTTCGGACAAACTGATCCTGACTCGACGAGTCCCATTTAAATGAGTATAAGCCTTATATTTCTAAACTTGTTCATATCCAAGCCCTTTTAGATGGTATTAGACTTCAAATTTATGGGTTAAAGGCTTTTCCCCCAAACATGATTGAACTTGGTTTTTAGAGGGGGTGTTAGCCTTAGATTTTTGGACAAATTGATCCTGACTCGACGAGCCCCATTTAAATGAGTATTAGCCTTACATTTCTAACCTTGTTCATATCCAAGCCCTTTTAGTTGGTATTAGACTTCAAATTTATGGGTTATAGGCTTTTCCCCCAAACATGATTGAACTTGGTTTATGGAGGGGGTGTTAGCCTTGGATTTTCAGACAAATTGATCCTGACTCGACGAGCCCCATTTAAATGAGTATTAGCCTTAGATTTCTAACCTTGTTCATATCCAAGCGCTTTTAGATGGTATTATACTTCAAATTTATGGGTTATAGGCTTTTCCCCCAAACATGATTGAACTTGGTTTTTGGAGGGGGTGTTAGCCTTCGATTTTTGGACAAATTGATCCTGACTCGACGAGCCCCATTTAAATGAGTATTATCCTTAGATTTCTAACCTTGTTCATATCCAAGACCTTTTAGTTTGTATTAGACTTCAAATTTATGGGAAATATCCTTTCCCCCAAAACATGATTGAACTTGGTTTTTGGAGGGGGTGTTAGCCTTGGATTTTCGGACAAATTGATCCTGACTCGACGAGCCCCATTTAAATGATTATTAGCCTTAGATTTATAACCTTGTTCATATCCAAGCTCTTTTAGATGGTATTAGACTACAAATTTATGGGTTATAGACTTTCCCCCCAAACATGATTGAACTTGGTTTTTGGAGGGGGTGTTAGCCTTGGATTTTCGGACAAATTGATCCTAACTCGACGAGCCCCATTTAAATGAGTATTAGCCTTAGATTTCTAACCTTGGTCATATCCAAGCCCTTTTAGTTGGTATTAGACTTCAAATTTATGGGTAATATCCTTTGTCCCCAAACATGATGGAACTTGGTTTTTGGAGGTGGTGTTAGCCTTGGATTTTCGGACAAATTGATCCTGACTCGACGAGCCCCATTTAAATGAGTATTATCCTTAGATTTCTAACCTTGTTCATATCCGAGACCTTTTAGTTTGTATTAGACTTCAAATTTATGGGTAATATCCTTTCCCCCCAAACATGATTGAACTTGGTTTTTGGAGGGGGTGTTAGCCTTGGATTTTTGGACAAACTGATCTTGACTCGACGAGCCCCATTTAAATGAGTACTAGCCTTAGATTTCTAAACTTGTTCATATCCAAGCCCTTTTAGCTGGTATTAGACTTCAAATTTATGGGTAATAGACATTTCCCCCAAACATGATTGAACTTGGTTTTTGGAGGGGGTGTTAGCCTTAGATTTTTGGACAAATTGATCCTGACTCGACGAGCCCCATTTAAATGAGTATTAGCCTTAGATTTCTAACCTTGTTCATATCCAAGCCCTTTTAGTTGGTATTAGACTTCAAATTTATGGGTTATAGGCTTTTCCCCCAAACATGATTGAACTTGGTTTATGGAGGGGGTGTTAGCCTTGGATTTTCGGACAAATTGATCCTGACTCGACGAGCCCCATTTAAATGAGTATTAGCCTTAGATTTCTAACCTTGGTCATATCCAAGCCCTTTTAGTTGGTATTAGACTTCAAATTTATGGGTTATAGGCTTTTCCCCCAAACATGATTGAACTTGGTTTTTGGAGGGGGTGTTAGCCTTTGATTTTTGGACAAATTGATCCTGACTCGACGAGCCCCATTTAAATGAGTATTATCCTTAGATTTCTAAACTTGTTCATATCCAAGCCCTTTTAGCTGGTATTAGACTTCAAATTTATGGGTAATAGACATTTCCCCCAAACATGATTGAACTTGGTTTTTGGAGGGGGTGTTAACCTTGGATTTTCGGACAAATTGATCCTGACGCGACGAGCCCCATTTAAATGAGTATTAGGCTTAGATTTCTAACCTTGTTCATATCCAAGCCCTTTGAGTTGGTATTAGACTTCAAATTTATGGGTTATAGGCTTTTCCCCCAAACATGATTGAACTTGGTTTATGGAGGGGGTGTTAGCCTTGGATTTTCGGACAAATTGATCCTTACTCGACGAGCCCCATTTAAATGAGTATTAGCCTTAGATTTCTAACCTTGGTCATATCCAAGCCCTTTTAGTTGGTATTAGACTTCAAATTTATGGGCAATATCCTTTGCCCCCAAACATGATTGAACTTGGTTTTTGGAGGTGGTGTTAGCCTTGGATTTTCGGACAAATTGATCCTGACTCGACGAGCCCCATTTAAATGAGTATTAGCCTTAGATTTCTAAACTTCTTCATATCCAAGGCCTTTTAGCTGGTATTAGACTTCAAATTTATGGGTAATAGACTTTTCCCCCAAACATGATTGAACTTGGTTTTTGGAGGGGGTGTTACCCTTGGATTTTCGGACAAATTGATCCTGACGCGACGAGCCCCATTTAAATGAGTATTAGGCTTAGATTTCTAACCTTGTTCATATCCAAGCCCTTTTAGATGGTTTTAGACTTCAAATTTATGGGTTATAGGCTTTTCCCCCAAACATGATGGAACTTGGTTTTTGGAGGGGGTGTTAGCCTTGGATTTTCGGACAAATTGATCCTGACTCGACGAGCCCCATTTAAATGAGTATTAGCCTTAGATTTCTAACCTTGGTCATATCCAAGCCCTTTTAGTTGGTATTAGACTTCAAATTTATGGGTAATATCCTTTGCCCCCAAACATGATTGAACTTGGTTTTTGGAGGGTGTGTTAGCCTTGGATTTTCGGACAAACTGATCCTGACTCGACGAGTCCCATTTAAATGAGTATAAGCCTTATATTTCTAAACTTGTTCATATCCAAGCCCTTTTAGATGGTATTAGACTTCAAATTTATGGGTTATAGGCTTTTCCCCCAAACATGATTGAACTTGGTTTTTAGAGGGGGTGTTAGCCTTAGATTTTTGGACAAATTGATCCTGACTCGATGAGCCCCATTTAAATGAGTATTAGCCTTACATTTCTAACCTTGTTCATATCCAAGCCCTTTTAGTTGGTATTAGACTTCAAATTTATGGGTTATAGGCTTTTCCCCCAAACATGATTGAACTTGGTTTATGGAGGGGGTGTTAGCCTTGGATTTTCGGACAAATTGATCCTGACTCGACGAGCCCCATTTAAATGAGTATTAGCCTTAGATTTCTAACCTTGTTCATATCCAAGCGCTTTTAGATGGTATTATACTTCAAATTTATGGGTTATAGGCTTTTCCCCCAAACATGATTGAACTTGGTTTTTGGAGGGGGTGTTAGCCTTCGATTTTTGGACAAATTGATCCTGACTCGACGAGCCCCATTTAAATGAGTATTATCCTTAGATTTCTAACCTTGTTCATATCCAAGACCTTTTAGTTTGTATTAGACTTCAAATTTATGGGAAACATCCTTTCCCCCAAAACATGATTGAACTTGGTTTTTGGAGGTGGTGTTAGCCTTGGATTTTCGGACAAATTGATCCTGACTCGACGAGCCACATTTAAATGATTATTAGCCTTAGATTTATAACCTTGTTCATATCCAAGCTCTTTTAGATGGTATTAGACTACAAATTTATGGGTTATAGACTTTCCCCCCAAACATGATTGAACTTGGTTTTTGGAGGGGGTGTTAGCCTTGGATTTTCGGACAAATTGATCCTGACTCGACGAGCCCCATTTAAATGAGTATTAGCCTTAGATTTCTAACCTTGGTCATATCCAAGCCCTTTTAGTTGGTATTAGACTTCAAATTTATGGGTAATATCCTTTGTCCCCAAACATGATTGAACTTGGTTTTTGGAGGTGGTGTTAGCCTTGGATTTCCGGACAAATTGATCCTGACTCGACGAGCCCCATTTAAATGAGTATTATCCTTAGATTTCTAACCTTGTTCATATCCAAGCCCTTTTAGTTGGTATTAGACTTCAAATTTATGGGCAATATCCTTTACCCCCAAACATGATTGAACTTGGTTTTTGGAGGTGGTGTTAGCCTTGGATTTTCGGACAAATTGATCCTGACTCGACGAGCCCCATTTAAATGAGTATTAGCCTTAGATTTCTAACCTTGGTCATATCCAAGCCCTTTTAGTTGGTATTAGACTTCAAATTTATGGGTAATATCCTTTGTCCCCAAACATGATTGAACTTGGTTTTTGGAGGTGGTGTTAGCCTTGGATTTCCGGACAAATTGATCCTGACTCGACGAGCCCCATTTAAATGAGTATTAGCCTTAGATTTCTAACCTTGTTCATATCCAAGCCCTTTTAGTTGGTATTAGACTTCAAATTTATGGGTAATATCCTTTGTCCCCAAACATGATTGAACTTGGTTTTTGGAGGTGGTGTTAGCCTTGGATTTCCGGACAAATTGATCCTGACTCGACGAGCCCCATTTAAATGAGTATTAGCCTTAGATTTCTAACCTTGTTCATATCCAAGCCCTTTTAGTTGGTATTAGACTTCAAATTTATGGGTTATAGGCTTTCCCCCCAAACATGATTGAACTTGGTTTATGGAGGGGGTGTTAGCCTTGGATTTTCGGACAAATTGATCCTTACTCGACGAGCCCCATTTAAATGAGTATTAGCCTTAGATTTCTAACCTTGGTCATATCCAAGCCCTTTTAGTTGGTATTAGACTTCAAATTTATGGGCAATATCCTTTGCCCCCAAACATGATTGAACTTGGTTTTTGGAGGTGGTGTTAGCCTTGGATTTTCGGACAAATTGATCCTGACTCGACGAGCCCCATTTAAATGAGAGTTATCCTTAGATTTCTAACCTTGTTCATATCCAAGACCTTTTAGTTTGTATTAGACTGCAAATTTATGGGTAATATCCTTTCCCCCCAAACATGATTGAACTTGGTTTTTGGAGGTGGTGTTAGCCCTGGATTTTCAGACAAATTGATCCTGACTCGACGAGCCCCATTTAAATGAGTATTAGCCTTAGATTTCTAACCTTGTTCATATCCAAGCCCTTTTAGTTGGTATTAGACTTCAAATTTATGGGTTATAGGCTTTCCCCCCAAACATGATTGAACTTGGTTTATGGAGGGGGTGTTAGCCTTGGATTTTTGGACAAATTGATCCTGACTCGACGAGCCCCATTTAAATGAGTATTATCCTTAGATTTCTAAACTTGTTCATATCCAAGCCCTTTTAGTTGGTATTAGACTTCAAATTTATGGGTAATATCCTTTGCCCCCAAACATGATTGAACTTGGTTTTTGGAGGGGGTGTTAGCCTTGGATTTTCGGACAAATTGATCCTGACTCGACGAGCCCCATTTAAATGAGTATTAGCCTTAGATTTCTAACCTTTGTCATATCCAAGCCCTTTTAGTTGGTATTAGACTTCAAATTTATGGGTAATATCCTTTGCCCCCAAACATGATTGAACTTGGTTTTTGGAGGGTGTGTTAGCCTTGGATTTTCGGACAAACTGATCCTGACTCGACGAGCCCCATTTAAATGAGTATAAGCCTTATATTTCTAAACTTGTTCATATCCAAGCCCTTTTAGATGGTATTAGACTTCAAATTTATAGGTTATAGGCTTTTCCCCCAAACATGATTGAACTTGGTTTTTGGAGGGGGTGTTAGCCTTAGATTTTTGGACAAATTGATCCTGACTCGACGAGCCCCATTTAAATGAGTATTAGCCTTAAATTTCTAATCTTGTTCATATCCAAGCCCTTTTAGTTGGTATTAGACTTCAAATTTATGGGTTATAGGCTTTTCCCCCAAACATGATTGAACTTGGTTTATGGAGGGGGTGTTAGCCTTGGATTTTCGGACAAATTGATCCTGACTCGACGAGCCCCATTTAAATGAGTATTAGCCTTAGATTTCTAACCTTGTTCATATCCAAGCGCTTTTAGATGGTATTAGACTTCAAATTTATGGGTTATAGGCTTTTCCCCCAAACATGATTGAACTTGGTTTTTGGAGGGGGTGTTAGCCTTCGATTTTTGGACAAATTGATCCTGACTCGACGAGCCCCATTTAAATGAGTATTATCCTTAGATTTCTAAACTTGTTCATATCCAAGCCCTTTTAGCTGGTATTAGACTTCAAATTTATGGGTAATAGACATTTCCCCCAAACATGATTGAACTTGGTTTTTGGAGGGGGTGTTAACCTTGGATTTTCGGACAAATTGATCCTGACGCGACGAGCCCCATTTAAATGAGTATTAGGCTTAGATTTCTAACCTTGTTCATATCCAAGCCCTTTGAGTTGGTATTAGACTTCAAATTTATGGGTTATAGGCTTTTCCCCCAAACATGATTGAACTTGGTTTATGGAGGGGGTGTTAGCCTTGGATTTTCGGACAAATTGATCCTGACTCGACGAGCCCCATTTAAATGAGTATTAGCCTTAGATTTCTAACCTTGTTCATATCCAAGCGCTTTTAGATGGTATTAGACTTCAAATTTATGGGTAATATCCTTTGCCCCCAAACATGATTGAACTTGGTTTTTGGAGGGTGTGTTAGCCTTGGATTTTCGGACAAACTGATCCTGACTCGACGAGCCCCATTTAAATGAGTATAAGCCTTATATTTCTAAACTTGTTCATATCCAAGCCCTTTTAGATGGTATTAGACTTCAAATTTATAGGTTATAGGCTTTTCCCCCAAACATGATTGCACTTGGTTTTTGGAGGGGGTGTTAGCCTTAGATTTTTGGACAAATTGATCCTGACTCGACGAGCCCCATTTAAATGAGTATTAGCCTTAAATTTCTAATCTTGTTCATATCCAAGCCCTTTTAGTTGGTATTAGACTTCAAATTTATGGGTTATAGGCTTTTCCCCCAAACATGATTGAACTTGGTTTATGGAGGGGGTGTTAGCCTTGGATTTTCGGACAAATTGATCCTGACTCGATGAGCCCCATTTAAATGAGTATTAGCCTTAGATTTCTAACCTTGTTCATATCCAAGCGCTTTTAGATGGTATTAGACTTCAAATTTATGGGTTATAGGCTTTTCCCCCAAACATGATTGAACTTGGTTTTTGGAGGGGGTGTTAGCCTTCGATTTTTGGACAAATTGATCCTGACTCGACGAGCCCCATTTAAATGAGTATTATCCTTAGATTTCTAAACTTGTTCATATCCAAGCCCTTTTAGCTGGTATTAGACTTCAAATTTATGGGTAATAGACATTTCCCCCAAACATGATTGAACTTGGTTTTTGGAGGGGGTGTTAGCCTTGGATTTTCGGACAAATTGATCCTGACGCGACGAGCCCCATTTAAATGAGTATTAGGCTTAGATTTCTAACCTTGTTCATATCCAAGCCCTTTGAGTTGGTATTAGACATCAAATTTATGGGTTATAGGCTTTTCCCCCAAACATGATTGAACTTGGTTTATGGAGGGGGTGTTAGCCTTGGATTTTCGGACAAATTGATCCTGACTCGACGAGCCCCATTTAAATGAGTATTAGCCTTAGATTTCTAACCTTGTTCATATCCAAGCGCTTTTAGATGGTATTAGACTTCAAATTTATGGGTTATAGGCTTTTCCCCCAAGCATGATTGAACTTGGTTTTTGGAGGGGGTGTTAGCCTTCGATTTTTGGACAAATTGATCCTGACTCGACGAGCCCCATTTAAATGAGTATTATCCTTAGATTTCTAACCTTGTTCATATCCAAGACCTTTTAGTTTGTATTAGACTTCAAATTTATGGGAAATATCCTTTCCCCCAAAACATGATTGAACTTGGTTTTTGGAGGGGGTGTTAGCCTTGGATTTTCGGACAAATTGATCCTGACTCGACGAGCCCCATTTAAATGATTATTAGCCTTAGATTTATAACCTTGTTCATATCCAAGCTCTTTTAGATGGTATTAGACTACAAATTTATGGGTTATAGGCTTTCCCCCCAAACATGATTGAACTTGGTTTTTGGAGGGGGTGTTAGCCTTGGATTTTCGGACAAATTGATCCTGACTCGACGAGCCCCATTTAAATGAGTATTAGCCTTAGATTTCTAACCTTGTTTATATCCAAGCCTTTTTAGTTGGTATTAGACTTCAAATTTATGGGTAATATCCTTTGTCCCCAAACATGATTGAACTTGGTTTTTGGAGGTGGTGTTAGCCTTGGATTTTCGGACAAATTGATCCTGACTCGACGAGCCCCATTTAAATGAGTATTAGCCTTAAATTTCTAATCTTGTTCATATCCAAGCCCTTTTAGTTGGTATTAGACTTCAAATTTATGGGTTATAGGCTTTTCCCCCAAACATGATTGAACTTGGTTTTTGGAGGGGGTGTTAGCCTTGGATTTTCGGACAAATTGATCCTGACTCGACGAGCCCCATTTAAATGAGTATTAGCCTTAGATTTCTAACCTTGTTCATATCCAAGCGCTTTTAGATGGTATTAGACTTCAAATTTATGGGTTATAGGCTTTTCCCCCAAACATGATTGAACTTGGTTTTTGGAGGGGGTGTTAGCCTTGGATTTTCGGACAAATTGATCCTGACTCGACGAGCCCCATTTAAATGAGTATTATCCTTAGATTTCTAACCTTATTCATATCCAAGACCTTTTAGTTTGTATTAGACTTCAAATTTATGGGTAATATCCTTTGCCCCCAAACATGATTGAACTTGGTTTTTGGAGGGGGTGTTAGCCTTGGATTTTCGGACAAACTGATCTTGACTCGACGAGCCCCATTTAAATGAGTATTAGCCTTAGATTTCTAAACTTGTTCATATCCAAGCCCTTTTAGCTGGTATTAGACTTCAAATTTATGGGTAATAGACATTTCCCCCAAACATGATTGAACTTGGTTTTTGGAGGGGGTGTTAGCCTTAGATTTTTGGACAAATTGATCCTGACTCGACGAGCCCCATTTAAATGAGTATTAGCCTTAGATTTCTAACCTTGTTCATATCCAAGCCCTTTTAGTTGGTATTAGACTTCAAATTTATGGGTTATAGGCTTTTCCCCCAAACATGATTGAACTTGGTTTATTGAGGGGGTGTTAGCCTTGGATTTTCGGACAAATTGATCCTGACTCGACGAGCCCCATTTAAATGAGTATTAGCCTTAGATTTCTAACCTTGTTCATATCCAAGCGCTTTTAGATGGTATTAGACTTCAAATTTATGGGTTATAGGCTTTTCCCCCAAACATGATTGAACTTGGTTTTTGGAGGGGGTGTTAGCCTTCGATTTTTGGACAAATTGATCCTGACTCGACAAGCCCCATTTAAATGAGTATTATCCTTAGATTTCTAACCTTGTTCATATCCAAGACCTTTTAGTTTGTATTAGACTTCAAATTTATGGGTAATATCCTTTCCCCCCAAACATGATTGAACTTGGTTTTTGGAGGGGGTGTTAGCCTTGGATTTTCGGACAAATTGATCCTGACTCGACGAGCCCCATTTAAATGATTATTAGCCTTAGATTTCTAACCTTGTTCATATCCAAGCCCTTTGAGTTGGTATTAGACTACAAATTTATGGGTTATAGGCTTTTCCCCCAAACATGATTGAACTTGGTTTATGGAGGGGGTGTTAGCCTTGGATTTTCGGACAAATTGATCCTGACTCGACGAGCCCCATTTAAATGAGTATTAGGCTTAGATTTCTAACCTTGTTCATATCCAAGCCCTTTTAGATGGTATTAGACTACAAATTTATGGGTTATAGGCTTTTCCCCCAAACATGATTGAACTTGGTTTTTGGAGGGGGTGTCAGCCTTGGATTTTCGGACAAACGGATCCTGACTCGACGAGCCCCATTTAAGTGAGTATTAGCCTTAGATTTCTAACCTTGCTCATATCCAAGCCCTTTTAGTTGGTATTAGACTTCAAATTTAAGGGTAATATCCTTTCCCCCCAAACATGATTGAACTTGGTTTTTGGAGGGGGCGTTAGCCTTGGATTTTCAGACAAACTGATCCTGACTCGACGAGCCCAATTTAAATGAGTATTAGCCTTATATTTCTAAATGTGTTCATATCCAAGCCCTTTTAGCTGGTATTAGACTTCAAATTTATGGGTAATAGACATTTCCCCCAAACATGATTGAACTTGGTTTTTGGAGGGGGTGTTAGCCTTAGATTTTTGGACAAATTGATCCTGACTCGACGAGCCCCATTTAAATGAGTATTAGCCTTAGATTTCTAACCTTGTTCATATCCAAGCCCTTTTAGTTGGTATTAGACTTCAAATTTATGGGTTATAGGCTTTCCCCCCAAACATGATTGAACTTGGTTTATGGAGGGCGTGTTAGCCTTGGATTTTCGGACAAATTGATCCTGATTCGACGAGCCCCATTTAATTGAGTATTAGCCTTAGATTTCTAACCTTGGTCATATCCAAGCCCTTTTAGTAGGTATTAGACTTCAAATTTATGGGCAATATCCTTTGCCCCCAAACATGATTGAACTTGGTTTTTGGAGGGGGTGTTAGCCTTCGATTTTTGGACAAATTGATCCTGACTCGACGAGCCCCATTTAAATGAGTATTATCCTTAGATTTCTAACCTTGTTCATATCCAAGACCTTTTAGTTTGTATTAGACTTCAAATTTATGGGAAATATCCTTTCCCCCAAAACATGATTGAACTTGGTTTTTGGAGGGGGTGTTAGCCTTGGATTTTCGGACAAATTGATCCTGACTCGACGAGCCCCATTTAAATGATTATTAGCCTTAGATTTATAACCTTGTTCATATCCAAGCTCTTTTAGATGGTATTAGACTACAAATTTATGGGTTATAGGCTTTCCCCCCAAACATGATTGAACTTGGTTTTTGGAGGGGGTGTTAGCCTTGGATTTTCGGACAAATTGATCCTGACTCGACGAGCCCCATTTAAATGAGTATTAGCCTTAGATTTCTAACCTTGTTTATATCCAAGCCTTTTTAGTTGGTATTAGACTTCAAATTTATGGGTAATATCCTTTGTCCCCAAACATGATTGAACTTGGTTTTTGGAGGTGGTGTTAGCCTTGGATTTTCGGACAAATTGATCCTGACTCGACGAGCCCCATTTAAATGAGTATTAGCCTTAAATTTCTAATCTTGTTCATATCCAAGCCCTTTTAGTTGGTATTAGACTTCAAATTTATGGGTTATAGGCTTTTCCCCCAAACATGATTGAACTTGGTTTTTGGAGGGGGTGTTAGCCTTGGATTTTCGGACAAATTGATCCTGACTCGACGAGCCCCATTTAAATGAGTATTAGCCTTAGATTTCTAACCTTGTTCATATCCAAGCGCTTTTAGATGGTATTAGACTTCAAATTTATGGGTTATAGGCTTTTCCCCCAAACATGATTGAACTTGGTTTTTGGAGGGGGTGTTAGCCTTGGATTTTCGGACAAATTGATCCTGACTCGACGAGCCCCATTTAAATGAGTATTATCCTTAGATTTCTAACCTTATTCATATCCAAGACCTTTTAGTTGGTATTAGACTTCAAATTTAAGGGTAATATCCTTTCCCCCCAAACATGATTGAACTTGGTTTTTGGAGGGGGCGTTAGCCTTGGATTTTCAGACAAACTGATCCTGACTCGACGAGCCCAATTTAAATGAGTATTAGCCTTATATTTCTAAACGTGTTCATATCCAAGCCCTTTTAGCTGGTATTAGATTTCAAATTTATGGGTAATAGACATTTCCCCCAAACATGATTGAACTTGGTTTTTGGAGGGGGTGTTAGCCTTAGATTTTTGGACAAATTGATCCTGACTCGACGAGCCCCATTTAAATGAGTATTAGCCTTAGATTTCTAACCTTGTTCATATCCAAGCCCTTTTAGTTGGTATTAGACTTCAAATTTATGGGTTATAGGCTTTCCCCCCAAACATGATTGAACTTGGTTTATGGAGGGCGTGTTAGCCTTGGATTTTCGGACAAATTGATCCTGATTCGACGAGCCCCATTTAATTGAGTATTAGCCTTAGATTTCTAACCTTGGTCATATCCAAGCCCTTTTAGTAGGTATTAGACTTCAAATTTATGGGCAATATCCTTTGCCCCCAAACATGATTGAACTTGGTTTTTGGAGGTGGTGTTAGCCTTGGATTTTCGGACAAATTGATCCTGACTCGACGAGCCCCATTTAAATGAGTATTATCCTTAGATTTCTAACCTTGTTCATATCCAAGACCTTTTAGTTTGTATTAGACTTCAAATTTATGGGTAATATCCTTTCCCCCCAAACATGATTGAACTTGGTTTTTGGAGGGTGTGTTAGCCTTGGATTTTCGGACAAACTGATCCTGACTCGACGAGCCCCATTTAAATGAGTATAAGCCTTATATTTCTAAACTTGTTAATATCCAAGCCCTTTTAGATGGTATTAGACTTCAAATTTATAGGTTATAGGCTTTTCCCCCAAACATGATTGAACTTGGTTTTTGGAGGGGGTGTTAGCCTTAGATTTTTGGACAAATTGATCCTGACTCCACGAGCCCCATTTAAATGAGTATTAGCCTTAAATTTCTAACCTTGTTCATATCCAAGCCCTTTTAGTTGGTATTAGACTTCAAATTTATGGGTTATAGGCTTTTCCCCCAAACATGATTGAACTTGGTTTATGGAGGGGGTGTTAGCCTTGGATTTTCGGACAAATTGATCCTGACTCGACGAGCCCCATTTAAATGAGTATTAGGCTTAGATTTCTAACCTTGTTCATATCCAAGCGCTTTTAGATGGTATTAGACTTCAAATTTATGGGTTATAGGCTTTTCCCCCAAACATGATTGAACTTGGTTTTTGGAGGGGGTGTTAGCCTTGGATTTTCGGACAAATTGATCCTGACTTGACGAGCCCCATTTAAATGAGTATTAGCCTTAGATTTCTAACCTTGTTCATATCCAAGCCCTTTTAGTTTGTATTAGACATCAAATTTATGGGTAATATCCTTTCCCCCCAAACATGATTGAACTTGGTTTTTGGAGGGGGTGTTAGCCTTGGATTTTCGGACAAATTGATCCTGACTCGACGAGCCCCATTTAAATGAGTATTAGCCTTAGATTTCTAACCTTGGTCATATCCAAGCCCTTTTAGTTGGTATTAGACTTCAAATTTATGGGTAATATCATTTGTCCCCAAACATGATTGAACTTGGTTTTTGGAGGTGGTGTTAGCCTTGGATTTTCGGACAAATTGATCCTGACTCGACGAGCCCCATTTAAATGAGTATTATCCTTAGATTTCTAACCTTATTCATATCCAAGACCTTTTAGTTTGTATTAGACTTCAAATTTATGGGTAATATCCTTTGCCCCCAAACATGATTGAACTTGGTTTTTGGAGGGGGTGTTAGCATTGGATTTTCGGACAAACTGATCTTGACTCGACGAGCCCCATTTAAATGAGTATTAGCCTTAGATTTCTAAACTTGTTCATATCCAAGCCCTTTTAGCTGGTATTAGACTTCAAATTTATGGGTAATAGACATTTCCCCCAAACATGATTGAACTTGGTTTTTGGAGGGGGTGTTAGCCTTAGATTTTTGGACAAATTGATCCTGACTCGACGAGCCCCATTTAAATGAGTATTAGCCTTAGATTTCTAACCTTGTTCATATCCAAGCGCTTTTAGATGGTATTAGACTTCAAATTTATGGGTTATAGGCTTTTCCCCCAAACATGATTGAACTTGGTTTTTGGAGGGGGTGTTAGCCTTCGATTTTTGGACAAATTGATCCTGACTCGACGAGCCCCATTTAAATGAGTATTATCCTTAGATTTCTAACCTTGTTCATATCCAAGACCTTTTAGTTTGTATTAGACTTCAAATTTATGGGTAATATCCTTTCCCCCCAAACATGATTGAACTTGGTTTTTGGAGGGGGTGTTAGCCTTGGATTTTCGGACAAATTGATCCTGACTCGACGAGCCCCATTTAAATGATTATTAGCCTTAGATTTCTAACCTTGTTCATATCCAAGCCCTTTTAGATGGTATTAGACTACAAATTTATGGGTTATAGGCTTTTCCCCCAAACATGATTGAACTTGGTTTTTGGAGGGGGTGTTAGCCTTGGATTTTCGGACAAATTGATCCTGACTCGACGAGCCCCATTTAAATGAGTATTAGGCTTAGATTTCTAACCTTGTTCATATCCAAGCCCTTTTAGATGGTATTAGACTACAAATTTATGGGTTATAGGCTTTTCCCCCAAACATGATTGAACTTGGTTTTTGGAGGGGGTGTCAGCCTTGGATTTTCGGACAAACGGATCCTGACTCGACGAGCCCCATTTAAGTGAGTATTAGCCTTAGATTTCTAACCTTGCTCATATCCAAGCCCTTTTAGTTGGTATTAGACTTCAAATTTAAGGGTAATATCCTTTCCCCCCAAACATGATTGAACTTGGTTTTTGGAGGGGGCGTTAGCCTTGGATTTTCAGACAAACTGATCCTGACTCGACGAGTCCCATTTAAATGAGTATTAGCCTTATATTTCTAAACGTGTTCATATCCAAGCCCTTTTAGCTGGTATTAGACTTCAAATTTATGGGTAATAGACATTTCCCCCAAACATGATTGAACTTGGTTTTTGGAGGGGGTGTTAGCCTTAGATTTTTGGACAAATTGATCCTGACTCGACGAGCCCCATTTAAATGAGTATTAGCCTTAGATTTCTAACCTTGTTCATATCCAAGCCCTTTTAGTTGGTATTAGACTTCAAATTTATGGGTTATAGGCTTTTCCCCCAAACATGATTGAACTTGGTTTATGGAGGGCGTGTTAGCCTTGGATTTTCGGACAAATTGATCCTGATTCGACGAGCCCCATTTAATTGAGTATTAGCCTTAGATTTCTAACCTTGGTCATATCCAAGCCCTTTTAGTTGGTATTAGACTTCAAATTTATGGGCAATATCCTTTGCCCCCAAACATGATTGAACTTGGTTTTTGGAGGTGGTGTTAGCCTTGGATTTTCGGACAAATTGATCCTGACTCGACGAGCCCCATTTAAATGAGTATTATCCTTAGATTTCTAACCTTGTTCATATCCAAGACCTTTTAGTTTGTATTAGACTTCAAATTTATGGGTAATATCCTTTCCCCCCAAACATGATTGAACTTGGTTTTTGGAGGGTGTGTTAGCCTTGGATTTTCGGACAAACTGATCCTGACTCGACGAGCCCTATTTAAATGAGTATAAGCCTTATATTTCTAAACTTGTTCATATCCAAGCCCTTTTAGATGGTATTAGACTTCAAATTTATAGGTTATAGGCTTTTCCCCCAAACATGATTGAACTTGGTTTTTGGAGGGGGTGTTAGCCTTAGATTTTTGGACAAATTGATCCTGACTCCACGAGCCCCATTTAAATGAGTATTAGCCTTAAATTTCTAACCTTGTTCATATCCAAGCCCTTTTAGTTGGTATTAGACTTCAAATTTATGGGTTATAGGCTTTTCCCCCAAACATGATTGAACTTGGTTTATGGAGGGGGTGTTAGCCTTGGATTTTCGGACAAATTGATCCTGACTCGACGAGCCCCATTTAAATGAGTATTAGCCTTAGATTTCTAACCTTGTTCATATCCAAGCGCTTTTAGATGGTATTAGACTTCCAATTTATGGGTTATAGGCTTTTCCCCCAAACATGATTGAACTTGGTTTTTGGAGGGGGTGTTAGCCTTGGATTTTCGGACAAATTGATCCTGACTCGACGAGCCCCATTTAAATGAGTATTATCCTTAGATTTCTAACCTTGTTCATATCCAAGACCTTTTAGTTTGTATTAGACTTCAAATTTATGGGTAATATCCTTTCCCCCCAAACATGATTGAACTTGGTTTTTGGAGGGTGTGTTAGCCTTGGATTTTCGGACAAATTGATCCTGACTCGACGAGCCCCATTTAAATGAGTATAAGCCTTATATTTCTAAACTTGTTCATATCCAAGCCCTTTTAGATGGTATTAGACTTCAAATTTATGGGTTATAGGCTTTTCCCCCAAACATGATTGAACTTGGTTTTTGGAGGGGGTGTTAGCCTTCGATTTTTGGACAAATTGATCCTGACTCGACGAGCCCCATTTAAATGAGTATTATCCTTAGATTTCTAACCTTGTTCATATCCAAGACTTTTAGTTTGTATTAGACTTCAAATTTATGGGTAATATCCTTTCCCCCCAAACATGATTGAACTTGGTTTTTGGAGGGGGTGTTAGCCTTGGATTTTCGGACAAATTGATCCTGACTCGACGAGCCCCATTTAAATGATTATTAGCCTTAGATTTCTAACCTTGTTCATATCCAAGCCCTTTTAGATGGTATTAGACTACAAATTTATGGGTTATAGGCTTTTCCCCCAAACATGATTGAACTTGGTTTTTGGAGGGGGTGTTAGCCTTGGATTTTCGGACAAATTGATCCTGACTCGACGAGCCCCATTTAAATGAGTATTAGGCTTAGATTTCTAACCTTGTTCATATCCAAGCCCTTTTAGATGGTATTAGACTACAAATTTATGGGTTATAGGCTTTTCCTCCAAACATGATTGAACTTGGTTTTTGGAGAGGGTGTCAGCCTTGGATTTTCGGACAAACGGATCCTGACTCGACGAGCCCCATTTAAGTGAGTATTAGCCTTAGATTTCTAACCTTGCTCATATCCAAGCCCTTTTAGTTGGTATTAGACTTCAAATTTAAGGGTAATATCCTTTCCCCCCAAACATGATTGAACTTGGTTTTTGGAGGGGGCGTTAGCCTTGGATTTTCAGACAAACTGATCCTGACTCGACGAGCCCCATTTAAATGAGTATTAGCCTTATATTTCTAAACTTGTTCATATCCAAGCCCTTTTAGCTGGTATTAGACTTCAAATTTATGGGTAATAGACATTTCCCCCAAACATGATTGAACTTGGTTTTTGGAGGGGGTGTTAGCCTTAGATTTTTGGACAAATTGATCCTGACTCGACGAGCCCCATTTAAATGAGTATTAGCCTTAGATTTCTAACCTTGTTCATATCCAAGCCCTTTTAGTTGGTATTAGACTTCAAATTTATGGGTTATAGGCTTTTCCCCCAAACATGATTGAACTTGGTTTATGGAGGGCGTGTTAGCCTTGGATTTTCGGACAAATTGATCCTGACTCGACGAGCCCCATTTAAATGAGTATTAGCCTTAGATTTCTAACCTTGGTCATATCCAAGCCCTTTTAGTTGGTATTAGACTTCAAATTTATGGGCAATATCCTTTGCCCCCAAACATGATTGAACTTGGTTTTTGGAGGTGGTGTTAGCCTTGGATTTTCGGACAAATTGATCCTGACTCGACGAGCCCCATTTAAATGAGTATTATCCTTAGATTTCTAACCTTGTTTATATCCAAGACCTTTTAGTTTGTATTAGACTTCAAATTTATAGGTAATATCCTTTCCCCCCAAACATGATTGAACTTGGTTTTTGGAGGGTGTGTTAGCCTTGGATTTTCGGACAAACTGATCCTGACTCGACGAGCCCCATTTAAATGAGTATAAGCCTTATATTTCTAAACTTGTTCATATCCAAGCCCTTTTAGATGGTATTAGACTTCAAATTTATAGGTTATAGGCTTTTCCCCCAAACATGATTGAACTTGGTTTTTGGAGGTGGTGTTAGCCTTGGATTTTCGGACAAATTGATCCTGACTCGACGAGCCCCATTTAAATGAGTATTATCCTTAGATTTCTAACCTTGTGCATATCCAAGACCTTTTAGTTTGTATTAGACTTCAAATTTATGGGTAATATCCTTTCCCCCCAAACATGATTGAACTTGGTTTTTGGAGGGTGTGTTAGCCTTGGATTTTCGGACAAACTGATCCTGACTCGACGAGCCCCATTTAAATGAGTATAAGCCTTATATTTCTATACTTGTTCATATCCAAGACCTTTTAGATGGTATTAGACTTCAAATTTATGGGTTATAGGCTTTTCCCCCAAACATGATTGAACTTGGTTTTTGGAGGGGGTGTTAGCCTTCGATTTTTGGACAAATTGATCCTGACTCGACGAGCCCCATTTAAATGAGTATTATCCTTAGATTTCTAACCTTGTTCATATCCAAGACTTTTAGTTTGTATTAGACTTCAAATTTATGGGTAATATCCTTTCCCCCCAAACATGATTGAACTTGGTTTTTGGAGGGGGTGTTAGCCTTGGATTTTCGGACAAATTGATCCTGACTCGACGAGCCCCATTTAAATGATTATTAGCCTTAGATTTCTAACCTTGTTCATATCCAAGCCCTTTTAGATGGTATTAGACTACAAATTTATGGGTTATAGGCTTTTCCCCCAAACATGATTGAACTTGGTTTTTGGAGGGGGTGTTAGCCTTGGATTTTCGGACAAATTGATCCTGACTCGACGAGCCCCATTTAAATGAGTATTAGGCTTAGATTTCTAACCTTGTTCATATCCAAGCCCTTTTAGATGGTATTAGACTACAAATTTATGGGTTATAGGCTTTTCCTCCAAACATGATTGAACTTGGTTTTTGGAGGGGGTGTCAGCCTTGGATTTTCGGACAAACGGATCCTGACTCGACGAGCCCCATTTAACTGAGTATTAGCCTTAGATTTCTAACCTTGCTCATATCCAAGCCCTTTTAGTTGGTATTAGACTTCAAATTTAAGGGTAATATCCTTTCCCCCCAAACATGATTGAACTTGGTTTTTGGAGGGGGCGTTAGCCTTGGATTTTCAGACAAACTGATCCTGACTCGACGAGCCCCATTTAAATGAGTATTAGCCTTATATTTCTAAACTTGTTCATATCCAAGCCCTTTTAGCTGGTATTAGACTTCAAATTTATGGGTAATAGACATTTCCCCCAAACATGATTGAACTTGGTTTTTGGAGGGGGTGTTAGCCTTAGATTTTTGGACAAATTGATCCTGACTCGACGAGCCCCATTTAAATGAGTTTTAGCCTTAGATTTCTAACCTTGTTCATATCCAAGCCCTTTTAGTTGGTATTAGACTTCAAATTTATGGGTTATAGGCTTTTCCCCCAAACATGATTGAACTTGGTTTATGGAGGGCGTGTTAGCCTTGGATTTTCGGACAAATTGATCCTGACTCGACGAGCCCCATTTAAATGAGTATTAGCCTTAGATTTCTAACCTTGGTCATATCCAAGCCCTTTTAGTTGGTATTAGACTTCAAATTTATGGGCAATATCCTTTGCCCCCAAACATGATTGAACTTGGTTTTTGGAGGTGGTGTTAGCCTTGGATTTTCGGACAAATTGATCCTGACTCGACGAGCCCCATTTAAATGAGTATTATCCTTAGATTTCTAACCTTGTTCATATCCAAGACCTTTTAGTTTGTATTAGACTTCAAATTTGTGGGTAATATCCTTTCCCCCCAAACATGATTGAACTTGGTTTTTGGAGGGTGTGTTAGCCTTGGATTTTTGGACAAATTGATCCTGACTCGACGAGCCCCATTTAAATGAGTATTAGCCTTAGATTTCTAACCTTGTTCATATCCAAGCCCTTTTAGTTGGTATTAGACTTCAAATTTATGGGTTATAGGCTTTTCCCCCAAACATGATTGAACTTGGTTTATGGAGGGCGTGTTAGCCTTGGATTTTCGGACAAATTGATCCTGACTCGACGAGCCCCATTTAAATGAGTATTAGCCTTAGATTTCTAACCTTGGTCATATCCAAGCCCTTTTAGTTGGTATTAGACTTCAAATTTATGGGCAATATCCTTTGCCCCCAAACATGATTGAACTTGGTTTTTGGAGGTGGTGTTAGCCTTGGATTTTCGGACAAATTGATCCTGACTCGACGAGCCCCATTTAAATGAGTATTATCCTTAGATTTCTAACCTTGTTCATATCCAAGACCTTTTAGTTTGTATTAGACTTCAAATTTATAGGTAATATCCTTTCCCCCCAAACATGATTGAACTTGGTTTTTGGAGGGTGTGTTAGCCTTGGATTTTCGGACAAACTGATCCTGACTCGACGAGCCCCATTTAAATGAGTATAAGCCTTATATTTCTAAACTTGTTCATATCCAAGCCCTTTTAGATGGTATTAGACTTCAAATTTATAGGTTATAGGCTTTTCCCCCAAACATGATTGAACTTGGTTTTTGGAGGGGGTGTTAACCTTAGATTTTTGGACAAATTGATCCTGACTCGACGAGCCCCATTTAAATGAGTATTAGCCTTAAATTTCTAACCTTGTTCATATCCAAGCCCTTTTAGTTGGTATTAGACTTCAAATTTATGGGTTATAGGCTTTTCCCCCAAACATGATTGAACTTGGTTTATGGAGGGGGTGTTAGCCTTGGATTTTTGGACAAATTGATCCTGACTCGACGAACCCCATTTAAATGAGTATTAGCCTTAGATTTCTAACCTTGTTCATATCCAAGCGCTTTTAGATGGTATTAGACTTCAAATTTATGGGTTATAGGCTTTTCCCCCAAACATGATTGAACTTGGTTTTTGGAGGGGGTGTTAGCCTTCGATTTTTGGACAAATTGATCCTGACTCGACGAGCCCCATTTAAATGAGTATTATCCTTAGATTTCTAACCTTGTTCATATCCAAGACCTTTTAGTTTGTATTAGACTTCAAATTTATGGGTAATATCCTTTCCCCCCAAACATGATTGAACTTGGTTTTTGGAGGGGGTGTTAGCCTTGGATTTCCGGACAAATTGATCCTGACTCGACGAGCCCCATTTAAATGATTATTAGCCTTAGATTTCTAACTTTGTTCATATCCAAGCCCTTTTAGATGGTATTAGACTACAAATTTATGGGTTATAGGCTTTTCCCCCAAACATGATTGAACTTGGTTTTTGGAGGGGGTGTTAGCCTTGGATTTTCGGACAAATTGATCCTGACTCGACGAGCCCCATTTAAATGAGTATTAGGCTTAGATTTCTAACCTTGTTCATATCCAAGCCCTTTTAGATGGTATTAGACTACAAATTTATGGGTTATAGGCTTTTCCTCCAAACATGATTGAACTTGGTTTTTGGAGGGGGTGTCAGCCTTGGATTTTCGGACAAACGGATCCTGACTCGACGAGCCCCATTTAACTGAGTATTAGCCTTAGATTTCTAACCTTGCTCATATCCAAGCCCTTTTAGTTGGTATTAGACTTCAAATTTAAGGGTAATATCCTTTCCCCCCAAACATGATTGAACTTGGTTTTTGGAGGGGGCGTTAGCCTTGGATTTTCAGACAAACTGATCCTGACTCGACGAGCCCCATTTAAATGAGTATTAGCCTTATATTTCTAAACTTGTTCATATCCAAGCCCTTTTAGCTGGTATTAGACTTCAAATTTATGGGTAATAGACATTTCCCCCAAACATGATTGAACTTGGTTTTTGGAGGGGGTGTTAGCCTTAGATTTTTGGACAAATTGATCCTGACTCGACGAGCCCCATTTAAATGAGTTTTAGCCTTAGATTTCTAACCTTGTTCATATCCAAGCCCTTTTAGTTGGTATTAGACTTCAAATTTATGGGTTATAGGCTTTTCCCCCAAACATGATTGAACTTGGTTTATGGAGGGCGTGTTAGCCTTGGATTTTCGGACAAATTGATCCTGACTCGACGAGCCCCATTTAAATGAGTATTAGCCTTAGATTTCTAACCTTGGTCATATCCAAGCCCTTTTAGTTGGTATTAGACTTCAAATTTATGGGCAATATCCTTTGCCCCCAAACATGATTGAACTTGGTTTTTGGAGGTGGTGTTAGCCTTGGATTTTCGGACAAATTGATCCTGACTCGACGAGCCCCATTTAAATGAGTATTATCCTTAGATTTCTAACCTTGTTCATATCCAAGACCTTTTAGTTTGTATTAGACTTCAAATTTGTGGGTAATATCCTTTCCCCCCAAACATGATTGAACTTGGTTTTTGGAGGGTGTGTTAGCCTTGGATTTTTGGACAAATTGATCCTGACTCGACGAGCCCCATTTAAATGAGTATTAGCCTTAGATTTCTAACCTTGTTCATATCCAAGCCCTTTTAGTTGGTATTAGACTTCAAATTTATGGGTTATAGGCTTTTCCCCCAAACATGATTGAACTTGGTTTATGGAGGGCGTGTTAGCCTTGGATTTTCGGACAAATTGATCCTGACTCGACGAGCCCCATTTAAATGAGTATTAGCCTTAGATTTCTAACCTTGGTCATATCCAAGCCCTTTTAGTTGGTATTAGACTTCAAATTTATGGGCAATATCCTTTGCCCCCAAACATGATTGAACTTGGTTTTTGGAGGTGGTGTTAGCCTTGGATTTTCGGACAAATTGATCCTGACTCGACGAGCCCCATTTAAATGAGTATTATCCTTAGATTTCTAACCTTGTTCATATCCAAGACCTTTTAGTTTGTATTAGACTTCAAATTTATAGGTAATATCCTTTCCCCCCAAACATGATTGAACTTGGTTTTTGGAGGGTGTGTTAGCCTTGGATTTTCGGACAAACTGATCCTGACTCGACGAGCCCCATTTAAATGAGTATAAGCCTTATATTTCTAAACTTGTTCATATCCAAGCCCTTTTAGATGGTATTAGACTTCAAATTTATAGGTTATAGGCTTTTCCCCCAAACATGATTGAACTTGGTTTTTGGAGGGGGTGTTAACCTTAGATTTTTGGACAAATTGATCCTGACTCGACGAGCCCCATTTAAATGAGTATTAGCCTTAAATTTCTAACCTTGTTCATATCCAAGCCCTTTTAGTTGGTATTAGACTTCAAATTTATGGGTTATAGGCTTTTCCCCCAAACATGATTGAACTTGGTTTATGGAGGGGGTGTTAGCCTTGGATTTTTGGACAAATTGATCCTGACTCGACGAACCCCATTTAAATGAGTATTAGCCTTAGATTTCTAACCTTGTTCATATCCAAGCGCTTTTAGATGGTATTAGACTTCAAATTTATGGGTTATAGGCTTTTCCCCCAAACATGATTGAACTTGGTTTTTGGAGGGGGTGTTAGCCTTCGATTTTTGGACAAATTGATCCTGACTCGACGAGCCCCATTTAAATGAGTATTATCCTTAGATTTCTAACCTTGTTCATATCCAAGACCTTTTAGTTTGTATTAGACTTCAAATTTATGGGTAATATCCTTTCCCCCCAAACATGATTGAACTTGGTTTTTGGAGGGGGTGTTAGCCTTGGATTTTCGGACAAATTGATCCTGACTCGACGAGCCCCATTTAAATGATTATTAGCCTTAGATTTCTAACCTTGTTCATATCCAAGCCCTTTTAGATGGTATTAGACTACAAATTTATGGGTTATAGGCTTTTCCCCCAAACATGATTGAACTTGGTTTTTGGAGGGGGTGTTAGCCTTGGATTTTCGGACAAATTGATCCTGACTCGACGAGCCCCATTTAAATGAGTATTAGGCTTAGATTTCTAACCTTGTTCATATCCAAGCCCTTTTAGATGGTATTAGACTACAAATTTATGGGTTATAGGCTTTTCCCCCAAACATGATTGAACTTGGTTTTTGGAGGGGGTGTCAGCCTTGGATTTTCGGACAAACGGATCCTGACTCGACGAGCCCCATTTAAGTGAGTATTAGCCTTAGATTTCTAACCTTGCTCATATCCAAGCCCTTTTAGTTGGTATTAGACTTCAAATTTAAGGGTAATATCCTTTCCCCCCAAAAATGATTGAACTTGGTTTTTGGAGGGGGCGTTAGCCTTGGATTTTCGGACAAACTGATCCTGACTCGACGAGCCCCATTTAAATGAGTATTAGCCTTATATTTCTAAACTTGTTCATATCCAAGCCCTTTTAGCTGGTATTAGACTTCAAATTTATGGGTAATAGACATTTCCCCCAAACATGATTGAACTTTGTTTTTGGAGGGGGTGTTAGCCTTAGATTTTTGGACAAATTGATCCTGACTCGACGAGCCCCATTTAAATGAGTATTAGGCTTAGATTTCTAACCTTGTTCATATCCAAGCCCTTTTAGATGGTATTAGACTACAAATTTATGGGTTATAGGCTTTTCCTCCAAACATGATTGAACTTGGTTTTTGGAGGGGGTGTCAGCCTTGGATTTTCGGACAAACGGATCCTGACTCGACGAGCCCCATTTAACTGAGTATTAGCCTTAGATTTCTAACCTTGCTCATATCCAAGCCCTTTTAGTTGGTATTAGACTTCAAATTTAAGGGTAATATCCTTTCCCCCCAAACATGATTGAACTTGGTTTTTGGAGGGGGCGTTAGCCTTGGATTTTCAGACAAACTGATCCTGACTCGACGAGCCCCATTTAAATGAGTATTAGCCTTATATTTCTAAACTTGTTCATATCCAAGCCCTTTTAGCTGGTATTAGACTTCAAATTTATGGGTAATAGACATTTCCCCCAAACATGATTGAACTTGGTTTTTGGAGGGGGTGTTAGCCTTAGATTTTTGGACAAATTGATCCTGACTCGACGAGCCCCATTTAAATGAGTTTTAGCCTTAGATTTCTAACCTTGTTCATATCCAAGCCCTTTTAGTTGGTATTAGACTTCAAATTTATGGGTTATAGGCTTTTCCCCCAAACATGATTGAACTTGGTTTATGGAGGGCGTGTTAGCCTTGGATTTTCGGACAAATTGATCCTGACTCGACGAGCCCCATTTAAATGAGTATTAGCCTTAGATTTCTAACCTTGGTCATATCCAAGCCCTTTTAGTTGGTATTAGACTTCAAATTTATGGGCAATATCCTTTGCCCCCAAACATGATTGAACTTGGTTTTTGGAGGTGGTGTTAGCCTTGGATTTTCGGACAAATTGATCCTGACTCGACGAGCCCCATTTAAATGAGTATTATCCTTAGATTTCTAACCTTGTTCATATCCAAGACCTTTTAGTTTCTATTAGACTTCAAATTTATGGGTAATATCCTTTCCCCCCAAACATGATTGAACTTGGTTTTTGGAGGGTGTGTTAGCCTTGGATTTTTGGACAAATTGATCCTGACTCGACGAGCCCCATTTAAATGAGTATTAGCCTTAGATTTCTAACCTTGTTCATATCCAAGCCCTTTTAGTTGGTATTAGACTTCAAATTTATGGGTTATAGGCTTTTCCCCCAAACATGATTGAACTTGGTTTATGGAGGGCGTGTTAGCCTTGGATTTTCGGACAAATTGATCCTGACTCGACGAGCCACATTTAAATGAGTATTAGCCTTAGATTTCTAACCTTGGTCATATCCAAGCCCTTTTAGTTGGTATTAGACTTCAAATTTATGGGCAATATCCTTTGCCCCCAAACATGATTGAACTTGGTTTTTGGAGGTGGTGTTAGCCTTGGATTTTCGGACAAATTGATCCTGACTCGACGAGCCCCATTTAAATGAGTATTATCCTTAGATTTCTAACCTTGTTCATATCCAAGACCTTTTAGTTTGTATTAGACTTCAAATTTATAGGTAATATCCTTTCCCCCCAAACATGATTGAACTTGGTTTTTGGAGGGTGTGTTAGCCTTGGATTTTCGGACAAACTGATCCTGACTCGACGAGCCCCATTTAAATGAGTATAAGCCTTATATTTCTAAACTTGTTCATATCCAAGCCCTTTTAGATGGTATTAGACTTCAAATTTATAGGTTATAGGCTTTTCCCCCAAACATGATTGAACTTGGTTTTTGGAGGGGGTGTTAGCCTTAGATTTTTGGACAAATTGATCCTGACTCGACGAGCCCCATTTAAATGAGTTTTAGCCTTATATTTCTAAACTTGTTCATATCCAAGCCCTTTTAGCTGGTATTAGACTTCAAATTTATGGGTAATAGACATTTCCCCCAAACATGATTGAACTTGGTTTTTGGAGGGGGTGTTAGCCTTAGATTTTTGGACAAATTGATCCTGACTCGACGAGCCCCATTTAAATGAGTATTAGCCTTAGATTTCTAACCTTGTTCATATCCAAGCCCTTTTAGTTGGTATTAGACTTCAAATTTATGGGTTATAGGCTTTTCCCCCAAACATGATTGAACTTGGTTTTTGGAGGGGGTGTTAGCCTTCGATTTTTGGACAAATTGATCCTGACTCGACGAGCCCCATTTAAATGAGTATTATCCTTAGATTTCTAACCTTGTTCATATCCACGACCTTTTAGTTTGTATTAGACTTCAAAATTATGGGTAATATCCTTTCCCCCCAAACATGATTGAACTTGGTTTTTGGAGGGGGTGTTAGCCTTGGATTTTCGGACAAATTGATCCTGACTCGACGAGCCCCATTTAAATGATTATTAGCCTTAGATTTCTAACCTTGTTCATATCCAAGCCCTTTTAGATGGTATTAGACTACAAATTTATGGGTTATAGGCTTTTCCCCCAAACATGATTGAACTTGGTTTTTGGAGGGGGTGTTAGCCTTGGATTTTCGGACAAATTGATCCTGACTCGACGAGCCCCATTTAAATGAGTATTAGCCTTAGATTTCTAACCTTGCTCATATCCAAGCCCTTTTAGTTGGTATTAGACTTCAAATTTAAGGGTAATATCCTTTCCCCCCAAACATGATTGAACTTGGTTTTTGGAGGGGGCGTTAGCCTTGGATTTTCAGACAAACTGATCCTGACTCGACGAGCCCCATTTAAATGAGTATTAGCCTTATATTTCTAAACTTGTTCATATCCAAGCCCTTTTAGCTGGTATTAGACTTCAAATTTATGGGTAATAGACATTTCCCCCAAACATGATTGAACTTGGTTTTTGGAGGGGGTGTTAGCCTTAGATTTTTGGACAAATTGATCCTGACTCGACGAGCCCCATTTAAATGAGTTTTAGCCTTAGATTTCTAACCTTGTTCATATCCAAGCCCTTTTAGTTGGTATTAGACTTCAAATTTATGGGTTATAGGCTTTTCCCCCAAACATGATTGAACTTGGTTTATGGAGGGCTTGTTAGCCTTGGATTTTCGGACAAATTGATCCTGACTCGACGAGCCCCATTTAAATGAGTATTAGCCTTAGATTTCTAACCTTGGTCATATCCAAGCCCTTTTAGTTGGTATTAGACTTCAAATTTATGGGCAATATCCTTTGCCCCCAAACATGATTGAACTTGGTTTTTGGAGGTGGTGTTAGCCTTGGATTTTCGGACAAATTGATCCTGACTCGACGAGCCCCATTTAAATGAGTATTATCCTTAGATTTCTAACCTTGTTCATATCCAAGACCTTTTAGTTTGTATTAGACTTCAAATTTATAGGTAATATCCTTTCCCCCCAAACATGATTGAACTTGGTTTTTGGAGGGTGTGTTAGCCTTGGATTTTCGGACAAACTGATCCTGACTCGACGAGCCCCATTTAAATGAGTATAAGCCTTATATTTCTAAACTTGTTCATATCCAAGCCCTTTTAGATGGTATTAGACTTCAAATTTATAGGTTATAGGCTTTTCCCCCAAACATGATTGAACTTGGTTTTTGGAGGGGGTGTTAGCCTTAGATTTTTGGACAAATTGATCCTGACTCGACGAGCCCCATTTAAATGAGTTTTAGCCTTATATTTCTAAACTTGTTCATATCCAAGCCCTTTTAGCTGGTATTAGACTTCAAATTTATGGGTAATAGACATTTCCCCCAAACATGATTGAACTTGGTTTTTGGAGGGGGTGTTAGCCTTAGATTTTTGGACAAATTGATCCTCACTCGACGAGCCCCATTTAAATGAGTATTAGCCTTAGATTTCTAACCTTGTTCATATCCAAGCCCTTTTAGTTGGTATTAGACTTCAAATTTATGGGTTATAGGCTTTTCCCCCAAACATGATTGAACTTGGTTTTTGGAGGGGGTGTTAGCCTTTGATTTTTGGACAAATTGATCCTGACTCGACGAGCCCCATTTAAATGAGTATTATTCTTAGATTTCTAACCTTGTTCATATCCACGACCTTTTAGTTTGTATTAGACTTCAAAATTATGGGTAATATCCTTTCCCCCCAAACATGATTGAACTTGGTTTTTGGAGGGGGTGTTAGCCTTGGATTTTCGGACAAATTGATCCTGACTCGACGAGCCCCATTTAAATGATTATTAGCCTTAGATTTCTAACCTTGTTCATATCCAAGCCCTTTTAGATGGTATTAGACTACAAATTTATGGGTTATAGGCTTTTCCCCCAAACATGATTGAACTTGGTTTTTGGAGGGGGTGTTAGCCTTGGATTTTCGGACAAATTGATCCTGACTCGACGAGCCCCATTTAAATGAGTATTAGCCTTAGATTTCTAACCTTGCTCATATCCAAGCCCTTTTAGTTGGTATTAGACTTCAAATTTAAGGGTAATATCCTTTCCCCCCAAACATGATTGAACTTGGTTTTTGGAGGGGGCGTTAGCCTTGGATTTTCAGACAAACTGATCCTGACTCGACGAGCCCCATTTAAATGAGTATTAGCCTTATATTTCTAAACTTGTTCATATCCAAGCCCTTTTAGCTGGTATTAGACTTCAAATTTATGGGTAATAGACATTTCCCCCAAACTTGATTGAACTTGGTTTTTGGAGGGGGTGTTAGCCTTAGATTTTTGGACAAATTGATCCTGACTCGACGAGCCCCATTTAAATGAGTTTTAGCCTTAGATTTCTAACCTTGTTCATATCCAAGCCCTTTTAGTTGGTATTAGACTTCAAATTTATGGGTTATAGGCTTTTCCCCCAAACATGATTGAACTTGGTTTATGGAGGGTGTGTTAGCCTTGGATTTTCGGACAAATTGATCCTGACTCGACGAGCCCCATTTAAATGAGTATTAGCCTTAGATTTCTAACCTTGGTCATATCCAAGCCCTTTTAGTTGGTATTAGACTTCAAATTTATGGGCAATATCCTTTGCCCCCAAACATGATTGAACTTGGTTTTTGGAGGTGGTGTTAGCCTTGGATTTTCGGACAAATTGATCCTGACTCGACGAGCCCCATTTAAATGAGTATTATCCTTAGATTTCTAACCTTGCTCATATCCAAGCCCTTTTAGTTGGTATTAGACTTCAAATTTAAGGGTAATATCCTTTCCCCCCAAACATGATTGAACTTGGTTTTTGGAGGGGGCGTTAGCCTTGGATTTTCAGACAAACTGATCCTGACTCGACGAGCCCCATTTAAATGAGTATTAGCCTTATATTTCTAAACTTGTTCATATCCAAGCCCTTTTAGCTGGTATTAGACTTCAAATTTATGGGTAATAGACATTTCCCCCAAACATGATTGAACTTGGTTTTTGGAGGGGGTGTTAGCCTTAGATTTTTGGACAAATTGATCCTGACTCGACGAGCCCCATTTAAATGAGTTTTAGCCTTAGATTTCTAACCTTGTTCATATCCAAGCCCTTTTAGTTGGTATTAGACTTCAAATTTATGGGTTATAGGCTTTTCCCCCAAACATGATTGAACTTGGTTTATGGAGGGCGTGTTAGCCTTGGATTTTCGGACAAATTGATCCTGACTCGACGAGCCCCATTTAAATGAGTATTAGCCTTAGATTTCTAACCTTGGTCATATCCAAGCCCTTTTAGTTGGTATTAGACTTCAAATTTATGGGCAATATCCTTTGCCCCCAAACATGATTGAACTTGGTTTTTGGAGGTGGTGTTAGCCTTGGATTTTCGGACAAATTGATCCTGACTCGACGAGCCCCATTTAAATGAGTATTATCCTTAGATTTCTAACCTTGTTCATATCCAAGACCTTTTAGTTTGTATTAGACTTCAAATTTATGGGTAATATCCTTTCCCCCCAAACATGATTGAACTTGGTTTTTGGAGGGTGTGTTAGCCTTGGATTTTTGGACAAATTGATCCTGACTCGACGAGCCCCATTTAAATGAGTATTAGCCTTAGATTTCTAACCTTGTTCATATCCAAGCCCTTTTAGTTGGTATTAGACTTCAAATTTATGGGTTATAGGCTTTTCCCCCAAACATGATTGAACTTGGTTTATGGAGGGCGTGTTAGCCTTGGATTTTCGGACAAATTGATCCTGACTCGACGAGCCCCATTTAAATGAGTATTAGCCTTAGATTTCTAACCTTGGTCATATCCAAGCCCTTTTAGTTGGTATTAGACTTCAAATTTATGGGCAATATCCTTTGCCCCCAAACATGATTGAACTTGGTTTTTGGAGGTGGTGTTAGCCTTGGATTTTCGGACAAATTGATCCTGACTCGACGAGCCCCATTTAAATGAGTATTATCCTTAGATTTCTAACCTTGTTCATATCCAAGACCTTTTAGTTTGTATTAGACTTCAAATTTATAGGTAATATCCTTTCCCCCCAAACATGATTGAACTTGGTTTTTGGAGGGTGTGTTAGCCTTGGATTTTCGGACAAACTGATCCTGACTCGACGAGCCCCATTTAAATGAGTATAAGCCTTATATTTCTAAACTTGTTCATATCCAAGCCCTTTTAGATGGTATTAGACTTCAAATTTATAGGTTATAGGCTTTTCCCCCAAACATGATTGAACTTGGTTTTTGGAGGGGGTGTTAGCCTTAGATTTTTGGACAAATTGATCCTGACTCGACGAGCCCCATTTAAATGAGTTTTAGCCTTATATTTCTAAACTTGTTCATATCCAAGCCCTTTTAGCTGGTATTAGACTTCAAATTTATGGGTAATAGACATTTCCCCCAAACATGATTGAACTTGGTTTTTGGAGGGGGTGTTAGCCTTAGATTTTTGGACAAATTGATCCTCACTCGACGAGCCCCATTTAAATGAGTATTAGCCTTAGATTTCTAACCTTGTTCATATCCAAGCCCTTTTAGTTGGTATTAGACTTCAAATTTATGGGTTATAGGCTTTTCCCCCAAACATGATTGAACTTGGTTTTTGGAGGGGGTGTTAGCCTTCGATTTTTGGACAAATTGATCCTGACTCGACGAGCCCCATTTAAATGAGTATTATCCTTAGATTTCTAACCTTGTTCATATCCACGACCTTTTAGTTTGTATTAGACTTCAAAATTATGGGTAATATCCTTTCCCCCCAAACATGATTGAACTTGGTTTTTGGAGGGGGTGTTAGCCTTGGATTTTCGGACAAATTGATCCTGACTCGACGAGCCCCATTTAAATGATTATTAGCCTTAGATTTCTAACCTTGTTCATATCCAAGCCCTTTTAGATGGTATTAGACTACAAATTTATGGGTTATAGGCTTTTCCCCCAAACATGATTGAACTTGGTTTTTGGAGGGGGTGTTAGCCTTGGATTTTCGGACAAATTGATCCTGACTCGACGAGCCCCATTTAAATGAGTATTAGGCTTAGATTTCTAACCTTGTTCATATCCAAGCCCTTTTAGATGGTATTAGACTACAAATTTATGGGTTATAGGCTTTTCCCCCAAACATGATTGAACTTGGTTTTTGGAGGGGGTGTCAGCCTTGGATTTTCGGACAAACGGATCCTGACTCGACGAGCCCCATTTAAGTGAGTATTAGCCTTAGATTTCTAACCTTGCTCATATCCAAGCCCTTTTAGTTGGTATTAGACTTCAAATTTAAGGGTAATATCCTTTCCCCCCAAAAATGATTGAACTTGGTTTTTGGAGGGGGCGTTAGCCTTGGATTTTCGGACAAACTGATCCTGACTCGACGAGCCCCATTTAAATGAGTATTAGCCTTATATTTCTAAACTTGTTCATATCCAAGCCCTTTTAGCTGGTATTAGACTTCAAATTTATGGGTAATAGACATTTCCCCCAAACATGATTGAACTTTGTTTTTGGAGGGGGTGTTAGCCTTAGATTTTTGGACAAATTGATCCTGACTCGACGAGCCCCATTTAAATGAGTATTAGCCTTAGATTTCTAACCTTGTTCATATCCAAGCCCTTTTAGTTGGTATTAGACTTCAAATTTATGGGTTATAGGCTTTTCCCCCAAACATGATTGAACTTGGTTTATGGAGGGCGTGTTAGCCTTGGATTTTCGGACAAATTGATCCTGACTCGACGAGCCCCATTTAAATGAGTATTAGCCTTAGATTTCTAACCTTGGTCATATCCAAGCCCTTTTAGTTGGTATTAGACTTCAAATTTATGGGCAATATCCTTTGCCCCCAAACATGATTGAACTTGGTTTTTGGAGGTGGTGTTAGCCTTGGATTTTCAGACAAATTGATCCTGACTCGACGAGCCCCATTTAAATGAGTATTATCCTTAGATTTCTAACCTTGTTCATATCCAAGACCTTTTAGTTTCTATTAGACTTCAAATTTATGGGTAATATCCTTTCCCCCCAATCATGATTGAACTTGGTTTTTGGAGGGGGTGTTAGCCTTGGATTTTCAGACAAATTGATCCTGACTCGACGAGCCTCATTTAAATGATTATTAGCCTTAGATTTCTAACCTTGTTCATATCCAAGCGCTTTTAGATGGTATTAGACTTCAAATTTATGGGTTATAGGCTTTTCCCCCCAACATGATTGAACTTGGTTTTTGGAGGGGGTATTAGCCTTGGATTTTCGGACAAATTGATCTTGACGCGACGAGCCCCATTTAAAGGAGTATTAGACTTAGATTTCTAACCTTGTTCATATCCAAGCCCTTTTAGATGGTATTAGACTTCAAATTTATGGGTTATAGGCTTTTCCCCCAAACATGATGGAACTTGGTTTTTGGAGGGGGTGTTAGCCTTGGATTTTCGGACAAATTGATCCTGACTCGACGAGCCCCATTTAAATGAGTATTATCCTTAGATTTCTAACCTTGTTCATATCCAAGGCCTTTTATTTGGTATTAGACTTCAAATTTATGGGTAATATCCTTTTCCCCCAAACATGATTGAACTTGGTTTTTGGAGGGGGTGTTAGCCTTGGATTTTCGGACAAATTGATCCTGACTCGACGAGCCCCATTTAAATGAGTATTAGCTTTAGATTTCTAAACTTGTTCATATCCAAGCCCTTTTAGATGGTATTAGACTTCATATTTATGGGTTATAGGCTTTTCCCCCAAACATGATTGAACTTGGTTTTTGGAGGGGGTGCTAGCCTTGGATTTTCGGACAAATTGATCCTGACTCGACGAGCCCCATTTAAATGAGTATTAGCCTTAGATTTCTAACCTTTTTCATATCCAAGACCTTTTCGTTTGTATTAGACTTCAAATTTATGGGTAATAGACTTTTCCCCCAAACATGATTGAACTTGGTTTTTGGAGGGGGTGTTAGCCTTGGATTTTTGGCCAAATTGATCCTGACTCGACGAGCCCCATTTAAATGAGTATTAGCCTTAGATTTCTAACCTTGTTCATATCCAAGCCCTTTTAGTTGGTATTAGACTTTAAATTTATGGGTTATAGGCTTTTCCCCCAAACATGATTGAACTTGGTTGATGGAGGGGGTGTTAGCCTTGGATTTTCGGACAAATTGATCCTGACTCGACGAGCCCCATTTAAATGTGTATTAGCCTTAGATTTCTAACCTTGTTCATATCCAAGCGCTTTTAGATGGTATTAGACTTCATATTTATGGGTTATAGGCTTTTCCCCCAAACATGATTGAACTTGGTTTTTGGAGGGGGTGTTAGCCTTGGATTTTCGGACAAATTGATCCTGACTCGACGAGACCCATTTAAATGAGTATTAGCCTTAGATTTCTAACCTTGTTCATATCCAAGCACTTTTAGATGGTATTAGACTTCAAATTTATGGGTTATAGGCTTTTCCCCCAAACATGATTGAACTTGGTTTTTGGAGGGGGTGTTAGCCTTGGATTTTCGGACAAATTGATCCTGACTCGACGAGCCCCATTTAAATGAGTATTAGGCTTAGATTTCTAACCTTTTTCATATCCAAGACCTTTTCGTTTGTATTAGACTTCAAATTTATGAGTAATATCCTTTCCCCCCAAACATGATTGAACTTGGTTTTTGGAGGGGGTGTTAGCCTTGGATTTTCGGACAAATTAATCCTGACTCGACGAGCCCCATTTAAATGAGTATTATCCTTAGATTTCTAAACTTGTTCATATCCAAGACCTTTTAGTTTGTATTAGACTTCATATTTATGGGTTATAGGCTTTTCCCCCAAACATGATTGAACTTGGTTTTTGGAGGGGGTGTTAGCCTTCGATTTTTGGACAAATTGATCCTGACTCGACGAGCCCCATTTAAATGAGTATTATCCTTAGATTTCTAACCTTGTTCATATCCAAGACCTTTTAGTTTGTATTAGACTTCAAATTTATGGGTAATATCCTTTCCCCCCAAACATGATTGAACTTGGTTTTTGGAGGGGGTGTTAGCCTTGGATTTTCGGACAAATTGATCCTGACTCGACGAGCCCCATTTAAATGATTATTAGCCTTAGATTTCTAACCTTGTTCATATCCAAGCCCTTTTAGATGGTATTAGACTACAAATTTATGGGTTATAGGCTTTTCCCCCAAACATGATTGAACTTGGTTTTTGGAGAGGGTGTTAGCCTTGGATTTTTGGACAAATTGATCCTGACTCGACGAGCCCCATTTAAATGAGTATTAGGCTTAGATTTCTAACCTTGTTCATATCCAAGCCCTTTTAGATGGTATTAGACTACAAATTTATGGGTTATAGGCTTTTCCCCCAAACATGATTGAACTTGGTTTTTGGAGGGGGTGTCAGCCTTGGATTTTCGGACAAACGGATCCTGACTCGACGAGCCCCATTTAAGTGAGTATTAGCCTTAGATTTCTAACCTTGCTCATATCCAAGCCCTTTTAGTTGGTATTAGACTTCAAATTTATGGGTAATATCCTTTCCCCCCAAACATGATTGAACTTGGTTTTTGGAGGGGGCGTTAGCCTTGGATTTTCGGACAAACTGATCCTGACTCGACGAGCCCCATTTAAATGAGTATTAGCCTTATATTTCTAAACTTGTTCATATCCAAGCCCTTTTAGCTGGTATTAGACTTCAAGTTTATGGGTAATAGACATTTCCCCCAAACATGATTGAACTTGGTTTTTGGAGGGGGTGTTAGCCTTAGATTTTTGGACAAATTGATCCTGACTCGACGAGCCCCATTTAAATGAGTATTAGCCTTAGATTTCTAACCTTGTTTATATCCAAGCCCTTTTAGTTGGTATTAGACTTCAAATTTATGGGTTATAGGCTTTTCCCCCAAACATGATTGAACTTGGTTTATGGAGGGCGTGTTAGCCTTGGATTTTCGGACAAATTGATCCTGACTCGACGAGCCCCATTTAAATGAGTATTAGCCTTAGATTTCTAACCTTGGTCATATCCAAGCCCTTTTAGTTGGTATTAGACTTCAAATTTATGGGCAATATCCTTTGCCCCCAAACATGATTGAACTTGGTTTTTGGAGGTGGTGTTAGCCTTGGATTTTCGGACAAATTGATCCTGACTCGACGAGCCCCATTTAAATGAGTATTATCCTTAGATTTCTAACCTTGTTCATATCCAAGACCTTTTAGTTTGTATTAGACTTCAAATTTATGGCTAATATCCTTTCCCCCCAAACATGATTGAACTTGGTTTTTGGAGGGGGTGTTAGCCTTGGATTTTCAGACAAATTGATCCTGACTCGACGAGCCTCATTTAAATGATTATTAGCCTTAGATTTCTAACCTTGTTCATATCCAAGCGCTTTTAGATGGTATTAGACTTCAAATTTATGGGTTATAGGCTTTTCCCCCCAACATGATTGAACTTGGTTTTTGGAGGGGGTGTTAGCCTTGGATGTTCGGACAAATTGATCTTGACGCGACGAGCCCCATTTAAAGGAGTATTAGACTTAGATTTCTAACCTTGTTCATATCCAAGCCCTTTTAGATGGTATTAGACTACAAATTTATGGGTAATATCCTTTTTCCCCAAACATGATTGAACTTGGTTTTTGGAGGGGTTGTTAGCCTTGGATTTTCGGACAAATTGATCCTGACTCGACGAGCCCCATTTAAATGAGTATTATCCTTAGATTTCTAAACTTGTTCATATGCAAGGCCTTTTAGTTTGTATTAGACTTCAAATTTATGAGTAATATCCTTTCCCCCCAAACATGATTGAACTTGGTTTTTGGAGGGGGTGTTAGCCTTGGATTTTCGGACAAATTGATCTTGACTCGACGAACCCCATTTAAATGAGTATTAGCCTTCGATTTCTAACCGTGTTCATATCCAAGCCCTTTTAGTTGGTATTAGACTTCAAATTTATGGGTTATAGGCTTTTCCCCCAAACATGATTGAACTTGGTTTTTGGATGGGGGTGTTAGCCTTGGATTTTCGGACAAATTGATCCTGACTCGACGAGCCCCATTTAAATGAGTATTAGCCTTAGATTTCTAACCTTGTTCATATCCAAGTGCTTTTAGATGGTATTAGTCTTAAAATTTATGGGTTATAGGCTTTTCCCCCAAACATGATTGAACTTGGTTTATGGAGGGGGTGTTAGCCTTGGATTTTCGGACAAATTGATCCTGACTCGACGAGCCCCATTTAAATGAGTATTAGCTTTAGATTTCTAACCTTGTTCATATCCAAGCCCTTTTAGATGGTATTAGACTTCATATTTATGGGTTATAGGCTTTTCCCCCAAACATGATTGAACTTGGTTTTTGGAGGGGGTGTTAGCCTTGGATTTTCGGACAAATTGATCCTGACTCGACGAGCCCCATTTAAATGAGTATTAGCCTTAGATTTCTAACCTTTTTCATATCCAAGACCTTTTCGTTTGTATTAGACTTCAAATTTATGAGTAATATCCTTTCCCCCCAAACATGATTGAACTTGGTTTTTGGAGGGGGTGTTAGCCTTGGATTTTCGGACAAATTAATCCTGACTCGACGAGCCCCATTTAAATGAGTATTATCCTTAGATTTCTAAACTTGTTCATATCCAAGGCCTTTTAGTTGGTATTAGACTTCAAATTTATGGGTAATAGACATTTCCCCCAAACATGATTGAACTTGGTTTTTGGAGGGGGTGTTAGCCTTGGATTTTTGGACAAATTGATCCTGACTCGACAAGCCCCATTTAAATGAGTATTATCCTTAGATTTATAAACTTGTTCATATCCAATGCCTTTTAGTTGGTATTAGACTTCAAATTTATGGGTAATAGACATTTCCCCCAAACATGATTGAACTTGGTTTTTGGAGGGGGTGTTAGCCTTGGATTTTCGGACAAATTGATCCTGACTCGACGAGCCCCATTTAAATGAGTATTATCCTTAGATTTCTAACCTTGTTCATATCCAAGGCCTTTTAGTTGGTATTAGACTTCAAATTTATGGGTAATAGACTTTTCCCCCAAACATGATTGAACTTGGTTTTTGGAGGGGGTGTTAGCCTTGGATTTTCGGACAAATTGATCCTGACTCGACGAGCCCCATTTAAATGAGTATTAGCCTTAGATTTCTAACCTTGTTCATATCCAAGACCTTTTAGTTTGTATTAGACTTCAAATTTATGAGTAATATCCTTTCCCCCCAAACATGATTGAACTTGGTTTTTGGAGGGGGTGTTAGCCTTGCATTTTCAGACAAATTGATCCTGACTCGACGAGCCTCATTTAAATGATTATTAGCCTTAGATTTCTAACCTTGTTCATATCCAAGCGCTTTTAGATGGTATTAGACTTCAAATTTATGGGTTATAGGCTTTTCCCCCCAACATGATTGAACTTGGTTTTTGGAGGGGGTGTTAGCCTTGGATTTTCGGACAAATTGATCTTGACGCGACGAGCCCCATTTAAAGGAGTATTAGACTTAGATTTCTAAACTTGTTCATATCCAAGCCCTTTTAGATGGTATTAGACTACAAATTTATGGGTAATATCCTTTTCCCCCAAACATGATTGAACTTGGTTTTTGGAGGGGTTGTTAGCCTTGGATTTTCGGACAAATTGATCCTGACTCGACGAGCCCCATTTAAATGAGTATTATCCTTAGATTTCTAAACTTGTTCATATCCAAGGCCTTTTAGTTTGTATTAGACTTCAAATTTATGAGTAATATCCTTTCCCCCCAAACATGATTGAACTTGGTTTTTGGAGGGGGTGTTAGCCTTGGATTTTCGGACAAATTGATCCTGACTCGACGAACCCCATTTAAATGAGTATTAGCCTTAGATTTCTAACCGTGTTCATATCCAAGCCCTTTTAGTTGGTATTAGACTTCAAATTTATGGGTTATAGGCTTTTCCCCCAAACATGATTGAACTTGGTTTTTGGAGGGGGTGTTAGCCTTGGATTTTCGGACAAATTGATCCTGACTCGACGAGCCCCATTTAAATGAGTATTAGCCTTAGATTTCTAACCTTGTTCATATCCAAGCGCTTTTAGATGGTATTAGTCTTAAAATTTATGGGTTATAGGCTTTTCCCCCAAACATGATTGAACTTGGTTTTTGGAGGGGGTGTTAGCCTTGGATTTTCGGACAAATTGATCCTGACTCGATGAGCCCCATTTAAATGAGTATTAGCTTTAGATTTCTAACCTTGTTCATATCCAAGCCCTTTTAGATGGTATTAGACTTCATATTTATGGGTTATAGGCTTTTCCCCCAAACATGATTGAACTTGGTTTTTGGAGGGGGTGTTAGCCTTGGATTTTCGGACAAATTGATCCTGACTCGACGAGCCCCATTTAAATGAGTATTAGCCTTAGATTTCTAACCTTTTTCATATCCAAGGCCTTTTCGTTTGTATTAGACTTCAAATTTATGAGTAATATCCTTTCCCCCCAAACATGATTGAACTTGGTTTTTGGAGGGGGTGTTAGCCTTGGATTTTCGGACAAATTGATCCTGACTCGACGAGCCCCATTTAAATGAGTATTAGCCTTAGATTTCTAACCTTGTTCATATCCAAGACCTTTTAGTTTGTATTAGACTTCAAATTTATGGGTAATAGACTTTTCCCCCAAACATGATTGAACTTGGTTTTTGGAGGGGGTGTTAGCCTTGGATTTTCGGACAAATTGATCCTGACTCGACGAGCCCCATTTAAATGAGTATTATCCTTAGATTTCTAAACTTGTTCATATCCAAGGCCTTTTAGTTTGTATTAGACTTCAAATTTATGAGTAATATCCTTTCCCCCCAAACATGATTGAACTTGGTTTTTGGAGGGGGTGTTAGCCTTGGATTTTCGGACAAATTGATCCTGACTCGACGAACCCCATTTAAATGAGTGTTAGCCTTAGATTTCTAACCGTGTTCATATCCAAGCCCTTTTAGTTGGTATTAGACTTCAAATTTATGGGTTATAGGCTTTTCCCCCAAACATGATTGAACTTGGTTTTTGGAGGGGGTGTTAGCCTTGGATTTTCGGACAAATTGATCCTGACTCGACGAGCCCCATTTAAATGAGTATTAGCCTTAGATTTCTAACCTTGTTCATATCCAAGCGCTTTTAGATGGTATTAGTCTTAAAATTTATGGGTTATAGGCTTTTCCCCCAAACATGATTGAACTTGGTTTTTGGAGGGGGTGTTAGCCTTGGATTTTCGGACAAATTGATCCTGACTCGACGAGCCCCATTTAAATGAGTATTAGCTTTAGATTTCTAACCTTGTTCATATCCAAGCCCTTTTAGATGGTATTAGACTTCATATTTATGGGTTATAGGCTTTTCCCCCAAACATGATTGAACTTGGTTTTTGGAGGGGGTGTTAGCCTTGGATTTTCGGACAAATTGATCCTGACTCGACGAGCCCCATTTAAATGAGTATTAGCCTTAGATTTCTAACCTTTTTCATATCCAAGACCTTTTCGTTTGTATTAGACTTCAAATTTATGAGTAATATCCTTTCCCCCCAAACATGATTGAACTTGGTTTTTGGAGGGGGTGTTAGCCTTGGATTTTCGGACAAATTAATCCTGACTCGACGAGCCCCATTTAAATGAGTATTATCCTTAGATTTCTAAACTTGTTCATATCCAAGGCCTTTTAGTTGGTATTAGACTTCAAATTTATGGGTAATAGACATTTCCCCCAAACATGATTGAACTTGGTTTTTGGAGGGGGTGTTAGCCTTGGATTTTTGGACAAATTGATCCTGACTCGACGAGCCCCATTTAAATGAGTATTATCCTTAGATTTCTAAACTTGTTCATATCCAATGCCTTTTAGTTGGTATTAGACTTCAAATTTATGGGTAATAGACATTTCCCCCAAACATGATTGAACTTGGTTTTTGGAGGGGGTGTTAGCCTTGGATTTTCGGACAAATTGATCCTGACTCGACGAGCCCCATTTAAATGAGTATTATCCTTAGATTTCTAACCTTGTTCATATCCAAGGCCTTTTAGTTGGTATTAGACTTCAAATTTATGGGTAATAGACTTTTCCCCCAAACATGATTGAACTTGGTTTTTGGAGGGGGTGTTAGCCTTGGATTTTCGGACAAATTGATCCTGACTCGACGAGCCCCATTTAAATGAGTATTAGCCTTAGATTTCTAACCTTGTTCATATCCAAGACCTTTTAGTTTGTATTAGACTTCAAATTTATGGGTAATAGACTTTTCCCCCAAACATGATTGAACTTGGTTTTTGGAGGGGGTGTTAGCCTTGGATTTTCGGACAAATTGATCCTGACTCGACGAGCCCCATTTAAATGAGTATTATCCTTAGATTTCTAAACTTGTTCATATCCAAGGCCTTTTAGTTGGTATTAGACTTCAAATTTATGGGTAATAGACTTTTCCCCCAAACATGATTGAACTTGGTTTTTGGAGGGCGTGTTAGCCTTGGATTTTCGGACAAATTGATCCTGACTCGACGAGCCCCATTTAAATGAGTATTATCCTTAGATTTCTAACCTTGTTCATATCCAAGACCTTTTAGTTTGTATTAGACTTCAAATTTATGGGTAATATCCTTTCCCCCCAAACATGATTGAACTTGGTTTTTGGAGGGGGTGTTAGCCTTGCATTTTCAGACAAATTGATCCTGACTCGACGAGCCTCATTTAAATGATTATTAGCCTTAGATTTCTAACCTTGTTCATATCCAAGCGCTTTTAGATGGTATTAGACTTCAAATTTATGGGTTATAGGCTTTTCCCCCCAACATGATTGAACTTGGTTTTTGGAGGGGGTATTAGCCTTGGATTTTCGGACAAATTGATCTTGACGCGACGAGCCCCATTTAAAGGAGTATTAGACTTAGATTTCTAACCTTGTTCATATCCAAGCCCTTTTAGATGGTATTAGACTACAAATTTATGGGTAATATCCTTTTCCCCCAAACATGATTGAACTTGGTTTTTGGAGGGGTTGTTAGCCTTGGATTTTCGGACAAATTGATCCTGACTCGACGAGCCCCATTTAAATGAGTATTATCCTTAGATTTCTAAACTTGTTCATATCCAAGGCCTTTTAGTTTGTATTAGACTTCAAATTTATGAGTAATATCCTTTCCCCCCAAACATGATTGAACTTGGTTTTTGGAGGGGGTGTTAGCCTTGGATTTTCGGACAAATTGATCCTGACTCGACGAGCCCCATTTAAATGAGTATTAGCCTTAGATTTCTAACCTTGTTCATATCCAAGCGCTTTTAGATGGTATTAGTCTTAAAATTTATGGGTTATAGGCTTTTCCCCCAAACATGATTGAACTTGGTTTTTGGAGGGGGTGTTAGCCTTGGATTTTCGGACAAATTGATCCTGACTCGACGAGCCCCATTTAAATGAGTATTAGCTTTAGATTTCTAACCTTGTTCATATCCAAGCCCTTTTAGATGGTATTAGACTTCATATTTATGGGTTATAGGCTTTTCCCCCAAACATGATTGAACTTGGTTTTTGGAGGGGGTGTTAGCCTTGGATTTTCGGACAAATTGATCCTGACTCGACGAGCCCCATTTAAATGAGTATTAGCCTTAGATTTCTAACCTTTTTCATATCCAAGACCTTTTCGTTTGTATTAGACTTCAAATTTATGGGTAATATCCTTTTCCCCCAAACATGATTGAACTTGGTTTTTGGAGGGGTTGTTAGCCTTGGATTTTCGGACAAATTGATCCTGACTCGACGAGCCCCATTTAAATGAGTATTATCCTTAGATTTCTAAACTTGTTCATATCCAAGGCCTTTTAGCTGGTATTAGACTTCAAATTTATGAGTAATATCCTTTCCCCCCAAACATGATTGAACTTGGTTTTTGGAGGGGGTGTTAGCCTTGGATTTTCGGACAAATTGATCCTGACTCGACGAGCCCCATTTAAATGAGTATTAGCTTTAGATTTCTAACCTTGTTCATATCCAAGCCCTTTTAGATGGTATTAGACTTCAAATTTATGGGTTATAGGCTTTTCCCCCAAACATGATTGAACTTGGTTTTTGGAGGGGGTGTTAGCCTTGGATTTTCGGACAAATTGATCCTGACTCGACGAGCCCCATTTAAATGAGTATTAGCCTTAGATTTCTAACCTTTTTCATATCCAAGACCTTTTCGTTTGTATTAGACTTCAAATTTATGAGTAATATCCTTTCCCCCCAAACATGATTGAACTTGGTTTTTGGAGGGGGTGTTAGCCTTGGATTTTCGGACAAATTAATCCTGACTCGACGAGCCCCATTTAAATGAGTATTATCCTTAGATTTCTAAACTTGTTCATATCCAAGGCCTTTTAGTTGGTATTAGACTTCAAATTTATGGGTAATAGACATTTCCCCCAAACATGATTGAACTTGGTTTTTGGAGGGGGTGTTAGCCTTGGATTTTTGGACAAATTGATCCTGACTCGACGAGCCCCATTTAAATGAGTATTATCCTTAGATTTCTAAACTTGTTCATATCCAATGCCTTTTAGTTGGTATTAGACTTCAAATTTATGGGTAATAGACATTTCCCCCAAACATGATTGAACTTGGTTTTTGGAGGGGGTGTTAGCCTTGGATTTTCGGACAAATTGATCCTGACTCGACGAGCCCCATTTAAATGAGTATTATCCTTAGATTTCTAACCTTGTTCATATCCAAGGCCTTTTAGTTGGTATTAGACTTCAAATTTATGGGTAATAGACTTTTCCCCCAAACATGATTGAACTTGGTTTTTGGAGGGGGTGTTAGCCTTGGATTTTCGGACAAATTGATCCTGACTCGACGAGCCCCATTTAAATGAGTATTAGCCTTAGATTTCTAACCTTGTTCATATCCAAGACCTTTTAGTTTGTATTAGACTTCAAATTTATGGGTAATAGACTTTTCCCCCAAACATGATTGAACTTGGTTTTTGGAGGGGGTGTTAGCCTTGGATTTTCGGACAAATTGATCCTGACTCGACGAGCCCCATTTAAATGAGTATTATCCTTAGATTTCTAAACTTGTTCATATCCAAGGCCTTTTAGTTGGTATTAGACTTCAAATTTATGGGTAATAGACTTTTCCCCCAAACATGATTGAACTTGGTTTTTGGAGGGCGTGTTAGCCTTGGATTTTCGGACAAATTGATCCTGACTCGACGAGCCCCATTTAAATGAGTATTATCCTTAGATTTCTAACCTTGTTCATATCCAAGACCTTTTAGTTTGTATTAGACTTCAAATTTATGGGTAATATCCTTTCCCCCCAAACATGATTGAACTTGGTTTTTGGAGGGGGTGTTAGCCTTGCATTTTCAGACAAATTGATCCTGACTCGACGAGCCTCATTTAAATGATTATTAGCCTTAGATTTCTAACCTTGTTCATATCCAAGCGCTTTTAGATGGTATTAGACTTCAAATTTATGGGTTATAGGCTTTTCCCCCCAACATGATTGAACTTGGTTTTTGGAGGGGGTATTAGCCTTGGATTTTCGGACAAATTGATCTTGACGCGACGAGCCCCATTTAAAGGAGTATTAGACTTAGATTTCTAACCTTGTTCATATCCAAGCCCTTTTAGATGGTATTAGACTACAAATTTATGGGTAATATCCTTTTCCCCCAAACATGATTGAACTTGGTTTTTGGAGGGGTTGTTAGCCTTGGATTTTCGGACAAATTGATCCTGACTCGACGAGCCCCATTTAAATGAGTATTATCCTTAGATTTCTAAACTTGTTCATATCCAAGGCCTTTTAGTTTGTATTAGACTTCAAATTTATGAGTAATATCCTTTCCCCCCAAACATGATTGAACTTGGTTTTTGGAGGGGGTGTTAGCCTTGGATTTTCGGACAAATTGATCCTGACTCGACGAGCCCCATTTAAATGAGTATTAGCCTTAGATTTCTAACCTTGTTCATATCCAAGCGCTTTTAGATGGTATTAGTCTTAAAATTTATGGGTTATAGGCTTTTCCCCCAAACATGATTGAACTTGGTTTTTGGAGGGGGTGTTAGCCTTGGATTTTCGGACAAATTGATCCTGACTCGACGAGCCCCATTTAAATGAGTATTAGCTTTAGATTTCTAACCTTGTTCATATCCAAGCCCTTTTAGATGGTATTAGACTTCATATTTATGGGTTATAGGCTTTTCCCCCAAACATGATTGAACTTGGTTTTTGGAGGGGGTGTTAGCCTTGGATTTTCGGACAAATTGATCCTGACTCGACGAGCCCCATTTAAATGAGTATTAGCCTTAGATTTCTAACCTTTTTCATATCCAAGACCTTTTCGTTTGTATTAGACTTCAAATTTATGGGTAATATCCTTTTCCCCCAAACATGATTGAACTTGGTTTTTGGAGGGGTTGTTAGCCTTGGATTTTCGGACAAATTGATCCTGACTCGACGAGCCCCATTTAAATGAGTATTATCCTTAGATTTCTAAACTTGTTCATATCCAAGGCCTTTTAGCTGGTATTAGACTTCAAATTTATGAGTAATATCCTTTCCCCCCAAACATGATTGAACTTGGTTTTTGGAGGGGGTGTTAGCCTTGGATTTTCGGACAAATTGATCCTGACTCGACGAGCCCCATTTAAATGAGTATTAGCTTTAGATTTCTAACCTTGTTCATATCCAAGCCCTTTTAGATGGTATTAGACTTCAAATTTATGGGTTATAGGCTTTTCCCCCAAACATGATTGAACTTGGTTTTTGGAGGGGGTGTTAGCCTTGGATTTTCGGACAAATTGATCCTGACTCGACGAGCCCCATTTAAATGAGTATTAGCCTTAGATTTCTAACCTTGTTCATATCCAAGCGCTTTTAGATGGTATTAGTCTTAAAATTTATGGGTTATAGGCTTTTCCCCCAAACATGATTGAACTTGGTTTTTGGAGGGGGTGTTAGCCTTGGATTTTCGGACAAATTGATCCTGACTCGACGAGCCCCATTTAAATGAGTATTAGCTTTAGATTTCTAACCTTGTTCATATCCAAGCCCTTTTAGATGGTATTAGACTTCATATTTATGGGTTATAGGCTTTTCCCCCAAACATGATTGAACTTGGTTTTTGGAGGGGGTGTTAGCCTTGGATTTTCGGACAAATTGATCCTGACTCGACGAGCCCCATTTAAATGAGTATTATCCTTAGATTTCTAAACTTGTTCATATCCAAGGCCTTTTAGTTTGTATTAGACTTCAAATTTATGAGTAATATCCTTTCCCCCCAAACATGATTGAACTTGGTTTTTGGAGGGGGTGTTAGCCTTGGATTTTCGGACAAATTGATCCTGACTCGACGAACCCCATTTAAATGAGTATTAGCCTTAGATTTCTAACCGTGTTCATATCCAAGCCCTTTTAGTTGGTATTAGACTTCAAATTTATGGGTTATAGGCTTTTCCCCCAAACATGATTGAACTTGGTTTTTGGAGGGGGTGTTAGCCTTGGATTTTCGGACAAATTGATCCTGACTCGACGAGCCCCATTTAAATGAGTATTAGCCTTAGATTTCTAACCTTGTTCATATCCAAGCGCTTTTAGATGGTATTAGTCTTAAAATTTATGGGTTATAGGCTTTTCCCCCAAACATGATTGAACTTGGTTTTTGGAGGGGGTGTTAGCCTTGGATTTTCGGACAAATTGATCCTGACTCGACGAGCCCCATTTAAATGAGTATTAGCTTTAGATTTCTAACCTTGTTCATATCCAAGCCCTTTTAGATGGTATTAGACTTCATATTTATGGGTTATAGGCTTTTCCCCCAAACATGATTGAACTTGGTTTTTGGAGGGGGTGTTAGCCTTGGATTTTCGGACAAATTGATCCTGACTCGACGAGCCCCATTTAAATGAGTATTATCCTTAGATTTCTAAACTTGTTCATATCCAAGGCCTTTTAGTTTGTATTAGACTTCAAATTTATGAGTAATATCCTTTCCCCCCAAACATGATTGAACTTGGTTTTTGGAGGGGGTGTTAGCCTTGGATTTTCGGACAAATTGATCCTGACTCGACGAACCCCATTTAAATGAGTATTAGCCTTAGATTTCTAACCGTGTTCATATCCAAGCCCTTTTAGTTGGTATTAGACTTCAAATTTATGGGTTATAGGCTTTTCCCCAAAACATGATTGAACTTGGTTTTTGGAGGGGGTGTTAGCCTTGGATTTTCGGACAAATTGATCCTGACTCGACGAGCCCCATTTAAATGAGTATTAGCCTTAGATTTCTAACCTTGTTCATATCCAAGCGCTTTTAGATGGTATTAGTCTTAAAATTTATGGGTTATAGGCTTTTCCCCCAAACATGATTGAACTTGGTTTATGGAGGGGGTGTTAGCCTTGGATTTTTGGACAAATTGATCCTGACTCGACGAACCCCATTTAAATGAGTATTAGCCTTAGATTTCTAACCTTGTTCATATCCAAGCGCTTTTAGATGGTATTAGACTTCAAATTTATGGGTTATAGGCTTTTCCCCCAAACATGATTGAACTTGGTTTTTGGAGGGGGTGTTAGCCTTCGATTTTTGGACAAATTGATCCTGACTCGACGAGCCCCATTTAAATGAGTATTATCCTTAGATTTCTAACCTTGTTCATATCCAAGACCTTTTAGTTTGTATTAGACTTCAAATTTATGGGTAATATCCTTTCCCCCCAAACATGATTGAACTTGGTTTTTGGAGGGGGCGTTAGCCTTGGATTTTCGGACAAACTGATCCTGACTCGACGAGCCCCATTTAAATGAGTATTAGCCTTATATTTCTAAACTTGTTCATATCCAAGCCCTTTTAGCTGGTATTAGACTTCAAATTTATGGGTAATAGACATTTCCCCCAAACATGATTGAACTTGGTTTTTGGAGGGGGTGTTAGCCTTAGATTTTTGGACAAATTGATCCTCACTCGACGAGCCCCATTTAAATGAGTATTAGCCTTAGATTTCTAACCTTGTTCATATCCAAGCCCTTTTAGTTGGTATTAGACTTCAAATTTATGGGTTATAGGCTTTTCCCCCAAACATGATTGAACTTGGTTTTTGGAGGGGGTGTTAGCCTTCGATTTTTGGACAAATTGATCCTGACTCGACGAGCCCCATTTAAATGAGTATTATCCTTAGATTTCTAACCTTGTTCATATCCAAGACCTTTTAGTTTGTATTAGACTTCAAATTTATGGGTAATATCCTTTCCCCCCAAACATGATTGAACTTGGTTTTTGGAGGGGGTGTTAGCCTTGGATTTTCGGACAAATTGATCCTGACTCGACGAGCCCCATTTAAATGATTATTAGCCTTAGATTTCTAACCTTGTTCATATCCAAGCCCTTTTAGATGGTATTAGACTACAAATTTATGGGTTATAGGCTTTTCCCCCAAACATGATTGAACTTGGTTTTTGGAGGGGGTGTTAGCCTTGGATTTTCGGACAAATTGATCCTGACTCGACGAGCCCCATTTAAATGAGTATTAGGCTTAGATTTCTAACCTTGTTCATATCCAAGCCCTTTTAGATGGTATTAGACTACAAATTTATGGGTTATAGGCTTTTCCCCCAAACATGATTGAACTTGGTTTTTGGAGGGGGTGTCAGCCTTGGATTTTCGGACAAACGGATCCTGACTCGACGAGCCCCATTTAAGTGAGTATTAGCCTTAGATTTCTAACCTTGCTCATATCCAAGCCCTTTTAGTTGGTATTAGACTTCAAATTTAAGGGTAATATCCTTTCCCCCCAAAAATGATTGAACTTGGTTTTTGGAGGGGGCGTTAGCCTTGGATTTTCGGACAAACTGATCCTGACTCGACGAGCCCCATTTAAATGAGTATTAGCCTTATATTTCTAAACTTGTTCATATCCAAGCCCTTTTAGCTGGTATTAGACTTCAAATTTATGGGTAATAGACATTTCCCCCAAACATGATTGAACTTTGTTTTTGGAGGGGGTGTTAGCCTTAGATTTTTGGACAAATTGATCCTGACTCGACGAGCCCCATTTAAATGAGTATTAGCCTTAGATTTCTAACCTTGTTCATATCCAAGCCCTTTTAGTTGGTATTAGACTTCAAATTTATGGGTTATAGGCTTTTCCCCCAAACATGATTGAACTTGGTTTATGGAGGGCGTGTTAGCCTTGGATTTTCGGACAAATTGATCCTGACTCGACGAGCCCCATTTAAATGAGTATTAGCCTTAGATTTCTAACCTTGGTCATATCCAAGCCCTTTTAGTTGGTATTAGACTTCAAATTTATGGGCAATATCCTTTGCCCCCAAACATGATTGAACTTGGTTTTTGGAGGTGGTGTTAGCCTTGGATTTTCAGACAAATTGATCCTGACTCGACGAGCCCCATTTAAATGAGTATTATCCTTAGATTTCTAACCTTGTTCATATCCAAGACCTTTTAGTTTCTATTAGACTTCAAATTTATGGGTAATATCCTTTCCCCCCAATCATGATTGAACTTGGTTTTTGGAGGGGGTGTTAGCCTTGGATTTTCAGACAAATTGATCCTGACTCGACGAGCCTCATTTAAATGATTATTAGCCTTAGATTTCTAACCTTGTTCATATCCAAGCGCTTTTAGATGGTATTAGACTTCAAATTTATGGGTTATAGGCTTTTCCCCCCAACATGATTGAACTTGGTTTTTGGAGGGGGTATTAGCCTTGGATTTTCGGACAAATTGATCTTGACGCGACGAGCCCCATTTAAAGGAGTATTAGACTTAGATTTCTAACCTTGTTCATATCCAAGCCCTTTTAGATGGTATTAGACTTCAAATTTATGGGTTATAGGCTTTTCCCCCAAACATGATGGAACTTGGTTTTTGGAGGGGGTGTTAGCCTTGGATTTTCGGACAAATTGATCCTGACTCGACGAGCCCCATTTAAATGAGTATTATCCTTAGATTTCTAACCTTGTTCATATCCAAGGCCTTTTATTTGGTATTAGACTTCAAATTTATGGGTAATATCCTTTTCCCCCAAACATGATTGAACTTGGTTTTTGGAGGGGGTGTTAGCCTTGGATTTTCGGACAAATTGATCCTGACTCGACGAGCCCCATTTAAATGAGTATTAGCTTTAGATTTCTAAACTTGTTCATATCCAAGCCCTTTTAGATGGTATTAGACTTCATATTTATGGGTTATAGGCTTTTCCCCCAAACATGATTGAACTTGGTTTTTGGAGGGGGTGCTAGCCTTGGATTTTCGGACAAATTGATCCTGACTCGACGAGCCCCATTTAAATGAGTATTAGCCTTAGATTTCTAACCTTTTTCATATCCAAGACCTTTTCGTTTGTATTAGACTTCAAATTTATGGGTAATAGACTTTTCCCCCAAACATGATTGAACTTGGTTTTTGGAGGGGGTGTTAGCCTTGGATTTTTGGCCAAATTGATCCTGACTCGACGAGCCCCATTTAAATGAGTATTAGCCTTAGATTTCTAACCTTGTTCATATCCAAGCCCTTTTAGTTGGTATTAGACTTTAAATTTATGGGTTATAGGCTTTTCCCCCAAACATGATTGAACTTGGTTGATGGAGGGGGTGTTAGCCTTGGATTTTCGGACAAATTGATCCTGACTCGACGAGCCCCATTTAAATGTGTATTAGCCTTAGATTTCTAACCTTGTTCATATCCAAGCGCTTTTAGATGGTATTAGACTTCATATTTATGGGTTATAGGCTTTTCCCCCAAACATGATTGAACTTGATTTTTGGAGGGGGTGTTAGCCTTGGATTTTCGGACAAATTGATCCTGACTCGACGAGACCCATTTAAATGAGTATTAGCCTTAGATTTCTAACCTTGTTCATATCCAAGCACTTTTAGATGGTATTAGACTTCAAATATATGGGTTATAGGCTTTTCCCCCAAACATGATTGAACTTGGTTTTTGGAGGGGGTGTTAGCCTTCGATTTTTGGACAAATTGATCCTGACTCGACGAGCCCCATTTAAATGAGTATTATCCTTAGATTTCTAACCTTGTTCATATCCAAGACCTTTTAGTTTGTATTAGACTTCAAATTTATGGGTAATATCCTTTCCCCCCAAACATGATTGAACTTGGTTTTTGGAGGGGGTGTTAGCCTTGGATTTTCGGACAAATTGATCCTGACTCGACGAGCCCCATTTAAATGAGTATTAGGCTTAGATTTCTAACCTTGTTCATATCCAAGCCCTTTTAGATGGTATTAGACTACAAATTTATGGGTTATAGGCTTTTCCCCCAAACATGATTGAACTTGGTTTTTGGAGGGGGTGTCAGCCTTGGATTTTCGGACAAACGGATCCTGACTCGACGAGCCCCATTTAAGTGAGTATTAGCCTTAGATTTCTAACCTTGCTCATATCCAAGCCCTTTTAGTTGGTATTAGACTTCAAATTTAAGGGTAATATCCTTTCCCCCCAAAAATGATTGAACTTGGTTTTTGGAGGGGGCGTTAGCCTTGGATTTTCGGACAAACTGATCCTGACTCGACGAGCCCCATTTAAATGAGTATTAGCCTTATATTTCTAAACTTGTTCATATCCAAGCCCTTTTAGCTGGTATTAGACTTCAAATTTATGGGTAATAGACATTTCCCCCAAACATGATTGAACTTTGTTTTTGGAGGGGGTGTTAGCCTTAGATTTTTGGACAAATTGATCCTGACTCGACGAGCCCCATTTAAATGAGTATTAGCCTTAGATTTCTAACCTTGTTCATATCCAAGCCCTTTTAGTTGGTATTAGACTTCAAATTTATGGGTTATAGGCTTTTCCCCCAAACATGATTGAACTTGGTTTATGGAGGGCGTGTTAGCCTTGGATTTTCGGACAAATTGATCCTGACTCGACGAGCCCCATTTAAATGAGTATTAGCCTTAGATTTCTAACCTTGGTCATATCCAAGCCCTTTTAGTTGGTATTAGACTTCAAATTTATGGGCAATATCCTTTGCCCCCAAACATGATTGAACTTGGTTTTTGGAGGTGGTGTTAGCCTTGGATTTTCAGACAAATTGATCCTGACTCGACGAGCCCCATTTAAATGAGTATTATCCTTAGATTTCTAACCTTGTTCATATCCAAGACCTTTTAGTTTCTATTAGACTTCAAATTTATGGGTAATATCCTTTCCCCCCAATCATGATTGAACTTGGTTTTTGGAGGGGGTGTTAGCCTTGGATTTTCAGACAAATTGATCCTGACTCGACGAGCCTCATTTAAATGATTATTAGCCTTAGATTTCTAACCTTGTTCATATCCAAGCGCTTTTAGATGGTATTAGACTTCAAATTTATGGGTTATAGGCTTTTCCCCCCAACATGATTGAACTTGGTTTTTGGAGGGGGTATTAGCCTTGGATTTTCGGACAAATTGATCTTGACGCGACGAGCCCCATTTAAAGGAGTATTAGACTTAGATTTCTAACCTTGTTCATATCCAAGCCCTTTTAGATGGTATTAGACTTCAAATTTATGGGTTATAGGCTTTTCCCCCAAACATGATGGAACTTGGTTTTTGGAGGGGGTGTTAGCCTTGGATTTTCGGACAAATTGATCCTGACTCGACGAGCCCCATTTAAATGAGTATTATCCTTAGATTTCTAACCTTGTTCATATCCAAGGCCTTTTATTTGGTATTAGACTTCAAATTTATGGGTAATATCCTTTTCCCCCAAACATGATTGAACTTGGTTTTTGGAGGGGGTGTTAGCCTTGGATTTTCGGACAAATTGATCCTGACTCGACGAGCCCCATTTAAATGAGTATTAGCTTTAGATTTCTAAACTTGTTCATATCCAAGCCCTTTTAGATGGTATTAGACTTCATATTTATGGGTTATAGGCTTTTCCCCCAAACATGATTGAACTTGGTTTTTGGAGGGGGTGCTAGCCTTGGATTTTCGGACAAATTGATCCTGACTCGACGAGCCCCATTTAAATGAGTATTAGCCTTAGATTTCTAACCTTTTTCATATCCAAGACCTTTTCGTTTGTATTAGACTTCAAATTTATGGGTAATAGACTTTTCCCCCAAACATGATTGAACTTGGTTTTTGGAGGGGGTGTTAGCCTTGGATTTTTGGCCAAATTGATCCTGACTCGACGAGCCCCATTTAAATGAGTATTAGCCTTAGATTTCTAACCTTGTTCATATCCAAGCCCTTTTAGTTGGTATTAGACTTTAAATTTATGGGTTATAGGCTTTTCCCCCAAACATGATTGAACTTGGTTGATGGAGGGGGTGTTAGCCTTGGATTTTCGGACAAATTGATCCTGACTCGACGAGCCCCATTTAAATGTGTATTAGCCTTAGATTTCTAACCTTGTTCATATCCAAGCGCTTTTAGATGGTATTAGACTTCATATTTATGGGTTATAGGCTTTTCCCCCAAACATGATTGAACTTGATTTTTGGAGGGGGTGTTAGCCTTGGATTTTCGGACAAATTGATCCTGACTCGACGAGACCCATTTAAATGAGTATTAGCCTTAGATTTCTAACCTTGTTCATATCCAAGCACTTTTAGATGGTATTAGACTTCAAATATATGGGTTATAGGCTTTTCCCCCAAACATGATTGAACTTGGTTTTTGGAGGGGGTGTTAGCCTTCGATTTTTGGACAAATTGATCCTGACTCGACGAGCCCCATTTAAATGAGTATTATCCTTAGATTTCTAACCTTGTTCATATCCAAGACCTTTTAGTTTGTATTAGACTTCAAATTTATGGGTAATATCCTTTCCCCCCAAACATGATTGAACTTGGTTTTTGGAGGGGGTGTTAGCCTTGGATTTTCGGACAAATTGATCCTGACTCGACGAGCCCCATTTAAATGAGTATTAGGCTTAGATTTCTAACCTTGTTCATATCCAAGCCCTTTTAGATGGTATTAGACTACAAATTTATGGGTTATAGGCTTTTCCCCCAAACATGATTGAACTTGGTTTTTGGAGGGGGTGTCAGCCTTGGATTTTCGGACAAACGGATCCTGACTCGACGAGCCCCATTTAAGTGAGTATTAGCCTTAGATTTCTAACCTTGCTCATATCCAAGCCCTTTTAGTTGGTATTAGACTTCAAATTTAAGGGTAATATCCTTTCCCCCCAAAAATGATTGAACTTGGTTTTTGGAGGGGGCGTTAGCCTTGGATTTTCGGACAAACTGATCCTGACTCGACGAGCCCCATTTAAATGAGTATTAGCCTTATATTTCTAAACTTGTTCATATCCAAGCCCTTTTAGCTGGTATTAGACTTCAAATTTATGGGTAATAGACATTTCCCCCAAACATGATTGAACTTTGTTTTTGGAGGGGGTGTTAGCCTTAGATTTTTGGACAAATTGATCCTGACTCGACGAGCCCCATTTAAATGAGTATTAGCCTTAGATTTCTAACCTTGTTCATATCCAAGCCCTTTTAGTTGGTATTAGACTTCAAATTTATGGGTTATAGGCTTTTCCCCCAAACATGATTGAACTTGGTTTATGGAGGGCGTGTTAGCCTTGGATTTTCGGACAAATTGATCCTGACTCGACGAGCCCCATTTAAATGAGTATTAGCCTTAGATTTCTAACCTTGGTCATATCCAAGCCCTTTTAGTTGGTATTAGACTTCAAATTTATGGGCAATATCCTTTGCCCCCAAACATGATTGAACTTGGTTTTTGGAGGTGGTGTTAGCCTTGGATTTTCAGACAAATTGATCCTGACTCGACGAGCCCCATTTAAATGAGTATTATCCTTAGATTTCTAACCTTGTTCATATCCAAGACCTTTTAGTTTCTATTAGACTTCAAATTTATGGGTAATATCCTTTCCCCCCAATCATGATTGAACTTGGTTTTTGGAGGGGGTGTTAGCCTTGGATTTTCAGACAAATTGATCCTGACTCGACGAGCCTCATTTAAATGATTATTAGCCTTAGATTTCTAACCTTGTTCATATCCAAGCGCTTTTAGATGGTATTAGACTTCAAATTTATGGGTTATAGGCTTTTCCCCCCAACATGATTGAACTTGGTTTTTGGAGGGGGTATTAGCCTTGGATTTTCGGACAAATTGATCTTGACGCGACGAGCCCCATTTAAAGGAGTATTAGACTTAGATTTCTAACCTTGTTCATATCCAAGCCCTTTTAGATGGTATTAGACTTCAAATTTATGGGTTATAGGCTTTTCCCCCAAACATGATGGAACTTGGTTTTTGGAGGGGGTGTTAGCCTTGGATTTTCGGACAAATTGATCCTGACTCGACGAGCCCCATTTAAATGAGTATTATCCTTAGATTTCTAACCTTGTTCATATCCAAGGCCTTTTATTTGGTATTAGACTTCAAATTTATGGGTAATATCCTTTTCCCCCAAACATGATTGAACTTGGTTTTTGGAGGGGGTGTTAGCCTTGGATTTTCGGACAAATTGATCCTGACTCGACGAGCCCCATTTAAATGAGTATTAGCTTTAGATTTCTAAACTTGTTCATATCCAAGCCCTTTTAGATGGTATTAGACTTCATATTTATGGGTTATAGGCTTTTCCCCCAAACATGATTGAACTTGGTTTTTGGAGGGGGTGCTAGCCTTGGATTTTCGGACAAATTGATCCTGACTCGACGAGCCCCATTTAAATGAGTATTAGCCTTAGATTTCTAACCTTTTTCATATCCAAGACCTTTTCGTTTGTATTAGACTTCAAATTTATGGGTAATAGACTTTTCCCCCAAACATGATTGAACTTGGTTTTTGGAGGGGGTGTTAGCCTTGGATTTTTGGCCAAATTGATCCTGACTCGACGAGCCCCATTTAAATTAGTATTAGCCTTAGATTTCTAACCTTGTTCATATCCAAGCCCTTTTAGTTGGTATTAGACTTTAAATTTATGGGTTATACGCTTTTCCCCCAAACATGATTGAACTTGGTTGATGGAGGGGGTGTTAGCCTTGGATTTTCGGACAAATTGATCCTGACTCGACGAGCCCCATTTAAATGTGTATTAGCCTTAGATTTCTAACCTTGTTCATATCCAAGCGCTTTTAGATGGTATTAGACTTCATATTTATGGGTTATAGGCTTTTCCCCCAAACATGATTGAACTTGATTTTTGGAGGGGGTGTTAGCCTTGGATTTTCGGACAAATTGATCCTGACTCGACGAGACCCATTTAAATGAGTATTAGCCTTAGATTTCTAACCTTGTTCATATCCAAGCACTTTTAGATGGTATTAGACTTCAAATATATGGGTTATAGGCTTTTCCCCCAAACATGATTGAACTTGGTTTTTGGAGGGGGTGTTAGCCTTCGATTTTTGGACAAATTGATCCTGACTCGACGAGCCCCATTTAAATGAGTATTATCCTTAGATTTCTAACCTTGTTCATATCCAAGACCTTTTAGTTTGTATTAGACTTCAAATTTATGGGTAATATCCTTTCCCCCCAAACATGATTGAACTTGGTTTTTGGAGGGGGTGTTAGCCTTGGATTTTCGGACAAATTGATCCTGACTCGACGAGCCCCATTTAAATGATTATTAGCCTTAGATTTCTAACCTTGTTCATATCCAAGCCCTTTTAGATGGTATTAGACTACAAATTTATGGGTTATAGGCTTTTCCCCCAAACATGATTGAACTTGGTTTTTGGAGAGGGTGTTAGCCTTGGATTTTTGGACAAATTGATCCTGACTCGACGAGCCCCAATTAAATGAGTATTAGGCTTAGATTTCTAACCTTGTTCATATCCAAGCCCTTTTAGATGGTATTAGACTACAAATTTATGGGTTATAGGCTTTTCCCCCAAACTTGATTGAACTTGGTTTTTGGAGGGGGTGTCAGCCTTGGATTTTCGGACAAACGGATCCTGACTCGACGAGCCCCATTTAAGTGAGTATTAGCCTTAGATTTCTAACCTTGCTCATATCCAAGCCCTTTTAGTTGGTATTAGACTTCAAATTTATGGGTAATATCCTTTCCCCCCAAACATGATTGAACTTGGTTTTTGGAGGGGGCGTTAGCCTTGGATTTTCGGACAAACTGATCCTGACTCGACGAGCCCCATTTAAATGAGTATTAGCCTTATATTTCTAAACTTGTTCATATCCAAGCCCTTTTAGCTGGTATTAGACTTCAAGTTTATGGGTAATAGACATTTCCCCCAAACATGATTGAACTTGGTTTTTGGAGGGGGTGTTAGCCTTAGATTTTTGGACAAATTGATCCTGACTCGACGAGCCCCATTTAAATGAGTATTAGCCTTAGATTTCTAACCTTGTTTATATCCAAGCCCTTTTAGTTGGTATTAGACTTCAAATTTATGGGTTATAGGCTTTTCCCCCAAACATGATTGAACTTGGTTTATGGAGGGCGTGTTAGCCTTGGATTTTCGGACAAATTGATCCTGACTCGACGAGCCCCATTTAAATGAGTATTATCCTTAGATTTCTAACCTTGGTCATATCCAAGCCCTTTTAGTTGGTATTAGACTTCAAATTTATGGGCAATATCCTTTGCCCCCAAACATGATTGAACTTGGTTTTTGGAGGTGGTGTTAGCCTTGGATTTTCAGACAAATTGATCCTGACTCGACGAGCCCCATTTAAATGAGTATTATCCTTAGATTTCTAACCTTGTTCATATCCAAGACCTTTTAGTTTGTATTAGACTTCAAATTTATGGCTAATATCCTTTCCCCCCAAACATGATTGAACTTGGTTTTTGGAGGGGGTGTTAGCCTTGGATTTTCAGACAAATTGATCTTGACTCGACGAGCCTCATTTAAATGATTATTAGCCTTAGATTTCTAACCTTGTTCATATCCAAGCGCTTTTAGATGGTATTAGACTTCAAATTTATGGGTTATAGGCTTTTCCCCCCAACATGATTGAACTTGGTTTTTGGAGGGGGTGTTAGCCTTGGATGTTCGGACAAATTGATCTTGACGCGACGAGCCCCATTTAAAGGAGTATTAGACTTAGATTTCTAACCTTGTTCATATCCAAGCCCTTTTAGATGGTATTAGACTACAAATTTATGGGTAATATCCTTTTTCCCCAAACATGATTGAACTTGGTTTTTGGAGGGGTTGTTAGCCTTGGATTTTCGGACAAATTGATCCTGACTCGACGAGCCCCATTTAAATGAGTATTATCCTTAGATTTCTAAACTTGTTCATATGCAAGGCCTTTTAGTTTGTATTAGACTTCAAATTTATGAGTAATATCCTTTCCCCCCAAACATGATTGAACTTGGTTTTTGGAGGGGGTGTTAGCCTTGGATTTTCGGACAAATTGATCTTGACTCGACGAACCCTATTTAAATGAGTATTAGCCTTAGATTTCTAACCGTGTTCATATCCAAGCCCTTTTAGTTGGTATTAGACTTCAAATTTATGGGTTATAGGCTTTTCCCCCAAACATGATTGAACTTGGTTTTTGGAGGGGGTGTTAGCCTTGGATTTTCGGACAAATTGATCCTGACTCGACGAGCCCCATTTAAATGAGTATTAGCCTTAGATTTCTAACCTTGTTCATATCCAAGCGCTTTTAGATGGTATTAGTCTTAAAATTTATGGGTTATAGGCTTTTCCCCCAAACATGATTGAACTTGGTTTATGGAGGGGGTGTTAGCCTTGGATTTTCGGACAAATTGATCCTGACTCGACGAGCCCCATTTAAATGAGTATTAGCTTTAGATTTCTAACCTTGTTCATATCCAAGCCCTTTTAGATGGTATTAGACTTCATATTTATGGGTTATAGGCTTTTCCCCCAAACATGATTGAACTTGGTTTTTGGAGGGGGTGTTAGCCTTGGATTTTCGGACAAATTGATCCTGACTCGACGAGCCCCATTTAAATGAGTATTAGCCTTAGATTTCTAACCTTTTTCATATCCAAGACCTTTTCGTTTGTATTAGACTTCAAATTTATGAGTAATATCCTTTCCCCCCAAACATGATTGAACTTGGTTTTTGGAGGGGGTGTTAGCCTTGGATTTCCGGACAAATTAATCCTGACTCGACGAGCCCCATTTAAATGAGTATTATCCTTAGATTTCTAAACTTGTTCATATCCAAGGCCTTTTAGTTGGTATTAGACTTCAAATTTATGGGTAATAGACATTTCCCCCAAACATGATTGAACTTGGTTTTTGGAGGGGGTGTTAGCCTTGGATTTTTGGACAAATTGATCCTGACTCGACGAGCCCCATTTAAATGAGTATTATCCTTAGATTTCTAAACTTGTTCATATCCAATGCCTTTTAGTTGGTATTAGACTTCAAATTTATGGGTAATAGACATTTCCCCCAAACATGATTGAACTTGGTTTTTGGAGGGGGTGTTAGCCTTGGATTTTCGGACAAATTGATCCTGACTCGACGAACCCTATTTAAATGAGTATTAGCCTTAGATTTCTAACCGTGTTCATATCCAAGCCCTTTTAGTTGGTATTAGACTTCAAATTTATGGGTTATAGGCTTTTCCCCCAAACATGATTGAACTTGGTTTTTGGAGGGGGTGTTAGCCTTGGATTTTCGGACAAATTGATCCTGACTCGACGAGCCCCATTTAAATGAGTATTAGCCTTAGATTTCTAACCTTGTTCATATCCAAGCGCTTTTAGATGGTATTAGTCTTAAAATTTATGGGTTATAGGCTTTTCCCCCAAACATGATTGAACTTGGTTTTTGGAGGGGGTGTTAGCCTTGGATTTTCGGACAAATTGATCCTGACTCGACGAGCCCCATTTAAATGAGTATTAGCCTTAGATTTCTAACCTTTTTCATATCCAAGACCTTTTCGTTTGTATTAGACTTCAAATTTATGAGTAATATCCTTTCCCCCCAAACATGATTGAACTTGGTTTTTGGAGGGGGTGTTAGCCTTGGATTTTCGGACAAATTAATCCTGACTCGACGAGCCCCATTTAAATGAGTATTATCCTTAGATTTCTAAACTTGTTCATATCCAAGGCCTTTTAGTTGGTATTAGACTTCAAATTTATGGGTAATAGACATTTCCCCCAAACATGATTGAACTTGGTTTTTGGAGGGGGTGTTAGCCTTGGATTTTTGGACAAATTGATCCTGACTCGACGAGCCCCATTTAAATGAGTATTATCCTTAGATTTCTAAACTTGTTCATATCCAATGCCTTTTAGTTGGTATTAGACTTCAAATTTATGGGTAATAGACATTTCCCCCAAACATGATTGAACTTGGTTTTTGGAGGGGGTGTTAGCCTTGGATTTTCGGACAAATTGATCCTGACTCGACGAGCCCCATTTAAATGAGTATTATCCTTAGATTTCTAACCTTGTTCATATCCAAGGCCTTTTAGTTGGTATTAGACTTCAAATTTATGGGTAATAGACTTTTCCCCCAAACATGATTGAACTTGGTTTTTGGAGGGGGTGTTAGCCTTGGATTTTCGGACAAATTGATCCTGACTCGACGAGCCCCATTTAAATGAGTATTAGCCTTAGATTTCTAACCTTGTTCATATCCAAGACCTTTTAGTTTGTATTAGACTTCAAATTTATGGGTAATAGACTTTTCCCCCAAACATGATTGAACTTGGTTTTTGGAGGGGGTGTTAGCCTTGGATTTTCGGACAAATTGATCCTGACTCGACGAGCCCCATTTAAATGAGTATTATCCTTAGATTTCTAAACTTGTTCATATCCAAGGCCTGTTAGTTGGTATTAGACTTCAAATTTATGGGTAATAGACTTTTCCCCCAAACATGATTGAACTTGGTTTTTGGAGGGCGTGTTAGCCTTGGATTTTCGGACAAATTGATCCTGACTCGACGAGCCCCATTTAAATGAGTATTATCCTTAGATTTCTAACCTTGTTCATATCCAAGACCTTTTAGTTTGTATTAGACTTCAAATTTATGGGTAATATCCTTTCCCCCCAAACATGATTGAACTTGGTTTTTGGAGGGGGTGTTAGCCTTGCATTTTCAGACAAATTGATCCAGACTCGACGAGCCTCATTTAAATGATTATTAGCCTTGGATTTCTAACCTTGTTCATATCCAAGCGCTTTTAGATGGTATTAGACTTCAAATTTATGGGTTATAGGCTTTTCCCCCCAACATGATTGAACTTGGTTTTTGGAGGGGGTGTTAGCCTTGGATTTTCGGACAAATTGATCTTGACGCGACGAGCCCCATTTAAAGGAGTATTAGACTTAGATTTCTAACCTTGTTCATATCCAAGCCCTTTTAGATGGTATTAGACTACAAATTTATGGGTAATATCCTTTTCCCCCAAACATGATTGAACTTGGTTTTTGGAGGGGTTGTTAGCCTTGGATTTTCGGACAAATTGATCCTGACTCGACGAGCCCCATTTAAATGAGTATTATCCTTAGATTTCTAAACTTGTTCATATCCAAGGCCTTTTAGTTTGTATTAGACTTCAAATTTATGAGTAATATCCTTTCCCCCCAAACATGATTGAACTTGGTTTTTGGAGGGGGTGTTAGCCTTGGATTTTCGGACAAATTGATCCTGACTCGACGAGCCCCATTTAAATGAGTATTAGCCTTAGATTTCTAACCTTGTTCATATCCAAGCGCTTTTAGATGGTATTAGTCTTAAAATTTATGGGTTATAGGCTTTTCCCCCAAACATGATTGAACTTGGTTTTTGGAGGGGGTGTTAGCCTTGGATTTTCGGACAAATTGATCCTGACTCGACGAGCCCCATTTAAATGAGTATTAGCTTTAGATTTCTAACCTTGTTCATATCCAAGCCCTTTTAGATGGTATTAGACTTAATATTTATGGGTTATAGGCTTTTCCCCCAAACATGATTGAACTTGGTTTTTGGAGGGGGTGTTAGCCTTGGATTTTCGGACAAATTGATCCTGACTCGACGAGCCCCATTTAAATGAGTATTAGCCTTAGATTTCAAACCTTTTTCATATCCAAGACCTTTTCGTTTGTATTAGACTTCAAATTTATGGGTAATATCCTTTTCCCCCAAACATGATTGAACTTGGTTTTTGGAGGGGTTGTTAGCCTTGGATTTTCGGACAAATTGATCCTGACTCGACGAGCCCCATTTAAATGAGTATTATCCTTAGATTTCTAAACTTGTTCATATCCAAGGCCTTTTAGTTTGTATTAGACTTCAAATTTATGAGTAATATCCTTTCCCCCCAAACATGATTGAACTTGGTTTTTGGAGGGGGTGTTAGCCTTGGATTTTCGGACAAATTGATCCTGACTCGACGAGCCCCATTTAAATGAGTATTAGCCTTAGATTTCTAACCTTGTTCATATCCAAGACCTTTTAGTTTGTATTAGACTTCAAATTTATGGGTAATAGACTTTTCCCCCAAACATGATTGAACTTGGTTTTTGGAGGGGGTGTTAGCCTTGGATTTTCGGACAAATTGATCCTGACTCGACGAGCCCCATTTAAATGAGTATTATCCTTAGATTTCTAAACTTGTTCATATCCAAGGCCTTTTAGTTTGTATTAGACTTCAAATTTATGAGTAATATCCTTTCCCCCCAAACATGATTGAACTTGGTTTTTGGAGGGGGTGTTAGCCTTGGATTTTCGGACAAATTGATCCTGACTCGACGAACCCCATTTAAATGAGTATTAGCCTTAGATTTCTAACCGTGTTCATATCCAAGCCCTTTTAGTTGGTATTAGACTTCAAATTTATGGGTTATAGGCTTTTCCCCCAAACATGATTGAACTTGGTTTTTGGAGGGGGTGTTAGCCTTGGATTTTCGGACAAATTGATCCTGACTCGACGAGCCCCATTTAAATGAGTATTATCCTTAGATTTCTAAACTTGTTCATATACAAGCCCTTTTAGTTGGTATTAGACTTCAAATTTATGGGTAATATCCTTTCCCCCCAAACATGATTGAACTTGGTTTTTGGAGGGGGTGTTAGCCTTGGATTTTCGGACAAATTGATCCTGACTCGACGAACCCCATTTAAATGAGTATTAGCCTTAGATTTCTAACCGTGTTCATATCCAAGCCCTTTTAGTTGGTATTAGACTTCAAATTTATGGGTTATAGGCTTTTCCCCCAAACATGATTGAACTTGGTTTTTGGAGGGGGTGTTAGCCTTGGATTTTCGGACAAATTGATCCTGACTCGACGAGCCCCATTTAAATGAGTATTAGCTTTAGATTTCTAACCTTGTTCATATCCAAGCCCTTTTAGATGGTATTAGACTTCATATTTATGGGTTATAGGCTTTTCCCCCAAACATGATTGAACTTGGTTTTTGGAGGGGGTGTTAGCCTTGGATTTTCGGACAAATTGATCCTGACTCGACGAGCCCCATTTAAATGAGTATTATCCTTAGATTTCTAAACTTGTTCATATCCAAGGCCTTTTAGTTTGTATTAGACTTCAAATTTATGAGTAATATCCTTTCCCCCCAAACATGATTGAACTTGGTTTTTGGAGGGGGTGTTAGCCTTGGATTTTCGGACAAATTGATCCTGACTCGACGAGCCCCATTTAAATGAGTATTAGCCTTAGATTTCTAACCTTGTTCATATCCAAGCGCTTTTAGATGGTATTAGTCTTAAAATTTATGGGTTATAGGCTTTTCCCCCAAACATGATTGAACTTGGTTTTTGGAGGGGGTGTTAGCCTTGGATTTTCGGACAAATTGATCCTGACTCGACGAGCCCCATTTAAATGAGTATTAGCTTTAGATTTCTAACCTTGTTCATATCCAAGCCCTTTTAGATGGTATTAGACTTCATATTTATGGGTTATAGGCTTTTCCCCCAAACATGATTGAACTTGGTTTTTGGAGGGGGTGTTAGCCTTGGATTTTCGGACAAATTGATCCTGACTCGACGAGCCCCATTTAAATGAGTATTAGCCTTAGATTTCTAACCTTTTTCATATCCAAGACCTTTTCGTTTGTATTAGACTTCAAATTTATGGGTAATATCCTTTTCCCCCAAACATGATTGAACTTGGTTTTTGGAGGGGTTGTTAGCCTTGGATTTTCGGACAAATTGATCCTGACTCGACGAGCCCCATTTAAATGAGTATTATCCTTAGATTTCTAAACTTGTTCATATCCAAGGCCTTTTAGTTTGTATTAGACTTCAAATTTATGAGTAATATCCTTTCCCCCCAAACATGATTGAACTTGGTTTTTGGAGGGGGTGTTAGCCTTGGATTTTCGGACAAATTGATCCTGACTCGACGAGCCCCATTTAAATGAGTATTAGCCTTAGATTTCTAACCTTGTTCATATCCAAGACCTTTTAGTTTGTATTAGACTTCAAATTTATGGGTAATAGACTTTTCCCCCAAACATGATTGAACTTGGTTTTTGGAGGGGGTGTTAGCCTTGGATTTTCGGACAAATTGATCCTAACTCGACGAGCCCCATTTAAATGAGTATTATCCTTAGATTTCTAAACTTGTTCATATCCAAGGCCTTTTAGTTTGTATTAGACTTCAAATTTATGAGTAATATCCTTTCCCCCAAAACATGATTGAACTTGGTTTTTGGAGGGGGTGTTAGCCTTGGATTTTCGGACAAATTGATCCTGACTCGACGAACCCCATTTAAATGAGTATTAGCCTTAGATTTCTAACCGTGTTCATATCCAAGCCCTTTTAGTTGGTATTAGACTTCAAATTTATGGGTTATAGGCTTTTCCCCCAAACATGATTGAACTTGGTTTTTGGAGGGGGTGTTAGCCTTGGATTTTTGGACAAATTGATCCTGACTCGACGAGCCCCATTTAAATGAGTATTAGCCTTAGATTTCTAACCTTGTTCATATCCAAGCGCTTTTAGATGGTATTAGTCTTAAAATTTATGGGTTATAGGCTTTTCCCCCAAACATGATTGAACTTGGTTTTTGGAGGGGGTGTTAGCCTTGGATTTTCGGACAAATTGATCCTGACTCGACGAGCCCCATTTAAATGAGTATTAGCTTTAGATTTCTAACCTTGTTCATATCCAAGCCCTTTTAGATGGTATTAGACTTCATATTTATGGGTTATAGGCTTTTCCCCCAAACATGATTGAACTTGGTTTTTGGAGGGGGTGTTAGCCTTGGATTTTCGGACAAATTGATCCTGACTCGACGAGCCCCATTTAAATGAGTATTATCCTTAGATTTCTAAACTTGTTCATATCCAAGGCCTTTTAGTTTGTATTAGACTTCAAATTTATGAGTAATATCCTTTCCCCCCAAACATGATTGAACTTGGTTTTTGGAGGGGGTGTTAGCCTTGGATTTTCGGACAAATTGATCCTGACTCGACGAACCCCATTTAAATGAGTATTAGCCTTAGATTTCTAACCGTGTTCATATCCAAGCCCTTTTAGTTGGTATTAGACTTCAAATTTATGGGTTATAGGCTTTTCCCCCAAACATGATTGAACTTGGTTTTTGGAGGGGGTGTTAGCCTTGGATTTTCGGACAAATTGATCCTGACTCGACGAGCCCCATTTAAATGAGTATTAGCCTTAGATTTCTAACCTTGTTCATATCCAAGCGCTTTTAGATGGTATTAGTCTTAAAATTTATGGGTTATAGGCTTTTCCCCCAAACATGATTGAACTTGGTTTTTGGAGGGGGTGTTAGCCTTGGATTTTCGGACAAATTGATCCTGACTCGACGAGCCCCATTTAAATGAGTATTAGCTTTAGATTTCTAACCTTGTTCATATCCAAGCCCTTTTAGATGGTATTAGACTTCATATTTATGGGTTATAGGCTTTTCCCCCAAACATGATTGAACTTGGTTTTTGGACGGGGTGTTAGCCTTGGATTTTCGGACAAATTGATCCTGACTCGACGAGCCCCATTTAAATGAGTATTAGCCTTAGATTTCTAACCTTTTTCATATCCAAGACCTTTTCGTTTGTATTAGACTTCAAATTTATGGGTAATATCCTTTTCCCCCAAACATGATTGAACTTGGTTTTTGGAGGGGTTGTTAGCCTTGGATTTTCGGACAAATTGATCCTGACTCGACGAGCCCAATTTAAATGAGTATTATCCTTAGATTTCTAAACTTGTTCATATCCAAGGCCTTTTAGTTTGTATTAGACTTCAAATTTATGAGTAATATCCTTTCCCCCCAAACATGATTGAACTTGGTTTTTGGAGGGGGTGTTAGCCTTGGATTTTCGGACAAATTGATCCTGACTCGACGAGCCCCATTTAAATGAGTATTAGCCTTAGATTTCTAACCTTGTTCATATCCAAGACCTTTTAGTTTGTATTAGACTTCAAATTTATGGGTAATAGACTTTTCCCCCAAACATGATTGAACTTGGTTTTTGGAGGGGGTGTTAGCCTTGGATTTTCGGACAAATTGATCCTGACTCGACGAGCCCCATTTAAATGAGTATTATCCTTAGATTTCTAAACTTGTTCATATCCAAGGCCTTTTAGTTTGTATTAGACTTCAAATTTATGAGTAATATCCTTTCCCCCCAAACATGATTGAACTTGGTTTTTGGAGGGGGTGTTAGCCTTGGATTTTCGGACAAATTGATCCTGACTCGACGAACCCCATTTAAATGAGTATTAGCCTTAGATTTCTAACCGTGTTCATATCCAAGCCCTTTTAGTTGGTATTAGACTTCAAATTTATGGGTTATAGGCTTTTCCCCCAAACATGATTGAACTTGGTTTTTGGAGGGGGTGTTAGCCTTGGATTTTCGGACAAATTGATCCTGACTCGACGAGCCCCATTTAAATGAGTATTAGCCTTAGATTTCTAACCTTGTTCATATCCAAGCGCTTTTAGATGGTATTAGTCTTAAAATTTATGGGTTATAGGCTTTTCCCCCAAACATGATTGAACTTGGTTTTTGGAGGGGGTGTTAGCCTTGGATTTTCGGACAAATTGATCCTGACTCGACGAGCCCCATTTAAATGAGTATTAGCTTTAGATTTCTAACCTTGTTCATATCCAAGCCCTTTTAGATGGTATTAGACTTCATATTTATGGGTTATAGGCTTTTCCCCCAAACATGATTGAACTTGGTTTTTGGAGGGGGTGTTAGCCTTGGATTTTCGGACAAATTGATCCTGACTCGACGAGCCCCATTTAAATGAGTATTATCCTTAGATTTCTAAACTTGTTCATATCCAAGGCCTTTTAGTTTGTATTAGACTTCAAATTTATGAGTAATATCCTTTCCCCCAAAACATGATTGAACTTGGTTTTTGGAGGGGGTGTTAGCCTTGGATTTTCGGACAAATTGATCCTGACTCGACGAACCCCATTTAAATGAGTATTAGCCTTAGATTTCTAACCGTGTTCATATCCAAGACCTTTTAGTTGGTATTAGACTTCAAATTTATGGGTTATAGGCTTTTCCCCCAAACATGATTGAACTTGGTTTTCGGAGGGGGTGTTAGCCTTGGATTTTCGGACAAATTGATCCTGACTCGACGAGCCCCATTTAAATGAGTATTAGCCTTAGATTTCTAACCTTGTTCATATCCAAGCGCTTTTAGATGGTATTAGTCTTAAAATTTATGGGTTATAGGCTTTTCCCCCAAACATGATTGAACTTGGTTTTTGGAGGGGGTGTTAGCCTTGGATTTTCGGACAAATTGATCCTGACTCGACGAGCCCCATTTAAATGAGTATTAGCTTTAGATTTCTAACCTTGTTCATATCCAAGCCCTTTTAGATGGTATTAGACTTCATATTTATGGGTTATAGGCTTTTCCCCCAAACATGATTGAACTTGGTTTTTGGACGGGGTGTTAGCCTTGGATTTTCGGACAAATTGATCCTGACTCGACGAGCCCCATTTAAATGAGTATTAGCCTTAGATTTCTAACCTTTTTCATATCCAAGACCTTTTCGTTTGTATTAGACTTCAAATTTATGAGTAATATCCTTTCCCCCCAAACATGATTGAACTTGGTTTTTGGAGGGGGTGTTAGCCTTGGATTTTCGGACAAATTGATCCTGACTCGACGAGCCCCATTTAAATGAGTATTATCCTTAGATTTCTAACCTTGTTCATATCCAAGACCTTTTAGTTTGTATTAGACTTCAAATTTATGGGTAATATCCTTTCCCCCCAAACATGATTGAACTTGGTTTTTGGAGGGGGTGTTAGCCTTGGATTTTCGGACAAATTGATCCTGACTCGACGAGCCCCATTTAAATGAGTATTAGCCTTAGATTTCTAACCTTGTTCATATCCAAGACCTTTTAGTTTGTATTAGACTTCAAATTTATGGGTAATAGACTTTTCCCCCAAACATGATTGAACTTGGTTTTTGGAGGGGGTGTTAGCCTTGGATTTTCGGACAAATTGATCCTGACTCGACGAGCCCCATTTAAATGAGTATTATCCTTAGATTTCTAAACTTGTTCATATCCAAGGCCTTTTAGTTTGTATTAGACTTCAAATTTATGAGTAATATCCTTTCCCCCCAAACATGATTGAACTTGGTTTTTGGAGGGGGTGTTAGCCTTGGATTTTCGGACAAATTGATCCTGACTCGACGAGCCCCATTTAAATGAGTATTAGCCTTAGATTTCTAACCGTGTTCATATCCAAGCCCTTTTAGTTGGTATTAGACTTCAAATTTATGGGTTATAGGCTTTTCCCCCAAACATGATTGAACTTGGTTTTTGGAGGGGGTGTTAGCCTTGGATTTTCGGACAAATTGATCCTGACTCGACGAGCCCCATTTAAATGAGTATTAGCCTTAGATTTCTAACCTTGTTCATATCCAAGCGCTTTTAGATGGTATTAGTCTTAAAATTTATGGGTTATAGGCTTTTCCCCCAAACATGATTGAACTTGGTTTTTGGAGGGGGTGTTAGCCTTGGATTTTCGGACAAATTGATCCTGACTCGACGAGCCCCATTTAAATGAGTATTAGCTTTAGATTTCTAACCTTGGTCATATCCAAGCCCTTTTAGATGGTATTAGACTTCATATTTATGGGTTATAGGCTTTTCCCCCAAACATGATTGAACTTGGTTTTTGGAGGGGGTGTTAGCCTTGGATTTTCGGACAAATTGATCCTGACTCGACGAGCCCCATTTAAATGAGTATTATCCTTAGATTTCTAAACTTGTTCATATCCAAGGCCTTTTAGTTTGTATTAGACTTCAAATTTATGAGTAATATCCTTTCCCCCCAAACATGATTGAACTTGGTTTTTGGAGGGGGTGTTAGCCTTGGATTTTCGGACAAATTGATCCTGACTCGACGAACCCCATTTAAATGAGTATTAGCCTTAGATTTCTAACCGTGTTCATATCCAAGCCCTTTTAGTTGGTATTAGACTTCAAATTTATGGGTTATAGGCTTTTCCCCCAAACATGATTGAACTTGGTTTTTGGAGGGGGTGTTAGCCTTGGATTTTCGGACAAATTGATCCTGACTCGACGAGCCCCATTTAAATGAGTATTAGCCTTAGATTTCTAACCTTGTTCATATCCAAGCGATTTTAGATGGTATTAGTCTTAAAATTTATGGGTTATAGGCTTTTCCCCCAAACATGATTGAACTTGGTTTTTGGAGGGGGTGTTAGCCTTGGATTTTCGGACAAATTGATCCTGACTCGACGAGCCCCATTTAAATGAGTATTAGCTTTAGATTTCTAACCTTGTTCATATCCAAGCCCTTTTAGATGGTATTAGACTTCATATTTATGGGTTATAGGCTTTTCCCCCAAACATGATTGAACTTGGTTTTTGGACGGGGTGTTAGCCTTGGATTTTCGGACAAATTGATCCTGACTCGACGAGCCCCATTTAAATGAGTATTAGCCTTAGATTTCTAACCTTTTTCATATCCAAGACCTTTTCGTTTGTATTAGACTTCAAATTTATGAGTAATATCCTTTCCCCCCAAACATGATTGAACTTGGTTTTTGGAGGGGGTGTTAGCCTTGGATTTTCGGACAAATTGATCCTGACTCGACGAGCCCCATTTAAATGAGTATTATCCTTAGATTTCTAACCTTGTTCATATCCAAGACCTTTTAGTTTGTATTAGACTTCAAATTTATGGGTAATAGACTTTTCCCCCAAACATGATTGAACTTGGTTTTTGGAGGGGGTGTTAGCCTTGGATTTTCGGACAAATTGATCCTGGCTCGACGAGACCCATTTAAATGAGTATTATCCTTAGATTTCTAAACTTGTTCATATCCAAGGCCTTTTAGTTGGTATTAGACTTCAAATTTATGGGTAATAGACTTTTCCCCCAAACATGATTGAACTTGGTTTTTGGAGGGGGTGTTAGCCTTGGATTTTTGGACAAATTGATCCTGACTCGATGAGCCCCATTTAAATGAGTATTAGCCTTAGATTTCTAACCTTGTTCATATCCAAGACCTTTTAGTTTGTATTAGACTTCAAATTTATGGGTAATATCCTTTTCCCCCAAACATGATTGAACTTGGTTTTTGGAGGGGGTGTTAGCCTTGGATTTTCGGACAAATTGATCCTGACTCGACGAGCCCCATTTAAATGAGTATTATCCTTAGATTTCTAAACTTGTTCATATCCAAGGCCTTTTAGTTGGTATTAGACTTCAAATTTATGGGTAATAGACTTTTCCCCCAAACATGATTGAACTTGGTTTTTGGAGGGGGTGTTAGCCTTGGATTTTCGGACAAATTGATCCTGACTCGACGAGCCCCATTTAAATGAGTATTATCCTTAGATTTCTAACCGTGTTCATATCCAAGGCCTTTTAGTTGGTATTAGACTTCAAATTTATGGGTTATAGGCTTTTCCCCCAAACATGATTGAACTTGGTTTATGGAGGGGGTGTTAGCCTTGGATTTTCGGACAAATTGATCCTGACTCGACGAGCCCCATTTAAATGAGTATTATCCTTAGATTTCTAAACTTGTTCATATCCAAGGCCTTTTAGTTTGTATTAGACTTCAAATTTATGAGTAATATCCTTTCCCCCCAAACATGATTGAACTTGGTTTTTGGAGGGGGTGTTAGCCTTGGATTTTCGGACAAATTGATCCTGACCCGACGAGCCCCATTTAAATGAGTATTAGGCTTAGATTTCGAACCTTGTTCATATCCAAGCCCTTTTAGATGGTATTAGACTTCAAATTTATGGGTTATAGGCTTTTCCCCCAAACATGATTGAACTTGGTTTTTGGAGGGGGTGTTAGCCTTGGATTTTCGGACAAATTGATCCTGACCCGAAGAGCCCCATTTAAATGAGTATTAGGCTTAGATTTCTAACCTTGTTCATATCCAAGCCCTTTTAGATGGTATTAGACTACAAATTTATGGGTAATATCCTTTTCCCCCAAACATGATTGAACATGGATTTTGGAGGGGTTGAACGCCTTGGATTTTCGGACAAATTGATCCTGACTCGACGAGCCCCATTTAAAAGAGTATTATCCTTAGATTTCTAAACTTGTTCATATCCAAGGCCTTTTAGTTGGTATTAGACTTCAAATTTATGGGTAATAGACTTTTCCCCCAAACATGATTGAACATGGTTTTTGGAGGGGGTGTTAGCCTTGGATTTTCGGACAAATTGATCCTGACACGACGAGCCCCATTTAAATGAGTATTAGCCTTAGATTTCTAACCTTGTTCATATCCAAGCGCTTTTAGATGGTATTAGACTTCAAATTTATGAGTAATATACTTTCCCCCCAAACATGATTGAACTTGGTTTTTGGAGGGGGTGTTAGACTTGGATTTTCGGACAAATTGATCCTGACTCGACGAGCCCCATTTAAATGAGTATTAGCCTTAGATTTCTAACCTTGTTCATATCCAAGCGCTTTTAGATGGTATTAGACTTCAAATTTATGGGTTATAGGCTTTTCCCCCAAACATGATGGAACTTGGTTTTTGGAGGGGGTGTTAGCCTTGGATTTTCGGACAAATTGATCCTGACTCGACGAGCCCCATTTAAATGAGTATTAGCCTTAGATTTCTAACCTTGTTCATATCCAAGACCTTTTAGTTTGTATTAGACTGCAAATTTATGGGTTATAGGCTTTTCCCCCAAACATGATTGAACTTGGGTTTTGGAGGGGGTCTAACGCCTTGGATTTTCGGACAAATTGATCCTGACTCGACGAGCCCCATTTAAATGAGTATTAGCTTTAGATTTCTAACCTTGTTCATATCCAAGCCCTTTTAGATGGTATTAGACTTCATATTTATGGGTTATAGGCTTTTCCCCCAAACATGATTGAACTTGGTTTTTGGAGGGGGTGTTAGCCTTGGATTTTCGGACAAATTGATCCTGACTCGACGAGCCCCATTTAAATGAGTATTATCCTTAGATTTCTAAACTTGTTCATATCCAAGGCCTTTTAGTTTGTATTAGACTTCAAATTTATGAGTAATATCCTTTCCCCCCAAACATGATTGAACTTGGTTTTTGGAGGGGGTGTTAGCCTTGGATTTTCGGACAAATTGATCCTGACTCGACGAACCCCATTTAAATGAGTATTAGCCTTAGATTTCTAACCGTGTTCATATCCAAGCCCTTTTAGTTGGTATTAGACTTCAAATTTATGGGTTATAGGCTTTTCCCCCAAACATGATTGAACTTGGTTTTTGGAGGGGGTGTTAGCCTTGGATTTTCGGACAAATTGATCCTGACTCGACGAGCCCCATTTAAATGAGTATTATCCTTAGATTTCTAAACTTGTTCATATCCAAGGCCTTTTAGTTTGTATTAGACTTCAAATTTATGAGTAATATCCTTTCCCCCCAAACATGATTGAACTTGGTTTTTGGAGGGGGTGTTAGCCTTGGATTTTCGGACAAATTGATCCTGACTCGACGAGCCCCATTTAAATGAGTATTAGCCTTAGATTTCTAACCTTGTTCATATCCAAGCGCTTTTAGATGGTATTAGTGTTAAAATTTATGGGTTATAGGCTTTTCCCCCAAACATGATTGAACTTGGTTTTTGGAGGGGGTGTTAGCCTTGGATTTTCGGACAAATTGATCCTGACTCGACGAGCCCCATTTAAATGAGTATTAGCTTTAGATTTCTAACCTTGTTCATATCCAAGCCCTTTTAGATGGTATTAGACTTCATATTTATGGGTTATAGGCTTTTCCCCCAAACATGATTGAACTTGGTTTTTGGAGGGGGTGTTAGCCTTGGATTTTCGGACAAATTGATCCTGACTCGACGAGCCCCATTTAAATGAGTATTATCCTTAGATTTCTAAACTTGTTCATATCCAAGGCCTTTTAGTTTGTATTAGACTTCAAATTTATGAGTAATATCCTTTCCCCCCAAACATGATTGAACTTGGTTTTTGGAGGGGGTGTTAGCCTTGGATTTTCGGACAAATTGATCCTGACTCGACGAACCCCATTTAAATGAGTATTAGCCTTAGATTTCTAACCGTGTTCATATCCAAGCCCTTTTAGTTGGTATTAGACTTCAAATTTATGGGTTATAGGCTTTTCCCCCAAACATGATTGAACTTGGTTTTTGGAGGGGGTGTTAGCCTTGGATTTTCGGACAAATTGATCCTGACTCGACGAGCCCCATTTAAATGAGTATTATCCTTAGATTTCTAAACTTGTTCATATCCAAGGCCTTTTAGTTTGTATTAGACTTCAAATTTATGAGTAATATCCTTTCCCCCCAAACATGATTGAACTTGGTTTTTGGAGGGGGTGTTAGCCTTGGATTTTCGGACAAATTGATCCTGACTCGACGAGCCCCATTTAAATGAGTATTAGCCTTAGATTTCTAACCTTGTTCATATCCAAGCGCTTTTAGATGGTATTAGTCTTAAAATTTATGGGTTATAGGCTTTTCCCCCAAACATGATTGAACTTGGTTTTTGGAGGGGGTGTTAGCCTTGGATTTTCGGACAAATTGATCCTGACTCGACGAGCCCCATTTAAATGAGTATTAGCCTTAGATTTCTAACCTTGTTCATATCCAAGCGCTTTTAGATGGTATTAGTCTTAAAATTTATGGGTTATAGGCTTTTCCCCCAAACATGATTGAACTTGGTTTTTGGAGGGGGTGTTAGCCTTGGATTTTCGGACAAATTGATCCTGACTCGACGAGCCCCATTTAAATGAGTATTATCGTTAGATTTCTAACCTTGTTCATATCCAAGGCCTTTTAGTTGGTATTAGACTTCAAATTTATGGGTAATAGACTTTTCCCCCAAACATGATTGAACTTGGTTTTTGGAGGGGGTGTTAGCCTTGGATTTTCGGACAAATTGATCCTGACTCGACGAGCCCCATTTAAATGAGTATTATCCTTAGATTTCTAACCCTGTTCATATCCAAGGCCTTTTAGTTGGTATTAGACTTCAAATTTATGGGTAATAGACTTTTCCCCCAAACATGATTGAACTTGGTTTTTGGAGGGGGTGTTAGCCTTGGATTTTCGGACAAATTGATCCTGACTCGACCAGCCCCATTTAAATGAGTATTAGCCTTAGATTTCTAACCGTGTTCATATCCAAGCCCTTTTAGTTGGTATTAGACTTCAAATTTATGGGTTATAGGCTTTTCCCCCAAACATGATTGAACTTGGTTTTTGGAGGGGGTGTTAGCCTTGGATTTTCGGACAAATTGATCCTGACTCGATGAGCCCCATTTAAATGAGTATTAGCCTTAGATTTCTAACCTTGTTCATATCCAAGACCTTTTAGTTTGTATTAGACTTCAAATTTATGGGTAATATCCTTTTCCCCCAAACATGATTGAACTTGGTTTTTGGAGGGGTTATTAGCCTTGGATTTTCAGACAAATTGATCCTGACTCGACGAGCCCTATTTAAATGAGTATTATCCTTAGATTTCTAAACTTGTTCATATCCAAGGCCTTTTAGTTGGTATTTGACTTCAAATTTATGGGTAATAGACTTTTCCCCCAAACATGATTGAACTTGGTTTTTGGAGGGGGTGTTAGCCTTGGATTTTCGGACAAATTGATCCTGACACGACGAGCCCCATTTAAATGAGTATTAGCCTTAGATTTCTAACCTTGTTCATATCCAAGCGCTTTTAGATGGTATTAGACTTCAAATTTATGAGTAATATACTTTCCCCCCAAACATGATTGAACTTGGTTTTTGGAGGGGGTGTTAGCCTTGGATTTTCGAACAAATTGATCCTGACTCGACGAGCCCCATTTAAATGAGTATTAGCCTTAGATTTCTAACCTTGTTCATATCCAAGCGCTTTTAGATGGTATTAGACTTCAAATTTAAGGGTTATAGGCTTTCCCCCTAACATGATGGAACTTGGTTTTTGGAGGGGGTGTTAGCCTTGGATTTTCGGACAAATTGATCCTGACTCGACGAGCCCCATTTAAATGAGTATTAGCCCTTGATTTCTAACCTTGTTCATATCCAAGACCTTTTAGTTTGTATTAGACTTCAAATTTATGGGTTACAGGCTTTTCCCCCAAACATGATTGAACTTGGTTTTTGGAGGGGGTCTAACGCCTTGGATTTTCGGACAAATTGATCCTGACTCGACGAGCCCCATTTAAATGAGTATTATCCTTAGATTTCTAACCTTGTTCATATCCAAGGCCTTTTAGTTGGTATTAGACTTCAAATTTATGGGTTATAGACTTTTCCCCCAAACATGATTGAACTTGGTTTATGGAGGGGGTGTTAGCCTTGGATTTTCGGACAAATTGATCCTGACTCGACGAGCCCCATTTAAATGAGTATTAGCCTTAGATTTCTATCCTTGTTCATATCCAAGCGCTTTTAGATGGTATTAGACTTCAAATTTATGGGTTATAGGCTTTTCCCCCAAACATGATTGAACTTGGTTTTTGGAGGGGGTCTAACGCCTTGGATTTTCGGACAAATTGATCCTGACTCGACGAGCCCCATTTAAATGAGTATTAGGCTTATATTTCTAACCTTGTTCATATCCAAGCCCTTTTATATGGAATTAGACTTCTAATTTATGGGTTATAGGCTTTTCCCCCAAACATGATTGAACTTGGTTTTTGGAGGGGGTGTTAGCCTTGGATTTTCGGACAAATTGATCCTGACTCGACGAGCCCCATTTAAATGAGTATTATCCTTAGATTTCTAAACTTGTTCATATCCAATGCCTTTTAGTTGGTATTAGACTTCAAATTTATGGGTAATAGACATTTCCCCCAAACATGATTGAACTTGGTTTTTGGAGGGTGTGTTAGCCTTGGATTTTCGGACAAATTGATCCTGACTCGACGAGCCCCATTTAGATGAGTATTATCCTTAGATTTCTAACCTTGTTCATATCCAAGGCCTTTTAGTTGGTATTAGACTTCAAATTTATGGGTAATAGACTTTTCCCCCAAACATGATTGAACTTGGTTTTTGGAGGGGGTGTTAGCGTTGGATTTTCGGACAAATTGATCCTGACTCGACGAGCCCCATTTAAATGAGTATTAGCCTTAGATTTCTAACCTTGTTCATATCCAAGACCTTTTAGTTTGTATTAGACTTCAAATTTATGGGTAATATCCTTTCCCCCCAAACATGATTGAACTTGGTTTTTGGAGGGGGTGTTAGCCTTGGATTTTCGGACAAATTGATCCTGACTCGACGAGCCCCATTTAAATGAGTATTATCCTTAGATTTCTAAACTTGTTCATATCCAAGGCCTTTTAGTTGGTATTAGACTTCAAATTTATGGGTAATAGACTTTTCCCCCAAACATGATTGAACTTGGTTTTTGGAGGGGGTGTTAGCCTTGGATTTTCGGACAAATTGATCCTGACTCGACGAGCCCCATTTAAATGAGTATTAGCCTTAGATTTCTATCCTTGTTCATATCCAAGCGCTTTTAGATGGTATTAGACTTCAAATTTATGGCTTATAGGCTTTTCCCCCAAACATGATTGAACTTGGTTTTTGGAGGGGGTCTAACGCCTTGGATTTTCGGACAAATTGATCCTGACTCGACGAGCCCCATTTAAATGAGTATTAGGCTTAGATTTCTAACCATGTTAATATCCAAGCCCTTTTAGATGGTATTAGACTTCAAATTTATGAGTAATATACTTTTCCCCCAAACATGATTGAACTTGGTTTTTGGAGGGGGTGTTAGCCTTGGATTTTCGGACAAATTGATCCTGACTCGACGAGCCCCATTTAAATGAGTATTAGGCTTAGATTTCTAACCTTGTTCATATCCAAGGCCTTTTAGTTGGTATTAGACTTCAAATTTATGGGTAATAGACTTTTCCCCCAAACATGATTGAACTTGGTTTTTGGAGGGGGTGTTAGCCTTGGATTTTCGGACAAATTGATCCTGACTCGACGAGCCCCATTTAAATGAGTATTAGCCTTAGATTTCTAACCGTGTTCATATCCAAGCCCTTTTAGTTGGTATTAGACTTCAAATTTATGGGTTATAGGCTTTTCCCCCTAACATGATTGAACTTGGTTTTTGGAGGGGGTGTTAGCCTTGGATTTTCGGAAAAATTGATCCTGACTCGACGAGCCCCATTTAAATGAGTATTAGCCTTAGATTTCTAACCTTGTTCATATCCAAGCGCTTTTAGATGGTATTAGTCTTAAAATTTATGGGTTATAGGCTTTTCCCCCAAACATGATTGAACTTGGTTTTTGGAGGGGGTGTTAGCCTTGGATTTTCGGACAAATTGATCCTGACTCGACGAGCCCCATTTAAATGAGTATTAGCTTTAGATTTCTAACCTTGTTCATATCTAAGCCCTTTTAGATGGTATTAGACTTCATATTTATGGGTTATAGGCTTTTCCCCCAAACATGATTGAACTTGGTTTTTGGAGGGGGTGTTAGCCTTGGATTTTCGGACAAATTGATCCTGACTCGACGAGCCCCATTTAAATGAGTATTAGCCTTAGATTTCTAACCTTGTTCATATCCAAGACCTTTTAGTTTGTACTAGACTTCAAATTTATGAGTAATATCCTTTCCCCCCAAACATGATTGAACTTGGTTTTTGGAGGGGGTGTTAGCCTTGGATTTTCGGACAAATTGATCCTGACTCGACGAGCCCCATTTAAATGAGTATTATCGTTAGATTTCTAACCTTGTTCATATCCAAGGCCTTTTAGTTGGTATTAGACTTCAAATTTATGGGTAATAGACTTTTCCACCAAACATGATTGAACTTGGTTTTTGGAGGGGGTGTTAGCCTTGGATTTTAGGACAAATTGATCCTGACTCGTCGAGCCCCATTTAAATGAGTATTAGCCTAAGAGTTCTAACCTTGTTCATATCGAAGCCCTTTTAGTTGGTATTAGACTTCAAATTTATGGGTTATAGGCTTTTCCCCCAAACATGATTGAACTTGGTTTATGGAGGGGGTGTTAGCCTTGGATTTTCGGACAAATTGATCCTGACTCGACGAGCCCCATTTAAATGAGTATTAGCCTTAGATTTCTATCCTTGTTCATATCCAAGCGCTTTTAGATGGTATTAGACTTCAAATTTATGGCTTATAGGCTTTTCCCCCAAACATGATTGAACTTGGTTTTTGGAGGGGGTCTAACGCCTTGGATTTTCGGACAAATTGATCCTGACTCGACGAGCCCCATTTAAATGAGTATTAGGCTTAGATTTCTAACCATGTTAATATCCAAGCCCTTTTAGATGGTATTAGACTTCAAATTTATGAGTAATATACTTTTCCCCCAAACATGATTGAACTTGGTTTTTGGAGGGGGTGTTAGCCTTGGATTTTCGGACAAATTGATCCTGACTCGACGAGCCCCATTTAAATGAGTATTAGGCTTAGATTTCTAACCTTGTTCATATCCAAGGCCTTTTAGTTGGTATTAGACTTCAAATTTATGGGTTATAGGCTTTTCCCCCAAACATGATTGAACTTGGTTTTTGGAGGGGGTGTTAGCCTTGGATTTTCGGACAAATTGATCCTGACTCGACAAGCCCCATTTAAATGAGTATTAGCCTTAGATTTCTAACCTTGTTCATATCCAAGCGCTTTTAGATGGTATTAGTCTTAAAATTTATGGGTTATAGGCTTTTCCCCCAAACATGATTGAACTTGGTTTTTGGAGGGGGTGTTAGCCTTGGATTTTCGGTCAAATTGATCCTGACTCGACGAGCCCCATTTAAATGAGTATTAGCTTTAGATTTCTAACCTTGTTCATATCTAAGCCCTTTTAGATGGTATTAGACTTCATATTTAAGGGTTATAGGCTTTTCCCCCAAACATGATTGAACTTGGTTTTTGGAGGGGGTGTTAGCCTTGGATTTTCGGACAAATTGATCCTGACTCGACGAGCCCCATTTAAATGAGTATTAGCCTTAGATTTCTAACCTTGTTCATATCCAAGACCTTTTAGTTTGTACTAGACTTCAAATTTATGAGTAATATCCTTTCCCCCCAAACATGATTGAACTTGGTTTTTGGAGGGGGTGTTAGCCTTGGATTTTCGGACAAAGTGATCCTGACTCGACGAGCCCCATTTAAATGAGTATTATCGTTAGATTTCCAACCTTGTTCATATCCAAGGCCTTTTAGTTGGTATTAGACTTCAAATTTATGGGTAATAGACTTTTCCCCCAAACATGATTGAACTTGGTTTTTGTAGGGGGTGTTAGCCTTGGATTTTAGGAAAAATTGATCCTGACTCGACGAGCCCCATTTAAATGAGTATTAGCCTAAGAGTTCTAACCTTGTTCATATCGAAGCCCTTTTAGTTGGTATTAGACTTCAAATTTATGGGTTATAGGCTTTTCCCCCAAACATGATTGAACTTGGTTTTTGGAGGGGGTGTTAGCCTTGGATTTTCGGACAAATTGATCCTGACTCGACAAGCCCCATTTAAATGAGTATTAGCCTTAGATTTCTAACCTTGTTCATATCCAAGGCCTTTTAGTTGGTATTAGACTTCAAATTTATGGGTTATAGGCTTTTCCCCCAAACATGATTGAACTTGGTTTTTGGAGGGGGTGTTAGCCTTGGATTTTCGGACAAATTGATCCTGACTCGACAAGCCCCATTTAAATGAGTATTAGCCTTAGATTTCTAACCTTGTTCATATCCAAGCGCTTTTAGATGGTATTAGTCTTAAAATTTATGGGTTATAGGCTTTTCCCCCAAACATGATTGAACTTGGTTTTTGGAGGGGGTGTTAGCCTTGGATTTTCGGACAAATTGATCCTGACTCGACGAGCCCCATTTAAATGAGTATTATCTTTAGATTTCTAACCTTGTTCATATCTAAGCCCTTTTAGATGGTATTAGACTTCATATTTATGGGTTATAGGCTTTTCCCCCAAACATGATTGAACTTGGTTTTTGGAGGGGGTGTTAGCCTTGGATTTTCGGACAAATTGATCCTGACTCGACGAGCCCCATTTAAATGAGTATTAGCTTTAGATTTCTAACCTTGTTCATATCCAAGCCCTTTTAGATGGTATTAGACTTCATATTTATGGGTTATAGGCTTTTCCCCCAAACATGATTGAACTTGGTTTTTGGAGGGGGTGTTAGCCTTGGATTTTCGGACAAATTGATCCTGACTCGACGAGCCCCATTTAAATGAGTATTAGCTTTAGATTTCTAACCTTGTTCATATCTAAGACCTTTTAGATGGTATTAGACTTCATATTTATGGGTTATAGGCTATTCCCCCAAACATGATTGAACTTGGTTTTTGGAGGGGGTGTTAGCCTTGGATTTTCGGACAAATTGATCTTGACTCGACGAGCCCCATTTAAATGAGTATTAGCCTTAGATTTCTAACCTTGTTCATATCCAAGACCTTTTAGTTTGTACTAGACTTCAAATTTATGAGTAATATCCTTTCCCCCCAAACATGATTGAACTTGGTTTTTGGAGGGGGTGTTAGCCTTGGATTTTCGGACAAATTGATCCTGACTCGACGAGCCCCATTTAAATGAGTATTAGCTTTAGATTTCTAACCTTGTTCATATCCAAGCCCTTTTAGATGGTATTAGACTTCATATTTATGGGTTATAGGCTTTTCCCCCAAACATGATTGAACTTGGTTTTTGGAGGGGGTGTTAGCCTTGGATTTTCGGACAAATTGATCCTGACTCGACGAACCCCATTTAAATGAGTATTAGCCTTAGATTTCTAACCTTGTTCATATCCAAGGCCTTTTATTTGGTATTAGACTTCAAATTTATGGGTTATAGGCTTTTTCCCCAAACATGATTGAACTTGGTTTTTGGAGGGCGTGTTAGCCTTGGATTTTCGGACAAATTGATCCTGACTCGACAAGCCCCATTTAAATGAGTATTAGCTTTAGATTTCTAACCTTGTTCATATCTAAGCCCTTTTAGATGGTATTAGACTTCATATTTATGGGTTATAGGCTTTTCCTCCAAACATGATTGAACTTGGTTTTTGGAGGGGGTGTTAGCCTTGGATTTTCAGACAAATTGATCCTGACTCGACGAGCCCCATTTAAATGAGTATTATCGTTAGATTTCCAACCTTGTTCATATCCAAGGCCTTTTAGTTGGTATTAGACTTCAAATTTATGGGTTATAGGCTTTTTCCCCAAACATGATTGAACTTGGTTTTTGGAGGGGGTGTTAGCCTTGGATTTTCGGACAAATTGATCCTGACTCGACGAGCCCCATTTAAATGAGTATTAGGCTTAGATTTCTAACCTTGTTCATATCCAAGCCCTTTTAGAAGGTATTAGACTTCAAATTTATGGGTTATAGGCTTTTCCCCCAAACATGATTGAACTTGGTTTTTGGAAGGGGTGTTAGCCTTGGATTTGAAGACAAATTGATCCTGACTCGACGAGCCCCATTTAAATGAGTATTAGGCTTAGATTTCTAACCTTGTTCATATCCAAGCGCTTTTAGATGGTATTAGACTTCAAATTTATGGGTTATAGGCTTTTCCTCCAAACATGATTGAACTTGGTTTTTGGAGGGGGTGTTAGCCTTGGATTTTCAGACAAATTGATCCTGACTCGACGAGCCCCATTTAAATGAGTATTAGCCTTAGATTTCTAACCTTGGTCATATCCAAGCCCTTTTAGTTTGTATTAGACTTCAAATTTATGGGTAATATCCTTTTCCCCCAAACATGATCGAACTTGGTTTTGGAGGGGGTTTTAGGCTAGGATTTTCGGACAAATTTATCCTGACTCGACGAGCGCCATTTAAATAAGTATTATCCTTAGATTTCTAACCTTGTTCATATCGAAGCCCTTTTAGTTGGTATTAGACTTCAAATTTATGGGTTATAGGCTTTTCCCCCAAACATGATTGAAATTTGTTTTTGGAGGGGGTGTTAGCCTTGGATTTTCGGACAAATTGATCCTGACTCGACGAGCCCCATTTAAATGAGTATTAGCTTTAGATTTCTAACCTTGTTCATATCTAAGCCCTTTTAGATGGTATTAGACTTCATATTTATGGGTTATAGGCTTTTCCCCCAAACATGATTGAACTTGGTTTTTGGAGGGGGTGTTAGCCTTGGATTTTCGGACAAATTGATCCTGACTCGACGAGCCCCATTTAAATGAGTATTAGCCTTAGATTTCTAACCTTGTTCATATCCAAGACCTTTTAGTTTGTACTAGACTTCAAATTTATGAGTAATATCCTTTCCCCCCAAACATGATTGAACTTGGTTTTTGGAGGGGGTGTTAGCCTTGGATTTTCGGACAAATTGATCCTTACTCGACGAGCCCCATTTAAATGAGTATTAGCTTTAGATTTCTAACCTTGTTCATATCCAAGCCCTTTTAGATGGTATTAGACTTCATATTTATGGGTTATAGGCTTTTCCCCTAAACATGATTGAACTTGGTTTTTAGAGGGGGTGTTAGCCTTGGATTTTCGGACAAATTGATCCTGACTCGACGAACCCCATTTAAATGAGTATTAGCCTTAGATTTCTAACCTTGTTCATATCCAAGGCCTTTTAGTTGGTATTAGACTTCAAATTTATGGGTTATAGGCTTTTTCCCCAAACATGATTGAACTTGGTTTTTGGAGGGCGTGTTAGCCTTGGATTTTCGGACAAATTGATCCTGACTCGACAAGCCCCATTTAAATGAGTATTAGCCTTAGATTTCTAACCTTGTTCATATCCAAGCGCTTTTAGATGGTATTAGTCTTAAAATTTATGGGTTATAGGCTTTTCCCCCAAACATGATTGAACTTGGTTTTTGGAGGGGGTGTTAGCCTTGGATTTTCGGACAAATTGATCCTGACTCGACGAGCCCCATTTAAATGAGTATTAGCTTTAGATTTCTAACCTTGTTCATATCTAAGCCCTTTTAGATGGTATTAGACTTCATATTTATGGGTTATAGGCTTTTCCCCCAAACATGATTGAACTTGGTTTTTGGAGGGGGTGTTAGCCTTGGATTTTCGGACAAATTGATCCTGACTCGACAAGCCCCATTTAAATGAGTATTAGCCTTAGATTTCTAACCTTGTTCATATCCAAGACCTTTTAGTTTGTACTAGACTTCAAATTTATGAGTAATATCCTTTCCCCCCAAACATGATTGAACTTGGTTTTTGGAGGGGGTGTTAGCCTTGGATTTTCGGACAAAGTGATCCTGACTCGACGAGCCCCATTTAAATGAGTATTATCGTTAGATTTCCAACCTTGTTCATATCCAAGGCCTTTTAGTTGGTATTAGACTTCAAATTTATGGGTAATAGACTTTTCCCCCAAACATGATTGAACTTGGTTTTTGGAGGGGGTGTTAGCCTTGGATTTTAGGAAAAATTGATCCTGACTCGACGAGCCCCATTTAAATGAGTATTAGCCTAAGAGTTCTAACCTTGTTCATATCGAAGCCCTTTTAGTTGGTATTAGACTTCAAATTTATGGGTTATAGGCTTTTCCCCCAAACATGATTGAACTTGGTTTTTGGAGGGGGTGTTAGCCTTGGATTTTCGTTCAAACTGATCCTGACTCGACGAGCCCCATTTAAATGAGTATTAGCCTTAGATTTCTAACCTTGTTCATATCCAAGCCCTTTTAGTTGGTATTAGACTTCAAATTTATGGGTTATAGGCTTTTCCCCCAAACATGATTGAACTTGGTTTATGGAGGGGGTGTTAGCCTTGGATTTTCGGACAAATTGATCCTGACACGACGAGCCCCATTTAAATGAGTATTAGCCTTAGATTTCTAACCTTGTTCATATCCAAGCGCTTTTAGATGGTATTAGACTTCAAATTTATGAGTAATATACTTTCCCCCCAAACATGATTGAACTTGGTTTTTGGAGGGGGTGTTAGCCTTGGATTTTCGGACAAATTGATCCTGACTCGACAAGCCCCATTTAAATGAGTATTAGCCTTAGATTTCTAACCTTGTTCATATCCAAGGCCTTTTAGTTGGTATTAGACTTCAAATTTATGGGTTATAGGCTTTTCCCCCAAACATGATTGAACTTGGTTTTTGGAGGGGGTGTTAGCCTTGGATTTTCGGACAAATTGATCCTGACTCGACACGCCCCATTTAAATGAGTATTAGCCTTAGATTTCTAACCTTGTTCATATCCAAGCGCTTTTAGATGGTATTAGTCTTAAAATTTATGGGTTATAGGCTTTTCCCCCAAACATGATTGAACTTGGTTTTTGGAGGGGGTGTTAGCCTTGGATTTTCGGACAAATTTATCCTGACTCGACGAGCCCCATTTAAATGAGTATTAGCTTTAGATTTCTAACCTTGTTCATATCTAAGCCCTTTTAGATGGTATTAGACTTCATATTTATGGGTTATAGGCTTTTCCCCCAAACATGATTGAACTTGGTTTTTGGAGGGGGTGTTAGCCTTGGATTTTCGGACAAATTGATCCTGACTCGACGAGCCCCATTTAAATGAGTATTAGCTTTAGATTTCTAACCTTGTTCATATCCAAGCCCTTTTAGATGGTATTAGACTTCATATTTATGGGTTATAGGCTTTTCCCCCAAACATGATTGAACTTGGTTTTTGGAGGGGGTGTTAGCCTTGGATTTTCGGACAAATTGATCCTGACTCGACGAGCCCCATTTAAATGAGTATTAGCTTTAGATTTCTAACCTTGTTCATATCTAAGCCCTTTTAGATGGTATTAGACTTCATATTTATGGGTTATAGGCTTTTCCCCCAAACATGATTGAACTTGGTTTTTGGAGGGGGTGTTAGCCTTGGATTTTCGGACAAATTGATCTTGACTCGACGAGCCCCATTTAAATGAGTATTAGCCTTAGATTTCTAACCTTGTTCATATCCAAGACCTTTTAGTTTGTACTAGACTTCAAATTTATGAGTAATATCCTTTCCCCCCAAACATGATTGAACTTGGTTTTTGGAGGGGGTGTTAGCCTTGGATTTTCGGACAAATTGATCCTGACTCGACGAGCCCCATTTAAATGAGTATTAGCTTTAGATTTCTAACCTTGTTCATATCCAAGCCCTTTTAGATGGTATTAGACTTCATATTTATGGGTTATAGGCTTTTCCCCCAAACATGATTGAACTTGGTTTTTGGAGGGGGTGTTAGCCTTGGATTTTCGGACAAATTGATCCTGACTCGACGAACCCCATTTAAATGAGTATTAGCCTTAGATTTCTAACCTTGTTCATATCCAAGGCCTTTTAGTTGGTATTAGACTTCAAATTTATGGGTTATAGGCTTTTTCCCCAAACATGATTGAACTTGGTTTTTGGAGGGCGTGTTAGCCTTGGATTTTCGGACAAATTGATCCTGACTCGACAAGCCCCATTTAAATGAGTATTAGCCTTAGATTTCTAACCTTGTTCATATCCAAGCCCTTTTAGATGGTATTAGTCTTAAAATTTATGGGTTATAGGCTTTTCCCCCAAACATGATTGAACTTGGTTTTTGGAGGGGGTGTTAGCCTTGGATTTTCGGACAAATTGATCCTGACTCGACGAGCCCCATTTAAATGAGTATTAGCTTTAGATTTCTAACCTTGTTCATATCTAAGCCCTTTTAGATGGTATTAGACTTCATATTTATGGGTTATAGGCTTTTCCCCCAAACATGATTGAACTTGCTTTTTGGAGGGGGTGTTAGCCTTGGATTTTCGGACAAATTGATCCTGACTCGACGAGCCCCATTTAAATGAGTATTAGCCTTAGATTTCTAACCTTGTTCATATCCAAGACCTTTTAGTTTGTACTAGACTTCAAATTTATGAGTAATATCCTTTCCCCCCAAACATGATTGAACTTGGTTTTTGGAGGGGGTGTTAGCCTTGGATTTTCGGACAAAGTGATCCTGACTCGACGAGCCCCATTTAAATGAGTATTATCGTTAGATTTCCAACCTTGTTCATATCCAAGGCCTTTTAGTTGGTATTAGACTTCAAATTTATGGGTTATAGGCTTTTTCCCCAAACATGATTGAACTTGGTTTTTGGAGGGCGTGTTAGCCTTGGATTTTCGGACAAATTGATCCTGACTCGACAAGCCCCATTTAAATGAGTATTAGCCTTAGATTTCTAACCTTGTTCATATCCAAGCGCTTTTAGATGGTATTAGTCTTAAAATTTATGGGTTATAGGCTTTTCCCCCAAACATGATTGAACTTGGTTTTTGGAGGGGGTGTTAGCCTTGGATTTTCGGACAAATTGATCCTGACTCGACGAGCCCCATTTAAATGAGTATTAGCTTTAGATTTCTAACCTTGTTCATATCGAAGCCCTTTTAGATGGTATTAGACTTCATATTTATGGGTTATAGGCTTTTCCCCCAAACATGATTGAACTTGGTTTTTGGAGGGGGTGTTAGCCTTGGATTTTCGGACAAATTGATCCTGACTCGACAAGCCCCATTTAAATGAGTATTAGGCTTAGATTTCTAACCTTGTTCATATCCAAGCGCTTTTAGATGGTATTAGACTTCAAATTTATGGGTTATAGGCTTTTCCCCCAAACATGATTGAACTTGGTTTATGGAGGGGGTGTTAGCCTTGGATTTTCGGACAAATTGATCCTGACACGACGAGCCCCATTTAATTGAGTATTAGCCTTAGATTTCTAACCTTGTTCATATCCAAGCGCTTTTAGATGGTATTAGACTTCAAATTTATGAGTAATATACTTTCCCCCCAAACATGATTGAACTTGGTTTTTGGAGGGGGTGTTAGCCTTGGATTTTCGGACAAATTGATCCTGACTCGACAAGCCCCATTTAAATGAGTATTAGCCTTAGATTTCTAACCTTGTTCATATCCAAGGCCTTTTAGTTGGTATTAGACTTCAAATTTATGGGTTATAGGCTTTTCCCCCAAACATGATTGAACTTGGTTTTTGGAGGGGGTGTTAGCCTTGGATTTTCGGACAAATTGATCCTGACTCGACACGCCCCATTTAAATGAGTATTAGCCTTAGATTTCTAACCTTGTTCATATCCAAGCGCTTTTAGATGGTATTAGTCTTAAAATTTATGGGTTATAGGCTTTTCCCCCAAACATGATTGAACTTGGTTTTTGGAGGGGGTGTTAGCCTTGGATTTTCGGACAAATTTATCCTGACTCGACGAGCCCCATTTAAATGAGTATTAGCTTTAGATTTCTAACCTTGTTCATATCTAAGCCCTTTTAGATGGTATTAGACTTCATATTTATGGGTTATAGGCTTTTCCCCCAAACATGATTGAACTTGGTTTTTGGAGGGGGTGTTAGCCTTGGATTTTCGGACAAATTGATCCTGACTCGACGAGCCCCATTTAAATGAGTATTAGCTTTAGATTTCTAACCTTGTTCATATCCAAGCCCTTTTAGATGGTATTAGACTTCATATTTATGGGTTATAGGCTTTTCCCCCAAACATGATTGAACTTGGTTTTTGGAGGGGGTGTTAGCCTTGGATTTTCGGACAAATTGATCCTGACTCGACGAGCCCCATTTAAATGAGTATTAGCTTTAGATTTCTAACCTTGTTCATATCTAAGCCCTTTTAGATGGTATTAGACTTCATATTTATGGGTTATAGGCTTTTCCCCCAAACATGATTGAACTTGGTTTTTGGAGGGGGTGTTAGCCTTGGATTTTCGGACAAATTGATCTTGACTCGACGAGCCCCATTTAAATGAGTATTAGCCTTAGATTTCTAACCTTGTTCATATCCAAGACCTTTTAGTTTGTACTAGACTTCAAATTTATGAGTAATATCCTTTCCCCCCAAACATGATTGAACTTGGTTTTTGGAGGGGGTGTTAGCCTTGGATTTTCGGACAAATTGATCCTGACTCGACGAGCCCCATTTAAATGAGTATTAGCTTTAGATTTCTAACCTTGTTCATATCCAAGCCCTTTTAGATGGTATTAGACTTCATATTTATGGGTTATAGGCTTTTCCCCCAAACATGATTGAACTTGGTTTTTGGAGGGGGTGTTAGCCTTGGATTTTCGGACAAATTGATCCTGACTCGACGAACCCCATTTAAATGAGTATTAGCCTTAGATTTCTAACCTTGTTCATATCCAAGGCCTTTTAGTTGGTATTAGACTTCAAATTTATGGGTTATAGGCTTTTTCCCCAAACATGATTGAACTTGGTTTTTGGAGGGCGTGTTAGCCTTGGATTTTCGGACAAATTGATCCTGACTCGACAAGCCCCATTTAAATGAGTATTAGCCTTAGATTTCTAACCTTGTTCATATCCAAGCCCTTTTAGATGGTATTAGTCTTAAAATTTATGGGTTATAGGCTTTTCCCCCAAACATGATTGAACTTGGTTTTTGGAGGGGGTGTTAGCCTTGGATTTTCGGACAAATTGATCCTGACTCGACGAGCCCCATTTAAATGAGTATTAGCTTTAGATTTCTAACCTTGTTCATATCTAAGCCCTTTTAGATGGTATTAGACTTCATATTTATGGGTTATAGGCTTTTCCCCCAAACATGATTGAACTTGCTTTTTGGAGGGGGTGTTAGCCTTGGATTTTCGGACAAATTGATCCTGACTCGACGAGCCCCATTTAAATGAGTATTAGCCTTAGATTTCTAACCTTGTTCATATCCAAGACCTTTTAGTTTGTACTAGACTTCAAATTTATGAGTAATATCCTTTCCCCCCAAACATGATTGAACTTGGTTTTTGGAGGGGGTGTTAGCCTTGGATTTTTGGACAAAGTGATCCTGACTCGACGAGCCCCATTTAAATGAGTATTATCGTTAGATTTCCAACCTTGTTCATATCCAAGGCCTTTTAGTTGGTATTAGACTTCAAATTTATGGGTAATAGACTTTTCCCCCAAACATGATTGAACTTGGTTTTTGGAGGGGGTGTTAGCCTTGGATTTTAGGAAAAATTGATCCTGACTCGACGAGCCCCATTTAAATGAGTATTAGCCTAAGAGTTCTAACCTTGTTCATATCGAAGCCCTTTTAGTTGGTATTAGACTTCAAATTTATGGGTTATAGGCTTTTCCCCCAAACATGATTGAACTTGGTTTTTGGAGGGGGTGTTAGCCTTGGATTTTCGTTCAAACTGATCCTGACTCGACGAGCCCCATTTAAATGAGTATTAGCCTTAGATTTCTAACCTTGTTCATATCCAAGCCCTTTTAGCTGGTATTAGACTTCAAATTTATGGGTTATAGGCTTTTCCCCCAAACATGATTGAACTTGGTTTTTGGAGGGGGTGTTAGCCTTAGATTTTTGGACAAATTGATCCTGACGCGACGAGCCCCATTTAAATGAGTATTAGGCTTAGATTTCTAACCTTGTTCATATCCAAGCCCTTTTAGATGGTATTAGACTTCAAATTTATGAGTAATATACTTTCCCCCCAAACATGATTGAACTTGGTTTTTGGAGGGGGTGTTAGCCTTGGATTTTCGGACAAATTGATCCTGACTCGACAAGCCCCATTTAAATGAGTATTAGCCTTAGATTTCTAACCTTGTTCATATCCAAGGCCTTTTAGTTGGTATTAGACTTCAAATTTATGGGTTATAGGCTTTTCCCCCAAACATGATTGAACTTGGTTTTTGGAGGGGGTGTTAGCCTTGGATTTTCGGACAAATTGATCCTGACTCGACGAGCCCCATTTAAATGAGTATTAGCCTTAGATTTCTAACCTTGTTCATATCCAAGACCTTTTAGTTTGTACTAGACTTCAAATTTATGAGTAATATCCTTTCCCCCCAAACATGATTGAACTTGGTTTTTGGAGGGGGTGTTAGCCTTGGATTTTCGGACAAATTGATCCTGACTCGACGAGCCCCATTTAAATTAGTATTAGCTTTAGATTTCTAACCTTGTTCATATCCAAGCCCTTTTAGATGGTATTAGACTTCATATTTATGGGTTATAGGCTTTTCCCCCAAACATGATTGAACTTGGTTTTTGGAGGGGGTGTTAGCCTTGGATTTTCGGACAAATTGATCCTGACTCGACGAGCCCCATTTAAATGAGTATTAGCCTTAGATTTCTATCCTTGTTCATATCCAAGCGCTTTTAGATGGTATTAGACTTCAAATTTATGGGTTATAGGCTTTTCCCCCAAACATGATTGAACTTGGTTTTTGGAGGGGGTGTTAGCCTTGGATTTTCGGACAAATTGATCCTGACTCGAAAAGCCCCATTTAAATGAGTATTAGCCTTAGATTTCTAACCTTGTTCATATCCAAGCGCTTTTAGATGGTATTAGTCTTAAAATTTATGGGTTATAGGCTTTTCCCCCAAACATGATTGAACTTGGTTTTTGGAGGGGGTGTTAGCCTTGGATTTTCGGACAAATTGATCCTGACTCGACGAGCCCCATTTAAATGAGTATTAGCCTTAGATTTCTAACCTTGTTCATATCCAAGACCTTTTAGTTTGTACTAGACTTCAAATTTATGAGTAATATCCTTTCCCCCCAAACATGATTGAACTTGGTTTTTGGAGGGGGTGTTAGCCTTGGATTTTCGGACAAATTGATCCTGACTCGACGAGCCCCATTTAAATGAGTACTAGCCTTAGATTTCTAAACTTGTTCATATCCAAGCCCTTTTAGCTGGTATTAGACTTCAAATTTATGGGTAATAGACATTTCCCCCAAACATGATTGAACTTGGTTTTTGGAGGGGGTGTTAGCCTTAGATTTTTGGACAAATTGATCCTGACGCGACGAGCCCCATTTAAATGAGTATTAGGCTTAGATTTCTAACCTTGTTCATATCCAAGCCCTTTTAGATGGTATTAGACTTCAAATTTATGAGTAATATACTTTCCCCCCAAACATGATTGAACTTGGTTTTTGGAGGGGGTGTTAGCCTTGGATTTTCGGACAAATTGATCCTGACTCGACAAGCCCCATTTAAATGAGTATTAGCCTTAGATTTCTAACCTTGTTCATATCCAAGGCCTTTTAGTTGGTATTAGACTTCAAATTTATGGGTTATAGGCTTTTCCCCCAAACATGATTGAACTTGGTTTTTGGAGGGGGTGTTAGCCTTGGATTTTCGGACAAATTGATCCTGACTCGACAAGCCCCATTTAAATTTGTATTAGCCTTAGATTTCTAACCTTGTTCATATCCAAGCGCTTTTAGATGGTATTAGTCTTAAAATTTATGGGTTATAGGCTTTTCCCCCAAACATGATTGAACTTGGTTTTTGGAGGGGGTGTTAGCCTTGGATTTTCGGACAAATTGATCCTGACTCGACGAGCCCCATTTAAATGAGTATTAGCTTTAGATTTCTAACCTTGTTCATATCTAAGCCCTTTTAGATGGTATTAGACTTCATATTTATGGGTTATAGGCTTTTCCCCCAAACATGATTGAACTTGGTTTTTGGAGGGGGTGTTAGCCTTGGATTTTCGGACAAATTGATCCTGACTCGACGAGCGCCATTTAAATGAGTATTAGCTTTAGATTTCTAACCTTGTTCATATCCAAGCCCTTTTAGATGGTATTAGACTTCATATTTATGGGTTATAGGCTTTTCCCCCAAACATGATTGAACTTGGTTTTTGGAGGGGGTGTTAGCCTTGGATTTTCGGACAAATTGATCCTGACTCGACGAGCCCCATTTAAATGAGTATTAGCCTTAGATTTCTATCCTTGTTCATATCCAAGCGCTTTTAGATGGTATTAGACTTCAAATTTATGGGTTATAGGCTTTTCCCCCAAACATGATTGAACTTGGTTTTTGGAGGGGGTGTTAGCCTTGGATTTTCGGACAAATTGATCCTGACTCGACGAGCCCCATTTAAATGAGTATTAGCCTTAGATTTCTATCCTTGTTCATATCCAAGCGCTTTTAGATGGTATTAGACTTCAATTTATGGGTTATAGGCTTTTCCCCCAAACATGATTGAACTTGGTTTTTGGAGGGGGTGTTAGCCTTGGATTTTCGGACAAATTGATCCTGACTCGACAAGCCCCATTTAAATGAGTATTAGCCTTAGATTTCTAACCTTGTTCATATCCAAGCGCTTTTAGATGGTATTAGTCTTAAAATTTATGGGTTATAGGCTTTTCCCCCAAACATGATTGAACTTGGTTTTTGGAGGGGGTGTTAGCCTTGGATTTTCGGACAAATTGATCCTGACTCGACGAGCCCCATTTAAATGAGTATTAGCCTTAGATTTCTAACCTTGTTCATATCCAAGACCTTTTAGTTTGTACTAGACTTCAAATTTATGAGTAATATCCTTTCCCCCCAAACATGATTGAACTTGGTTTTTGGAGGGGGTGTTAGCCTTGGATTTTCGGACAAATTGATCCTGACTCGACGAGCCCCATTTAAATGAGTATTAGCTTTAGATTTCTAACCTTGTTCATATCCAAGCCCTTTTAGATGGTATTAGACTTCATATTTATGGGTTATAGGCTTTTCCCCCAAACATGATTGAACTTGGTTTTTGGAGGGGGTGTTAGCCTTGGATTTTCGGACAAATTGATCCTGACTCGACGAGCCCCATTTAAATGAGTATTAGCCTTAGATTTCTAACCGTGTTCATATCCAAGGCCTTTTAGTTGGTATTAGACTTCAAATTTATGGGTTATAGGCTTTTCCCCCAAACATGATTGAACTTGGTTTTTGGAGGGGGTGTTAGCCTTGGATTTTCGGACAAATTGATCCTGACTCGACGAGCGCCATTTAAATGAGTATTTGTTGCGATGTCGTGGTCGCACAAATTAATTACCCTAACTTAAAACACACAAGATAGTATAGAGCAAGCAAGGGGTCGATCCCACGAGGAAGTTTCAAGTCAGATTTTTATGTTGTACGTTATGTGATTGGGGGGATTTGGTTTGTGATTATCTAAACTATGGCAGCAATTAAACTAGCAAACAAAATCAATTAAAATCGAAACTTATCAAGAAAACAAACCTTGGTCACAAGCATACATCCACCTACGGAAATTAGAACCGATCCTTGAAACTAAAAATACAGTTCATGTTCTGAAATTTTATCTTTTCTTAACGTGATTAATTAACGGATCCGCCGTATAACTAATCCAAACCAACAAACAATCAAAGTGTCCGCACTAATGATTCAATTTAATGGTAGCTTTAAGAACTAGATAATTTCATCAAGATTAACATACAAGTTGTCCGCAACTTGTGTCAATTTATTCAAATGTTCTCCCTAAGTTCAATAATGTAGTTCCGCCACAATTATCAAGCTTAGATGCTTCACAAGTTCATATATCATAACTCCGGTTTTGATATTAAACTTAGCAATAGATTGTTCACAACAATAACTTAGAGTCCGCTCTAGCAATCATCAACAACAATCATAGAAAATATGTATAGGAAAACAATCATACTCATTCATAACATAAACTGAAAATAGAAGGAAGAATAAATCTCACGGTTCTTGAAATCCGAAGGTTTTTGTGTCCTTGCAACCAAGAAAAGAGCTTAGCCTTGCATGTTTGTTGAACAACTAAATAAAAAGATGGAAGAACACATGATTTAGGGTTTGGAGGATGAAGATTTTGTGTTTTCTTTTGTGCTGCCCGCCACTTCCTTGCCCCTCTTCTCCTTTATATATGCTTAGAAACCCTAGTGTCTATTTTACAAAATAGTCCTTCCTTAAGTTGGCAGAATTTAGTTGTCTCTTGTAAAATTCATATCTCCTTCATATCACGTCGTTTTGAGCTGAAATTTGGAGCGTTTATAGGCCTTTGAGTCCTGAATCCATGAAAATTGAGTTTGCATCAATCGGACTTTTGTAGCTCGAGATATTGAAGTTTTAATGGACAAAGGTCGATATAGGCAGATTGCAAGATTTGACTTTGAAGGCTGCGATTTCCATGATCTTCCTTATTTTATTTCTTTTCCTTAGCTTTCCATAAATTTATGGATGTTAGCTTTTGAATGTCACTGGAATCACTTCATTTCGATCTCTAGAGCTTCCACTCCGCACAAAACATCGACTGAAGGTCAAATCTGTCAATCATCTCCAATTACCTCCTTTTTGCATCTTTCATCCAAAAATGCCTTCAAAATATAAAACAAAGAATATCAAGCATTTTATACATAAAACATATGCAAAACACTACGTAAATATGGATGAAATTATCAAATAATATGGTCGCATCAAATACCCCCACACTTAGCTCTTGCTCGTCCTCGAGAAAGGATATGTAAAAAAAACAAATTTTAATAAAAATAAAAAAACAAAAATAACCATGATCAATCTCTTAATCTCCCATCAATATCCAAGAATTCAAGCATTATAAATAAGAATACAACCGAGAAGGATAAAGAACATAAATCTTCATGAATTTGTTTACATACAAACTTCAAAACTCAATTACTCTTCGGGATTTAAAAGAAATCTATGCCATGCCAAAGTGATAGGTCCTCTCATTGATATACACTCCAACACTCATGTGTTTAGGGCTTATGTGTTTAAATCTCTCAAATTCAATCAATGAAGATGTTCTACCATAAGCTTGCTCTTCAATCTCATCTCCATTACTAAAATATTACAAACAATGCATGAATCAAAAGGTCTTATTTTCCGGTTGTAATGGGGCTAAGGTTAAGGTGAGGTAAAAGAGAGTAGAAGAAAAGGTTCAAACCAAAGAAAGTAGAGCATTCTGAAGAGAAAATAATTCAACCAAGATATTCCCTCAAAACACATCAATTTTCAATCTTTAAGCACCAATGCGTAGCTTCTTTTGATTTCAAGCTCGTTTCTATTCTTCTTTTTATTATTATTTTTTTCTTTTCTTCTTGTTTTTTTTTTTCTTCTTTTCTTTCTTTTTCTCTTTGTTCTTCACTTTTGGCAACTTTGCCCATGTTTTCATCAAGCATCACTTCTTCTTTCTTTTCATATAATTTCCAACCATAATTCCATGAGATATCACAAGTATATGCTCTACTAATCCTTGGTCAGGGGAAAAGAGGAAAAAATATAAAAAGTTTAAGGCTTATACATGGGTAAAACAAAGAAAAGATAAACAAGCTCAAAAGGGGCTCACTAAAGATAATATGCTTTAGGTTGGCTTTTTGGCTCAAGCGGTTAAAATTCCTAATGCCTTTATCATCTTCATGCATCTATGTAATGTGAATGTAATCTCAACAAGATATGAAGCAAGTTCTAGAGATACATATCATTGAAAGAACGCACAATCAAAGAATATAATGTTGAAGGCTCAAAAGCTTACATTGGTATAACACTATAAAGTCAACATGGCATATTTTCAGAGTCAATCCCTAAACCAATTAAACATTAAAACTTGCATGCACACTCATTCATTTGATTTATATATTCATCTATCTCACTTAATTCTCATACATAATACTCATATTCTCAAAAACCAATGGGAGTTAAAAAGACCAAATTTTTTTTTTTTTTTAACAACAAAGAAAACTAAAATTCTCCCAATACCCCCACACTTAAAACACAACATTGTCCTCAATGTTGAAATAAAAGAAAAGGAACATAAGAGAATGACAGAAAATAAATTAAAATGCAAAAAAAAATAAAAGATAAGGAAAAAGAAAGCAAATCTGATTTTTTTTTTTTTTTTGTGTTGGGTTGCCTCCCAGTAAGCGCTTTTGTTTTATGTCATTGGCTTGACATGTGGCATGCTCATTCTTCATAGATTGGTTCAGCTAACTCAATAGAAGCGGTGAGTTCTGTCGTCCAACCTTCATAGAAAGGTTTCAAACGATGCCCATTGACCTTGAGTACTTTGTTGGTTTCTAAACTTGTAATTTCAACTGCACCATAAGGAAAAACATTAGAAACAACAAAGGGTCCAATCCAACGAGAACGCAATTTTCCAGGAAAAAGTTTCAAACGCGAATGATAAAGAAGGACTTTGTCTCCAACATGAAACTCCTTTCTTGTAAGCATTCGGTCATGCAGATTCTTAGTCTTTTCTTTGTAAATCCTTGCATTTTCGTAAGCATCATTTCGAATCTCTTCCAACTCTTGTAGTTGCAGTTTTCTTGCAATCCCAGCAGCATCATAATCCATGTTGCATTGTTTAATGGCCCAAAAAGCTTTGTGTTCAAGCTCCACCGGTAGATGACACGCTTTCCCATAAATCATTCTATAAGGTGACATTCCTATAGGTGATTTATAAGCAGTCCGATAAGCCCAAAGTGCATCTCCAAGACGTAGACTCCAATCTCGCCGATTAGGTTGCACTGTTTTCTCCAAAATGGACTTGATTTCTCGATTTGAAATTTCAGCTTGGCCATTCGTTTGAGGATGATAAGCTGTGGAAGTTCGATGAGTCACATGATATTTGCGTAGCAATGCTTCCATGGAACGATTACAGAAATGAGTGCCACGATCGCTAATGATAGCTTTAGGGATTCCAAACCTGTCAAATATGTGAGTCCTGACAAAATCTAAAACAACTTTAGCATCGTTAGTTCGTGTGGCTTTCGCCTCAATCCATTTAGACACATAATCAACAGCAAGAAGAATATAAAGATTGCCAAAAGAAGAAGGAAATGGACCCATAAAGTCAATACCCCAAACATCAAAAATTTCACTTACAAGAATATTCGTTAAAGGCATTTGATTCTTATGAGTGATATTACCTGTTCTTTGGCATTTTTCACATGATTTGCAGAAGTGATATGCATCTTTAAAAATAGAAAGCCAATAGAAACCACTTTCAAGTACCTTGTGGGCTGTTCTTTTTGCTCCAAAATGCCCACCACAAGAATGAGAATGACAAAAAGTGAGAATGGAATGAAATTCATCTTGTGGTACACACCTCCTAACTACTTGATCCGCACAAAATTTCCAAAGGTAAGGATCGTCCCAAAAATAATATTTAGCATTAGCTCGTAACTTATCTTTTTGGGGTTTAGACAAACCTGGAGGGAATTCTTTGGTGACTAAATAGTTTACCAAATCAGCATACCATGGTCTTGTAGAGGAATGCAACATATACAACTGCTCATCAGGGAATGTCTCTCTTATTGTTTCGATCTGTATATCCTCGGTCCTCAGTCGGCTCAAGTGATCAGCCACATGGTTTTCAGCACCTTTTTTGTCTTTGATCTCAAGATCGAATTCTTGTAAAAGCAAGATCCACCTAATCAGTCTTGGTTTGGACTCCTTCTTCTTTAAAAGATACCTGAGAGCTGCATGGTCAGTAAAAACAATGACTTTTGTACCAAGTAGATATGACCTGAATTTTTCAAGAGCAAACACCACTGCAAAAAGTTCCTTTTCAGTTGTATGGTAATTGCATTGTGCTCCATCCAACATACGAGAAGCATAGGCGATAACATGCAAATTCTTCCCAATTCTTTGCCCAAGCACAGCTCCTACCGCATAGTCACTCGCATCACACATTATCTCAAAAGGTTCATCCCAATTTGGTGGTTGGATGATAGGGGCAGATGTGACATATCTCTTAAGCTCATCATGGGCATCTTTACATGCTTGATCAAACACAAAATCCACTTCTTTGGCTAATAGTTTGCACAAGGGTGCCGTAATCTTCGAGAAATCTTTGATAAAGCGTCGATAGAAACCTGCATGGCCTAGAAAAGAGCGAACTTCCCTCACGCATGAGGGGTAAGGCAATGATGAAATAACATCTATCTTAGCTTTATCAACCTCTAATCCACGTGAAGACACAACATGCCCAAGAACTATTCCTTGTTCTACCATAAAATAACACTTTTCATAGTTCAAGACAAGGTTAGTTTCAATGCATTTTTTCAAGATCAAAGATAAATTTTCTAGACATCTATCAAAAGAATCACCATACACCGTGAAATCATCCATAAAAACCTCGATTATTCTTTCAACATAGTCAGAAAAAATACTCATCATGCATCTTTGAAAAGTTGCAGGAGCATTACAGAGACCAAAAGGCATTCTCCTATATGCATATGTACCAAATGGACATGTAAATGTAGTCTTTTCTTGATCCTCAGGATTAATAACAATCTGATTGTATCCACTATATCCATCAAGAAAGCAATAAAAAGACTTACCTGCTAGGCGTTCAAGCATTTGATCCATGAATGGTAATGGGAAATGATCTTTGCGTGTAGAAAGATTGAGCTTTCTGTAATCAACACACATTCTCCATCCACTCGAGATACGAGTAGGAATGAGCTCATCATTTTTGTTTTTCACCAACGTGATTCCAGTCTTTTTGGGCACCACATGGATTGGCGCGACCCATTTACTGTCAGTGATGGGATAAATGACTCCTGCATCTAATAGTTTCAAAATTTCAGCTTTCACTACCTCCATCATAGGCGGGTTCAACCTCCTTTGCATTTCCCTTGTTGGTTTTGTGTTGTCCTCCAATAGTATGTGATGCATACATATTGAGGGACTAATGCCCTTGATGTCGGCTAAAGTCCATCCAATGGCCGTCTTGTGATCACACAACAACTTGACAAGTTTTTCCTCTTGCATACTTGTCAAACCTTTTGCTATGATAACAGGAAGTGTATTGTTGTCGCCAATGAATACATACTTCAAATTATCGGGCAAAGGTTTTAATTCTAACTCGGGGGCCTGTAAAATAGATGGCAAAAGCTTTTTATGTGAGAGTACTAAATCAACAAAGACATTACCATGGGGAACGGTTTGCAAAGCTTGTAAGGCCAATATTGATTCGTGCACGTTTTGGGGAACACACACGTGCCTCTCCATCTCTTCTATCTTGGTGAAATCATAGCCATAGCTTAAAGCTATGCTTAATCCATCTTCGCAATCAAAATCACAAACTTGCTGCACACACTTATCAATTTGATCATAGCATGTGATAGAATAAACATTGCTATAAGGATATTTCATTGCATCATGAAAATTGAATTCAATTTTTTCATCTCCTACCTCCATAGACAAGGTATCCTTACCACAATCAATCTTTGTGTTGGCGGTTTTCAAGAATGGTCTCCCAAACAATATAGGAGTGCTGGTTGATGAATCACAAGAATCATGTTCCATATCAAGAATATAAAAATCACATGGAATAACCAAACTATCAATCTTGACCAGGACATCTTCTATCACACCAAGTGGGTAAACAAAACTACGATCCGCAAGTTGTATTACAATGCTAGTTTTATTCAAAGGCTCAAGACTAAGAGAATCATAAACATGTTTGGGCATAACACTAATGGATGCACCTAAATCGCATAAAGCTCTTTTAAAACTAGCATTACCAATAACACATGGGATAGTAAACGCACCTGGGTCTTTTTGTTTCAAAGGCAGATTCTTTTGAACAACGGCAGATACAACTTCACCCATACTTACCGTTTCATTACCTTTCAGTTTGAAAGCTCTCTTGGTAGTACACAACTCCTTCAAGAATTTTGCATACTTGGGAATTTGCTTGATAGCATCAAGCAAAGGAATGTTCAGTTCCACTTTCTTGAAAACCTCTAAGATCTCTTTTTCTTTGTCTTCTTTCTTTGACCTAGAAGAACTCACAGGAAAGGGTGGATTTGTTTTATAACTGGAATTAATTGAGTGAAAAGTTACCTTTGGAGTGTTTGTCTTTGTTTCTATTTGTGGAGGGGGATGATGTTCTTTCTTTGTACTCAATTCAGTTTCTATCTCTTCTTCCTCCTCCATCTCAATTTGTTTCAACTTTTTCTCTTCAAGTTCTTTCCCACTTCGCAGCATGATAGCACTAACATTCTCTTTTGGATTCAATGCTTGGGAGGGCAACTTTCCATTTATTTGTGCTTCCAATTTCCCTACACTTGAAGCTACTTGCCCCATTTGCTTTTCCAAGTTGTGAATACTTGACCTTGTTTCCTGTTGAAAAGACATGACATTTTGTTGCAAGGTAACAGTATTAGAAGCCAAAGTTTTCATCATCTCACGAAGATCATCATTGGATGACGACCCCATAACATTGGAGTTTGTGAATGGAGCGGGTTGTCTTGCTTGATAATTTTGTTGGGGCTGAAATCCATGTGGATGGAACTGTCGGCCTGGATTGCCTTGTTGGGATGGGTTGCTGTAGCGTAAGTTGGGATGATCTCTCCATCCGGGATTGTACGTGTTGGAAAAGGGATCATATTTACGCTGGGGCTGTCCGTTAAATGCTCCATCAATTGCATGAGCTTGTTCAATGTAATCTTCTTGCATTGTTGGGCACATTTCCGAAGTATGTCCTTGTAAGGAGCATATGTTACAAACTTTCACCTGTTGCACATTTCCACAAGCCAAAGAACGCACAAGAGAAGTAAGATCATTAACTTTATTTTCAAGGTTAGAAATACTTACCTCATTTACTCGTTTATTGGAGAGGTCTCCACGAGTGCCAAACTGTTTTGAGTTGGCTGCCATGTTTGAGATCAATTGGCGTGCAGCCTCGGGTGTCTTATCCACCAATGCGCCTCCACTTGCAGCATCAATGATACTACGGTCAGTAGGCATCAATCCTTCATAGAAATATTGAATGAGCAGCTGATCGGGTATTTGATGATGAGGGCATTGAATACATAGTTGCTCAAATCTTTCCCAATACTCGGAAAGTGTCTCTCCATGAGATTGTCGAATCCCACATATTTCTTTCCTTATATTGGCAACTCGAGATGCTGGAAAATATTTCTCCAGGAAAATCTTCTTCATAGCATTCCAAGTTCCAATAGATCCTGGGAGAATAGAGAAAAGCCATGCCTTTGCTGCCCCCTTCAAAGAGAAAGGGAAAGCTTTCAACTTAACTTGTTCTTCATCAACTCCATTCGGTTTCATGCCAACACAAACCATATGGAACTCCTTGAGATGAGTATGAGGATCTTCTCCTGCAAGACCATTAAATGTTGGTAACAAATGTATAAAACCAGATTTGAGCTCAAGATTTACATTATTGTCAATGTTTATGCACAATGGTTGATTTTCCACGTTAGGAGCAGCAAGCTCCTTGAGTGTTTGTTGTCGTGCAATAGCCATTGTGTTGAGGCGAGCTTCCTTTCTCAACCTGCGTAAAGTGCTTTCTATTTCAAGATCAATCTGCACTTGAATTTGATTAGTAGAACGGGTCACAGGCATAAATTCTTAAGAAAACTCAAAAGAAAGTAACCACACAAGAGATCGAAAACAATGCAAATTGTACGAAAATTTTACGGTAGAAAACTAAAACTGCCCAAAAACACAAGAAAACAGCGGAATTTGGCCTCAATAGGTTGGGGCTAGTGATTCATCACCAGTCCTGTTCAGAACGTCATTTTCCTTAAGAAACCAAAATATCGATACCTAATTCCACCAAAAACTCTGTTTTGAACAGTACCGTTGCCGCAAGTGAACAATACCGTCGCAAGCAAAAATTCTGTTTCTTTCTTCTTTTTTTTTTGAATCACAGCAAAAAAAAAATAACAGTACAAGCACAACAATCAACTAAAATTACCTCCCCGGCAACTGCGCCAAAATTTGTTGCGATGTCGTGGTCGCACAAATTAATTACCCTAACTTAAAACACACAAGATAGTATAGAGCAAGCAAGGGGTCGATCCCACGAGGAAGTTTCAAGTCAGATTTTTATGTTGTACGTTATGTGATTGGGGGGATTTGGTTTGTGATTATCTAAACTATGGCAGCAATTAAACTAGCAAACAAAATCAATTAAAATCGAAACTTATCAAGAAAACAAACCTTGGTCACAAGCATACATCCACCTACGGAAATTAGAACCGATCCTTGAAACTAAAAATACAGTTCATGTTCTGAAATTTTATCTTTTCTTAACGTGATTAATTAACGGATCCGCCGTATAACTAATCCAAACCAACAAACAATCAAAGTGTCCGCACTAATGATTCAATTTAATGGTAGCTTTAAGAACTAGATAATTTCATCAAGATTAACATACAAGTTGTCCGCAACTTGTGTCAATTTATTCAAATGTTCTCCCTAAGTTCAATAATGTAGTTCCGCCACAATTATCAAGCTTAGATGCTTCACAAGTTCATATATCATAACTCCGGTTTTGATATTAAACTTAGCAATAGATTGTTCACAACAATAACTTAGAGTCCGCTCTAGCAATCATCAACAACAATCATAGAAAATATGTATAGGAAAACAATCATACTCATTCATAACATAAACTGAAAATAGAAGGAAGAATAAATCTCACGGTTCTTGAAATCCGAAGGTTTTTGTGTCCTTGCAACCAAGAAAAGAGCTTAGCCTTGCATGTTTGTTGAACAACTAAATAAAAAGATGGAAGAACACATGATTTAGGGTTTGGAGGATGAAGATTTTGTGTTTTCTTTTGTGCTGCCCGCCACTTCCTTGCCCCTCTTCTCCTTTATATATGCTTAGAAACCCTAGTGTCTATTTTACAAAATAGTCCTTCCTTAAGTTGGCAGAATTTAGTTGTCTCTTGTAAAATTCATATCTCCTTCATATCACGTCGTTTTGAGCTGAAATTTGGAGCGTTTATAGGCCTTTGAGTCCTGAATCCATGAAAATTGAGTTTGCATCAATCGGACTTTTGTAGCTCGAGATATTGAAGTTGTAATGGACAAAGGTCGATATAGGCAGATTGCAAGATTTGACTTTGAAGGCTGCGATTTCCATGATCTTCCTTATTTTATTTCTTTTCCTTAGCTTTCCATAAATTTATGGATGTTAGCTTTTGAATGTCACTGGAATCACTTCATTTCGATCTCTAGAGCTTCCACTCCGCACAAAACATCGACTGAAGGTCAAATCTGTCAATCATCTCCAATTACCTCCTTTTTGCATCTTTCATCCAAAAATGCCTTCAAAATATAAAACAAAGAATATCAAGCATTTTATACATAAAACATATGCAAAACACTACGTAAATATGGATGAAATTATCAAATAATATGGTCGCATCAGTATTAGCTTTAGATTTCTAACCTTGTTCATATCCAAGCCCTTTTAGATGGTATTAGACTTTATATTTATGGGTTATAGGCTTTTCCCCCAAACATGATTGAACTTGGTTTTTGGAGGGGGTGTTAGCCTTGGATTTTCGGACAAATTGATCCTGACTCGACGAGCCCCATTTAAATGAGTATTAGCCTTAGATTTCTATCCTTGTTCATATCCAAGCGCTTTTAGATGGTATTAGACTTCAAATTTATGGGTTATAGGCTTTTCCCCCAAACATGATTGAACTTGGTTTTTAGAGGGGGTGTTAGCCTTGGATTTTCGGACAAATTGATCCTGACTCGACAAGCACCATTTAAATGAGTATTAGCCTTAGATTTCTAACCTTGTTCATATCCAAGCGCTTTTAGATGGTATTAGTCTTAAAATTTATGGGTTATAGGCTTTTCCCCCAAACATGATTGAACTTGGTTTTTGGAGGGGGTGTTAGCCTTGGATTTTCGGACAAATTGATCCTGACTCGACGAGCCCCATTTAAATGAGTATTAGCCTTAGATTTCTAACCTTGTTCATATCCAAGACCTTTTAGTTTGTACTAGACTTCAAATTTATGAGTAATATCCTTTCCCCCCAAACATGATTGAACTTGGTTTTTGGAGGGGGTGTTAGCCTTGGATTTTCGGACAAATTGATCCTGACTCGACGAGCCCCATTTAAATGAGTATTATCGTTAGATTTCTAACCTTGTTCATATCCAAGGCCTTTTAGTTGGTATTAGACTTCAAATTTATGGGTAATAGACTTTTCCCCCAAACATGATTGAACTTGGTTTTTGGAGGGGGTGTTAGCCTTGGATTTTAGGACAAATTGATCCTGACTCGACGAGCCCCATTTAAATGAGTATTAGCCTAAGAGTTCTAACCTTGTTCATATCGAAGCCCTTTTAGTTGGTATTAGACTTCAAATTTATGGGTTATAGGCTTTTCCCCCAAACATGATTGAACTTGGTTTATGGAGGGGGTGTTAGCCTTGGATTTTCGGACAAATTGATCCTGACTCGACGAGCCCCATTTAAATGAGTATTAGCCTTAGATTTCTATCCTTGTTCATATCCAAGCGCTTTTAGATGGTATTAGACTTCAAATTTATGGGTTATAGGCTTTTCCCCCAAACATGATTGAACTTGGTTTTTGGAGGGGGTGTTAGCCTTGGATTTTCGGACAAATTGATCCTGACTCGACGAGCCCCATTTAAATGAGTATTAGCCTTAGATTTCTAACCGTGTTCATATCCAAGGCCTTTTAGTTGGTATTAGACTTCAAATTTATGGGTTATAGGCTTTTCCCCCAAACATGATTGAACTTGGTTTTTGGAGGGGGTGTTAGCCTTGGATTTTCGGACAAATTGATCCTGACTCGACGAGCCCCATTTAAATGAGTATTAGCTTTAGATTTCTAACCTTGTTCATATCCAAGCCCTTTTAGATGGTATTAGACTTCATATTTATGGGTTATAGGCTTTTCCCCCAAACATGATTGAACTTGGTTTTTGGAGGGGGTGTTAGCCTTGGATTTTCGGACAAATTGATCCTGACTCGACGAGCCCCATTTAAATGAGTATTAGCCTTAGATTTCTATCCTTGTTCATATCCAAGCGCTTTTAGATGGTATTAGACTTCAAATTTATGGGTTATAGGCTTTTCCCCCAAACATGATTGAACTTGGTTTTTAGAGGGGGTGTTAGCCTTGGATTTTCGGACAAATTGATCCTGACTCGACAAGCACCATTTAAATGAGTATTAGCCTTAGATTTCTAACCTTGTTCATATCCAAGCGCTTTTAGATGGTATTAGTCTTAAAATTTATGGGTTATAGGCTTTTCCCCCAAACATGATTGAACTTGGTTTTTGGAGGGGGTGTTAGCCTTGGATTTTCGGACAAATTGATCCTGACTCGACGAGCCCCATTTAAATGAGTATTAGCCTTAGATTTCTAACCTTGTTCATATCCAAGACCTTTTAGTTTGTACTAGACTTCAAATTTATGAGTAATATCCTTTCCCCCCAAACATGATTGAACTTGGTTTTTGGAGGGGGTGTTAGCCTTGGATTTTCGGACAAATTGATCCTGACTCGACGAGCCCCATTTAAATGAGTATTATCGTTAGATTTCTAACCTTGTTCATATCCAAGGCCTTTTAGTTGGTATTAGACTTCAAATTTATGGGTAATAGACTTTTCCCCCAAACATGATTGAACTTGGTTTTTGGAGGGGGTGTTAGCCTTGGATTTTAGGACAAATTGATCCTGACTCGACGAGCCCCATTTAAATGAGTATTAGCCTAAGAGTTCTAACCTTGTTCATATCGAAGCCCTTTTAGTTGGTATTAGACTTCAAATTTATGGGTTATAGGCTTTTCCCCCAAACATGATTGAACTTGGTTTATGGAGGGGGTGTTAGCCTTGGATTTTCGGACAAATTGATCCTGACTCGACGAGCCCCATTTAAATGAGTATTAGCCTTAGATTTCTATCCTTGTTCATATCCAAGCGCTTTTAGATGGTATTAGACTTCAAATTTATGGGTTATAGGCTTTTCCCCCAAACATGATTGAACTTGGTTTTTGGAGGGGGTGTTAGCCTTGGATTTTCGGACAAATTGATCCTGACTCGACGAGCCCCATTTAAATGAGTATTAGCCTTAGATTTCTAACCGTGTTCATATCCAAGGCCTTTTAGTTGGTATTAGACTTCAAATTTATGGGTTATAGGCTTTTCCCCCAAACATGATTGAACTTGGTTTTTGGAGGGGGTGTTAGCCTTGGATTTTCGGACAAATTGATCCTGACTCGACGAGCCCCATTTAAATGAGTATTAGCTTTAGATTTCTAACCTTGTTCATATCCAAGCCCTTTTAGATGGTATTAGACTTCATATTTATGGGTTATAGGCTTTTCCCCCAAACATGATTGAACTTGGTTTTTGGAGGGGGTGTTAGCCTTGGATTTTCGGACAAATTGATCCTGACTCGACGAGCCCCATTTAAATGAGTATTAGCCTTAGATTTCTAACCTTGTTCATATCCAAGACCTTTTAGTTTGTACTAGACTTCAAATTTATGAGTAATATCCTTTCCCCCCAAACATGATTGAACTTGGTTTTTGGAGGGGGTGTTAGCCTTGGATTTTCGGACAAATTGATCCTGACTCGACGAGCCCCATTTAAATGAGTATTATCGTTAGATTTCTAACCTTGTTCATATCCAAGGCCTTTTAGTTGGTATTAGACTTCAAATTTATGGGTAATAGACTTTTCCCCCAAACATGATTGAACTTGGTTTTTGGAGGGGGTGTTAGCCTTGGATTTTAGGACAAATTGATCCTGACTCGACGAGCCCCATTTAAATGAGTATTAGCCTAAGAGTTCTAACCTTGTTCATATCGAAGCCCTTTTAGTTGGTATTAGACTTCAAATTTATGGGTTATAGGCTTTTCCCCCAAACATGATTGAACTTGGTTTATGGAGGGGGTGTTAGCCTTGGATTTTCGTACAAATTGATCCTGACTCGACGAGCCCCATTTAAATGAGTATTAGCCTTAGATTTCTATCCTTGTTCATATCCAAGCGCTTTTAGATGGTATTAGACTTCAAATTTATGGGTTATAGGCTTTTCCCCCAAACATGATTGAACTTGGTTTTTGGAGGGGGTCTAACGCCTTGGATTTTCGGACAAATTGATCCTGACTCGACGAGCCCCATTTAAATGAGTATTAGCTTTAGATTTCTAACCTTGTTCATATCCAAGCCCTTTTAGATGGTAATAGACTTCAAATTTATGGGTTATAGGCTTTTCCCCCAAACATGATTGAACTTGGTTTTTGGAGGGGGTGTTAGCCTTGGATTTTCGGACAAATTGATCCTGACTCGACGAGCCCCATTTAAATGAGTATTAGCTTTAGATTTCTAACTTTGTTCATATCTAAGCCCTTTTAGATGGTATTAGACTTCATATTTATGGGTTATAGGCTTTTCCCCCAAACATGATTGAACTTGGTTTTTGGAGGGGGTGTTAGCCTTGGATTTTCGGACAAATTGATCCTGACTCGACGAGCCCCATTTAAATGAGTATTAGCTTTAGATTTCTAACCTTGTTCATATCCAAGCCCTTTTAGATGGTATTAGACTTCATATTTATGGGTTATAGGCTTTTCCCCCAAACATGATTGAACTTGGTTTTTGGAGGGGGTGTTAGCCTTGGATTTTCGGACAAATTGATCCTGACTCGACGAGCCCCATTTAAATGAGTATTAGCTTTAGATTTCTAACCTTGTTCATATCCAAGGCCTTTTAGCTGGTATTAGACTTCAAATTTATGGGTAATACACATTTCCCCCAAACATGATTGAACTTGGTTTTTGGAGGGGGTGTTAGCCTTGGATTTTCAGACAAATTGATCCTGACTCGACGAGCCCCATTTAAATGAGTATTAGCCTTCGATTTCTAACCTTGTTCATATCCAAGCGCTTTTAGATGGTATTAGACTTCAAATTTATGGGTAATAGACATTTCCCCCAAACATGATTGAACTTGGTTTTTGGAGGGGGTGTTAGCCTTGGATTTTCAGACAAATTGATCCTGACTCGACGAGCCCCATTTAAATGAGTATTAGCCTTCGATTTCTAACCTTGTTCATATCCAAGCGCTTTTAGATGGTATTAGACTTCAAATTTATGGGTTATAGGCTTTTCCCCCAAACATGATGGAACTTGGTTTTTGGAGGGGGTGTTAGCCTTGGATTTTCGTTCAAACTGATCCTGACTCGACGAGCCCCATTTAAATGAGTATTAGCCTTAGATTTCTAACCTTGTTCATATCCAAGCCCTTTTAGTTGGTATTAGACTTCAAATTTATGGGTTATAGGCTTTTCCCCCAAACATGATTGAACTTGGTTTATGGAGGGGGTGTTAGCCTTGGATTTTCGGACAAATTGATCCTGACACGACGAGCCCCATTTAAATGAGTATTAGCCTTAGATTTCTAACCTTGTTCATATCCAAGCGCTTTTAGATGGTATTAGACTTCAAATTTATGAGTAATATACTTTCCCCCCAAACATGATTGAACTTGGTTTTTGGAGGGGGTGTTAGCCTTGGATTTTCGGACAAATTGATCCTGACTCGACAAGCCCCATTTAAATGAGTATTAGCCTTAGATTTCTAACCTTGTTCATATCCAAGCGCTTTTAGATGGTATTAGTCTTAAAATTTATGGGTTATAGGCTTTTCCCCCAAACATGATTGAACTTGGTTTTTGGAGGGGGTGTTAGCCTTGGATTTTCGGACAAACTGATCCTGACTCGACGAGCCCCATTTAAATGAGTATTAGGCTTAGATTTCTAAATTTGTTCATATCCAAGCCCTTTTAGCTGGTATTAGACTTCAAATTTATGGGTAATAGACATTTCCCCCAAACATGATTGAACTTGGTTTTTGGAGGGGGTGTTAGCCTTGGATTTTCGAACAAATTGATCCTGCCTCGACGAGCCCCATTTAAATAAGTATTAGCCTTCGATTTCTAACCTTGTTCATATCCAAGCGCTTTTAGATGGTATTAGACTTCAAATTTATGGGTTATAGGCTTTTCCCCCAAACATGATGGAACTTGGTTTTTGGAGGGGGTGTTAGCCTTGGATTTTCGGACAAATTGATCCTGACTCAACGAGCCCCATTTAAATGAGTATTAGCCTTAGATTTCTAACCTTGTTCATATCCAAGACCTTTTAGGTTGTATTAGACTTCAAATTTATGGGTAATATGCTTTCACCCCAAACATGATTGAACTTGGTTTTTGGAGGGGGTGTTAGCCTTGGATTTTCGGACAAACTGATCCTGACTCGACGAGCCCCATTTAAATGACTATTAGGCTTAGATTTCTAAACTTGTTCATATCCAAGCCCTTTTAACTGGTATTAGACTTCAAATTTATGGGTAATAGACATTTCCCCCAAACATGATTGAACTTGGTTTTTGGAGGGGGTGTTAGCCTTGGATTTTCAGACAAATTGATCCTGACTCGACGAGCCCCATTTAAATGAGTATTAGCCTTCGATTTCTAACCTTGTTCATATCCAAGCGCTTTTAGATGGTATTAGACTTCAAATTTATGGGTTATAGGCTTTTCCCCCAAACATGATGGAACTTGGTTTTTGGAGGGGGTGTTAGCCTTGGATTTTCGTTCAAACTGATCCTGACTCGACGAGCCCCATTTAAATGAGTATTAGCCTTAGATTTCTAACCTTGTTCATATCCAAGCCCTTTTAGTTGGTATTAGACTTCAAATTTATGGGTTATAGGCTTTTCCCCCAAACATGATTGAACTTGGTTTATGGAGGGGGTGTTAGCCTTGGATTTTCGGACAAATTGATCCTGACACGACGAGCCCCATTTAAATGAGTATTAGCCTTAGATTTCTAACCTTGTTCATATCCAAGCGCTTTTAGATGGTATTAGACTTCAAATTTATGAGTAATATACTTTCCCCCCAAACATGATTGAACTTGGTTTTTGGAGGGGGTGTTAGCATTGGATTTTCGGACAAATTGATCCTGACTTGACGAGCCCCATTTAAATGAGTATTAGCCTTCGATTTCTAACCTTGTTCATATCCAAGCGCTTTTAGATGGTATTAGACTTCAAATTTATGGGTTATAGGCTTTTCCCCCAAACATGATGGAACTTGGTTTTTGGAGGGGGTGTTAGCCTTGGATTTTCGGACAAATTGATCCTGACTCAATGAGCCCCATTTAAATGAGTATTAGCCTTAGATTTCTAACCTTGTTCATATCCAAGACCTTTTAGTTTGTATTAGACTTCAAATTTATGGGTAATATCCTTTCCCCCCAAACATGATTGAACTTGGTTTTTGGAGGGGGTGTTAGCCTTGGATTTTCGGACAAATTGATCCTGACTCAACGAGCCCCATTTAAATGAGTATTAGCCTTAGATTTCTAACCTTGTTCATATCCAAGACGTTTTAGTTTGTATTAGACTTCAAATTTATGGGTAATATGCTTTCCCCCCAAACATGATTGAACTTGGTTTTAGGAGGGGGTGTTAGCCTTGGATTTTCGGACAAACTGATCCTGACTCAATGAGCCCCATTTAAATGAGTATTAGCCTTAGATTTCTAACCTTGTTCATATCCAAGCGCTTTTAGATGGTATTAGACTTCAAATTTATGGGTTATAGGCTTTTCCCCCAAACATGATGGAACTTGGTTTTTGGAGGGGGTGTTAGCCTTGGATTTTCAGACAAATTGATCCTGACTGGACGAGCCCCATTTCAATGAGTATTAGCCTTAGATTTCTAACCTTGTTCATATCCAAACGCTTTTAGATGGTATTAGACTTCAAATTTATGGGTTATAGGCTTTTCCCCCAAACATGATGGAACTTGGTTTTTGGAGGGGGTGTTAGCCTTGGATTTTCGGACAAATTGATCCTGACTCAATGAGCCCCATTTAAATGAGTATTAGCCTTAGATTTCTAACCTTGTTCATATCCAAGACCTTTTAGTTTGTATTAGACTTCAAATTTATGGGTAATATCCTTTCCCCCCAAACATGATTGAACTTGGTTTTTGGAGGGGGTGTTAGCCTTGGATTTTCGGACAAATTGATCCTGACTCAACGAGCCCCATTTAAATGAGTATTAGCCTTAGATTTCTAACCTTGTTCATATCCAAGACGTTTTAGTTTGTATTAGACTTCAAATTTATGGGTAATATGCTTTCCCCCCAAACATGATTGAACTTGGTTTTTGGAGGGGGTGTTAGCCTTGGATTTTCGGACAAACTGATCCTGACTCAATGAGCCCCATTTAAATGAGTATAAGCCTTAGATTTCTAACCTTGTTCATATCCAAGACCTTTTAGTTTGTATTAGACTTCAAATTTATGGGTAATATCCTTTCCCCCCAAACATGATTGAACTTGGTTTTTGGAGGGGGTGTTAGCCTTGGATTTTCGGACAAATTGATCCTGACTCGACGAGCCCCATTTAAATGAGTATTATCCTTAGATTTCTAAACTTGTTCATATCCAAGGCCTTTCAGTTGGTATTAGACTTCAAATTTATGGGTAATAGACTTTTCCCCCAAACATGATTGAACTTGGTTTTTGGAGGGGGTGTTAGCCTTGGATTTTTGGACAAATTGATCCTGACTCGACGAGCCCCATTTAAATGAGTATTAGCCTTAGATTTCTAACCTTGTTCATATCCAAACCCTTTTAGTTGGTATTAGACTTCAAATTTATGGGTTATAGGCTTTTCCCCCAAACATGATTGAACTTGGTTTATGGAGGGGGTGTTAGCCTTGGATTTTCGGACAAATTGATCCTGACACGACGAGCCCCATTTAAATGAGTATTAGCCTTAGATTTCTAACCTTTTTCATATCCAAGCGCTTTTAGATGGTATTAGACTTCAAATTTATGAGTAATATACTTTCCCCCCAAACATGATTGAACTTGGTTTTTGGAGGGGGTGTTAGCCTTGGATTTTCGGACAAATTGATCCTGACTCGACGAGCCCCATTTCAATGAGTATTAGCCTTAGATTTCTAACCTTGTTCATATCCAAGCGCTTTTAGATGGTATTAGACTTCAAATTTATGGGTTATAGGCTTTTCCCCCAAACATGATGGAACTTGGTTTTTGGAGGGGGTGTTAGCCTTGGATTTTCGGAGAAATTGATCCTGACTCGACGAGCCCAATTTAAATGAGTATTAGCCTTATATTTCTAACCTTGTTCATATCCAAGTGCTTTTAGATGGTATTAGACTTCAAATTTATGAGTAATATACTTTCCCCCCAAACATGATTGAACTTGGTTTTTGGAGGGGGTGTTAGCCTTGGATTTTCGGACAAATTGATCCTGACTCGACGAGCCCCATTTCAATGAGTATTAGCCTTCGATTTCTAACCTTGTTCATATCCAAGCGCTTTTAGATGGTATTAGACTTCAAATTTATGGGTTATAGGCTTTTCCCCCAAACATGATGGAACTTGGTTTTTGGAGGGGGTGTTAGCCTTGGATTTTCGGACAAATTGATCCTGACTCAACGAGCCCCATTTAAATGAGTATTAGCCTTAGATTTCTAACCTTGTTCATATCCAAGACCTTTTAGGTTGTATTAGACTTCAAATTTATGGGTAATATGCTTTCCCCCCAAACATGATTGAACTTGGTTTTTGGAGGGGGTGTTAGCCTTGGATTTTCGGACAAACTGATCCTGACTCGACGAGCCCCATTTAAATGACTATTAGGCTTAGATTTCTAAACTTGTTCATATCCAAGCCCTTTTAGCTGGTATTAGACTTCAAATTTATGGGTAATAGACATTTCCCCCAAACATGATTGAACTTGGTTTTTGGAGGGGGTGTTAGCCTTGGATTTTCAGACAAATTGATCCTGACTCGACGAGCCCCATTTAAATGAGTATTAGCCTTCGATTTCTAACCTTGTTCATATCCAAGCGCTTTTAGATGGTATTAGACTTCAAATTTATGGGTTATAGGCTTTTCCCCCAAACATGATGGAACTTGGTTTTTGGAGGGGGTGTTAGCCTTGGATTTTCGTTCAAACTGATCCTGACTCGACGAGCCCCATTTAAATGAGTATTAGCCTTAGATTTCTAACCTTGTTTATATCCAAGCCCTTTTAGTTGGTATTAGACTTCAAATTTATGGGTTATAGGCTTTTCCCCCAAACATGATTGAACTTGGTTTATGGAGGGGGTGTTAGCCTTGGATTTTCGGACAAATTGATCCTGACACGACGAGCCCCATTTAAATGAGTATTAGCCTTAGATTTCTAACCTTGTTCATATCCAAGCGCTTTTAGATGGTATTAGACTTCAAATTTATGAGTAATATACTTTCCCCCCAAACATGATTGAACTTGGTTTTTGGAGGGGGTGTTAGCATTGGATTTTCGGACAAATTGATCCTGACTCGACGAGCCCCATTTAAATGAGTATTAGCCTTCGATTTCTAACCTTGTTCATATCCAAGCGCTTTTAGATGGTATTAGACTTCAAATTTATGGGTTATAGGCTTTTCCCCCAAACATGATGGAACTTGGTTTTTGGAGGGGGTGTTAGCCTTGGATTTTCGGACAAATTGATCCTGACTCAATGAGCCCCATTTAAATGAGTATTAGCCTTAGATTTCTAACCTTGTTCATATCCAAGACCTTTTAGTTTGTATTAGACTTCAAATTTATGGGTAATATCCTTTCCCCCCAAACATGATTGAACTTGGTTTTTGGAGGGGGTGTTAGCCTTGGATTTTCGGACAAACTGATCCTGACTCGACGAGCCCCATTTAAATGAGTATTAGGCTTAGATTTCTCAACTTGTTCATATCCAAGCCCTTTTAGCTAGTATTAGACTTCAAATTTATGGGTAATAGACATTTCCCCCAAACATGATTGAACTTGGTTTTTGGAGGGGGTGTTAGCCTTGGATTTTCAGACAAATTGATCCTGACTCGACGAGCCCCATTTAAATGAGTATTAGCCTTCGATTTCTAACCTTGTTCATATCCAAGCGCTTTTAGATGGTATTAGACTTCAAATTTATGGGTTATAGGCTTTTCCCCCAAACATGATGGAACTTGGTTTTTGGAGGGGGTGTTAGCCTTGGATTTTCGTTCAAACTGATCCTGACTCGACGAGCCCCATTTAAATGAGTATTAGCCTTAGATTTCTAACCTTGTTCATATCCAAGCCCTTTTAGTTGGTATTAGACTTCAAATTTATGGGTTATAGGCTTTTCCCCCAAACATGATTGAACTTGGTTTATGGAGGGGGTGTTAGCCTTGGATTTTCGGACAAATTGATCCTGACACGACGAGCCCCATTTAAATGAGTATTAGCCTTAGATTTCTAACCTTGTTCATATCCAAGCGCTTTTAGATGGTATTAGACTTCAAATTTATGAGTAATATACTTTCCCCCCAAACATGATTGAACTTGGTTTTTGGAGGGGGTGTTAGCATTGGATTTTCGGACAAATTGATCCTGACTCGACGAGCCCCATTTAAATGAGTATTAGCCTTCGATTTCTAACCTTGTTCATATCCAAGCGCTTTTAGATGGTATTAGACTTCAAATTTATGGGTTATAGGCTTTTCCCCCAAACATGATGGAACTTGGTTTTTGGAGGGGGTGTTAGCCTTGGATTTTCGGACAAATTGATCCTGACTCAATGAGCCCCATTTAAATGAGTATTAGCCTTAGATTTCTAACCTTGTTCATATCCAAGACCTTTTAGTTTGTATTAGACTTCAAATTTATGGGTAATATCCTTTCCCCCCAAACATGATTGAACTTGGTTTTTGGAGGGGGTGTTAGCCTTGGATTTTCGGACAAATTGATCCTGACTCAACGAGCCCCATTTAAATGAGTATTAGCCTTAGATTTCTAACCTTGTTCATATCCAAGACGTTTTAGTTTGTATTAGACTTCAAATTTATGGGTAATATGCTTTCCCCCCAAACATGATTGAACTTGGTTTTAGGAGGGGGTGTTAGCCTTGGATTTTCGGACAAACTGATCCTGACTCAATGAGCCCCATTTAAATGAGTATTAGCCTTAGATTTCTAACCTTGTTCATATCCAAGCGCTTTTAGATGGTATTAGACTTCAAATTTATGGGTTATAGGCTTTTCCCCCAAACATGATGGAACTTGGTTTTTGGAGGGGGTGTTAGCCTTGGATTTTCAGACAAATTGATCCTGACTGGACGAGCCCCATTTCAATGAGTATTAGCCTTAGATTTCTAACCTTGTTCATATCCAAACGCTTTTAGATGGTATTAGACTTCAAATTTATGGGTTATAGGCTTTTCCCCCAAACATGATGGAACTTGGTTTTTGGAGGGGGTGTTAGCCTTGGATTTTCGGACAAATTGATCCTGACTCAATGAGCCCCATTTAAATGAGTATTAGCCTTAGATTTCTAACCTTGTTCATATCCAAGACCTTTTAGTTTGTATTAGACTTCAAATTTATGGGTAATATCCTTTCCCCCCAAACATGATTGAACTTGGTTTTTGGAGGGGGTGTTAGCCTTGGATTTTCGGACAAATTGATCCTGACTCAACGAGCCCCATTTAAATGAGTATTAGCCTTAGATTTCTAACCTTGTTCATATCCAAGACGTTTTAGTTTGTATTAGACTTCAAATTTATGGGTAATATGCTTTCCCCCCAAACATGATTGAACTTGGTTTTTGGAGGGGGTGTTAGCCTTGGATTTTCGGACAAACTGATCCTGACTCAATGAGCCCCATTTAAATGAGTATTAGCCTTAGATTTCTAACCTTGTTCATATCCAAGACCTTTTAGTTTGTATTAGACTTCAAATTTATGGGTAATAGACTTTTCCCCCAAACATGATTGAACTTGGTTTTTGGAGGGGGTGTTAGCCTTGGATTTTTGGACAAATTGATCCTGACTCGACGAGCCCCATTTAAATGAGTATTAGCCTTAGATTTCTAACCTTGTTCATATCCAAACCCTTTTAGTTGGTATTAGACTTCAAATTTATGGGTTATAGGCTTTTCCCCCAAACATGATTGAACTTGGTTTATGGAGGGGGTGTTAGCCTTGGATTTTCGGACAAATTGATCCTGACACGACGAGCCCCATTTAAATGAGTATTAGCCTTAGATTTCTAACCTTTTTCATATCCAAGCGCTTTTAGATGGTATTAGACTTCAAATTTATGAGTAATATACTTTCCCCCCAAACATGATTGAACTTGGTTTTTGGAGGGGGTGTTAGCCTTGGATTTTCGGACAAATTGATCCTGACTCGACGAGCCCCATTTCAATGAGTATTAGCCTTAGATTTCTAACCTTGTTCATATCCAAGCGCTTTTAGATGGTATTAGACTTCAAATTTATGGGTTATAGGCTTTTCCCCCAAACATGATGGAACTTGGTTTTTGGAGGGGGTGTTAGCCTTGGATTTTCGGAGAAATTGATCCTGACTCGACGAGCCCAATTTAAATGAGTATTAGCCTTATATTTCTAACCTTGTTCATATCCAAGTGCTTTTAGATGGTATTAGACTTCAAATTTATGAGTAATATACTTTCCCCCCAAACATGATTGAACTTGGTTTTTGAAGGGGGTGTTAGCCTTGGATTTTCGGACAAATTGATCCTGACTCGACGAGCCCCATTTCAATGAGTATTAGCCTTCGATTTCTAACCTTGTTCATATCCAAGCGCTTTTAGATGGTATTAGACTTCAAATTTATGGGTTATAGGCTTTTCCCCCAAACATGATGGAACTTGGTTTTTGGAGGGGGTGTTAGCCTTGGATTTTCGGACAAATTGATCCTGACTCAACGAGCCCCATTTAAATGAGTATTAGCCTTAGATTTCTAACCTTGTTCATATCCAAGACCTTTTAGGTTGTATTAGACTTCAAATTTATGGGTAATATGCTTTCCCCCCAAACATGATTGAACTTGGTTTTTGGAGGGGGTGTTAGCCTTGGATTTTCGGACAAACTGATCCTGACTCGACGAGCCCCATTTAAATGACTATTAGGCTTAGATTTCTAAACTTGTTCATATCCAAGCCCTTTTAGCTGGTATTAGACTTCAAATTTATGGGTAATAGACATTTCCCCCAAACATGATTGAACTTGGTTTTTGGAGGGGGTGTTAGCCTTGGATTTTCAGACAAATTGATCCTGACTCGACGAGCCCCATTTAAATGAGTATTAGCCTTCGATTTCTAACCTTGTTCATATCCAAGCGCTTTTAGATGGTATTAGACTTCAAATTTATGGGTTATAGGCTTTTCCCCCAAACATGATGGAACTTGGTTTTTGGAGGGGGTGTTAGCCTTGGATTTTCGTTCAAACTGATCCTGACTCGACGAGCCCCATTTAAATGAGTATTAGCCTTAGATTTCTAACCTTGTTTATATCCAAGCCCTTTTAGTTGGTATTAGACTTCAAATTTATGGGTTATAGGCTTTTCCCCCAAACATGATTGAACTTGGTTTATGGAGGGGGTGTTAGCCTTGGATTTTCGGACAAATTGATCCTGACACGACGAGCCCCATTTAAATGAGTATTAGCCTTAGATTTCTAACCTTGTTCATATCCAAGCGCTTTTAGATGGTATTAGACTTCAAATTTATGAGTAATATACTTTCCCCCCAAACATGATTGAACTTGGTTTTTGGAGGGGGTGTTAGCATTGGATTTTCGGACAAATTGATCCTGACTCGACGAGCCCCATTTAAATGAGTATTAGCCTTCGATTTCTAACCTTGTTCATATCCAAGCGCTTTTAGATGGTATTAGACTTCAAATTTATGGGTTATAGGCTTTTCCCCCAAACATGATGGAACTTGGTTTTTGGAGGGGGTGTTAGCCTTGGATTTTCGGACAAATTGATCCTGACTCAATGAGCCCCATTTAAATGAGTATTAGCCTTAGATTTCTAACCTTGTTCATATCCAAGACCTTTTAGTTTGTATTAGACTTCAAATTTATGGGTAATATCCTTTCCCCCCAAACATGATTGAACTTGGTTTTTGGAGGGGGTGGTTAGCCTTGGATTTTCGGACAAACTGATCCTGACTCGACGAGCCCCATTTAAATGAGTATTAGGCTTAGATTTCTAAACTTGTTCATATCCAAGCCCTTTTAGCTAGTATTAGACTTCAAATTTATGGGTAATAGACATTTCCCCCAAACATGATTGAACTTGGTTTTTGGAGGGGGTGTTAGCCTTGGATTTTCAGACAAATTGATCCTGACTCGACGAGCCCCATTTAAATGAGTATTAGCCTTCGATTTCTAACCTTGTTCATATCCAAGCGCTTTTAGATGGTATTAGACTTCAAATTTATGGGTTATAGGCTTTTCCCCCAAACATGATGGAACTTGGTTTTTGGAGGGGGTGTTAGCCTTGGATTTTCGTTCAAACTGATCCTGACTCGACGAGCCCCATTTAAATGAGTATTAGCCTTAGATTTCTAACCTTGTTCATATACAAGCCCTTTTAGTTGGTATTAGACTTCAAATTTATGGGTTATAGGCTTTTCCCCCAAACATGATTGAACTTGGTTTATGGAGGGGGTGTTAGCCTTGGATTTTCGGAAAAATTGATCCTGACACGACGAGCCCCATTTAAATGAGTATTAGCCTTATATTTCTAACCTTGTTCATATCCAAGCGCTTTTAGATGGTATTAGACTTCAAATTTATGAGTAATATACTTTCCCCCCAAACATGATTGAACTTGGTTTTTGGAGGGGGTGTTAGCATTGGATTTTCGGACAAATTGATCCTGACTCGACGAGCCCCATTTAAATGAGTATTAGCCTTCGATTTCTAACCTTGTTCATATCCAAGCGCTTTTAGATGGTATTAGACTTCAAATTTATGGGTTATAGGCTTTTCCCCCAAACATGATGGAACTTGGTTTTTGGAGGGGGTGTTAGCCTTGGATTTTCGGACAAATTGATCCTGACTCAACGAGCCCCATTTAAATGAGTATTAGCCTTAGATTTCTAACCTTGTTCATATCCAAGACCTTTTAGTTTGTACTAGACTTCAAATTTATGGGTAATATCCTTTCCCCCCAAACATGATTGAACTTGGTTTTTTGAGGGGGTGTTAGCCTTGGATTTTCGGACAAACTGATCCTGACTCGACGAGCCCCATTTAAATGAGTATTAGGCTTAGATTTCTAAACTTGTTCATATCCAAGCCCTTTTAGCTGGTATTAGACTTCAAATTTATGGGTAATAGACATTTCCCCCAAACATGATTGACCTTGGTTTTTGGAGGGGGTGTTAGCCTTGGATTTTCGGACAAATTGATCCTGACTCGACGAGCCCCATTTAAATAAGTATTAGCCTTCGATTTCTAACCTTGTTCATATCCAAGCGCTTTTAGATGGTATTAGACTTCAAATTTATGGGTTATAGGCTTTTCCCCCAAACATGATTGAACTTGGTTTATGGAGGGGGTGTTAGCCTTGGATTTTCGGACAAACTGATCCTGACTCGACGAGCCCCATTTAAATGAGTATTAGGCTTAGATTTCTAAACTTGTTCATATCCAAGCCCTTTTAGCTGGTATTAGACTTCAAATTTATGGGTAATAGACATTTCCCCCAAACATGATTGAACTTGGTTTTTGGAGGGGGTGTTAGCCTTGGATTTTCGGACAAATTGATCCTGACTTGACGAGCGCCATTTAAATAAGTATTAGCCTTCGATTTCTAACCTTGTTCATATCCAAGCGCTTTTAGATGGTATTAGACTTCAAATTTATGGGTTATAGGCTTTTCCCCCAAACATGATTGAACTTGGTTTATGGAGGGGGTGTTAGCCTTGGATTTTCGGACAAATTGATCCTGACGCGACGAGCCTCATTTAAATGAGTATTAGGCTTAGATTTCTAACCTTGTTCATATCCAAGCCCTTTTAGATGGTATTAGACTTCAAATGTATGGGTTATAGGCTTTTCCCCCAAACATGATGGAACTTGGTTTTTGGAGGGGGTGTTAGCATTGGATTTTCGGACAAATTGATCCTGACTGGACGAGCCCCATTTAAATAAGTATTAGCCTTCGATTTCTAACCTTGTTCATATCCAAGCGCTTTTAGATGGTATTAGACTTCAAATTTATAGGTTATAGGCTTTTCCCCCAAACATGATGGAACTTGGTTTTTGGAGGGGGTGTTAGCATTGGATTTTCGGAGAAATTGATCCTGACTCGACGAGCCCCATTTAAATGAGTATTAGCCTTATATTTCTAACCTTGTTCATATCCAAGCGCTTTTAGATGGTATTAGACTTCAAATTTATGAGTAATATAGTTTTCCCCCAAACATGATTGAACTTGGTTTTTGGAGGGGGTGTTAGCCTTGGATTTTCGGACAAATTGATCCTGACTCGACGAGCCCCATTTAAATGAGTATTAGCCTTCGATTTCTAACCTTGTTCATATCCAAGCGCTTTTAGATGGTATTAGACTTCAAATTTATGGGTTATAGGCTTTTCCCCCAAACATGATGGAACTTGGTTTTTGGAGGGGGTGTTAGCCTTGGATTTTTGGACAAATTGATCCTGACTCAACGAGCCCCATTTAAATGCGTATTAGCCTTAGATTTCTAACCTTGTTCATATCCAAGACCTTTTAGTTTGTATTAGACTTCAAATTTATGGGTAATATGCTTTCCCCCCAAACATGATTGAACTTGGTTTTTGGAGGGGGTGTTAGCCTTGGATTTTCGGACAAACTGATCCTGACTCGACGAGCCCCATTTAAATGAGTATTAGGCTTAGATTTCTAAACTTGTTCATATCCAAGCCCTTTTAGCTGGTATTAGACTTCAAATTTATGGGTAATAGACATTTCCCCCAAACATGATTGAACTTGGTTTTTGGAGGGGGTGTTAGCCTTGGATTTTCAGACAAATTGATCCTGACTCGACGAGCCCCATTTAAATGAGTATTAGCCTTCGATTTCTAACCTTGTTCATATCCAAGCGCTTTTAGATGGTATTAGACTTCAAATTTATGGGTTATAGGCTTTTCCCCCAAACATGATGGAACTTGGTTTTTGGAGGGGGTGTTAGCCTTGGATTTTCGTTCAAACTGATCCTGACTCGACGAGCCCCATTTAAATGAGTATTAGCCTTAGATTTCTAACCTTGTTCATATCCAAGCCCTTTTAGTTGGTATTAGACTTCAAATTTATGGGTTATAGACTTTTCCCCCAAACATGATTGAACTTGGTTTATGGAGGGGCTGTTAGCCTTGGATTTTCGGACAAATTGATCCTGACACGACGAGCCCCATTTAAATGAGTATTAGCCTTAGATTTCTAACCTTGTTCATATCCAAGCGCTTTTAGATGGTATTAGACTTCAAATTTATGAGTAATATACTTTCCCCCCAAACATGATTGAACTTGGTTTTTGGAGGGGGTGTTAGCCTTGGATTTTCGGACAAATTGATCCTGACTCGTCGAGCCCCATTTAAATGAGTATTAGCCTTAGATTTCTAACCTTGTTCATATCCAAGCGCTTTTAGATGGTATTAGACTTCAAATTTATGGGTTATAGGCTTTTCCCCGAAACATGATGGAACTTGGTTTTTGGAGGGGGTGTTAGCCTTGGATTTTCGGAGAAATTGATCCTGACTCGACGAGCCCCATTTAAATGAGTATTAGCCTTAGATTTCTAACCTTGTTCATATCCAAGCGCTTTTAGATGGTATTAGACTTCAAATTTATGAGTAATATACTTTTCCCCCAAACATGATTGAACTTGGTTTTTGGAGGGGGTGTTAGCCTTGGATTTTCGGACAAATTGATCCTAACTCGACGAGCCCCATTTAAATGAGAATTAGCCTTCGATTTCTAACCTTGTTCATATCCAAGCGCTTTTAGATGGTATTAGACTTCAAATTTATGGGTTATAGGCTTTTCCCCCAAACATGATGGAACTTGGTTTTTGGAGGGGGTGTTAGCCTTGGATTTTCGTTCAAACTGATCCTGACTCGACGAGCCCCATTTAAATGAGTATTAGGCTTAGATTTCTAAACTTGTTCATATCCAAGCCCTTTTAGATGGTATTAGACTTCAAATTTATGGGTAATAGACATTTCCCGCAAACATGATTGAACTTGGTTTTTGGAGGGGGTGTTAGCCTTGGATTTTCGGACAAATTGATCCTGACTCGACGAGCCCCATTTAAATGAGTATTAGGCTTAGATTTCTAACCTTGTTCATATCCAAGCCCTTTTACATGGTATTAGACTACAAATTTATGGGTAATAGACTTTTGCCCCAAACATGATTGAACTTGGTTTTTGGAGGGGGTGTTAGCCTTGGATTTTCGGACAAATTGATCCTGACTCGACGAGCCATTTAAATGAGTATTAGCCTTAGATTTCTAACCTTGTTCATATCCAAGCCCTTTTAGTTGGTATTAGACTTCAAATTTATGGGTTATAGGCTTTTCCCCCAAACATGATGGAACTTGGTTTTTGGAGGGGGTGTTAGCCTTGGATTTTCGTTCAAACTGATCCTGACTCGACGAGCCCCATTTAAATGAGTATTAGCCTTAGATTTCTAACCTTGTTCATATCCAAGCCCTTTTAGTTGGTATTAGACTTCAAATTTATGGGTTATAGACTTTTCCCCCAAACATGATTGAACTTGGTTTATGGAGGGGCTGTTAGCCTTGGATTTTCGGACAAATTGATCCTGACACGACGAGCCCCATTTAAATGAGTATTAGCCTTAGATTTCTAACCTTGTTCATATCCAAGCGCTTTTAGATGGTATTAGACTTCAAATTTATGAGTAATATACTTTCCCCCCAAACATGATTGAACTTGGTTTTTGGAGGGGGTGTTAGCCTTGGATTTTCGGACAAATTGATCCTGACTCGTCGAGCCCCATTTAAATGAGTATTAGCCTTAGATTTCTAACCTTGTTCATATCCAAGCGCTTTTAGATGGTATTAGACTTCAAATTTATGGGTTATAGGCTTTTCCCCGAAACATGATGGAACTTGGTTTTTGGAGGGGGTGTTAGCCTTGGATTTTCGGAGAAATTGATCCTGACTCGACGAGCCCCATTTAAATGAGTATTAGCCTTAGATTTCTAACCTTGTTCATATCCAAGCGCTTTTAGATGGTATTAGACTTCAAATTTATGAGTAATATACTTTTCCCCCAAACATGATTGAACTTGGTTTTTGGAGGGGGTGTTAGCCTTGGATTTTCGGACAAATTGATCCTAACTCGACGAGCCCCATTTAAATGAGTATTAGCCTTAGATTTCTAACCTTGTTCATATCCAAGCCCTTTTAGATGGTATTAGACTTCAAATGTATGGGTTATAGGCTTTTCCCCCAAACATGATGGAACTTGGTTTTTGGAGGGGGTGTTAGCATTGGATTTTCGGACAAATTGATCCTGACTGGACGAGCCCCATTTAAATAAGTATTAGCCTTCGATTTCTAACCTTGTTCATATCCAAGCGCTTTTAGATGGTATTAGACTTCAAATTTATAGGTTATAGGCTTTTCCCCCAAACATGATGGAACTTGGTTTTTGGAGGGGGTGTTAGCATTGGATTTTCGGAGAAATTGATCCTGACTCGACGAGCCCCATTTAAATGAGTATTAGCCTTATATTTCTAACCTTGTTCATATCCAAGCGCTTTTAGATGGTATTAGACTTCAAATTTATGAGTAATATAGTTTTCCCCCAAACATGATTGAACTTGGTTTTTGGAGGGGGTGTTAGCCTTGGATTTTCGGACAAATTGATCCTGACTCGACGAGCCCCATTTAAATGAGTATTAGCCTTCGATTTCTAACCTTGTTCATATCCAAGCGCTTTTAGATGGTATTAGACTTCAAATTTATGGGTTATAGGCTTTTCCCCCAAACATGATGGAACTTGGTTTTTGGAGGGGGTGTTAGCCTTGGATTTTTGGACAAATTGATCCTGACTCAACGAGCCCCATTTAAATGCGTATTAGCCTTAGATTTCTAACCTTGTTCATATCCAAGACCTTTTAGTTTGTATTAGACTTCAAATTTATGGGTAATATGCTTTCCCCCCAAACATGATTGAACTTGGTTTTTGGAGGGGGTGTTAGCCTTGGATTTTCGGACAAACTGATCCTGACTCGACGAGCCCCATTTAAATGAGTATTAGGCTTAGATTTCTAAACTTGTTCATATCCAAGCCCTTTTAGCTGGTATTAGACTTCAAATTTATGGGTAATAGACATTTCCCCCAAACATGATTGAACTTGGTTTTTGGAGGGGGTGTTAGCCTTGGATTTTCAGACAAATTGATCCTGACTCGACGAGCCCCATTTAAATGAGTATTAGCCTTCGATTTCTAACCTTGTTCATATCCAAGCGCTTTTAGATGGTATTAGACTTCAAATTTATGGGTTATAGGCTTTTCCCCCAAACATGATGGAACTTGGTTTTTGGAGGGGGTGTTAGCCTTGGATTTTCGTTCAAACTGATCCTGACTCGACGAGCCCCATTTAAATGAGTATTAGCCTTAGATTTCTAACCTTGTTCATATCCAAGCCCTTTTAGTTGGTATTAGACTTCAAATTTATGGGTTATAGACTTTTCCCCCAAACATGATTGAACTTGGTTTATGGAGGGGCTGTTAGCCTTGGATTTTCGGACAAATTGATCCTGACACGACGAGCCCCATTTAAATGAGTATTAGCCTTAGATTTCTAACCTTGTTCATATCCAAGCGCTTTTAGATGGTATTAGACTTCAAATTTATGAGTAATATACTTTCCCCCCAAACATGATTGAACTTGGTTTTTGGAGGGGGTGTTAGCCTTGGATTTTCGGACAAATTGATCCTGACTCGTCGAGCCCCATTTAAATGAGTATTAGCCTTAGATTTCTAACCTTGTTCATATCCAAGCGCTTTTAGATGGTATTAGACTTCAAATTTATGGGTTATAGGCTTTTCCCCGAAACATGATGGAACTTGGTTTTTGGAGGGGGTGTTAGCCTTGGATTTTCGGAGAAATTGATCCTGACTCGACGAGCCCCATTTAAATGAGTATTAGCCTTAGATTTCTAACCTTGTTCATATCCAAGCGCTTTTAGATGGTATTAGACTTCAAATTTATGAGTAATATACTTTTCCCCCAAACATGATTGAACTTGGTTTTTGGAGGGGGTGTTAGCCTTGGATTTTCGGACAAATTGATCCTAACTCGACGAGCCCCATTTAAATGAGAATTAGCCTTCGATTTCTAACCTTGTTCATATCCAAGCGCTTTTAGATGGTATTAGACTTCAAATTTATGGGTTATAGGCTTTTCCCCCAAACATGATGGAACTTGGTTTTTGGAGGGGGTGTTAGCCTTGGATTTTCGTTCAAACTGATCCTGACTCGACGAGCCCCATTTAAATGAGTATTAGGCTTAGATTTCTAAACTTGTTCATATCCAAGCCCTTTTAGATGGTATTAGACTTCAAATTTATGGGTAATAGACATTTCCCGCAAACATGATTGAACTTGGTTTTTGGAGGGGGTGTTAGCCTTGGATTTTCGGACAAATTGATCCTGACTCGACGAGCCCCATTTAAATGAGTATTAGGCTTAGATTTCTAACCTTGTTCATATCCAAGCCCTTTTACATGGTATTAGACTACAAATTTATGGGTAATAGACTTTTGCCCCAAACATGATTGAACTTGGTTTTTGGAGGGGGTGTTAGCCTTGGATTTTCGGACAAATTGATCCTGACTCGACGAGCCATTTAAATGAGTATTAGCCTTAGATTTCTAACCTTGTTCATATCCAAGCCCTTTTAGTTGGTATTAGACTTCAAATTTATGGGTTATAGGCTTTTCCCCCAAACATGATTGAACTTGGTTTTTGGAGGGGGTGTTAGCCTTGGATTTTCGGACAAATTGATCCTGACTCGACGAGCCCCATTTAAATGAGTATTAGGCTTAGATTTCTAACCTTGTTCATATCCAAGCCCTTTTAGATGGTATTAGACTACAAATTTATGGGTAATATCCTTTTCCCCCAAACATGATTGAACTTGGTTTTTGGAGGGGTGGTTAGCCTCGGATTTTCGGACAAATTGATCCTGACTCGACGAGCTCCATTTAAATGAGTATTATCCTTAGATTTCTAACCTTGTTCATATCCAAGGCCTTTTATTTGGTATTAGACTTCAAATTTATGGGTAATATCCTTTTCCCCCAAACATGATTGAACTTGGTTTTTGGAGGGGGTGTTAGCCTTGGATATTCGGACAAATTGATCCTGACTCGACGAGCCCCATTTAAATGAGTATTAGGATTAGATTTCTAACCTTGTTCATATCCAAGCCTTTTTAGATGGTATTAGACTTCAAATTTATGGGTTATAGGCTTTTCCCCCAAACATGATTGAACTTGTTTTTTGGAGGGGGTGTTAGCCTTGGATTTCGGACAAATTGATCCTGACTCGACGAGCACCATTTAAATGAGTATTAGCCTTAGATTTCTAACCTTGTTCATATCCAAGCGCTTTTAGATGGTATTAGACTTCAAATTTATGGGTTATAGGCTTTTCCCCCAAACATGATGGAACTTGGTTTTTGGAGGGGGTGTTAGCCTTGGATTTTCGGACAAATTGATCCTGACTCAACGAGCCCCATTTAAATGAGTATTAGCCTTCGATTTCTAACCTTGTTCATATCCAAGACCTTTTAGTTTGTATTGGACTTCAAATTTATGGGTAATATCCTTTCCCCCCAAACATGATTGAACTTGGTTTTTGGACGGGGTGTTAGCCTTGGATTTTCGGACAAACTGATCCTGACTCGACGAGCCCCATTTAAGTGAGTATTAGCCTTAGATTTCTAACCTTGGTCATATCCAAGCCCTTTTAGTTGGTATTAGACTTCAAATTTATGGGGAATATCCTTCCCCCCCAACACATGATTGAACTTGGTTTTTGGAGGGGATGTTAGCCTTGGATTTTTGGACAAATTGATCCTGACTCGACGAGCCCCATTTAAATGAGTATTAGGCTTAGATTTCTAACCTTGTTCATATCCAAGCCCTTTTAGATGGTATTAGACTACAAATTTATGGGTAATATCCTTTTCCCCCAAACATGATTGAACTTGGTTTTTGGAGGGGTGGTTAGCCTTGGATTTTCGGACAAATTGATCCTGACTCGACGAGCCCCATTTAAATGAGTATTATCCTTAGATTTCTAACCTTGTTCATATCCAAGGCCTTTTATTTGGTATTAGACTTCAAATTTATGGGTAATATCCTTTTCCCCCAAACATGATTGAACTTGGTTTTTGGAGGGGGTGTTAGCCTTGGATTTTCGGACAAATTGATCCTGACTCGACGAGCCCCATTTAAATGAGTATTAGGCTTAGATTTCTAACCTTGTTCATATCCAAGCCTTTTATTTGGTATTAGACTTCAAATTTATGGGTAATATCCTTTTCCCCCAAACATGATTGAACTTGGTTTTTGGAGGGGGTGTTAGCCTTGGATTTTCGGACAAATTGATCCTGACTCGACGAGCCCCATTTAAATGAGTATTAGGCTTAGATTTCTAACCTTGTTCATATCCAAGCCTTTTTAGATGGTATTAGACTTCAAATTTATGGGTTATAGGCTTTTCCCCCAAACATGAATGAACTTGTTTTTTGGAGGGGGTGTTAGCCTTGGATTTCGGACAAATTGATCCTGACTCGACGAGCACCATTTAAATGAGTATTAGCCTTAGATTTCTAACCTTGTTCATATCCAAGCACTTTTAGATGGTATTAGACTTCAAATTTACGGGTTATAGGCTTTTCCCCCAAACATGATGGAACTTGGTTTTTGGAGGGGGTGTTAGCCTTGGATTTTCGGACAAATTGATCCTGACTCAACGAGCCCCATTTAAATGAGTATTAGCCTTAGATTTCTAACCTTGTTCATATCCAAGACCTTTTAGTTTGTATTAGACTTCAAATTTATGGGGAATATCCTTTCCCCCCAAACATGATTGAACTTGGTTATTGGAGGGGGTGTTAGCCTTGGATTTTCGGACAAACTGATCCTGACTCGACGAGCCCCATTTGAATGAGTATTAGGCTTAGATTTCTAAACTTGTTCATATCCAAGCCCTTTTAGCTGGTATTAGACTTCAAATTTATGGGTAATAGACATTTCCCCCAAACATGATTGAACTTGGTTTTTGGAGGGGGTGTTAGCCTTGGATTTTCGGACAAATTGATCCTGACTCGACGAGCCCCATTTAAGTGAGTATTATCCTTATATTTCTATACTTAATCATATCCAAGCCCTTTTAGTCGGTATTAGACTTCAAATTTATGGGTAATATCCTTCCCCCCCAACACATGATTGAACTTGGTTTTTGGAGGGGGTGTTAGCCTTGGATTTTCGGACAAACTGATCCTGACTCGACGAGCCCCATTTAAATGAGTATTAGGCTTAGATTTCTAACATTGTTCATATCCAAGCCCTTTTAGATGGTATTAGACTTCAAATTTAAGGGTTATAGGCTTTTCCCCCAAACATGATGGAACTTGGTTTTTGGAGGGGGTGTTAGCCTTGGATTTTCGGACAAATTGATCCTGACTCGACGAGCACCATTTAAATGAGTATTAGCCTTAGATTTCTAACCTTGTTCATATCCAAGACCTTTTAGTTTGTATTAGACTTCAAATTTATGAGTAATATCCTTTCCCCCCAAACATGATTGAACTTGGTTTTTGGAGGGGGTGTTAGCCTTGGATTTTCGGACAAATTGATCATGACTCGACGAGCCCCATTTAAATGAGTATTATCCTTAGATTTCTAACCTTGTTCATATCCAAGGCCTTTTAGTTGGTATTAGACTTCAAATTTATGGGTAATAGACTTTTCCCCCAAACATGATTGAACTTGGTTTTTGGAGGGGGTGTTAGCCTTGGATTTTCATACAACTTGATCCTGACTCGACAAGCCCCATTTAAATGAGTATTATCCTTAGATTTCTAACCTTGTTCATATCCAAGACCTTTTAGTTTGTATTAGACTTGAAATTTATGGGTAATATCCTTTACCCCCAAACATGATTGAACTTGGTTTTTGGAGGGGGTGTTATCCTTGGATTTTCGGACAAATTGATCCTGACTCGACGAGCCCCATTTAAATGAGTATTAGCCTTAGATTTCTAAACTTGTTTATATCCAAGCCCTTTTAGCTGGTATTAGACTTCAAATTTATGGGTAATAGACATTTCCCCCAAACATGATTAAACTTGGTTTTTGGAGGGGGTGTTAGCCTTGGATTTTTGGACAAATTGATCCTGTCTCGACGAGCCCCATTTAAATGAGTATTAGCCTTAGATTTCTAACCTTGTTAATATCCAAGCCATTTTAGTTGGTATTAGACTTCAAATTTATGGGTTATAGGCTTTTCCCCCAAACATGATTGAACTTGGTTTATGGAGGGGGTGTTAACCTTGGATTTTCGGACAAATTGATCCTGACTTGACGAGCCCCATTTAAATGAGTATTAGCCTTAGATTTCTAACCTTGTTCATATCCAAGCGCTTTTAGATGGTATTAGACTTCAAATTTATGGGTTATAGGCTTTTCCCCCAAACATGATTGAACTTGGTTTTTGGAGGGGGTGTTAGCCTTGGATTTTCGGACAAATGGATCCTGACTCGACGAGCCCCATTTAAGTGAGTATTAGCGTTAGATTTCTAACCTTGGTCATATCCAAGCCCTTTTATTTGGTATTAGACTTCAAATTTATGGGTAATATCCTTTCCCCCCAAACATGATTGAACTTTGTTTTTGGAGGGGGTGTTAGCCTTGGATTTTCGGACAAACTGATCCTGACTCGACGAGCCCCATTTAAATGAGTATTAGCCTTCGATTTCTAACCTTGTTCATATCCAAACCCTTTTAGAAGGTATTAGACTTCAAATTTATGGGTTATAGGCTTTTCCCCCAAACATGATTGAACTTGTTTTTTGGAGGGGGTGTTAGCCTTGGATTTTCGGACAAATTGATCCTGACTCGACGAGCACCATTTAAATGAGTATTAGCCTTAGATTTCTAACCTTGTTCATATCCAAGACCTTTTAGTTTGTATTAGACTTCAAATTTATGAGTAATATCCTTTCCCCCCAAACATGATTGAACTTGGTTTTTGGAGGGGGTGTTAGCCTTGGATTTTCGGACAAATTGATCCTGACACGACGAGCCCCATTTAAATGAGTATTATCCTTAGATTTCTAACCTTGTTCATATCCAAGGCCTTTTAGTTGGTATTAGACTTCAAATTTATGGGTAATAGACTTTTCCCCCTAACATGATTGAACTTGGTTTTGGAGGGGGTGTTAGCCTTGGATTTTCGGACAACTTGATCCTGACTCGACAAGCCCCATTTAAATGAGTATTATCCTTAGATTTCTAACCTTGTTCATACCCAAGACCTTTTAGTTTGTATTAGACTTGAAATTTATGGGCAATATCCTTTCCCCCCAAACATGATTGAACTTGGTTTTTGGAGGGGGTGTTATCCTTGGATTTTCGGACAAATTGATCCTGACTCGACGAGCCCCATTTAAATGAGTATTAGCCTTAGATTTCTAAACTTGTTCATATCCAAGCCCTTTTAGCTGGTATTAGACTTCAAATTTATGTGTAATAGACATTTCCCCCAAACATGATTAAACTTGGTTTTTGGAGGGGGTGTTAGCCTTGGATTTTCGGACAAATTGATCCTGTCTCGACGAGCCCCATTTAAATGAGTATTAGCCTTAGATTTCTAACCTTGTTCATATCCAAGCCATTTTAGTTGGTATTAGACTTCAAATTTATGGGTTATAGGCTTTTCCCCCAAACATGATTGAACTTGGTTTATGGAGGGGGTGTTAGCCTTGGATTTTCGGACGAATTGATCCTGACTCGACGAGCCCCATTTAAATGAGTATTAGCCTTAGATTTCTAACCTTGTTCATATCCAAGCGCTTTTAGATGGTATTAGACTTCAAATTTATGGGTTATAGGCTTTTCCCCCAAACATGATTGAACTTGGTTTTTGGAGGGGGTGTTAGGCTTGGATTTTCGGACAAATTGATCCTGTCTCGACGAGGCCCATTTAAATGAGTATTATCCTTAGATTTCTAACCTTGTTCATATCCAAGGCCTTTTAGTTGGTATTAGACTTCAAATTTATGGGTAATAGACTTTTCCCCCAAACATGATTGAACTTGGTTTTTGGAGGGGGTGTTAGCCTTGGATTTTTGGACAAATTGATCCTGTCTCGACGAGCCCCATTTAAATGAGTATTAGCCTTAGATTTCTAACCTTGTTAATATCCAAGCCATTTTAGTTGGTATTAGACTTCAAATTTATGGGTTATAGGCTTTGCCCCCAAACATGATTGAACTTGGTTTATGGAGGGGGTGTTATCCTTGGATTTTCGGACAAATTGATCCTGACTCGACAAGCCCCATTTAAATGAGTATTATCCTTAGATTTCTAACCTTGTTCATATCCAAGACCTTTTAGTTTGTATTAGACTTGAAATTTATGGGTAATATCCTTTCCCCCCAAACATGATTGAACTTGGTTTTTGGAGGGGGTGTTATCCTTGGATTTTCGGACAAATTGATCCTGACTCGACGAGCCCCATTTAAATGAGTATTAGCCTTAGATTTCTAAACTTGTTCATATCCAAGCCCTTTTAGCTGGTATTAGACTTCAAATTTATGGGTAATAGACATTTCCCCCAAACATGATTAAACTTGGTTTTTGGAGGGGGTGTTAGCCTTGGATTTTCGGACAAATTGATCCTGTCTCGACGAGCCCCATTTAAATGAGTATTAGCCTTAGATTTCTAACCTTGTTAATACCCAAGCCATTTTAGTTGGTATTAGACTTCAAATTTATGGGTTATAGGCTTTTCCCCCAAACATGATTGAACTTGGTTTATGGAGGGGGTGTTAGCCTTGGATTTTCGGACAAATTGATCCTGACTCGACGAGCCCCATTTAAATGAGTATTAGCCTTAGATTTCTAACCTTGTTCATATCCAAGCGCTTTTAGATGGTATTAGACTTCAAATTTATGGGTTATAGGCTTTTCCCCCAAACATGACTGAACTTGGTTTTTGGTGGGGGTGTTAGCCTTGGATTTTCGGACAAATTGATCCCGACTCGACGAGCCCCATTTAAATGAGTATTAGGCTTAGATTTCTAACCTTGGTCATATCCAAGCCCTTTTAGATGGTATTAGACTACAAATTTATGGGTTATAGGCTTTTCCCCCGAACATGTTTGAACTTGGTTTTTGGAGGGGGTGTTAGCCTTGGATTTTCGGACAAATTGATCCTGACTCGACGAGCCCCATTTAAATGAGTATTAGGCTTAGATTTCTAACCTTGTTCATATCCAAGCACTTTTAGATGGTATTAGACTTCAAATTTATGGGTTATAGGCTTTTACCCCAAACATGATTGAACTTGGTTTTTGGAGGGGGTGTTAGCCTTGGATTTTCGGACAAATTGATCCTAACTCGACGAGCCCCATTTAAATGAGTATTAGGCTTAGATTTCTAACCTTTTTCATATCCAAGTCCTTTTAGTTGGTATTAGACTACAAATTTATGGGTTATAGGCTTTTCCCCCAAACATGACTGAACTTGGTTTTTGGAGGGGGTGTTAGCCTTGGATTTTCGGACAAATGGATCCTGACTCGACGAGCCCCATTTAAGTGAGTATTAGCCTTAGATTTCTAACCTTGGTCATATCCAAGCCCTTTTAGTTGGTATTAGACTTCAAATTTATGGGTAATATCCTTTCCCCCCAAACATGATTGAACTTGGTTTTTGGAGGGGGTGTTAGCCTTGGATTTTCGAACAAATTGATCCTGACTCGACGAGCCGTATTTAAATGAGTATTAGGCTTAGATTTCTAACCTTGTTCATATCCAAGCGCTTTTAGATGGTATTAGACTTCAAATTTATGGGTTATAGGCTTTTCCCCCAAACATGCCTGAACTTGGTTTTTGGTGGGGGTGTTAGCCTTGGATTTTCGGACAAATTGATCCTGACTCGACGAGCCCCATTTAAATGAGTATTAGGCTTAGATTTCTAACCTTGGTCATATCCAAGCCCTTTTAGATGGTATTAGACTACAAATTTATGGGTTATAGGCTTTTCCCCCGAACATGATTGAACTTGGTTTTTGGAGGGCGTGTTAGCCTTGGATTTTCGGACAAACTGATCCTCACTCGACGAGCCCCATTTAAATGAGTATTAGGCTTAGATTTCTAACCTTGTTCATATCCAAGCCCTTTTAGATGGTATTAGACTTCAAATTTATGGGTTATAGGCTTTTCCCCCAAACATGATGGAACTTGGTTTTTGGAGGGGGTGTTAGCCTTGGATTTTCGGACAAATTGATCCTGACTCGACGAGCACCATTTAAATGAGTATTAGCCTTAGATTTCTAACCTTGTTCATATCCAAGACCTTTTAGTTTGTATTAGACTTCAAATTTATGAGTAATATCCTTTCCCCCCAAACATGATTGAACTTGGTTTTTGGAGGGGGTGTTAGCCTTGGATTTTCGGACAAAGTGATGCTGACTCGACGAGCCCCATTTCAATGAGTATAATCCTTAGATTTCTAACCTTGTTCATATCCAAGGCCTTTTAGTTGGTATTAGATTTCAAATTTATGGGTAATAGACTTTTCCCCCAAACATGATTGAACTTGGTTTTTGGAGGGGGTGTTAGCCTTGGATTTTCGGACAAATTGATCCTGACTCGACGAGCCCCATTTAAATGAGTATTATCCTTAGATTTCTAACCTTGTTCATATCCAATGCCTTTTAGTTGGTATTAGACTTCAAATTTATGGGTAATATCCTTTCCCCCCAAACATGATTGAACTTGGTTTTTAGAGGGGGTGTTAGCCTTGGATTTTCGGACAAACTGATCCTCACTCGACGAGCCCCATTTAAATGAGTATTAGGCTTAGATTTCTAACCTTGTTCATATCCAAGCCCTTTTAGATGGTATTAGACTTCAAATTTATGGGTTATAGGCTTTTCCCCCAAACATGATGGAACTTGGTTTTTGGAGGGGGTGTTAGCCTTGGATTTTCGGACAAATTGATCCTGACTCGACGAGCACCATTTAAATGAGTATTAGCCTTAGATTTCTAACCTTGTTCATATCCAAGACCTTTTAGTTTGTATTAGACTTCAAATTTATGAGTAATATCCTTTCCCCCCAAACATGATTGAACTTGGTTTTTGGAGGGGGTGTTAGCCTTGGATTTTCGGACAAATTGATCCTGACTCGATGAGCCCCATTTCAATGAGTATAATCCTTAGATTTATAACCTTGTTCATATCCAAGGCCTTTTAGTTGGTATTAGATTTCAAATTTATGGGTAATAGACTTTTCCCCCAAACATGATTGAACTTGGTTTTTGGAGGGGGTGTTAGCCTTGGATTTTCGGACAAATTGATCCTGACTCGACGAGCCCCATTTAAATGAGTATTATCCTTAGATTTCTAACCTTGTTCATATCCAATGCCTTTTAGTTGGTATTAGACTTCAAATTTATGGGTAATATCCTTTCCCCCCAAACATGATTGAACTTGGTTTTTGGAGGGGGTGTTAGCCTTGGATTTTCGGACAAACTGATCCTCACTCGACGAGCCCCATTTAAATGAGTATTAGGCTTAGATTTCTAACCTTGTTCATATCCAAGCCCTTTTAGATGGTATTAGACTTCAAATTTATGGGTTATAGGTTTTCCCCCAAACATGATGGAACTTGGTTTTTGGAGGGGGTGTTAGCCTTGGATTTTCGGACAAATTGATCCTGACTCGACGAGCCCCATTTAAATGAGTATTAGCCTTAGATTTCTAACCTTGTTCATATCCAAGCGCTTTTAGATGGTATTAGACTACAAATTTATGGGTTATAGGCTTTTCCCCCAAACATGATTGAACATGGTTTTTGGAGGGGGTGTTAGCCTTGGATTTTCGTACAAATGGATCCTGACTCGACGAGCCCCATTTAAGTGAGTATTAGCCTTAGATTTCTAACCTTGGTCATATCCAATCCATTTTAGTTGGTATTAGACTTCAAATTTATGGGTAATATCCTTTCCCCCCAAACATGATTGAACTTGGTTTTTGGAGGGGGTGTTAGCCTTGGATTTTCGGACAAACTGATCCTGACTCAACGAGCCCCATTTAAATGAGTATTAGCCTTAGATTTCTAAACTTGTTCATATCCAAGCCCTTTTAGATGGTATTAGACTACAAATTTATGGGTTATAGGCTTTTCCCCCAAACATGATTGAAGTTGGTTTTTGGAGGGGGTGTTAGCCTTGGATTTTCGGACAAATGGATCCTGACTCGATGAGCCCCATTTAAGTGAGTATTATCCTTAGATTTCTATACTTAATCATATCCAAGCCCTTTTAGTCGGTATTAGACTTCAAATTTATGGGTAATATCCTTTTCCCCCAAACATGATTGAACTTGGTTTTTGGAGGGGGTGTTAGCCTTGGATTTTCGGACAAATGGATCCTGACTCGACGAGCCCCATTTAAGTGAGTATTAGCCTTAGATTTCTAACCTTGGTCATATCCAAGCCCTTTTATAAGGTATTAGACTTCAAATTTATGGGTTATAGGCTTTTCCCCCAAACATGATTGAACTTGGTTTATGGAGGGGGTGTTAGCCTTGGATTTTCGGACAAATTGATCCTGACTCGACGAGCCCCATTTAAATGAGTATTAGGCTTAGATTTCTAACCTTGTTCATATCCAAGCCCTTTTAGATGGTATTAGACTACAAATTTATGGGTTATAGGCTTTTCCCCCAAACATGACTGAACTTGGTTTTTGGAGGGGGTGTTAGCCTTGGATTTTCGGAGAAATGGATCCTGACTCGACGAGCCCCATTTAAGTGAGTATTAGCCTTAGATTTCTAACCTTGGTCATATCCAAGCCCTTTTAGTTGGTATTAGACTTCAAATTTATGGGTAATATCCTTTCCCCCCAAACATGATTGAACTTGGTTTTTGGAGGGGGTGTTAGCCTTGGATTTTTGGACAAACTGATCCTGACTTGATGAACCCTATTTAAATGAGTATTAGGCTTAGATTTCTAACCTTGTTCATATCCAAGCCCTTTTAGATGGTATTAGACTTCAAATTTATGGGTTATAGGCTTTTCCCCCAAACATGATGGAACTTGGTTTTTGGAGGGGGTGTTAGCCTTGGATTTTCGGACAAATTGATCCTGACTCGACGAGCCCCATTTAAATGAGTATTAGGCTTAGATTTCTAACCTTGTTCATATCCAAGCCCTTTTAGAAGGTATTAGACTTGAAATTTATGGGTTATAGGCTTTTACCCCAAACATGATTGAACTTGGTTTTTGGAGGGGGTGTTAGCCTTGGATTTGAAGACAAATTGATCCTGACTCGACGAGCCCCATTTAAATGAGTATTATCCTTAGATTTCTAACCTTGTTCATATCCAAGGCATTTTAGTTGGTATTAAACTTCAAATCTATCGGTAATAGACTTTTCCCCCAAACATGATTGAACTTTGTTTTTGGAGGGGGTGTTAGCCTTGGATTTTCGGACAAATTGATCCTGACTCGACGAGTCCCATTTAAATGAGTATTATCCTTAGATTTCTAACCTTGTTCATATCCAAGGCCTTTTAGTTGGTATTAGACTTCAAATTTATGGGTAATAGACTTTTCCCCCAAATATGATTGAACTTGGTTTTTGGAGGAGGTGTTAGCCTTGGATTTTCGGACAAATTGATCCTGACTCGACGAGCCCCATTTAAATGAGTATTATCCTTAGATTTCTAACCTTGTTCATATCCAAGGCCTTTTAGTTGGTATTAGACTTCAAATTTATGGGTAATAGACTTTTCCCCCAAACATGATTGAACTTGGTTTTTGGAGGGGGTGTTAGCCTTGGATTTTCGGACAAATGGATCCTGACTCGACGAGCCCCATTTAAGTGAGTATTAGCCTTAGATTTCTAACCTTGGTCATATCCAAGCCCTTTTAGTTGGTATTAGACTTCAAATTTATGGGTAATATCCTTTCCCCCCAAACATGATTGAACTTGGTTTTTGGAGGGGGTGTTAGCCTTGGATTTTCGGACAAACTGATCCTGACTCGACGAGCCCCATTTAAATGATTATTAGCCTTAGATTTCTAAACTTGTTCATATCCAAGCCCTTTTAGCTGGTATTAGACTTCAAATTTATGGGTAATAGACATTTCCCCCAAACATGATTGAACTTGGTTTTTGGAGGGGGTGTTAGCCTTGGATTTTCGGACAAATTGATCCTGACTCGACGAGACCCATTTAAATGAATATTAGCCTTAGATTTCTAACCTTGTTCATATCCAAGCGCTTTTAGATGGTATTAGACTTCAAATTTATGGGTTATAGGCTTTTCCCCCAAACATGATTGAACTTGGTTTTTGGAGGGGGTGTTAGGCTTGGATTTTCGGACAAATTGATCCTGACTCGACGAGCCCCATTTAAATGAGTATTAGGCTTAGATTTCTAACCTTGTTCATATCCAAGCCCTTTTAGAAGGTATTAGACTTCAAATTTATGGGTTATAGGCTTTTCCCCCAAACATGATTGAACTTGGTTTTTGGAAGGGGTGTTAGCCTTGGATTTGAAGACAAATTGATCCTGACTCGACGAGCCCCATTTAAATGAGTATTAGGCTTAGATTTCTAACCTTGTTCATATCCAAGCGCTTTTAGATGGTATTAGACTTCAAATTTATGGGTTATAGGCTTTTCCCCCAAACATGATTGAACTTGGTTTTTGGAGGGGGTGTTAGCCTTGGATTTTCGGACAAATTGATCCTGACTCGACGAGCCCCATTTAAATGAGTATTAGGCTTAGATTTCTAACCTTGTTCATATCCAAGCGCTTTTAGATGGTATTAGACTTCAAATTTATGGGTTATAGGCTTTTCCCCCAAACATGATTGAACTTGGTTTTTGGAGGGGGTGTTAGCCTTGGATTTTCGGACAAATTCATCCTGACTCGACGAGCCCCATTTAAATGAGTATTAGGCTTAGATTTCTAACCTTGGTCATATCCAAGCCCTTTTAGTTGGTATTAGACTTCAAATTTATGGGTAATATCCTTTCCCCCCAAACATGATTGAACTTGGTTTTTGGAGGGGGTGTTAGCCTTGGATTTTCGGACAAACTGATCCTGACTCGACGAGCCCCATTTAAATGAATATTAGGCTTAGATTTCTAACCTTGTTCATATCCAAGCCCTTTTAGATGGTATTAGACTACAAATTTATGGGTTATAGGCTTTTCCCCCAAACATGATTGAACTTGGTTTTTGGAGGGGGTGTTAGCCTTGGATTATCGGACAAATTGATCCTGACTCGACGAACCCCATTTAAATGAGTATTAGCCTTAGATTTCTAACCTTGTTCATATCCAATCGCTTTTAGATGGTATTAGACTTCAAATTTATAGGTTATAGGCTTTTCCCCCAAACATGATTGAACTTGGTTTTTGGAGGGGGTGTTAGCCTTGGATTTTCGGACAAATTGATCCTGACTCGACGAGCCCCATTTAAATAAGTATTAGCCTTCGATTTCTAACCTTGTTCATATCCAAGCGCTTTTAGATGGTATTAGACTTCAAATTTATGGGTTATAGGCTTTTCCCCCAAACATGATGGAACTTGGTTTTTGGAGGGGGTGTTAGCCTTGGATTTTCGTTCAAACTGATCCTGACTCGACGAGCCCCATTTAAATGAGTATTAGCCTTAGATTTCTAACCTTGTTCATATCCAAGCCCTTTTAGTTGGTATTAGACTTCAAATTTATGGGTTATAGGCTTTTCCCCCAAACATGATTGAACTTGGTTTATGGAGGGGGTGTTAGCCTTGGATTTTCGGACAAATTGATCCTGACACGACGAGCCCCATTTAAATGAGTATTAGCCTTAGATTTCTAACCTTGTTCATATCCAAGCGCTTTTAGATGGTATTAGACTTCAAATTTATGAGTAATATACTTTCCCCCCAAACATGATTGAATTTGGTTTTTGGAGGGGGTGTTAGCATTGGATTTTCGGACAAATTGATCCTGACTCGACGAGCCCCATTTAAATAAGTATTAGCCTTCGATTTCTAACCTTGTTCATATCCAAGCGCTTTTAGAAGGTATTAGACTTCAAATTTATGGGTTATAGGCTTTTCCCCCAAACATGATTGAACTTGGTTTATGGAGGGGGTGTTAGCCTTGGATTTTCGGACAAATTGATCCTGACTCGACGAGCCCCATTTAAATGAGTATTAGCCTTAGATTTCTAACCTTGTTCATATCCAAGCGCTTTTAGAAGGTATTAGACTTCAAATTTATGGGTAATAGACATTTCCCCCAAACATGATTGAACTTGGTTTTTGGAGGGGGTGTTAGCCTTGGATTTTCAGACAAATTGATCCTGACTCGACGAGCCCCATTTAAATGAGTATTAGCCTTCGATTTCTAACCTTGTTCATATCCAAGTGCTTTTAGATGGTATTAGACTTCAAATTTATGGGTTATAGGCTTTTCCCCCAAACATGATGGAACTTGGTTTTTGGAGGGGGTGTTAGCCTTGGATTTTCGTTCAAACTGATCCTGACTCGACGAGCCCCATTTAAATGAGTATTAGCCTTAGATTTCTAACCTTGTTCATATACAAGCCCTTTTAGTTGGTATTAGACTTCAAATTTATGGGTTATAGGCTTTTCCCCCAAACATGATTGAACTTGGTTTATGGAGGGGGTGTTAGCCTTGGATTTTCGGACAAATTGATCCTGACACGACGAGCCCCATTTAAATGAGTATTAGCCTTAGATTTCTAACCTTGTTCATATCCAAGCGCTTTTACATGGTATTAGACTTCAAATTTACGGGTTATAGGCTTTCCCCCCAAACATGATTGAACTTGGTTTTTGGAGGGGGTGTTAGCATTGGCTTTTCGGACAAATTGATCCTGACTCGACGAGCCCCATTTAAATGAGTATTAGCCTTCGATTTCTAACCTTGTTCATATCCAAGCGCTTTTAGATGGTATTAGACTTCAAATTTATGGGTTATAGGCTTTTCCCCCAAACATGATGGAACTTGGTTTTTGGAGGGGGTGTTAGCCTTGGATTTTCGGACAAATTGATCCTGACTCAACGAGCCCCATTTAAATGAGTATTAGCCTTAGATTTCTAACCTTGTTCATATCCAAGACCTTTTAGTTTGTACTAGACTTCAAATTTATGGGTAATATCCTTTCCCCCCAAACATGATTGAACTTGGTTTTTGGAGAGGGTGTTAGCCTTGGATTTTCGGACAAATTGATCCTGACTCGACGAGCCCCATTTAAATAAGTAGTAGCCTTCGATTTCTAACCTTGTTCATATCCAAGCGCTTTTAGATGGTATTAGACTTCAAATTTATGGGTTATAGGCTTTTCCCCCAAACATGATTGAACTTGGTTTATGGAGGGGGTGTTAGCCTTGGATTTTCGGACAAACTGATCCTGACTCGACGAGCCCCATTTAAATGAGTATTAGGCTTAGATTTCTAAACTTGTTCATATCCAAGCCCTTTTAGCTGGTATTAGACTTCAAATTTATGGGTAATAGACATTTCCCCCAAACATGATTGAACTTGGTTTTTGGAGGGGGTGTTAGCCTTGGATTTTCGGACAAATTGATCCTGACTCGACGAGCCCCATTTAAATGAGTATTAGGCTTAGATTTCTAAACTTGTTCATATCCAAGCCCTTTTAGCTGGTATTAGACTTCAAATTTATGGGTAATAGACATTTCCCCCAAACATGATTGAACTTGGTTTTTGGAGGGGGTGTTAGCCTTGGATTTTCGGACAAATTGATCCTGACTCGACGAGCCCCATTTAAGTGAGTATTAGCCTTAGATTTCTAACCTTGGTCATATCCAAGCCCTTTTAGTTGGTATTAGACTTCAAATTTATGGGTAATATCCTTTCCCCCCAAACATGATTGAACTTGGTTTTTGGAGGGGGTGTTAGCCTTGGATTTTCGGACAAATTGATCCTGACTCGACGAGTCCCATTTAAATGAGTATTATCCTTAGATTTCTAACCTTGTTCATATCCAAGGCCTTTTAGTTGGTATTAGACTTCAAATTTATGGGTAATAGACTTTTCCCCCAAATATGATTGAACTTGGTTTTTGGAGGAGGTGTTAGCCTTGGATTTTCGGACAAATTGATCCTGACTCGACGAGCCCCATTTAAATGAGTATTATCCTTAGATTTCTAACCTTGTTCATATCCAAGGCCTTTTAGTTGGTATTAGACTTCAAATTTATGGGTAATAGACTTTTCCCCCAAACATGATTGAACTTGGTTTTTGGAGGGGGTGTTAGCCTTGGATTTTCGGACAAATGGATCCTGACTCGACGAGCCCCATTTAAGTGAGTATTAGCCTTAGATTTCTAACCTTGGTCATATCCAAGCCCTTTTAGTTGGTATTAGACTTCAAATTTATGGGTAATATCCTTTCCCCCCAAACATGATTGAACTTGGTTTTTGGAGGGGGTGTTAGCCTTGGATTTTCGGACAAACTGATCCTGACTCGACGAGCCCCATTTAAATGATTATTAGCCTTAGATTTCTAAACTTGTTCATATCCAAGGCCTTTTAGTTGGTATTAGACTTCAAATTTATGGGTTATAGCCTTTTCCCCCATACATGATTGAACTTGGTTTTTGGAGGGGGTTTTAGCCTTGGATTTTCGGACAAATTGATCCTGACTCGACGAGCCCCATTTAAATGAGTATTAGGCTTAGATTTCTAACCTTTTTCATATCCAAGCCCTTTTAGATGGTATTAGACTACAAATTTATGGGTTATAGGCTTTTCCCCCAAACATGACTGAACTTGGTTTTTGGCGGGGGTGTTAGCCTTGGATTATCGGACAAATTGATCCTGACTCGACGAGCCCCATTTAAATGAGTATTAGCCTTAGATTTCTAACCTTGTTCATATCCAAGCGCTTTTAGATGGTATTAGACTTCAAATTTATAGGTTATAGGCTTTTCCCCCAAACATGATTGAACTTGGTTTTTGGAGGGGGTGTTAGCCTTGGATTTTCGGACAAATTGATCCTGACTCGACGAGCCCCATTTAAATGAGTATTAGGCTTAGATTTCTAACCTTGTTCATATCCAAGCCCTTTTAGAAGGTATTAGACTTCAAATTTATGGGTTATAGGCTTTTCCCCCAAACATGATTGAACTTGGTTTTTGGAGGGGGTGTTAGCCTTGGATTTTAGGACAAATTGATCCTGACTCGACGAGCCCCATTTAAATGAGTATTAGCCTTAGATTTCTAACCTTGTTCATATCCAAGCCCTTTTAGATGGTATTAGACTTCAAATTTATGGGTTATAGGCTTTTCCCCCAAACATGATTGAACTTGGTTTTCGGAGGGGTGTTAGCCTTGGATTTTCGGACAAATTGATCCTGACCCGACGAGCCCCATTTAAATGAGTATTAGGCTTAGATTTATAACCTTGTTCATATCCAAGCCCTTTTAGATGGTATTAGACTACAAATTTATGGGTTATAGACTTTTCCCCCAAACATGATTGAACTTGGTTTTTGGAGGGGGTGTTAGCCTTGGATTTTTGGACAAATGGATCCTGACTCGACGAGCCCCATTTAAGTGAGTATTAGCCTTAGATTTCTAACCTTGGTCATATCCAAGCCCTTTTAGTTGGTATTAGACTTCAAATTTATGGGTAATATCCTTTCCCCCCAAACATGATTGAACTTGGTTTTTGGAGGGGGTGTTAGCCTTGGATTTTCGGACAAATTGATCCTGACTCGACGAGCCCCATTTAAATGAGTATTATCCTTAGATTTCTAACCTTGTTCATATCCAAGGCCTTTTAGTTGGTATTAGACTTCAAATTTATGGGTAATAGTCTTTTCCCCCAAACATGATTGAACTTGGTTTTTTGAGGGGGTGTTAGCCTTGGATTTTCGGACAAATTGATCCTGACCCGACGAGCCCCATTTAAATGAGTATTAGGCTTAGATTTATAACCTTGTTCATATCCAAGCCCTTTTAGATGGTATTAGACTACAAATTTATGGGTTATAGGCTTTTCCCCCAAACATGATTGAACTTGGTTTTTGGAGGGGGTGTTAGCCTTGGATTTTCGGACAAATGGATCCTGACTCGACGAGCCCCATTTAAGTGAGTATTAGCCTTAGATTTCTAACCTTGGTCATATCCAAGCCCTTTTAGTTGGTATTAGACTTCAAATTTATGGGTAATATCCTTTCCCCCCAAACATGATTGAACTTGGTTTTTGGAGGGGGTGTTAGCCTTGGATTTTCGGACAAATTGATCCTGACTCGACGAGCCCCATTTAAATGAGTATTATCCTTAGATTTCTAACGTTGTTCATATCCAAGCCCTTTTAGATGGTATTAGACTTCAAATTTATGGGTTATAGGCTTTTCCCCCAAACATGATTGAACTTGGTTTTTGGACGGGGTGTTAGCCTTGGATTTTAAGACAAATTGATCCTGACTCGACGAGCCCCATTTAAATGACTATTAGCCTTAGATTTCTAACCTTGTTCATATCCAAGCGCTTTTAGATGGTATTAGACTTCAAATTTATGGGTTATAGGCTTTTCCCCCAAACATGATTGAACTTGGTTTTTGGAGGGGTGTTAGCCTTGGATTTTCGGACAAATTGATCCTGACCCGACGAGCCCCATTTAAATGAGTATTAGGCTTAGATTTATAACCTTGTTCATATCCAAACCCTTTTAGATGGTATTAGACTACAAATTTATGGGTTATAGGCTCTTCCCCCAAACATGATTGAACTTGGTTTTTGGAGGGGGTGTTAGCCTTGGATTTTCGGACAAATGGATCCTGACTCGACGAGCCCCATTTAAATGAGTATTAGCCTTAGATTTCTAACCTAGTTCATATCCAAACGCTTTTAGATGGTATTAGACTTCAAATTTATGGGTTATAGGCTTTTCCCCCAAACATGACTGAACTTGGTTTTTGGCGGGGGTGTTAGCCTTGGATTATCGGACAAATTGATTCTGACTCGACGAGCCCCATTTAAATGAGTATTAGCCTTAGATTTCTAACCTTGTTCATATCCAAGCACTTTTAGATGGTATTAGACTTCAAATTTATAGGTTATAGGCTTTTCCCCCAAACATGATTGAACTTGGTTTTTGGAGGGGGTGTTAGCCTTGGATTTTCGGACAAATTGATCCTGACTCGACGAGCCCCATTTAAATGAGTATTAGGCTTAGATTTCTAACCTTGTTCATATCCAAGCGCTTTTAGATGGTATTAGACTTCAAATTTATGGGTTATAGGCTTTTCCCCCAAACATGATTGAACTTGGTTTTTGGAGGGGGTGTTAGCCTTGGATTTTCGGACAAATTCATCCTGACTCGACGAGCCCCATTTAAATGAGTATTAGGCTTAGATTTCTAACCTTGGTCATATCCAAGCCCTTTTAGTTGGTATTAGACTTCAAATTTATGGGTAATATCCTTTCCCCCCAAACATGATTGAACTTGGTTTTTGGAGGGGGTGTTAGCCTTGGATTTTCGGACAAACTGATCCTGACTCGACGAGCCCCATTTAAATGAATATTAGGCTTAGATTTCTAACCTTGTTCATATCCAAGCCCTTTTAGATGGTATTAGACTACAAATTTATGGGTTATAGGCTTTTCCCCCAAACATGATTGAACTTGGTTTTTGGAGGGGGTGTTAGCCTTGGATTATCGGACAAATTGATCCTGACTCGACGAGCCCCATTTAAATGAGTATTAGCCTTAGATTTCTAACCTTGTTCATATCCAATCGCTTTTAGATGGTATTAGACTTCAAATTTATAGGTTATAGGCTTTTCCCCCAAACATGATTGAACTTGGTTTTTGGAGGGGGTGTTAGCCTTGGATTTTCGGACAAATTGATCCTGACTCGACGAGCCCCATTTAAATGAGTATTAGGCTTAGATTTCTAACCTTGTTCATATCCAAGCGCTTTTAGATGGTATTAGACTTCAAATTTATGGGTTATAGGCTTTTCCCCCAAACATGATTGAACTTGGTTTTTGGAGGGGGTCTTAGCCTTGGATTTTCGGACAAATTGATCCTGACTCGACGAGCCCCATTTAAATGAGTATTAGGCTTAGATTTCTAACCTTGTTCATATCCAAGCCCTTTTAGAAGGTATTAGACTTCAAATTTATGGGTTATAGGCTTTTCCCTTAAACGTGATTGAACTTGGTTTTTGCAGGGGGTGTTAGCCTTGGATTTTAAGACAAATTGATCCTGACTCGACGAGCCCCATTTAAATGAGTATTAGGCTTAGATTTCTAACCTTGTTCATATCCAAGCGCTTTTAGATGGTATTAGACTTCAAATTTATGGGTTATAGGCTTTTCCCCCAAACATGATTGAACTTGGTTTTTGGAGGGGGTGTTAGCCTTGAATTTTCGGACAAACTGATCCTGACTCGACGAGCCGCATTTAAATGAGTATTAGGCTTTGATTTCTAACCTTGTTCATATCCAAGCCCTTTTAGATGGTATTAGACTACAAATTTATGGGTTATAGGCTTTTCCCCCAAACATGATTGAACTTGGTTTATGGAGGGGGTGTTAGCCTTGGATTTTCGGACAAATTGATCTTGACTCGACGAGCCCCATTTAAATGAGTATTAGCCTTAGATTTCTAACCTAGTTCATATCCAAACGCTTTTAGATGGTATTAGACTTCAAATTTATGGGTTATAGCCTTTTCCCCCATACATGATTGAACTTGTTTTTTGGAGGGGGTTTTAGCCTTGGATTTTCGGACAAATTGATCCTGACTCGACGAGCCCCATTTAAATGAGTATTAGGCTTAGATTTCTAACCTTTTTCATATCCAAGCCCTTTTAGATGGTATTAGACTACAAATTTATGGGTTATAGGCTTTTCCCCCAAACATGACTGAACTTGGTTTTTGGCGGGGGTGTTAGCCTTGGATTATCGGACAAATTGATCCTGACTCGACGAGCCCCATTTAAATGAGTATTAGCCTTAGATTTCTAACCTTGTTCATATCCAAGCGCTTTTAGATGGTATTAGACTTCAAATTTATAGGTTATAGGCTTTTCCCCCAAACATGATTGAACTTGGTTTTTGGAGGGGGTGTTAGCCTTGGATTTTCGGACAAATTGATCCTGACTCGACGAGCCCCATTTAAATGAGTATTAGGCTTAGATTTCTAACCTTGTTCATATCCAAGCCCTTTTAGAAGGTATTAGACTTCAAATTTATGGGTTATAGGCTTTTCCCCCAAACATGATTGAACTTGGTTTTTGGAGGGGGTGTTAGCCTTGGATTTTAGGACAAATTGATCCTGACTCGACGAGCCCCATTTAAATGAGTATTAGCCTTAGATTTCTAACCTTGTTCATATCCAAGCCCTTTTAGATGGTATTAGACTTCAAATTTATGGGTTATAGGCTTTTCCCCCAAACATGATTGAACTTGGTTTTTGGAGGGGGTGTTAGCCTTGAATTTTCGGACAAACTGATCCTGACTCGACGAGCCGCATTTAAATGAGTATTAGGCTTTGATTTCTGACCTTGTTCATATCCAAGCCCTTTTAGATGGTATTAGACTACAAATTTATGGGTTATAGGCTTTTCCCCCAAACATGATTGAACTTGGTTTATGGAGGGGGTGTTAGCCTTGGATTTTCGGACAAATTGATCTTGACTCGACGAGCCCCATTTAAATGAGTATTAGCCTTAGATTTCGAACCTAGTTCATATCCAAACGCTTTTAGATGGTATTAGACTTCAAATTTATGGGTTATAGCCTTTTCCCCCATACATGATTGAACTTGGTTTTTGGAGGGGGTTTTAGCCTTGGATTTTCGGACAAATTGATCCTGACTCGACGAGCCCCATTTAAATGAGTATTAGGCTTAGATTTCTAACCTTTTTCATATCCAAGCCCTTTTAGATGGTATTAGACTACAAATTTATGGATTATAGGCTTTTCCCCCAAACATGACTGAACTTGGTTTTTGGCGGGGGTGTTAGCCTTGGATTATCGGACAAATTGATCCTGACTCGACGAGCCCCATTTAAATGAGTATTAGCCTTAGATTTCTAACCTTGTTCATATCCAAGCGCTTTTAGATGGTATTATACTTCAAATTTATAGGTTATAGGCTTTTCCCCCAAACATGATTGAACTTGGTTTTTGGAGGGGGTGTTAGCCTTGGATTTTCGGACAAATTGATCCTGACTCGACGAGCCCCATTTAAATGAGTATTAGGCTTAGATTTCTAACCTTGTTCATATCCAAGCCCTTTTAGAAGGTATTAGACTTCAAATTTATGGGTTATAGGCTTTTCCCCCAAACATGATTGAACTTGGTTTTTGGAGGGGGTGTTAGCCTTGGATTTTAGGACAAATTGATCCTGACTCGACGAGCCCCATTTAAATGAGTATTAGCCTTAGATTTCTAACCTTGTTCATATCCAAGCCCTTTTAGATGGTATTAGACTTCAAATTTATGGGTTATAGGCTTTTCCCCCAAACATGATTGAACTTGGTTTTCGGAGGGGTGTTAGCCTTGGATTTTCGGACAAATTGATCCTGACCCGACGAGCCCCATTTAAATGAGTATTAGGCTTAGATTTATAACCTTGTTCATATCCAAGCCCTTTTAGATGGTATTAGACTACAAATTTATGGGTTATAGACTTTTCCCCCAAACATGATTGAACTTGGTTTTTGGAGGGGGTGTTAGCCTTGGATTTTCGGACAAATGGATCCTGACTCGACGAGCCCCATTTAAGTGAGTATTAGCCTTAGATTTCTAACCTTGGTCATATCCAAGCCCTTTTAGTTGGTATTAGACTTCAAATTTATGGGTAATATCCTTTCCCCCCAAACATGATTGAACTTAGTTTTTGGAGGGGGTGTTAGCCTTGGATTTTCGGACAAATTGATCCTGACTCGACGAGCCCCATTTAAATGAGTATTATCCTTAGATTTCTAACCTTGTTCATATCCAAGGCCTTTTAGTTGGTATTAGACTTCAAATTTATGGGTAATAGTCTTTTCCCCGAAACATGATTGAACTTGGTTTTTTGAGGGGGTGTTAGCCTTGGATTTTCGGACAAATTGATCCTGACCCGACAAGCCCCATTTAAATGAGTATTAGGCTTAGATTTATAACCTTGTTCATATCCAAGCCCTTTTAGATGGTATTAGACTACAAATTTATGGGTTATAGGCTTTTCCCCCAAACATGATTGAACTTGGTTTTTGGAGGGGGTGTTAGCCTTGGATTTTCGGACAAATGGATCCTGACTCGACGAGCCCCATTTAAGTGAGTATTAGCCTTAGATTTCTAACCTTGGTCATATCCAAGCCCTTTTAGTTGGTATTAGACTTCAAATTTATGGGTAATATCCTTTCCCCCCAAACATGATTGAACTTGGTTTTTGGAGGGGGTGTTAGCCTTGGATTTTCGGACAAATTGATCCTGACTCGACGAGCCCCATTTAAATGAGTATTATCCTTAGATTTCTAACGTTGTTCATATCCAAGCCCTTTTAGATGGTATTAGACTTCAAATTTATGGGTTATAGGCTTTTCCCCCAAACATGATTGAACTTGGTTTTTGGACGGGGTGTTAGCCTTGGATTTTAAGACAAATTGATCCTGACTCGACGAGCCCCATTTAAATGACTATTAGCCTTAGATTTCTAACCTTGTTCATATCCAAGCGCTTTTAGATGGTATTAGACTTCAAATTTATGGGTTATAGGCTTTTCCCCCAAACATGATTGAACTTGGTTTTTGGAGGGGTGTTAGCCTTGGATTTTCGGACAAATTGATCCTGACCCGACGAGCCCCATTTAAATGAGTATTAGGCTTAGATTTATAACCTTGTTCATATCCAAGCCCTTTTAGATGGTATTAGACTACAAATTTATGGGTTATAGGCTCTTCCCCCAAACATGATTGAACTTGGTTTTTGGAGGGGGTGTTAGCCTTGGATTTTTGGACAAATGGATCCTGACTCGACGAGCCCCATTTAAATGAGTATTAGCCTTAGATTTCTAACCTAGTTCATATCCAAACGCTTTTAGATGGTATTAGACTTCAAATTTATGGGTTATAGCCTTTTCCCCCATACATGATTGAACGTGGTTTTTGGACGGGGTTTTAGCCTTGGATTTTCGGACAAATTGATCCTGACTCGACGAGCCCCATTTAAAAGAGTATTAGGCTTAGATTTCTAACCTTTTTCATATCCAAGCCCTTTTAGATGGTATTAGACTACAAATTTATGGGTTATAGGCTTTTCCCCCAAACATGACTGAACTTGGTTTTTGGAGGGGGTGTTAGCCTTGGATTATCGGACAAATTGATCCTGACTCGACGAGCCCTATTTAAATGAGTATTAGCCTTAGATTTCTAACCTTGTTCATATCCAAGCGCTTTTAGATGGTATTAGACTTCAAATTTATAGGTTATAGGCTTTTCCCCCAAACATGATTGAACTTGGTTTTTGGAGGGGGTGTTAGCCTTGGATTTTCGGACAAATTGATCCTGACTCGACGAGCCCCATTTAAATGAGTATTAGGCTTAGATTTCTAACCTTGTTCATATCCAAGCCCTTTTAGAAGGTATTAGACTTCAAATTTATGGGTTATAGGCTTTTCCCCCAAACATGATTGAACTTGGTTTTTGGAGGGGGTGTTAGCCTTGGATTTTCGGACAAATTGATCCTGACTCGACGAGTCCCATTTAAATGAGTATTAGGCTTAGATTTCTAACCTTGTTCATATCCAAGCCCTTTTAGCTGGTATTAGACTTCAAATTTATGGGTAATAGACATTTCCCCCAAACATGATTGAACTTGGTTTTTGGAGGGGGTGTTAGCCTTGGATTTTCGGACAAATTCATCCTGACTCGACGAGCCCCATTTAAATGAGTATTAGGCTTAGATTTCTAACCTTGGTCATATCCAAGCCCTTTTAGTTGGTATTAGACTTCAAATTTATGGGTAATAGACATTTCCCCCAAACATGATTGAACTTGGTTTTTGGAGGGGGTGTTAGCCTTGGATTTTCGGACAAATTGATCCTGACTCGACGAGCCCCATTTAAATGAGTATTACGCTTAGGTTTCTAACCTTGTTCATATCCAAGCCCTTTTAGAAGGTATTAGACTTCAAATTTATGGGTTATAGGCTTTTCCCCCAAACATGATTGAACTTGGTTTTTGGAGGGGGTGTTAGCCTTGGATTTTCGGACAAATTCATCCTGACTCGACGAGCCCCATTTAAATGAGTATTAGGCTTAGATTTCTAACCTTGGTCATATCCAAGCCCTTTTAGTTGGTATTAGACTTCAAATTTATGGGTAAAATCCTTTCCCCCCAAACATGATTGAACTTGGTTTTTGGAGGGGGTGTTAGCCTTGGATTTTCGGACAAACTGATCCTGACTCGACGAGCCCCATTTAAATGAATATTAGGCTTAGATTTCTAACCTTGTTCATATCCAAGCCCTTTTAGATGGTATTAGACTACAAATTTATGGGTTATAGGCTTTTCCCCCAAACATGATTGAACTTGGTTTTTGGAGGGGGTGTTAGCCTTGGATTATCGGACAAATTGATCCTGACTCGACGAGCCCCATTTAAATGAGTATTAGCCTTAGATTTCTAACCTTGTTCATATCCAATCGCTTTTAGATGGTATTAGACTTCAAATTTATAGGTTATAGGCTTTTCCCCCAAACATGATTGAACTTGGTTTTTGGAGGGGGTGTTAGCCTTGGATTTTCGGACAAATTGATCCTGACTCGACGAGCCCCATTTAAATGAGTATTAGGCTTAGATTTCTAACCTTGTTCATATCCAAGCTCTTTTAGATGGTATTAGACTTCAAATTTATGGGTTATAGGCTTTTCCCCCAAACATGATTGAACTTGGTTTTTGGAGGGGGTGTTAGCCTTGGATTTTCGGACAAATTGATCCTGACTCGACGAGCCCCATTTAAATGAGTATTAGTCTTAGATTTCTAACCTTGTTCATATCCAAGCCCTTTTAGAAGGTATTAGAGTTCAAATTTATGGGTTATAGGCTTTTCCCATAAACGTGATTGAACTTGGTTTTTGGAGGGGGTGTTAGCCTTGGATTTTAAGACAAATTGATCCTGACTCGACGAGCCCCATTTAAATGAGTATTAGGCTTAGATTTCTAACCTTGTTCATATCCAAGGCCTTTTAGTTGGTATTAGACTTCAAATTTATGGGTAATAGCCTTTTCCCCCAAACATGATTGAACTTGGTTTTTGGAGGGGGTGTTAGCCTTGGATTTTCGGACAAATGGATCCTGACTCGACGAGCCCCATTTAAGTGAGTATTAGCCTTAGATTTCTAACCTTGGTCATATCCAAGCCCTTTTAGTTGGTATTAGACTTCAAATTTATGGGTAATATCCTTTCCCCCCAAACATGATTGAACTTGGTTGTTGGAGGGGGTGTTAGCCTTGGATTTTCGGACAAACTGATCCTGACTCGACGAGCCCCATTTAAATGATTATTAGCCTTAGATTTCTAAACTTGTTCATATCCAAGCCCTTTTAGCTGGTATTAGACTTCAAATTTATGGGTAATAGACATTTCCCCCAAACATGATTGAACTTGGTTTTTGGAGGGGGTGTTAGCCTTGGATTTTCGGACAAATTGATCCTGACTCGACGAGCCCCATTTAAATGAATATTAGCCTTAGATTTCTAACCTTGTTCATATCCAAGCGCTTTTAGATGGTATTAGACTTCAAATTTATGGGTTATAGGCTCTTCCCCCAAACATGATTGAACTTGGTTTTTGGAGGGGGTGTTAGGCTTGGATTTTCGGACAAATTGATCCTGACTCGACGAGCCCCATTTAAATGAGTATTACGCTTAGGTTTCTAACCTTGTTCATATCCAAGCCCTTTTAGAAGGTATTAGACTTCAAATTTATGGGTTATAGGCTTTTCCCCCAAACATGATTGAACTTGGTTTTTGGAGGGGGTGTTAGCCTTGGATTTGAAGACAAATTGATCCTGACTCGACGAGCCCCATTTAAATGAGTATTAGGCTTAGATTTCTAACCTTGTTCATATCCAAGCGCTTTTAGATGGTATTAGACTTCAAATTTATGGGTTATAGGCTTTTCCCCCAAACATGATTGAACTTGGTTTTTGGAGGGGGTGTTAGCCTTGGATTTTCGGACAAATTGATCCTGACTCGACGAGCCCCATTTAAATGAGTATTAGGCTTAGATTTCTAACCTTGTTCATATCCAAGCGCTTTTAGATGGTATTAGACTTCAAATTTATGGGTTATAGGCTTTTCCCCCAAACATGATTGAACTTGGTTTTTGGAGGGGGTGTTAGCCTTGGATTTTCGGACAAATTCATCCTGACTCGAGGAGCCCCATTTAAATGAGTATTAGGCTTAGATTTCTAACCTTGGTCATATCCAATCCCTTTTAGTTGGTATTAGACTTCAAATTTATGGGTAATATCCTTTCCCCCCAAACATGATTGAACTTGGTTTTTGGAGGGGGTGTTAGGCTTGGATTTTCGGACAAACTGATCCTGACTCGACGAGCCCCATTTAAATGAATATTAGGCTTAGATTTCTAACCTTGTTCATATCCAAGCCCTTTTAGATGGTATTAGACTACAAATTTATGGGTTATAGGCTTTTCCCCCAAACATGATTGAACTTGGTTTTTGGAGGGGGTGTTAGCCTTGGATTATCGGACAAATTGATCCTGACTCGACGAGCCCCATTTAAATGAGTATTAGCCTTAGATTTCTAACCTTGTTCATATCCAAGCGCTTTTAGATGGTATTAGACTTCAAATTTATAGGTTATAGGCTTTTCCCCCAAACATGATTGAACTTGGTTTTTGGAGGGGGTGTTAGCCTTGGATTTTCGGACAAATTGATCCTGACTCGACGAGCCCCATTTAAATGAGTATTAGGCTTAGATTTCTAACCTTGTTCATATCCAAGCTCTTTTAGATGGTATTAGACTTCAAATTTATGGGTTATAGGCTTTTCCCCCAAACATGATTGAACTTGGTTTTTGGAGGGGGTGTTAGCCTTGGATTTTCGGACAAATTGATCCTGACTCGACGAGCCCCATTTAAATGAGTATTAGGCTTAGATTTCTAACCTTGTTCATATCCAAGCCCTTTTAGAAGGTATTAGAGTTCAAATTTATGGGTTATAGGCTTTTCCCATAAACGTGATTGAACTTGGTTTTTGGAGGGGGTGTTAGCCTTGGATTTTAAGACAAATTGATCCTGACTCGACGAGCCCCATTTAAATGAGTATTAGGCTTAGATTTCTAACCTTGTTCATATCCAAGCGCTTTTAGATGGTATTAGACTTCAAATTTATGGGTTATAGGCTTTTCCCCCAAACATGATTGAACTTGGTTTTTGGAGGGGGTGTTAGCCTTGGATTTTCGGACAAACTGATCCTGACTCGACGAGCCGCATTTAAATGAGTATTAGGCTTTGATTTCTAACCTTGTTCATATCCAAGCCCTTTTAGATGGTATTAGACTACAAATTTATAGGTTATAGGCTTTTCCCCCAAACATGATTGAACTTGGTTTATGGAGGGGGTGTTAGCCTTGGATTTTCGGACAAATTGATCCTGACTCGACGAGCCCCATTTAAATGAGTATTAGCCTTAGATTTCTAACCTAGTTCATATCCAAACGCTTTTAGATGCTATTAGACTTCAAATTTATGGGTTATAAGCTCTTCCCCCAAACATGATTGAACTTGGTTTTTGGAGGGGGTGTTAGGCTTGGATTTTTGGACAAATTGATCCTGACTCGACGAGCCCCATTTAAATGAGTATTAGGCTTAGGTTTCTAACCTTGTTCATATCCAAGCCCTTTTAGAAGGTATTAGACTTCAAATTTATGGGTTATAGGCTTTTCCCCCAAACATGATTGAACTTGGTTTTTGGAGGGGGTGTTAGCCTTGGATTTGAAGACAAATTGATCCTGACTCGACGAGCCCCATTTAAATGAGTATTAGGCTTAGATTTCTAACCTTGTTCATATCCAAGCGCTTTTAGATGGTATTAGACTTCAAATTTATGGGTTATAAGCTCTTCCCCCAAACATGATTGAACTTGGTTTTTGGAGGGGGTGTTAGGCTTGGATTTTTGGACAAATTGATCCTGACTCGACGAGCCCCATTTAAATGAGTATTAGGCTTAGGTTTCTAACCTTGTTCATATCCAAGCCCTTTTAGAAGGTATTAGACTTCAAATTTATGGGTTATAGGCTTTTCCCCCAAACATGATTGAACTTGGTTTTTGGAGGGGGTGTTAGCCTTGGATTTGAAGACAAATTGATCCTGTCTCGACGAGCCCCATTTAAATGAGTATTAGGCTTAGATTTCTAACCTTGTTCATATCCAAGCGCTTTTAGATGGTATTAGACTTCAAATTTATGGGTTATAGGCTTTTCCCCCAAACATGATTGAACTTGGTTTTTGGAGGGGGTGTTAGCCTTGGATTTTCGGACAAATTCATCCTGACTCGACGAGCCCCATTTAAATGAGTATTAGGCTTAGATTTCTAACCTTTTTCATATCCAAGCCCTTTTAGATGGTATTAGACTTCAAATTTATGGGTTATAGGCTTTTCCCCCAAACATGATTGAACTTGGTTTTTGGAGGGGGTGTTAGCCTTGGATTTTCGGACAAATGGATCCTGACTCGACGAGCCCCATTTAAGTGAGTATTAGCCTTAGATTTCTAACCTTGGTCATATCCAAGCCCTTTTAGTTGGTATTAGACTTCAAATTTATGGGTAATATCCTTTCCCCCCAAACATGATTGAACTTGGTTTTTGGAGGGGGTGTTAGCCTTGGATTTTCGGACAAACTGATCCTGACTCGACGAGCCCCATTTAAATGAGTATTAGGCTTAGATTTATAACCTTGTTCATATCCAAGCCCTTTTAGATGGTATTAGACTACAAATTTATGGGTTATAGGCTTTTCCCCCAAACATGATTGAACTCGGTTTTTGGAGGGGGTGTTAGCCTTGGATTTTCGGACAAATGGATCCTGACTCGACGAGCCCCATTTAAGTGAGTATTAGCCTTAGATTTCTAACCTTGGTCATATCCAAGCCCTTTTAGTTGGTATTAGACTTCAAATTTATGGGTAATATCCTTTCCCCCGAAACATGATTGAACTTGGTTTTTGGAGGGGGTGTTAGCCTTGGATTTTCGGACAAATTGATCCTGACTCGACGAGCCCCATTTAAATGAGTATTATCCTTAGATTTCTAACCTTGTTCATATCCAAGGCCTTTTAGTTGGTATTAGACTTCAAATTTATGGGTAATAGACTTTTCCCCCAAACATGATTGAACTTGGTTTTTGGAGGGGGTGTTAGCCTTGGATTTTCGGACAAATGGATCCTGACTCGACGAGCCCCATTTAAGTGAGTATTAGCCTTAGATTTCTAACCTTGGTCATATCCAAGCCCTTTTAGTTGGTATTAGACTTCAAATTTATGGGTAATATCCTTCCCCCCCAAACATGATTGAACTTGGTTTTTGGAGGGGGTGTTAGCCTTGGATTTTCGGACAAACTGATCCTGACTCGACGAGCCCCATTTAAATGATTATTAGCCTTAGATTTCTAAACTTGTTCATATCCAAGCCCTTTTAGCTGGTATTAGACTTCAAATTTATGGGTAATAGACATTTCCCCCAAACATGATTGAACTTGGTTTTTGGAGGGGGTGTTAGCCTTGGATTTTCGGACAAATTGATCCTGACTCTACGAGCCCCATTTAAATGAATATTAGCCTTAGATTTCTAACCTTGTTCATATCCAAGCGCTTTTAGATGGTATTAGACTTCAAATTTATGGGTTATAAGCTCTTCCCCCAAACATGATTGAACTTGGTTTTTGGAGGGGGTGTTAGGCTTGGATTTTTGGACAAATTGATCCTGACTCGACGAGCCCCATTTAAATGAGTATTAGGCTTAGGTTTCTAACCTTGTTCATATCCAAGCCCTTTTAGAAGGTATTAGACTTCAAATTTATGGGTTATAGGCTTTTCCCCCAAACATGATTGAACTTGGTTTTTGGAGGGGGTGTTAGCCTTGGATTTGAAGACAAATTGATCCTGACTCGACGAGCCCCATTTAAATGAGTATTAGGCTTAGATTTCTAACCTTGTTCATATCCAAGCGCTTTTAGATGGTATTAGACTTCAAATTTATGGGTTATAGGCTTTTCCCCCAAACATGATTGAACTTGGTTTTTGGAGGGGGAGTTAGCCTTGGATTTTCGGACAAATTGATCCTGACTCGACGAGCCCCATTTAAATGAGTATTAGGCTTAGATTTCTAACCTTGTTCATATCCAAGCGCTTTTAGATGGTATTAGACTTCAAATTTATGGGTTATAGGCTTTTCCCCCAAACATGATTGAACTTGGTTTTTGGAGGGGGTGTTAGCCTTGGATTTTCGGACAAATTCATCCTGACTCGACGAGCCCCATTTAAATGAGTATTAGGCTTAGATTTCTAACCTTGGTCATATCCAAGCCCTTTTAGTTGGTATTAGACTTCAAATTTATGGGTAATATCCTTTCCCCCCAAACATGATTGAACATGGTTTTTGGAGGGGGTGTTAGCCTTGGATTTTCGGACAAATTGATCCTGACTCGACGAGCCCCATTTAAATAAGTATTAGGCTTAGATTTCTAACCTTTTTCATATCCAATCCCTTTTAGATGGTATTAGACTACAAATTTATGGGTTATAGGCTTTTCCCCCAAACATGACTGAACTTGGTTTTTGGAGGGGGTGTTAGCCTTGGATTTTCGGACAAATTGATCCTGACTCGATGAGCCCCATTTAAATGAGTATTAGGCTTAGATTTCTAATCTTGTTCATATCCAAGCGCTTTTAGTTGGTATTAGACTTCAAATTTATGGGTAATATCCTTTCCCCCCAAACATGATTGAACTTGGTTTATGGAGGGGGTGTTAGCCTTGGATTTTCGGACAAACTGATCCTGACTCGACGAACCACATTTAAATGAGTATTAGGCTTTGATTTCTAACCTTGTTCATATCCAAGCCCTTTTAGATGGTATTAGACTACAAATTTATGGGTTATAGGCTTTTCCCCCAAACATGATTGAACTTGGTTTTTGGAGGGGGTGTTAGCCTTGGATTTTCGGACAAATGGATCCTGACTCGACGAGCCCCATTTAAGTGAGTATTAGCCTTAGATTTCTAACCTTGGTCATATCCAAGCCCTTTTAGTTGGTATTAGACTTCAAATTTATGGGTAATATCCTTTCCCCCCAAACATGATTGAACTTGGTTTTTGGAGGGGGTGTTAGCCTTGGATTTTCGGACAAACTGATCCTGACTCGACGAGCCCCATTTAAATGAGTATTAGGCTTAGATTTCTAACCTTGTTCATATCCAAGCGCTTTTAGATGGTATTAGACTTCAAATTTATGGGTTATAGGCTTTTCCCCCAAACATGATTGAACTTGGTTTTTGGAGGGGGTGTTAGCCTTGGATTTTCGGACAAATTGATCCTGACTTGACGAGCCCCATTTAAATGAGTATTAGGCTTAGATTTCTAACCTTTTTCATATCCAAGCCCTTTTAGAATGTATTAGACTTCAAATTTATGGGTTATAGGCTTTTCCCTTAAACGTGATTGAACTTGGTTTTTGGAGGCGGTGTTAGCCTTGGATTTTAAGACAAATTGATCCTGACTCGACGAGCCCCATTTAAATGAGTATTAGGCTTATATTTCTAACCTTGTTCATATCCAAGCGCTTTTAGATGGTATTAGACTTCAAATTTATGGGTTATAGGCTTTTCCCCCAAACATGATTGAACTTGGTTTTTGGAGGGGGTGTTAGCCTTGGATTTTCTGACAAACTGATCCTGACTCGACGAGCCCCATTTAAATGATTATTAGCCTTAGATTTCTAAACTTGTTCATATCCAAGGCCTTTTAGATGGTATTAGACTTCAAATTTATGGGTTATAGGCTTTTCCCCCAAACATGATTGAACTTGGTTTATGGAGGGGGTGTTAGCGTTGTATTTTCGGACAAATTGATCCTGACTCGACGAGCCCCATTTAAATGAATATTAGCCTTAGATTTCTAACCTTGTTCATATCCAAGCGCTTTTAGATGGTTTTAGACTTCAAATTTATGGGTTATAGGCTTTTCCCCCAAACATGATTGAACTTGGTTTTTGGAGGGGGTGTTAGGCTTGGATTTTCGGACAAATTGATCCTGACTCGACGAGCCCCATTTAATTGAGTATTAGGCTTAGATTTCTAACCTTGTTCATATCCAAGCCCTTTTAGAAGGTATTAGACTTGAAATTCATGGGTTATAGGCTTTTACCCCAAACATGATTGAACTTGGTTTTTGGAGGGGGTGTTAGCCTTGGATTTGAAGACAAATTGATCCTGACTCGACGAGCCCCATTTAAATGAGTATTAGGCTTAGATTTCTAACCTTGTTCATATCCAAGCGCTTTTAGATGGTATTAGACTTCAAATTTATGGGTTATAGGCTTTTCCCCCAAACATGATTGAACTTGGTTTTTGGAGGGGGTGTTAGCCTTGGATTTTCGGACAAATTGATCCTGACTCGACGAGCCCCATTTAAATGAGTATTAGGCTTAGATTTCTAACCTTGTTCATATCCAAGCTCTTTTAGATGGTATTAGACTTCAAATTTATGGGTTATAGGCTTTTCCCCCAAACATGATTGAACTTGGTTTTTGGAGGGGATGTTAGCCTTGGATTTTCGGACAAATTGATCCTGACTCGACGAGCCCCATTTAAATGAGTATTAGGCTTAGATTTCTAACCTTGGTCATATCCAAGCCCTTTTAGTTGGTATTAGACTTCAAATTTATGGGTAATATCCTTTCCCCCCAAACATGATTGAACTTGGTTTTTGGAGGGAGTGTTAGCCTTGGATTTTCGGACAAACTGATCCTGACTCGACGAGCCCCATTTAAATGAGTATTAGGCTTAGATTTCTAACCTTGTTCATATCCAAGCCCTTTTAGATGGTATTAGACTACAAATTTATGGGTTATAGGCTTTTCCCCCAAACATGATTGAACTTGGTTTTTGGAGGGGGTGTTAGCCTTGGATTATCGGACAAATTGATCCTGACTCGACGAGCCCCATTTAAATGAGTATTAGCCTTAGATTTCTAACCTTGTTCATATCCAAGCGCTTTTAGATGGTATTAGACTTCAAATTTATAGGTTATAGGCTTTTCCCCCAAACATGATTGAACTTGGTTTTTGGAGGGGGTGTTAGCCTTGGATTTTCAGACAAATTGATCCTGACTCGACGAGCCCCATTTAAGTGAGTATTACCCTTAGATTTCTATCCTTGGTCATATCCAAGCCCTTTTAGTTGGCATTAGACTTCAAATTTATGGGTAATAGGCTTTTCCCTTAAACGTGATTGAACTTGGTTTTTGGAGGGGGTGTTAGCCTTGGATTTTAAGACAAATTGATCCTGACTCGACGAGCCCCATTTAAATGAGTATTAGGCTTAGATTTCTAACCTTGTTCATATCCAAGCGCTTTTAGATGGTATTAGACTTCAAATTTATGGGTTATAGGCTTTTCCCCCAAACATGATTGAACTTGGTTTTTGGAGGGGGTGTTAGCCTTGTATTTTCGGACAAACTGATCCTTACTCGACGAGCCGCATTTAAATGAGTATTAGGCTTTGATGTCTAACCTTGTTCATATCCAAGCCCTTTTAGATGGTATTAGACTACAAATTTATGGGTTATAGGCTTTTCCCCCAAACATGATTGAACTTGGTTTTTGGAGGGGGTGTTAGCCTTGGATTTTCGGACAAATTGATCCTGACTCGACGAGCGCCATTTAAATGAGTATTAGGCTTATATTTCTAACCTTGTTCTTATCCAAGCCCTTTTAGATGGTATTAGACTACAAATTTATGGGTTATAGGAGTTTCCCCCAAACATGATTGAACTTGGTTTTTGGAGGGGGTGTTAGCCTTGGATTTTAAGACAAATTGATCCTGACTCGACGAGCCCCATTTAAATGAGTATTAGCCTTAGATTTCTAACCTTGTTCATATCCAAGCGCTTTTAGATGGTATTAGACTTCAAATTTATGGGTTATAGGCTTTTCCCCCAAACATGATTGAACTTGGTTTTTGGAGGGGGTGTTAGCCTTGGATTTTCGGACAAATTGATCCTGACTCGACGAGCCCCATTTAAATGAGTATTATCCTTAGATTTCTAACCTTGTTAATATCCAAGGCCTTTTAGATGGTATTAGACTTCAAATTTATGGGTTATAGGCTTTTCCCCCAAACATGATTGAACTTGGTTTATGGAGGGGGTGTTAGCGTTGTATTTTCGGACAAATTGATCCTGACTCGACGAGCCCCATTTAAATGAATATTAGCCTTAGATTTCTAACCTTGTTCATATCCAAGCTCTTTTAGATGGTTTTAGACTTCAAATTTATGGGTTATAGGCTTTTCCCCCAAACATGATTGAACTTGGTTTTTGGAGGGGGTGTTAGGCTTGGATTTTCGGACAAATTGATCCTGACTCGACGAGCCCCATTTAATTGAGTATTAGGCTTAGATTTCTAACCTTGTTCATATCCAAGCCCTTTTAGAAGGTATTAGACTTGAAATTCATGGGTTATAGGCTTTTACCCCAAACATGATTGAACTTGGTTTTTGGAGGGGGTGTTAGCCTTGGATTTGAAGACAAATTGATCCTGACTCGACGAGCCCCATTTAAATGAGTATTAGGCTTAGATTTCTAACCTTGTTCATATCCAAGCGCTTTTAGATGGTATTAGACTTCAAATTTATGGGTTATAGGCTTTTCCCCCAAACATGATTGAACTTGGTTTTTGGAGGGGGTGTTAGCCTTGGATTTTCGGACAAATTGATCCTGACTCGACGAGCCCCATTTAAATGAGTATTAGGCTTATATTTCTAACCTTGTTCATATCCAAGCGCTTTTAGATGGTATTAGACTTCAAATTTATGGGTTATAGGCTTTTCCCCCAAACATGATTGAACTTGGTTTTTGGAGGGGATGTTAGCCTTGGATTTTCGGACAAATTGATCCTGACTCGACGAGCCCCATTTAAATGAGTATTAGGCGTAGATTTCTAACCTTGGTCATATCCAAGCCCTTTTAGTTGGTATTAGACTTCAAATTTATGGGTAATATCCTTTCCCCCCAAACATGATTGAACTTGGTTTTTGGAGGGAGTGTTAGCCTTGGATTTTCGGACAAACTGATCCGGACTCGACGAGCCCCATTTAAATGAGTATTAGGCTTAGGTTTCTAACCTTGTTCATATCCAAGCCCTTTTAGATGGTATTAGACTACAAATTTATGGGTTATAGGCTTTTCCCCCAAAAATGATTGAACTTGGTTTTTGGAGGGGGTGTTAGCCTTGGATTATCGGACAAATTGATCCTGACTCGACGAGCCCCATTTAAATGAGTATTAGCCTTAGATTTCTAACCTTGTTCATATCCAAGCGCTTTTAGATGGTATTAGACTTCAAATTTATCGGTTATAGGCTTTTCCCCCAAACATGATTGAACTTGGTTTTTGGAGGGGGTGTTAGCCTTGGATTTTCAGACAAATTGATCCTGACTCGACGAGCCCCATTTAAGTGAGTATTACCCTTAGATTTCTATCCTTGGTCATATCCAAGCCCTTTTAGTTGGCATTAGACTTCAAATTTATGGGTAATATCCTTTCCCCCCAAACATGATTGAACTTGGTTTTTGGAGGGGGTGTTAGCCTTGGATTTTCGGACAAACTGATCCTGACTCGACGAGCCGCATTTAAATGAGTATTAGGCTTTGATTTCTAACCTTGTTCATATCCAAGCCCTTTTAGATGGTATTAGACTACAAATTTATGGGTTATAGGCTTTTCCCCCAAACATGATTGAACTTGGTTTTTGGAGGGGGTGTTAGCCTTGGATTTTCGGACAAATTGATCCTGACTCGACGAGCCCCATTTAAATGAGTATTAGGCTTAGCTTTCTAACCTTGTTCATATCCAAGCCCTTTTAGAAGGTATTAGACTTGAAATTTATGGGTTATAGGCTTTTACCCCAAACATGATTGAACTTGGTTTTTGGAGGGGGTGTTAGCCTTGGATTTGAAGACAAATTGATCCTGACTCGACGAGCCCCATTTAAATGAGTATTAGGCTTAGATTTCTAACCTTGTTCATATCCAAGCGCTTTTAGATGGTATTAGACTTCAAATTTATGGGTTATAGGCTTTTCCCCCAAACATGATTGAACTTGGTTTTTGGAGGGGGTGTTAGCCTTGGATTTTCGGACAAATTGATCCTGACTCGACGAGCCCCATTTAAATGAGTATTAGCCTTAGATTTCTAACCTTGTTCATATCCAAGCGCTTTTAGTTGGTAGTACACTTCAAATTTATGGGTAATATCCTTTCCCCCCAAACATGATTGAACTTGGTTTTTGGAGGGAGTGTTAGCCTTGGATTTTCGGACAAACTGATCCTGACTCGACGAGCCCCATTTAAATGAGTATTAGGCTTAGATTTCTAACCTTGTTCATATCCAAGCCCTTTTAGATGGTATTAGACTACAAATTTATGGGTTATAGGCTTTTCCCCCAAACATGATTGAACTTGGTTTTTGGAGGGGGTGTTAGCCTTGGATTATCGGACAAATTGATCCTGACTCGACGAGCCCCATTTAAATGAGTATTAGCCTTAGATTTCTAACCTTGTTCATATCCAAGCGCTTTTAGATGGTATTAGACTTCAAATTTATAGGTTATAGGCTTTTCCCCCAAACATGATTGAACTTGGTTTTTGGAGGGGGTGTTAGCCTTGGATTTTCAGACAAATTGATCCTGACTCGACGAGCCCCATTTAAGTGAGTATTACCCTTAGATTTCTATCCTTGGTCATATCCAAGCCCTTTTAGTTGGCATTAGACTTCAAATTTATGGGTAATATCCTTTCCCCCCAAACATGATTGAACTTGGTTTTTGGAGGGGGTGTTAGCCTTGGATTTTCGGACAAACTGATCCTGACTCGACGAGCCGCATTTAAATGAGTATTAGGCTTTGATTTCTAACCTTGTTCATATCCAAGCCCTTTTAGATGGTATTAGACTACAAATTTATGGGTTATAGGCTTTTCCCCCAAACATGATTGAACTTGGTTTTTGGAGGGGGTGTTAGCCTTGGATTTTCGGACAAATTGATCCTGACTCGATGAGCCCTATTTAAATAAGTATTAGGCTTAGATTTCTAACCTTGTTCTTATCCAAGCCCTTTTAGATGGTATTAGACTTCAAATTTATAGGTAATAGGCTTTTCCCCCAAACATGATTGAACTTGGTTTTTGGAGGGGGTGTTAGCCTTGGATTTTCAGACAAATTGATCCTGACTCGACGAGCCCCATTTAAATGAGTATTAGGCTTAGATTTCTGACCTTGTTCATATCCAAGCGCTTTTAGATGGTATTAGACTTCAAATTTATGGGTTATAGGCTTTTCCCCCAAACATGATTGAACTTGGTTTTTGGAGGGGCTGTTAGCCTTGGATTTTCGGACAATGTGATCCTGACTCGACGAGCCCCATTTAAATGAGTATTAGGCTTAGATTTCTAACCTTGTTCATATCCAAGCCCTTTTAGAAGGTATTAGACTTCAAATTTATGGGTTATAGGCTTTTCCCCCAAACATGATTGAACTTGGTTTTTGGAGGGGGTGTTAGCCTTGGATTTTCGGACAAACTGATCCTGACTCGACGAGCCGCATTTAAATGAGTATTAGGCTTTGATTTCTAACCTTGTTCATATCCAAGCCCTTTTAGATGGTATTAGACTACAAATTTATGGGTTATAGGCTTTTCCCCCAAACATGATTGAACTTGGTTTTTGGAGGGGGTGTTAGCCTTGGATTTTCGGACAAATTGATCCTGACTCGACGAGCCCCATTTAAATGAGTATTAGGCTTAGACTTCTAACCTTGTTCATATCCAAGCCCTTTTAGAAGGTATTAGACTTGAAATTTATGGGTTATAGGCTTTTACCCCAAACATGATTGAACTTGGTTTTTGGAGGGGGTGTTAGCCTTGGATTTGAAGACAAATTGATCCTGACTCGACGAGCCCCATTTAAATGAGTATTAGGCTTAGATTTCTAACCTTGTTCATATCCAAGCGCTTTTAGATGGTATTAGACTTCAAATTTATGGGTTATAGGCTTTTCCCCCAAACATGATTGAACTTGGTTTTTGGAGGGGGTGTTAACCTTGGATTTTCGGACAAATTGATCCTGACTCGACGAGCCCCATTTAAATGAGTATTAGGCTTAGATTTCTAACCTTGTTCATATCCAAGCGCTTTTAGATGGTATTAGACTTCAAATTTATGGGTTATAGGCTTTTCCCCCAAACATGATTGAACTTGGTTTTTGGAGGGGATGTTAGCCTTGGATTTTCGGACAAATTGATCCTGACTCGACGAGCCCCATTTAAATGAGTATTAGCCTTAGATTTCTAACCTTGTTCATATACAAGCGCTTTTAGTTGGTAGTACACTTCAAATTTATGGGTAATATCCTTTCCCCCCAAACATGATTGAACTTGGTTTTTGGAGGGAGTGTTAGCCTTGGATTTTCGGACAAACTGATCCTGACTCGACGAGCCCCATTTAAATGAGTATTAGGCTTAGATTTCTAACCTTGTTCATATCCAAGCCCTTTTAGATGGTATTAGACTACAAATTTATGGGTTATAGGCTTTTCCCCCAAACATGATTGAACTTGGTTTTTGGAGGGGGTGTTAGCCTTGGATTATCGGACAAATTGATCCTGACTCGACGAGCCCCATTTAAATGAGTATTAGCCTTAGATTTCTAACCTTGTTCATATCCAAGCGCTTTTAGATGGTATTAGACTTCATATTTATAGGTTATAGGCTTTTCCCCCAAACATGATTGAACTTGGTTTTTGGAGGGGGTGTTAGCCTTGGATTTTCAGACAAATTGATCCTAACTCGACGAGCCCCATTTAAGTGAGTATTACCCTTAGATTTCTATCCTTGGTCATATCCAAGCCCTTTTAGTTGGCATTAGACTTCAAATTTATGGGTAATATCCTTTCCCCCCAAACATGATTGAACTTGGTTTTTGGAGGGGGTGTTAGCCTTGGATTTTCGGACAAACTGATCCTGACTCGACGAGCCGCATTTAAATGAGTATTAGGCTTTGATTTCTAACCTTGTTCATATCCAAGCCCTTTTAGATGGTATTAGACTACAAATTTATGGGTTATAGGCTTTTCCCCCAAACATGATTGAACTTGGTTTTTGGAGGGGGTGTTAGCCTTGGATTTTCGGACAAATTGATCCTGACTCGACGAGCCCCATTTAAATGAGTATTAGGCTTAGCTTTCTAACCTTGTTCATATCCAAGCCCTTTTAGAAGGTATTAGACTTGAAATTTATGGGTTATAGGCTTTTACCCCAAACATGATTGAACTTGGTTTTTGGAGGGGGTGTTAGCCTTGGATTTGAAGACAAATTGATCCTGACTCGACGAGCCCCATTTAAATGAGTATTAGGCTTAGATTTCTAACCTTGTTCATATCCAAGCGCTTTTAGATGGTATTAGACTTCAAATTTATGGGTTATAGGCTTTTCCCCCAAACATGATTGAACTTGGTTTTTGGAGGGGGTGTTAGCCTTGGATTTTCGGACAAATTGATCCTGACTCGACGAGCCCCATTTAAATGAGTATTAGCCTTAGATTTCTAACCTTGTTCATATCCAAGCGCTTTTAGTTGGTAGTACACTTCAAATTTATGGGTAATATCCTTTCCCCCCAAACATGATTGAACTTGGTTTTTGGAGGGAGTGTTAGCCTTGGATTTTCGGACAAACTGATCCTGACTCGACGAGCCCCATTTAAATGAGTATTAGGCTTAGATTTCTAACCTTGTTCATATCCAAGCCCTTTTAGATGGTATTAGACTACAAATTTATGGGTTATAGGCTTTTCCCCCAAACATGATTGAACTTGGTTTTTGGAGGGGGTGTTAGCCTTGGATTTTCGGACAAATTGATCCTGACTCGACGAGCCCCATTTAAATGAGTATTAGCCTTTGATTTCTAACCTTGTTCATATCCAAGCGCTTTTAGATGGTATTAGACTTCAAATTTATAGGTTATAGGCTTTTCCCCCAAACATGATTGAACTTGGTTTTTGGAGGGGGTGTTAGCCTTGGATTTTCAGACAAATTGATCCTGACTCGACAAGCCCCATTTAAGTGAGTATTACCCTTAGATTTCTATCCTTGGTCATATCCAAGCCCTTTTAGTTGGCATTAGACTTCAAATTTATGGGTAATATCCTTTCCCCCCAAACATGATTGAACTTGGTTTTTGGAGGGGGTGTTAGCCTTGGATTTTCGGACAAACTGATCCTGACTCGACGAGCCGCATTTAAATGAGTATTAGGCTTTGATTTCTAACCTTGTTCATATCCAAGCCCTTTTAGATGGTATTAGACTACAAATTTATGGGTTATAGGCTTTTCCCCCAAACATGATTGAACTTGGTTTTTGGAGGGGGTGTTAGCCTTGGATTTTCGGACAAATTGATCCTGACTCGACGAGCCCCATTTAAATGAGTATTAGGCTTAGCTTTCTAACCTTGTTCATATCCAAGCCCTTTTAGAAGGTATTAGACTTGAAATTTATGGGTTATAGGCTTTTACCCCAAACATGATTGAACTTGGTTTTTGGAGGGGGTGTTAGCCTTGGATTTGAAGACAAATTGATCCTGACTCGACGAGCCCCATTTAAATGAGTATTAGGCTTAGATTTCTAACCTTGTTCATATCCAAGCGCTTTTAGATGGTATTAGACTTCAAATTTATGGGTTATAGGCTTTTCCCCCAAACATGATTGAACTTGGTTTTTGGAGGGGGTGTTAGCCTTGGATTTTCGGACAAATTGATCCTGACTCGACGAGCCCCATTTAAATGAGTATTAGGCTTAGATTTCTAACCTTGTTCATATCCAAGAGCTTTTAGATGGTATTAGACTTCAAATTTATGGGTTATAGGCTTTTCCCCCAAACATGATTGAACTTGGTTTTTGGAGGGGATGTTAGCCTTGGATTTTCGGACAAATTGATCCTGACTCGACGAGCCCCATTTAAATGAGTATTAGGCTTAGATTTCTAACCTTGGTCATATCCAAGCCCTTTTAGTTGGTAGTACACTTCAAATTTATGGGTAATATCCTTTCCCCCCAAACATGATTGAACTTGGTTTTTGGAGGGAGTGTTAGCCTTGGATTTTCGGACAAACTGATCCTGACTCGACGAGTCCCATTTAAATGAGTATTAGGCTTAGATTTCTAACCTTGTTCATATCCAAGCCCTTTTAGATGGTATTAGACTACAAATTTATGGGTTATAGGCTTTTCCTCCAAACATGATTGAACTTGGTTTTTGGAGGGGGTGTTAGCCTTGGATTATCGGACAAATTGATCCTGACTCGACGAGCCCCATTTAAATGAGTATTAGCCTTAGATTTCTAACCTTGTTCATATCCAAGCGCTTTTAGATGGTATTAGACTTCAAATTTATAGGTTATAGGCTTTTCCCCCAAACATGATTGAACTTGGTTTTTGGAGGGGGTGTTAGCCTTGGATTTTCAGACAAATTGATCCTGACTCGACGAGCCCCATTTAAGTGAGTATTACCCTTAGATTTCTATCCTTGGTCATATCCAAGCCCTTTTAGTTGGCATTAGACTTCAAATTTATGGGTAATATCCTTTCCCCCCAAACATGATTGAACTTGGTTTTTGGAGGGGGTGTTAGCCTTGGATTTTCGGACAAACTGATCCTGACTCGACGAGCCCCATTTAAATGATTATTAGCCTTAGATTTCTAAACTTGTTCATATCCAAACCCTTTTAGCTGGTATTAGACTTCAAATTTATGGGTAATAGACATTTCCCCCAAACATGATTGAACTTGGTTTTTGGAGGGGGTGTTAGCCTTGGATTTTCGGACAAATTGATCCTGACTCGATGAGCCCCATTTAAATAAGTATTAGGCTTAGATTTCTAACCTTGTTCTTATCCAAGCCCTTTTAGATGGTATTAGACTACAAATTTATGGGTTATAGGCTTTTCCCCCAAACATGATTGAACTTGGTTTTTGGAGGGGGTGTTAGCCTTGGATTTTCGGACAAATTGATCCTGACTCGACGAGCCCCATGTAAATGAGTATTATCCTTAGATTTCTAACCTTGTTCATATCCAAGGCCTTTTAGATGGTATTAGACTTCAAATTTATGGGTTATAGGCTTTTCCCCCAAACATGATTGAACTTGGTTTATGGAGGGGGTGTTAGCGTTGTATTTTCGGACAAATTGATCCTGACTCGACGAGCCCCATTTAAATGAATATTAGCCTTAGATTTCTAACCTTGTTCATATCCAAGCGCTTTTAGATGGTTTTAGACTTCAAATTTATGGGTTATAGGCTTTTCCCCCAAACATGATTGAACTTGGTTTTTGGAGGGGGTGTTAGGCTTGGATTTTCGGACAAATTGATCCTGACTCGACGAGCCCCATTTAATTGAGTATTAGGCTTAGATTTCTAACCTTGTTCATATCCAAGCGCTTTTAGATGGTATTAGACTTCAAATTTATGGGTTATAGGCTTTTCCCCCAAACATGATTGAACTTGGTTTTTGGAGGGGATGTTAGCCTTGGATTTTCGGACAAATTGATCCTGACTCGACGAGCCCCATTTAAATGAGTATTATCCTTAGATTTCTAACCTTGTTCATATCCAAGGCCTTTTAGATGGTATTAGACTTCAAATTTATGGGTTATAGGCTTTTCCCCCAAACATGATTGAACTTGGTTTATGGAGGGGGTGTTAGCGTTGTATTTTCAGACAAATTGATCCTGACTCGACGAGCCCCATTTAAATGAATATTAGCCTTAGATTTCTAACCTTGTTCATATCCAAGCGCTTTTAGATGGTTTTAGACTACAAATTTATGGGTTACAGGCTTTCCCCCCAAACATGATTGAACTTGGTTTTTGGAGGGGGTGTTAGGCTTGGATTTTCGGACAAATTGATCCTGACTCGACGAGCCCCATTTAAATGAGTATTAGGCTTAGATTTCTAACCTTGTTCATATCCAAGCGCTTTTAGATGGTATTAGACTTCAAATTTATGGGTTATAGGCTTTTTCCCCAAACATGATTGAACTTGGTTTTTGGAGGGGGTGTTAGCCTTGGATTTTCGGACAAATTGATCCTGACTCGACGAGCCCCATTTAAATGAGTATTATCCTTAGATTTCTAACCTTGTTCATATCCAAGGCCTTTTAGATGGTATTAGACTTCAAATTTATGGGTTATAGGCTTTTCCCCCAAACATGATTGAACTTGGTTTATGGAGGGGGTGTTAGCCTTGGATTTTCGGACAAATGGATCCTGACTCGACGAGCCCCATTTAAGTTAGTATTAGCCTTAGATTTCTAACCTTCGTCATATCCAAGCCCTTTTAGTTGGTATTAGACTTCAAATTTATGGGTAATATCCTTTCCCCCCAAACATGATTGAACTTGGTTTTTGGAGGGGGTGTTAGCCTTGGATTTTCGGACAAACTGATCCTGACTCGACGAGCCCCATTTAAATGATTATTAGCCTTAGATTTCTAACCTTGTTCATATCCAAGAGCTTTTAGATGGTATTAGACTTCAAATTTATGGGTTATAGGCTTTTCCCCCAAACATGATTGAACTTGGTTTTTGGAGGGGATGTTAGCCTTGGATTTTCGGACAAATTGATCCTGACTCGACGAGCCCCATTTAAATGAGTATTAGCCTTAGATTTCTAACCTTGTTCATATCCAAGCCATTTTAGATGGTATTAGACTTCAAATTTATGGGTTATAGGCTTTTCCCCCAAACATGATGGAACTTGGTTTTTGGAGGGGGTGTTAGCCTTGGATTTTCGGACAAATTGATCTTGACTCGACGAGCCCCATTTAAATGAGTATTAGCCTTAGATTTCTAACCTTGTTCATATCCAAGACCTTTTAGTTTGTATTAGACTTAAAATTTAAGAGTAATATCCTTTCCCCCCAAACATGATTGAACTTGGTTTTTGGAGGGGGTGTTAGCCTTGGATTTTCGGACAAATTGATCCTCACTCGATGAGCCCCATTTAAATGAGTATTAGGCTTAGATTTCTAACCTTGTTCATATCCAAGCCCTTTTAGATGGTATTAGACTACAAATTTATGGGTTATAGTCTTTTCCCCCAAACATGATTGAACTTGGTTTTTGGAGGGGGTGTTAGCCTTGGATATTCGGACAAATGGATCCTGACTCGACGAGCCCCATTTAAGTGAGTATTATCCTTAGATTTCTATCCTTAGTCATATCCAAGCCCTTTTAGTTGGTATTAGACTTCAAATTTATGGGTAATATCCTTTCCCCCCAAACATGATTGAACTTGGTTTTTGGAGCGGGTGTTAGCCTTGGATTTTCGGACAAATTGATCCTGACTCGACGAGCCCCATTTAAAGAGTATTATCCTTATATTTCTAACCTTGTTCATATTCAAGGCCTTTTAGATGGTATTAGACTTCAAATTTATGGGTAATAGACATTTCCCCCAAACATGATTGAACTTGGTTTTTGGAGGGGGGGTTAGCCTTGGATTTTCGGACAAATTGATCCTGACTCGACGAGCCCCATTTAAATAAGTATTAGGCTTAGATTTCTAACCTTGTTCATATCCAAGCCCTTTTAGATGGTATTAGACTACAAATTTATGGGTTATAGTCTTTTCCCCCAAACATGATTGAACTTGGTTTTTGGAGGGGGTGTTAGCCTTGGATTTTCGGACAAATGGATCCTGACTCGACGAGCCCCATTTAAGTGAGTATTATCCTTAGATTTCTATCCTTAGTCATATCCAAGCCCTTTTAGTTGGTATTAGACTTCAAATTTATGGGTAATATCCTTTCCCCCCAAACATGATTGAACTTGGTTTTTGGAGCGGGTGTTAGCCTTGGATTTTCGGACAAATTGATCCTGACTCGACGAGCCCCATTTAAATGAGTATTATCCTTAGATTTCTAACCTTGTTCATATCCAAGGCCTTTTAGATGGTATTAGACTTCAAATTTATGGGTTATAGGCTTTTCCCCCAAACATGATTGAACTTGGTTTATGTAGGGGGTGTTAGCCTTGGATTTTCGGACAAATTGATCCTGACTCGACGAGCCCCATTTAAATGAGTATTAGCCTTAGATTTCTAACCTTGTTCATATCCAAGCGCTTTTAGATGGTATTAGACTTCAAATTTATGGGTTATAGGCTTTTTCCCCAAACATGATTGAACTTGGTTTTTGGAGGGGGTGTTAGCCTTGGATTTTTGGACAAATTGATCCTGACTCGACGAGCCCCATTTAAATGAGTATTAGGCTTAGATTTCTAACCTTTTTCTTATCCAAGCCCTTTCAGAAGGTATTAGACTTCAAATTTATGGGTTATAGGCTTTTCCCCCAAACATGATTGAACTTGGTTTTTGGAGGGGGTGTTAGCCTTGGATTTTAAGACAAATTGATCCTGACTTGACGAGCCCCATTTAAATGATTATTAGCCTTAGATTTCTAACCTTGTTCATAACCAAGCGCTTTTAGATGGTATTAGACTTCAAATTTATGGGTTATAGGCTTTTCCCCCAAACATGATTGAACTTGGTTTTTGGAGGGGGTGTTAGCCTTGGATTTTCGGACAAATTGATCCTGACTCGACGAGCCCCATTTAAATGAGTATTAGGCTTAGATTTCTAACCTTGTTCATATCCAAGCGCTTTTAGATGGTATTAGACTTCAAATTTATGGGTTATAGGCTTTTCCCCCAAACATGATTGAACTTGGTTTTTGGAGGGGATGTTAGCCTTGGATTTTCGGACAAATTGATCCTGACTCGACGAGCCCCATGTAAATGAGTATTAGGCTTAGATTTCTAACCTTGTTCATATCCAACCCCTTTTAGATGGTATTAGACTACAAATTTATGGGTTATAGGCTTTTCCCCCAAACATGATTGAACTTGGTTTTTGGAGGGGGTGTTAGCCTTGGATTTTCGGACAAATGGATCCTTACTCGACGAGCCCCATTTAAGTGAGTATTATCCTTAGATTTCTATCCTTAGTCATATCCAAACCCTTTTAGTTGGTATTAGACTTCAAATTTATGGGTAATATCCTTTTCCCCCGAACATGATTGAACTTGGTTTTTGGAGGGGGTGTTAGCCTTGGATTTTCGGACAAATTGATCCTGACTCGACGAGCCCCATTTAAATGAGTATTATCCTTAGATTTCTAACCTTGTTCATATCCAAGGACTTTTAGTTGGTATTAGACTTCAAATTTATGGGTAATAGACTTTTCCCCCAAACATGATTGAACTTGGTTTTTGGAGGGGGTGTTAGCCTTGGATTTTCGGACAAAGTGATCCTGACTCGACGAGCCCCATTTAAATAAGTATTAGGCTTAGATTTCTAACCTTGTTCATATCCAAGCCCTTTTAGATGGTATTAGACTACAAATTTATGGGTTATAGTCTTTTCCCCCAAACATGATTGAACTTGGTTTTTGGAGGGGGTGTTAGCCTTGGATTTTCGGACAAATGGATCCTGACTCGACGAGCCCCATTTAAGTGAGTATTATCCTTAGATTTCTATCCTTAGTCATATCCAAGCCCTTTTAGTTGGTATTAGACTTCAAATTTATGGGTAATATCCTTTCCCCCCAAACATGATTGAACTTGGTTTTTGGAGCGGGTGTTAGCCTTGGATTTTCGGACAAATTGATCCTGACTCGACGAGCCCCATTTAAATGAGTATTATCCTTAGATTTCTAACCTTGTTCATATCCAAGGCCTTTTAGATGGTATTAGACTTCAAATTTATGGGTTATAGGCTTTTCCCCCAAACATGATTGAACTTGGTTTATGTAGGGGGTGTTAGCCTTGGATTTTCGGACAAATTGATCCTGACTCGACGAGCCCCATTTAAATGAGTATTAGCCTTAGATTTCTAACCTTGTTCATATCCAAGCGCTTTTAGATGGTATTAGACTTCAAATTTATGGGTTATAGGCTTTTTCCCCAAACATGATTGAACTTGGTTTTTGGAGGGGGTGTTAGCCTTGGATTTTTGGACAAATTGATCCTGACTCGACGAGCCCCATTTAAATGAGTATTAGGCTTAGATTTCTAACCTTTTTCTTATCCAAGCCCTTTCAGAAGGTATTAGACTTCAAATTTATGGGTTATAGGCTTTTCCCCCAAACATGATTGAACTTGGTTTTTGGAGGGGGTGTTAGCCTTGGATTTTAAGACAAATTGATCCTGACTTGACGAGCCCCATTTAAATGATTATTAGCCTTAGATTTCTAACCTTGTTCATAACCAAGCGCTTTTAGATGGTATTAGACTTCAAATTTATGGGTTATAGGCTTTTCCCCCAAACATGATTGAACTTGGTTTTTGGAGGGGGTGTTAGCCTTGGATTTTCGGACAAATTGATCCTGACTCGACGAGCCCCATTTAAATGAGTATTAGGCTTAGATTTCTAACCTTGTTCATATCCAAGCGCTTTTAGATGGTATTAGACTTCAAATTTATGGGTTATAGGCTTTTCCCCCAAACATGATTGAACTTGGTTTTTGGAGGGGATGTTAGCCTTGGATTTTCGGACAAATTGATCCTGACTCGACGAGCCCCATGTAAATGAGTATTAGGCTTAGATTTCTAACCTTGTTCATATCCAACCCCTTTTAGATGGTATTAGACTACAAATTTATGGGTTATAGGCTTTTCCCCCAAACATGATTGAACTTGGTTTTTGGAGGGGGTGTTAGCCTTGGATTTTCGGACAAATGGATCCTTACTCGACGAGCCCCATTTAAGTGAGTATTATCCTTAGATTTCTATCCTTAGTCATATCCAAACCCTTTTAGTTGGTATTAGACTTCAAATTTATGGGTAATATCCTTTTCCCCCGAACATGATTGAACTTGGTTTTTGGAGGGGGTGTTAGCCTTGGATTTTCGGACAAATTGATCCTGACTCGACGAGCCCCATTTAAATGAGTATTAGGCTTAGATTTCTAACCTTGTTCATATCCAAGCCCTTTTAGATGGTATTAGACTACAAATTTATGGGTTATAGGCTTTTCCCCCAAACATGATTGAACTTGGTTTTTGGAGGGGGTGTTAGCCTTGGATTTTCAGACAAATTGATCCTGACTCGACGAGCCCCATTTAAATGAGTATTAGCCTTAGATTTCTAACCTTGTTCATATCCAAGCCCTTTTAGATGGTTTTAGACTTCAAATTTATGGGTTATAGGCTTTTCCCCCAAACATGATTGAACTTGGTTTTTGGAGGGGGTGTTAGCCTTAGATTTTTGGACAAATTGATCCTGACTCGACGAGCCCCATTTAAATGAGTATTAGCCTTAGATTTCTAACCTTGTTCATATCCAAGCCCTTTTAGTTGGTATTAGACTTCAAATTTATGGGTTATAGGCTTTTCCCCCAAACATGATTGAACTTGGTTTATGGAGGGGGTGTTAGCCTTGGATTTTCGGACAAATTGATCCTGACTCGACGAGCCCCATTTAAATGAGTATTAGCCTTAGATTTCTAACCTTGTTCATATCCAAGACCTTTTAGTTCGTATTAGACTTAAAATTTAAGAGTAATATCCTTTCCCCCCAAACATGATTGAACTTGGTTTTTGGAGGGGGTGTTAGCCTTGGATTTTCGGACAAATTGATCCTCACTCGATGAGCCCCATTTAAATGAGTATTAGGCTTAGATTTCTAACCTTGTTCATATCCAAGCCCTTTTAGATGGTATTAGACTACAAATTTATGGGTTATAGTCTTTTCCCCCAAACATGATTGAACTTGGTTTTTGGAGGGGGTGTTAGCCTTGGATTTTCGGACAAATGGATCCTGACTCGACGAGCCCCATTTAAGTGAGTATTATCCTTAGATTTCTATCCTTAGTCATATCCAAGCCCTTTTAGTTGGTATTAGACTTCAAATTTATGGGTAATATCCTTTCCCCCCAAACATGATTGAACTTGGTTTTTGGAGCGGGTGTTAGCCTTGGATTTTTGGACAAATTGATCCTGACTCGACGAGCCCCATTTAAATGAGTATTATCCTTAGATTTCTAACCTTGTTCATATCCAAGGCCTTTTAGATGGTATTAGACTTCAAATTTATGGGTTATAGGCTTTTCCCCTAAACATGATTGAACTTGGTTTATGTAGGGGGTGTTAGCCTTGGATTTTCGGACAAATTGATCCTGACTCGACGAGCCCCATTTAAATGAGTATTAGCCTTAGATTTCTAACCTTGTTCATATCCAAGCGCTTTTAGATGGTATTAGACTTCAAATTTATGGGTTATAGGCTTTTTCCCCAAACATGATTGAACTTGGTTTTTGGAGGGGGTGTTAGCCTTGGATTTTTGGACAAATTGATCCTGACTCGACGAGCCCCATTTAAATGAGTATTAGGCTTAGATTTCTAACCTTTTTCTTATCCAAGCCCTTTTAGAAGGTATTAGACTTCAAATTTATGGGTTATAGGCTTTTCCCCCAAACATGATTGAACTTGGTTTTTGGAGGGGGTGTTAGCCTTGGATTTTAAGACAAATTGATCCTGACTCGACGAGCCCCATTTAAATGATTATTAGCCTTAGATTTCTAACCTTGTTCATAACCAAGCGCTTTTAGATGGTATTAGACTTCAAATTTATGGGTTATAGGCTTTTCCCCCAAACATGATTGAACTTGGTTTTTGGAGGGGGTGTTAGCCTTGGATTTTCGGACAAATTGATCCTGACTCGACGAGCGCCATTTAAATGAGTATTAGGCTTAGATTTCTAACCTTGTTCATATCCAAGCGCTTTTAGATGGTATTAGACTTCAAATTTATGGGTTATAGGCTTTTCCCCCAAACATGATTGAACTTGGTTTTTGGAGGGGATGTTAGCCTTGGATTTTCGGACAAATTGATCCTGACTCGACGAGCCCCATTTAAATGAGTATTAGGCTTAGATTTCTAACCTTGTTCATATCCAAGCCCTTTTAGATGGTATTAGACTACAAATTTATGGGTTATAGGCTTTTCCCCCAAACATGATTGAACTTGGTTTTTGGAGGGGGTGTTAGCCTTGGATTTTCGGACAAAGTGATCCTGACTCGACGAGCCCCATTTAAATGAGTATTAGGCTTAGATTTCTAACCTTGTTCATATCCAAGCCCTTTTAGATGGTATTAGACTTCAAATTTATGGGTTATAGGCTTTTCCCCCAAACATGATTGAACTTCGTTTTTGGAGGGGGTGTTAGCCTTAGATTTTTGGACAAATTGATCCTGACTCGACGAGCCCCATTTAAATGAGTATTAGCCTTAGATTTCTAACCTTGTTCATATCCAAGCCCTTTTAGTTGGTATTAGACTTCAAATTTATGGGTTATAGGCTTTTCCCCCAAACATGATTGAACTTGGTTTATGGAGGGGGTGTTAGCCTTGGATTTTCAGACAAATTGATCCTGACTCGACGAGCCCCATTTAAATGAGTATTAGCCTTAGATTTCTAACCTTGTTCATATCCAAGAGCTTTTAGATGGTATTAGACTTCAAATTTATGGGTTATAGGCTTTTCCCCCAAACATGATTGAACTTGGTTTTTGGAGGGGATGTTAGCCTTGGATTTTCGGACAAATTGATCCTGACTCGACGAGCCCCATTTAAATGAGTATTAGCCTTAGATTTCTAACCTTGTTCATATCCAAGCCCTTTTAGATGGTATTAGACTTCAAATTTATGGGTTATAGGCTTTTCCCACAAACATGATTGAACTTCGTTTTTGGAGGGGGTGTTAGCCTTAGATTTTTGGACAAATTGATCCTGACTCGACGAGCCCCATTTAAATGAGTATTAGCATTAGATTTCTAACCTTGTTCATATCCAAGCCCTTTTAGTTGGTATTAGACTTCAAATTTATGGGTTATAGGCTTTTCCCCCAAACATGATTGAACTTGGTTTATGGAGGGGGTGTTAGCCTTGGATTTTCGGACAAATTGATCCTGACTCGACGAGCCCCATTTAAATGAGTATTAGCCTTAGATTTCTAACCTTGTTCATATCCAAGAGCTTTTAGATGGTATTAGACTTCAAATTTATGGGTTATAGGCTTTTCCCCCAAACATGATTGAACTTGGTTTTTGGAGGGGATGTTAGCCTTGGATTTTCGGACAAATTGATCCTGACTCGACGAGCCCCATTTAAATGAGTATTAGCCTTAGATTTCTAACCTTGTTCATATCCAAGCCATTTTAGATGGTATTAGACTTCAAATTTATGGGTTATAGGCTTTTCCCCCAAACATGATGGAACTTGGTTTTTGGAGGGGGTGTTAGCCTTGGATTTTCGGACAAATTGATCTTGACTCGACGAGCCCCATTTAAATGAGTATTAGCCTTAGATTTCTAACCTTGTTCATATCCAAGACCTTTTAGTTTGTATTAGACTTAAAATTTAAGAGTAATATCCTTTCCCCCCAAACATGATTGAACTTGGTTTTTGGAGGGGGTGTTAGCCTTGGATTTTCGGACAAATTGATCCTCACTCGATGAGCCCCATTTAAATGAGTATTAGGCTTAGATTTCTAACCTTGTTCATATCCAAGCCCTTTTAGATGGTATTAGACTACAAATTTATGGGTTATAGTCTTTTCCCCCAAACATGATTGAACTTGGTTTTTGGAGGGGGTGTTAGCCTTGGATTTTCGGACAAATGGATCCTGACTCGACGAGCCCCATTTAAGTGAGTATTATCCTTAGATTTCTATCCTTAGTCATATCCAAGCCCTTTTAGTTGGTATTAGACTTCAAATTTATGGGTAATATCCTTTCCCCCCAAACATGATTGAACTTGGTTTTTGGAGCGGGTGTTAGCCTTGGATTTTTGGACAAATTGATCCTGACTCGACGAGCCCCATTTAAATGAGTATTATCCTTAGATTTCTAACCTTGTTCATATCCAAGGCCTTTTAGATGGTATTAGACTTCAAATTTATGGGTTATAGGCTTTTCCCCCAAACATGATTGAACTTGGTTTATGTAGGGGGTGTTAGCCTTGGATTTTCGGACAAATTGATCCTGACTCGACGAGCCCCATTTAAATGAGTATTAGCCTTAGATTTCTAACCTTGTTCATATCCAAGCGCTTTTAGATGGTATTAGACTTCAAATTTATGGGTTATAGGCTTTTTCCCCAAACATGATTGAACTTGGTTTTTGGAGGGGGTGTTAGCCTTGGATTTTTGGACAAATTGATCCTGACTCGACGAGCCCCATTTAAATGAGTATTAGGCTTAGATTTCTAACCTTTTTCTTATCCAAGCCCTTTTAGAAGGTATTAGACTTCAAATTTATGGGTTATAGGCTTTTCCCCCAAACATGATTGAACTTGGTTTTTGGAGGGGGTGTTAGCCTTGGATTTTAAGACAAATTGATCCTGACTCGACGAGCCCCATTTAAATGATTATTAGCCTTAGATTTCTAACCTTGTTCATAACCAAGCGCTTTTAGATGGTATTAGACTTCAAATTTATGGGTTATAGGCTTTTCCCCCAAACATGATTGAACTTGGTTTTTGGAGGGGGTGTTAGCCTTGGATTTTCGGACAAATTGATCCTGACTCGACGAGCGCCATTTAAATGAGTATTAGGCTTAGATTTCTAACCTTGTTCATATCCAAGCGCTTTTAGATGGTATTAGACTTCAAATTTATGGGTTATAGGCTTTTCCCCCAAACATGATTGAACTTGGTTTTTGGAGGGGATGTTAGCCTTGGATTTTCGGACAAATTGATCCTGACTCGACGAGCCCCATTTAAATGAGTATTAGGCTTAGATTTCTAACCTTGTTCATATCCAAGCCCTTTTAGATGGTATTAGACTACAAATTTATGGGTTATAGGCTTTTCCCCCAAACATGATTGAACTTGGTTTTTGGAGGGGGTGTTAGCCTTGGATTTTCGGACAAAGTGATCCTGACTCGACGAGCCCCATTTAAATGAGTATTAGGCTTAGATTTCTAACCTTGTTCATATCCAAGCCCTTTTAGATGGTATTAGACTTCAAATTTATGGGTTATAGGCTTTTCCCCCAAACATGATTGAACTTCGTTTTTGGAGGGGGTGTTAGCCTTAGATTTTTGGACAAATTGATCCTGACTCGACGAGCCCCATTTAAATGAGTATTAGCCTTAGATTTCTAACCTTGTTCATATCCAAGCCCTTTTAGTTGGTATTAGACTTCAAATTTATGGGTTATAGGCTTTTCCCCCAAACATGATTGAACTTGGTTTATGGAGGGGGTGTTAGCCTTGGATTTTCAGACAAATTGATCCTGACTCGACGAGCCCCATTTAAATGAGTATTAGCCTTAGATTTCTAACCTTGTTCATATCCAAGAGCTTTTAGATGGTATTAGACTTCAAATTTATGGGTTATAGGCTTTTCCCCCAAACATGATTGAACTTGGTTTTTGGAGGGGATGTTAGCCTTGGATTTTCGGACAAATTGATCCTGACTCGACGAGCCCCATTTAAATGAGTATTAGCCTTAGATTTCTAACCTTGTTCATATCCAAGCCCTTTTAGATGGTATTAGACTTCAAATTTATGGGTTATAGGCTTTTCCCACAAACATGATTGAACTTCGTTTTTGGAGGGGGTGTTAGCCTTAGATTTTTGGACAAATTGATCCTGACTCGACGAGCCCCATTTAAATGAGTATTAGCATTAGATTTCTAACCTTGTTCATATCCAAGCCCTTTTAGTTGGTATTAGACTTCAAATTTATGGGTTATAGGCTTTTCCCCCAAACATGATTGAACTTGGTTTATGGAGGGGGTGTTAGCCTTGGATTTTCGGACAAATTGATCCTGACTCGACGAGCCCCATTTAAATGAGTATTAGCCTTAGATTTCTAACCTTGTTCATATCCAAGAGCTTTTAGATGGTATTAGACTTCAAATTTATGGGTTATAGGCTTTTCCCCCAAACATGATTGAACTTGGTTTTTGGAGGGGATGTTAGCCTTGGATTTTCGGACAAATTGATCCTGACTCGACGAGCCCCATTTAAATGAGTATTAGCCTTAGATTTCTAACCTTGTTCATATCCAAGCCATTTTAGATGGTATTAGACTTCAAATTTATGGGTTATAGGCTTTTCCCCCAAACATGATGGAACTTGGTTTTTGGAGGGGGTGTTAGCCTTGGATTTTCGGACAAATTGATCTTGACTCGACGAGCCCCATTTAAATGAGTATTAGCCTTAGATTTCTAACCTTGTTCATATCCAAGACCTTTTAGTTTGTATTAGACTTAAAATTTAAGAGTAATATCCTTTCCCCCCAAACATGATTGAACTTGGTTTTTGGAGGGGGTGTTAGCCTTGGATTTTCGGACAAATTGATCCTCACTCGATGAGCCCCATTTAAATGAGTATTAGGCTTAGATTTCTAACCTTGTTCATATCCAAGCCCTTTTAGATGGTATTAGACTACAAATTTATGGGTTATAGTCTTTTCCCCCAAACATGATTGAACTTGGTTTTTGGAGGGGGTGTTAGCCTTGGATTTTCGGACAAATGGATCCTGACTCGACGAGCCCCATTTAAGTGAGTATTATCCTTAGATTTCTATCCTTAGTCATATCCAAGCCCTTTTAGTTGGTATTAGACTTCAAATTTATGGGTAATATCCTTTCCCCCCAAACATGATTGAACTTGGTTTTTGGAGCGGGTGTTAGCCTTGGATTTTTGGACAAATTGATCCTGACTCGACGAGCCCCATTTAAATGAGTATTATCCTTAGATTTCTAACCTTGTTCATATCCAAGGCCTTTTAGATGGTATTAGACTTCAAATTTATGGGTTATAGGCTTTTCCCCCAAACATGATTGAACTTGGTTTATGTAGGGGGTGTTAGCCTTGGATTTTCGGACAAATTGATCCTGACTCGACGAGCCCCATTTAAATGAGTATTAGCCTTAGATTTCTAACCTTGTTCATATCCAAGCGCTTTTAGATGGTATTAGACTTCAAATTTATGGGTTATAGGCTTTTTCCCCAAACATGATTGAACTTGGTTTTTGGAGGGGGTGTTAGCCTTGGATTTTTGGACAAATTGATCCTGACTCGACGAGCCCCATTTAAATGAGTATTAGGCTTAGATTTCTAACCTTTTTCTTATCCAAGCCCTTTTAGAAGGTATTAGACTTCAAATTTATGGGTTATAGGCTTTTCCCCCAAACATGATTGAACTTGGTTTTTGGAGGGGGTGTTAGCCTTGGATTTTAAGACAAATTGATCCTGACTCGACGAGCCCCATTTAAATGATTATTAGCCTTAGATTTCTAACCTTGTTCATAACCAAGCGCTTTTAGATGGTATTAGACTTCAAATTTATGGGTTATAGGCTTTTCCCCCAAACATGATTGAACTTGGTTTTTGGAGGGGGTGTTAGCCTTGGATTTTCGGACAAATTGATCCTGACTCGACGAGCGCCATTTAAATGAGTATTAGGCTTAGATTTCTAACCTTGTTCATATCCAAGCGCTTTTAGATGGTATAAGACTTCAAATTTATGGGTTATAGGCTTTTCCCCCAAACATGATTGAACTTGGTTTTTGGAGGGGATGTTAGCCTTGGATTTTCGGACAAATTGATCCTGACTCGACGAGCCCCATTTAAATGAGTATTAGGCTTAGATTTCTAACCTTGTTCATATCCAAGCCCTTTTAGATGGTATTAGACTACAAATTTATGGGTTATAGGCTTTTCCCCCAAACATGATTGAACTTGGTTTTTGGAGGGGGTGTTAGCCTTGGATTTTCGGACAAAGTGATCCTGACTCGACGAGCCCCATTTAAATGAGTATTAGGCTTAGATTTCTAACCTTGTTCATATCCAAGCCCTTTTAGATGGTATTAGACTTCAAATTTATGGGTTATAGGCTTTTCCCCCAAACATGATTGAACTTCGTTTTTGGAGGGGGTGTTAGCCTTAGATTTTTGGACAAATTGATCCTGACTCGACGAGCCCCATTTAAATGAGTATTAGCCTTAGATTTCTAACCTTGTTCATATCCAAGCCCTTTTAGTTGGTATTAGACTTCAAATTTATGGGTTATAGGCTTTTCCCCCAAACATGATTGAACTTGGTTTATGGAGGGGGTGTTAGCCTTGGATTTTCAGACAGATTGATCCTGACTCGACGAGCCCCATTTAAATGAGTATTAGCCTTAGATTTCTAACCTTGTTCATATCCAAGAGCTTTTAGATGGTATTAGACTTCAAATTTATGGGTTATAGGCTTTTCCCCCAAACATGATTGAACTTGGTTTTTGGAGGGGATGTTAGCCTTGGATTTTCGGACAAATTGATCCTGACTTGACGAGCCCCATTTAAATGAGTATTAGCCTTAGATTTCTAACCTTGTTCATATCCAAGCCCTTTTAGATGGTATTAGACTTCAAATTTATGGGTTATAGGCTTTTCCCCCAAACATGATGGAACTTGGTTTTTGGAGGGGGTGTTAGGCTTGGATTTTCGGACAAATTGATCTTGACTCGACGAGCCCCATTTAAATGAGTATTAGCCTTAGATTTCTAACCTTGTTCATATCCAAGACCTTTTAGTTTGTATTAGACTTAAAATTTATGAGTAATATCCTTTCCCCCCAAACATGATTGAACTTGGTTTTTGGAGGGGGTGTTAGCCTTGGATTTTAGGACAAATTGATCCTGACTCGATGAGCCCCATTTAAATGAGTATTAGGCTTAGATTTCTAACCTTGTTCATATCCAAGCCGTTTAGATGGTATTAGACTACAAATTTATGGGTTATAGGCTTTTCCCCCAAACATGATTGAACTTGGTTTTTGGAGGGGGTGTTAGCCTTGGATTTTCGGACAAATTGATCCTGACTCGACGAGCCCCATTTAAATGAGTATTAGGCTTAGATTTCTAACCTTGTTCATATCCAAGCCCTTTTAGAAGGTATTAGACTTCAAATTTATGGGTTATAGGCTTTTCCCCCAAACATGATTGAACTTGGTTTTTGGAGGGCGTGTTAGCCTTGGATTTTAAGACAAATTGATCCTGACTCGACGAGCCCCATTTAAATGAGTATTATCCTTAGATTTCTAACCTTGTTCATATCCAAGGCCTTTTAGATTGTATTAGACTTCAAATTTATGAGTAATATCCTTTCCCCCCAAACATGATTGAACTTGGTTTTTGGTGGGGGTGTTAGCCTTGGATTTTCGGACAAATTGATCCTGACTCGACGAGCCCCATTTAAATGAGTATTAGGCTTAGATTTCTAACCTTGTTCATATCCAAGCCCTTTTAGATGGTATTAGACTTCAAATTTATGGGTTATAGGCTTTTCCCCCAAACATGATTGAACTTGGTTTTTGGAGGGGGTGTTAGCCTTGGATTTTCGGACAAATTGATCCTGACTCGACGAGCACCATTTAAATGAGTATTAGCCTTATATTTCTAACCTTGTTCATATCCAAGCCCTTTTAGATGGTATTAGACTTCAAATTTATGAGTAATATCCTTTCCCCCCAAACATGATTGAACTTGGTTTTTGGTGGAGGTGTTAGCCTTGGATTTTCGGACAAATTGATCCTGACTCGACGAGCCCCATTTAAATGAGTATTATCCTTAGATTTCTAACCTTATTCATATCCAAGAGCATTTAGATGGTATTAGACTTCAAATTTATGGGTTATAGGCTTTTCTCCCAAACATGATTGAACTTGGTTTTTGGAGGGGGTGTTAGCCTTGGATTTTCGGACAAATTGATCCTGACTCCACGAGCCCCATTTAAATGAGTATTAGCCTTAGATTTCTAACCTTGTTCATATCCAAGCACTTTTAGATGGTATTAGACTTTAAATTTATGGGTAATAGACTTTTCCCCCAAACATGATTGAACTAGGTTTTTGAAGGGGGTGTTAGCCTTGGATTTTCGGACAAATTGATCCGGACTCGACGAGCCCCATTTAAATGAGTATTAGCCTTAGATTTCTAACCTTATTCATATCCAAGAGCTTTTAGATGGTATTAGACTTCAAATTTATGGGTTATAGGCTTTTCTCCCAAACATGATTGAACTTGGTTTTTGGAGGGGGTGTTAGCCTTGGATTTTCGGACAAATTGATCCTGACTCGACGAGCCCCATTTAAATGAGTATTAGCCTTAGATTTCTAACCTTGTTCATATCCAAGCGCTTTTAGATGGTATTAGACTTCAAATTTATGGGTTATAGGCTTTTCTCCCAAACATGATTGAACTTGGTTTTTAGAGGGGGTGTTAGCCTTGGATTTTCGGACAAATTGATCCTGACTCCACGAGCCCCATTTAAATGAGTATTAGCCTTAGATTTCTAACCTTGTTCATATCCAAGCACTTTTAGATGGTATTAGACTTTAAATTTATGGGTTATAGGCTTTTCCCCCAAACATGATTGAACTTGGTTTTTGGAGGGGGTGTTAGCCTTGGATTTTCGGACAAATTGATCCTGACTCGACGAGCCCCATTTAAATAAGTATTAGGCTTAGATTTCTAACCTTGTTCATATCCAAGCCCTTTTAGATGGTATTAGACTACAAATTTATGGGTTATAGGCTTTTCCCCCAAACATGATTGAACTTGGTTTTTGGAGGGGGTGTTAGCCTTTGATTTTCGGTCAAATGGATCCTGACTCGACGAGCCCCATTTAAGTGAGAATTATCCTTAGATTTCTATCCTTAGTCATATCCAAGCCCTTTTAGTTGGTATTAGACTTCAAATTTATGGGTAATATCCTTTCCCCCCAAACATGCTTGAACTTGGTTTTTTGAGGGGGTGTTAGCCTTGGATTTTCGGACAAACTGATCCTGACTCGAGGATCCCCATTTAAATGATTATTAGCCTTAGATTTCTAAACTTGTTCATATCCAAGCCCTTTTAGCTGGTATTAGACTTCAAATTTATGGGTAATAGACATTTCCCCTAAACATGATTGAACTTGGTTTTTGGAGGGGGTGTTAGCCTTGGATTTTCGGACAAATTGATCCCGACTCGACGAGCCCCATTTAAATAAGTATTAGGCTTAGATTTCTAAACTTGTTCATATCCAAGCCCTTTTAGATGGTATTAGACTACAAATTTATAGGTTATAGGCTTTTCCCCCAAACATGATTGAACTTGGTTTTTGGAGGGGGTGTTAGCCTTTGATTTTCGGTCAAATGGATCCTGACTCGACGAGCCCCATTTAAGTGAGTATTATCCTTAGATTTCTATCCTTAGTCATATCCAAGCCCTTTTAGTTGGTATTATACTTCAAATTTATGGGTAATATCCTTTCCCCCCAAACATGATTGAACTTGGTTTTTGGAGGGGGTGTTAGCCTTGGATTTTCGGACAAACTGATCCTGACTCGACGAGCACCATTTAAATGAGTATTATCCTTAGATTTCTAACCTTGTTCATATCCAAGGCCTTTTAGATGGTATTAGACTTCAAATTTATGGGTTATAGGCTTTGCCCCCAAACATGATTGAACTTGGTTTATGGAGGGGGTGTTAGCCTTGGATTTTCGGACAAATTGATCCTGACTCGACGAGCCCCATTTAAATGAGTATTAGCCTTAGATTTCTAACCTTGTTCATATCCAAGCGCTTTTAGATGGTATTAGACTTCAAATTTATGGGTTATAGGCTTTTCCCCCAAACATGATTGAACTTGGTTTTTGGAGGGGGTGTTAGACTTGGATTTTAAGACAAATTGATCCTGACTCGACGAGCCCCATTTAAATGATTATTAGCCTTAGATTTCTAACCTTGTTCATAACCAAGCGCTTTTAGATGGTATTAGACTTCAAATTTATGGGTTATAGGCTTTTCCCCCAAACATGATTGAACTTGGTTTTTGGAGGGGGTGTTAGCCTTGGATTTTTGGACAAACTGATCCTGACTCGACGAGCCCCATTTAAATGAGTATTAGCCTTAGATTTCTAAACTTGTTCATATCCAAGAGCTTTTAGATGGTATTAGACTTCAAATTTATGGGTTATAGGCTTTTCCCCCAAACATGATTGAACTTGGTTTTGGGAGGGGGTGTTAGCCTTGGATTTTCGGACAAATTGATCCTGACTCGACGAGCCCCATTTAAATGAGTATTATCCTTAGATTTCTAACCTTGTTCATATCCAAGGCCTTTTAGTTTGTATTAGACTTCAAATTTATGAGTAATATACTTTCCCCCCAAACGTGATTGAACTTGGTTTTTGGTGGGGGTGTTAGCCTTGGATTTTCGGACAAATTGATCCTGACTCGATGAGCCCCATTTAAATGAGTATTAGCCTTAGATTTCTAACCTTGTTCATATCCAAGCCCTTTTAGTTGGTATTAGACTTCAAATTTATGGGTAATAGACTTTTCCCCCAAACATGATTGAACTTGGTTTTTGGAGGGGGTGTTAGCCTTGGATTTTCGGACAAATTGATCCGGACTCGACGAGCCCCATTTAAATGAGTATTAGGCTTAGATTTCTAACCTTGTTCATATCCAAGCCCTTTTAGATGGTATTAGACTTCAAATTTATGGGTTGTAGGCTTTTCCCCCAAACATGATTGAACTTGGTTTTTGGAGGGGGTGTTAGCCTTGGATTTTCGGACAAATTGATCCTGACTCGACGAGCACCATTTAAATGAGTATTAGCCTTCGATTTCTAACCTTGTTCATATCCAAGCGCTTTTAGATGGTATTAGACTTCAAATTATGGGTTATGGGCTTTTCCCCCAAACATGATTGAACTTGGTTTTTGGAGGGGGTGTTAGCCTTGGATTTTCGGAGAAATTGATCATGACTCGGCGAGCCCCATTTAAATGAGTATTAGCCTTAGATTTATAACCTTGTTCATATCCAAGCGCTTTTAGATGGTATTAGACTTCAAATTTATGGGTTATAGGCTTTTCTCCCAAACATGATTGAACTTGGTTTTTGGAGGGGGTGTTAGCCTTGGATTTTCGGACAAATTGATCCTGACTCCACGAGCCCCATTTAAATGAGTATTAGCCTTAGATTTCTAACCTTGTTCATATCCAAGCACTTTTAGATGGTATTAGACTTTAAATTTATGGGTTATAGGTTTTTCCCCCAAACATGATTGAACTTGGTTTTTGGAGGGGGTGTTAGCCTTGGATTTTCGGACAAATTGATCCTGACTCGACGAGTCCCATTTAAATAAGCATTAGGCTTAGATTTCTAACCTTGTTCATATCCAAGCCTTTTTAGATGGTATTAGACTACAAATTTATGGGTTATAGGCTTTTCCCCCAAACATGATTGAACTTGGTTTTTGGAGGGGGTGTTAGCCTTTGATTTTCGGTCAAATGGATCCTGACTCGACGAGCCCCATTTAAGTGAGTATTATCCTTAGATTTCTATCCTTAGTCATATCCAAGCCCTTTTAGTTGGTATTAGACTTCAAATTTATGGGTAATATCCTTTCCCCCCAAACATGCTTGAACTTGGTTTTTGCAGGGGGTGTTAGCCTTAGATTTTCGGACAAACTGATCCTGACTCGACGAGCCCCATTTAAATGAGTATTAGCCTTAGATTTCTAACCTTGTTCATAACCAAGCGCTTTTAGATGGTATTAGACTTCAAATTTATGGGTTATAGGCTTTTCCCCCAAACATGATTGAACTTGGTTTTTGGAGGGGGTGTTATCCTTGGATTTTCGGACAAATTGATCCTGACTCGACGAGCCCCATTTAAATGAGTATTAGGCTTAGATTTCTAACCTTGTTCATATCCAAGCGCTTTTAGATGGTATTAGACTTCAAATATATGGGTTATAGGCTTTTCCCCAAAACTTGATTGAACTTGGTTTTTGGAGGGGGTGTTACCCTTGGATTTTCGGACAAATTGATCCTGACTCGATGAGCCCCATTTAAATGAGTATTAGGCTTAGATTTCTAACCTTGTTCATATCCAAGCCCTTTTAGATTGTATTAGACTACAAATTTATGGGTTATAGGCTTTTCCACCAAACATGATTGAACTTGGTTTTTGGAGGGGGTGTTAGCCTTGGATTTTCGGACAAATTGATCCTGACTCGACGAGCCCCATTTAAATGAGTATTAGGCTTAGATTTCTAACCTTGTTCATATCCAAGCCCTTTTAGATGGTATTAGACTACAAATTTATGGGTTATAGGCTTTTCCCCCAAACATGATTGAACTTGGTTTTTGGAGGGGGTGTTAGCCTTGGATTTTCGGACAAATGGATCCTGACTCGACGAGCCCCATTTAAGTGAGTATTAGCCTTAGAATTCTAACCTTGGTCATATCCAAGCCCTTTTAGTTGGTATTAGACTTCAAATTAATGGGTAATATCCTTTCCCCCCAAACATGATTGAACTTGGTTTTTGGAGGGGGTGTTAGCCTTGGATTTTTGGACAAACTGATCCTGACTCGACGAGCCCCATTTAAATGAGTATTAGCCTTAGATTTCTAAACTTGTTCATATCCAAGCCCTTTTAGCTGGTATTAGACTTCAAATTTATGGGTAATAGACATTTCCCCCAAACATGATTGAACTTGGTTTTTGGAGAGGGTGTTAGCCTTGGATTTTCGGACAAATTGATCCTGACTCGACGAGCCCCATTTAAATGAGTATTAGGCTTAGATTTCTAACCTTGTTCATATCCAAGCCCTTTTAGATGGTATTAGACTACAAATTTATGGGTTATAGGCTTTTCCCCCAAACATGATTGAACTTGGTTTTTGGAGGGGGTGTTAGCCTTGGATTTTCGGACAAATGGATCCTGACTCGACGAGCCCCATTTAAGTGAGTATTAGCCTTAGAATTCTAACCTTGGTCATATCCAAGCCCTTTTAGATTGTATTAGACTACAAATTTATGGGTTATAGGCTTTTCCCCCAAACATGATTGAACTTGGTTTTTGGAGGGGGTGTTAGCCTTGGATTTTCGGACAAATTGATCCTGACTCGACGAGCCCCATTTAAATGAGTATTAGGCTTAGATTTCTAACCTTGTTCATATCCAAGCCCTTTTAGATTGTATTAGACTACAAATTTATGGGTTATAGGCTTTTCCACCAAACATGATTGAACTTGGTTTTTGGAGGGGGTGTTAGCCTTGGATTTTCGGACAAATTGATCCTGACTCGACGAGCCCCATTTAAATGAGTATTAGGCTTAGATTTCTAACCTTGTTCATATCCAAGCCCTTTTAGATGGTATTAGACTACAAATTTATGGGTTATAGGCTTTTCCCCCAAACATGATTGAACTTGGTTTTTGGAGGGGGTGTTAGCCTTGGATTTTTGGACAAACTGATCCTGACTCGACGAGCCCCATTTAAATGAGTATTAGCCTTAGATTTCTAAACTTGTTCATATCCAAGCCCTTTTAGCTGGTATTAGACTTCAAATTTATGGGTAATAGACATTTCCCCCAAACATGATTGAACTTGGTTTTTGGAGAGGGTGTTAGCCTTGGATTTTCGGACAAATTGATCCTGACTCGACGAGCCCCATTTAAATGAGTATTAGGCTTAGATTTCTAACCTTGTTCATATCCAAGCCCTTTTAGATGGTATTAGACTACAAATTTATGGGTTATAGGCTTTTCCCCCAAACATGATTGAACTTGGTTTTTGGAGGGGGTGTTAGCCTTGGATTTTCGGACAAATGGATCCTGACTCGACGAGCCCCATTTAAGTGAGTATTAGCCTTAGAATTCTAACCTTGGTCATATCCAAGCCCTTTTAGATTGTATTAGACTACAAATTTATGGGTTATAGGCTTTTCCCCCAAACATGATTGAACTTGGTTTTTGATTTTCGGACAAATTGATCCTGACTCGACGAGCCCCATTTAAATGAGTATTAGGCTTAGATTTCTAACCTTGTTCATATCCAAGCCCTTTTAGATTGTATTAGACTACAAATTTATGGGTTATAGGCTTTTCCACCAAACATGATTGAACTTGGTTTTTGGAGGGGGTGTTAGCCTTGGATTTTCGGACAAATGGATCCTGACTCGACGAGCCCCATTTAAGTGAGTATTAGCCTTAGAATTCTAACCTTGGTCATATCCAAGCCCTTTTAGATTGTATTAGACTACAAATTTATGGGTTATAGGCTTTTCCCCCAAACATGATTGAACTTGGTTTTTGGAGGGGGTGTTAGCCTTGGATTTTCGGACAAATTGATCCTGACTCGACGAGCCCCATTTAAATGAGTATTAGGCTTAGATTTCTAACCTTGTTCATATCCAAGCCCTTTTAGATTGTATTAGACTACAAATTTATGGGTTATAGGCTTTTCCACCAAACATGATTGAACTTGGTTTTTGGAGGGGGTGTTAGCCTTGGATTTTCGGACAAATTGATCCTGACTCGACGAGCCCCATTTAAATGAGTATTAGGCTTAGATTTCTAACCTTGTTCATATCCAAGCCCTTTTAGATGGTATTAGACTACAAATTTATGGGTTATAGGCTTTTCCCCCAAACATGATTGAACTTGGTTTTTGGAGGGGGTGTTAGCCTTGGATTTTTGGACAAACTGATCCTGACTCGACGACCCCCATTTAAATGAGTATTAGCCTTAGATTTCTAAACTTGTTCATATCCAAGCCCTTTTAGCTGGTATTAGACTTCAAATTTATGGGTAATAGACATTTCCCCCAAACATGATTGAACTTGGTTTTTGGAGAGGGTGTTAGCCTTGGATTTTCGGACAAATTGATCCTGACTCGACGAGCCCCATTTAAATGAGTATTAGGCTTAGATTTCTAACCTTGTTCATATCCAAGCCCTTTTAGATGGTATTAGACTACAAATTTATGGGTTATAGGCTTTTCCCCCAAACATGATTGAACTTGGTTTTTGGAGGGGGTGTTAGCCTTGGATTTTCGGACAAATGGATCCTGACTCGACGAGCCCCATTTAAGTGAGTATTAGCCTTAGAATTCTAACCTTGGTCATATCCAAGCCCTTTTAGATTGTATTAGACTACAAATTTATGGGTTATAGGCTTTTCCCCCAAACATGATTGAACTTGGTTTTTGATTTTCGGACAAATTGATCCTGACTCGACGAGCCCCATTTAAATGAGTATTAGGCTTAGATTTCTAACCTTGTTCATATCCAAGCGCTTTTAGATGGTATAAGACTTCAAATTTATGGGTTATAGGCTTTTCCCCCAAACATGATTGAACTTGGTTTTTGGAGGGGATGTTAGCCTTGGATTTTCGGACAAATTGATCCTGACTCGACGAGCCCCATTTAAATGAGTATTAGGCTTAGATTTCTAACCTTGTTCATATCCAAGCCCTTTTAGATGGTATTAGACTACAAATTTATGGGTTATAGGCTTTTCCCCCAAACATGATTGAACTTGGTTTTTGGAGGGGGTGTTAGCCTTGGATTTTCGGACAAAGTGATCCTGACTCGACGAGCCCCATTTAAATGAGTATTAGGCTTAGATTTCTAACCTTGTTCATATCCAAGCCCTTTTAGATGGTATTAGACTTCAAATTTATGGGTTATAGGCTTTTCCCCCAAACATGATTGAACTTCGTTTTTGGAGGGGGTGTTAGCCTTAGATTTTTGGACAAATTGATCCTGACTCGACGAGCCCCATTTAAATGAGTATTAGCCTTAGATTTCTAACCTTGTTCATATCCAAGCCCTTTTAGTTGGTATTAGACTTCAAATTTATGGGTTATAGGCTTTTCCCCCAAACATGATTGAACTTGGTTTATGGAGGGGGTGTTAGCCTTGGATTTTCAGACAAATTGATCCTGACTCGACGCGCCCCATTTAAATGAGTATTAGCCTTAGATTTCTAACCTTGTTCATATCCAAGAGCTTTTAGATGGTATTAGACTTCAAATTTATGGGTTATAGGCTTTTCCCCCAAACATGATTGAACTTGGTTTTTGGAGGGGATGTTAGCCTTGGATTTTCGGACAAATTGATCCTGACTCGACGAGCCCCATTTAAATGAGTATTAGCCTTAGATTTCTAACCTTGTTCATATCCAAGCCCTTTTAGATGGTATTAGACTTCAAATTTATGGGTTATAGGCTTTTCCCCCAAACATGATGGAACTTGGTTTTTGGAGGGGGTGTTAGGCTTGGATTTTCGGACAAATTGATCTTGACTCGACGAGCCCCATTTAAATGAGTATTAGCCTTAGATTTCTAACCTTGTTCATATCCAAGACCTTTTAGTTTGTATTAGACTTAAAATTTATGAGTAATATCCTTTCCCCCCAAACATGATTGAACTTGGTTTTTGGAGGGGGTGTTAGCCTTGGATTTTAGGACAAATTGATCCTGACTCGATGAGCCCCATTTAAATGAGTATTAGGCTTAGATTTCTAACCTTGTTCATATCCAAGCCGTTTAGATGGTATTAGACTACAAATTTATGGGTTATAGGCTTTTCCCCCAAACATGATTGAACTTGGTTTTTGGAGGGGGTGTTAGCCTTGGATTTTCGGACAAATTGATCCTGACTCGACGAGCCCCATTTAAATGAGTATTAGGCTTAGATTTCTAACCTTGTTCATATCCAAGCCCTTTTAGAAGGTATTAGACTTCAAATTTATGGGTTATAGGCTTTTCCCCCAAACATGATTGAACTTGGTTTTTGGAGGGGGTGTTAGCCTTGGATTTTAAGACAAATTGATCCTGACTCGACGAGCCCCATTTAAATGAGTATTATCCTTAGATTTCTAACCTTGTTCATATCCAAGGCCTTTTAGATTGTATTAGACTTCAAATTTATGAGTAATATCCTTTCCCCCCAAACATGATTGAACTTGGTTTTTGGTGGGGGTGTTAGCCTTGGATTTTCGGACAAATTGATCCTGACTCGACGAGCCCCATTTAAATGAGTATTAGGCTTAGATTTCTAACCTTGTTCATATCCAAGCCCTTTTAGATGGTATTAGACTTCAAATTTATGGGTTATAGGCTTTTCCCCCAAACATGATTGAACTTGGTTTTTGGAGGGGGTGTTAGCCTTGGATTTTCGGACAAATTGATCCTGACTCGACGAGCACCATTTAAATGAGTATTAGCCTTAGATTTCTAACCTTGTTCATATCCAAGCCCTTTTAGATGGTATTAGACTTCAAATTTATGAGTAATATCCTTTCCCCCCAAACATGATTGAACTTGGTTTTTGGTGGAGGTGTTAGCCTTGGATTTTCGGACAAATTGATCCTGACTCGACGAGCCCCATTTAAATGAGTATTATCCTTAGATTTCTAACCTTATTCATATCCAAGAGCTTTTAGATGGTATTAGACTTCAAATTTATGGGTTATAGGCTTTTCTCCCAAACATGATTGAACTTGGTTTTTGGAGGGGGTGTTAGCCTTGGATTTTCGGACAAATTGATCCTGACTCCACGAGCCCCATTTAAATGAGTATTAGCCTTAGATTTCTAACCTTGTTCATATCCAAGCACTTTTAGATGGTATTAGACTTTAAATTTATGGGTAATAGACTTTTCCCCCAAACATGATTGAACTAGGTTTTTGAAGGGGGTGTTAGCCTTGGATTTTCGGACAAATTGATCCGGACTCGACGAGCCCCATTTAAATGAGTATTAGCCTTAGATTTCTAACCTTATTCATATCCAAGAGCTTTTAGATGGTATTAGACTTCAAATTTATGGGTTATAGGCTTTTCTCCCAAACATGATTGAACTTGGTTTTTGGAGGGGGTGTTAGCCTTGGATTTTCGGACAAATTGATCCTGACTCGACGAGCCCCATTTAAATGAGTATTAGCCTTAGATTTCTAACCTTGTTCATATCCAAGCGCTTTTAGATGGTATTAGACTTCAAATTTATGGGTTATAGGCTTTTCTCCCAAACATGATTGAACTTGGTTTTTAGAGGGGGTGTTAGCCTTGGATTTTCGGACAAATTGATCCTGACTCCACGAGCCCCATTTAAATGAGTATTAGCCTTAGATTTCTAACCTTGTTCATATCCAAGCACTTTTAGATGGTATTAGACTTTAAATTTATGGGTTATAGGCTTTTCCCCCAAACATGATTGAACTTGGTTTTTGGAGGGGGTGTTAGCCTTGGATTTTCGGACAAATTGATCCTGACTCGACGAGCCCCATTTAAATAAGTATTAGGCTTAGATTTCTAACCTTGTTCATATCCAAGCCCTTTTAGATGGTATTAGACTACAAATTTATGGGTTATAGGCTTTTCCCCCAAACATGATTGAACTTGGTTTTTGGAGGGGGTGTTAGCCTTTGATTTTCGGTCAAATGGATCCTGACTCGACGAGCCCCATTTAAGTGAGAATTATCCTGAGATTTCTATCCTTAGTCATATCCAAGCCCTTTTAGTTGGTATTAGACTTCAAATTTATGGGTAATATCCTTTCCCCCCAAACATGCTTGAACTTGGTTTTTTGAGGGGGTGTTAGCCTTGGATTTTCGGACAAACTGATCCTGACTCGAGGATCCCCATTTAAATGATTATTAGCCTTAGATTTCTAAACTTGTTCATATGCAAGCCCTTTTAGCTGGTATTAGACTTCAAATTTATGGGTAATAGACATTTCCCCTAAACATGATTGAACTTGGTTTTTGGAGGGGGTGTTAGCCTTGGATTTTCGGACAAATTGATCCCGACTCGACGAGCCCCATTTAAATAAGTATTAGGCTTAGATTTCTAAACTTGTTCATATCCAAGCCCTTTTAGATGGTATTAGACTACAAATTTATAGGTTATAGGCTTTTCCCCCAAACATGATTGAACTTGGTTTTTGGAGGGGGTGTTAGCCTTTGATTTTCGGTCAAATGGATCCTGACTCGACGAGCCCCATTTAAGTGAGTATTATCCTTAGATTTCTATCCTTAGTCATATCCAAGCCCTTTTAGTTGGTATTATACTTCAAATTTATGGGTAATATCCTTTCCCCCCAAACATGATTGAACTTGGTTTTTGGAGGGGGTGTTAGCCTTGGATTTTCGGACAAACTGATCCTGACTCGACGAGCACCATTTAAATGAGTATTATCCTTAGATTTCTAACCTTGTTCATATCCAAGGCCTTTTAGATGGTATTAGACTTCAAATTTATGGGTTATAGGCTTTGCCCCCAAACATGATTGAACTTGGTTTATGGAGGGGGTGTTAGCCTTGGATTTTCGGACAAATTGATCCTGACTCGACGAGCCCCATTTAAATGAGTATTAGCCTTAGATTTCTAACCTTGTTCATATCCAAGCGCTTTTAGATGGTATTAGACTTCAAATTTATGGGTTATAGGCTTTTCCCCCAAACATGATTGAACTTGGTTTTTGGAGGGGGTGTTAGACTTGGATTTTAAGACAAATTGATCCTGACTCGACGAGCCCCATTTAAATGATTATTAGCCTTAGATTTCTAACCTTGTTCATAACCAAGCGCTTTTAGATGGTATTAGACTTCAAATTTATGGGTTATAGGCTTTTCCCCCAAACATGATTGAACTTGGTTTTTGGAGGGGGTGTTAGCCTTGGATTTTTGGACAAACTGATCCTGACTCGACGAGCCCCATTTAAATGAGTATTAGCCTTAGATTTCTAAACTTGTTCATATCCAAGAGCTTTTAGATGGTATTAGACTTCAAATTTATGGGTTATAGGCTTTTCCCCCAAACATGATTGAACTTGGTTTTGGGAGAGGGTGTTAGCCTTGGATTTTCGGACAAATTGATCCTGACTCGACGAGCCCCATTTAAATGAGTATTATCCTTAGATTTCTAACCTTGTTCATATCCAAGGCCTTTTAGTTTGTATTAGACTTCAAATTTATGAGTAATATACTTTCCCCCCAAACGTGATTGAACTTGGTTTTTGGTGGGGGTGTTAGCCTTGGATTTTCGGACAAATTGATCCTGACTCGATGAGCCCCATTTAAATGAGTATTAGCCTTAGATTTCTAACCTTGTTCATATCCAAGCCCTTTTAGGTGGTATTAGACTTCAAATTTATGGGTAATAGACTTTTCCCCCAAACATGATTGAACTTGGTTTTTGGAGGGGGTGTTAGCCTTGGATTTTCGGACAAATTGATCCGGACTCGACGAGCCCCATTTAAATGAGTATTAGGCTTAGATTTCTAACCTTGTTCATATCCAAGCCCTTTTAGATGGTATTAGACTTCAAATTTATGGGTTGTAGGCTTTTCCCCCAAACATGATTGAACTTGGTTTTTGGAGGGGGTGTTAGCCTTGGATTTTCGGACAAATTGATCCTGACTCGACGAGCACCATTTAAATGAGTATTAGCCTTAGATTTCTAACCTTGTTCATATCCAAGCGCTTTTAGATGGTATTAGACTTCAAATTATGGGTTATGGGCTTTTCCCCCAAACATGATTGAACTTGGTTTTTGGAGGGGGTGTTAGCCTTGGATTTTCGGAGAAATTGATCATGACTCGCCGAGCCCCATTTAAATGAGTATTAGCCTTAGATTTATAACCTTGTTCATATCCAAGCGCTTTTAGATGGTATTAGACTTCAAATTTATGGGTTATAGGCTTTTCTCCCAAACATGATTGAACTTGGTTTTTGGAGGGGGTGTTAGCCTTGGATTTTCGGACAAATTGATCCTGACTCCACGAGCCCCATTTAAATGAGTATTAGCCTTAGATTTCTAACCTTGTTCATATCCAAGCACTTTTAGATGGTATTAGACTTTAAATTTATGGGTTATAGGTTTTTCCCCCAAACATGATTGAACTTGGTTTTTGGAGGGGGTGTTAGCCTTGGATTTTCGGACAAATTGATCCTGACTCGACGAGTCCCATTTAAATAAGCATTAGGCTTAGATTTCTAACCTTGTTCATATCCAAGCCTTTTTAGATGGTATTAGACTACAAATTTATGGGTTATAGGCTTTTCCCCCAAACATGATTGAACTTGGTTTTTGGAGGGGGTGTTAGCCTTTGATTTTCGGTCAAATGGATCCTGACTCGACGAGCCCCATTTAAGTGAGTATTATCCTTAGATTTCTATCCTTAGTCATATCCAAGCCCTTTTAGTTGGTATTAGACTTCAAATTTATGGGTAATATCCTTTCCCCCCAAACATGCTTGAACTTGGTTTTTGCAGGGGGTGTTAGCCTTGGATTTTCGGACAAACTGATCCTGACTCGACGAGCCCCATTTAAATGAGTATTAGCCTTAGATTTCTAACCTTGTTCATAACCAAGCGCTTTTAGATGGTATTAGACTTCAAATTTATGGGTTATAGGCTTTTCCCCCAAACATGATTGAACTTGGTTTTTGGAGGGGGTGTTATCCTTGGATTTTCGGACAAATTGATCCTGACTCGACGAGCCCCATTTAAATGAGTATTAGGCTTAGATTTCTAACCTTGTTCATATCCAAGCGCTTTTAGATGGTATTAGACTTCAAATATATGGGTTATAGGCTTTTCCCCAAAACTTGATTGAACTTGGTTTTTGGAGGGGGTGTTACCCTTGGATTTTCGGACAAATTGATCCTGACTCGATGAGCCCCATTTAAATGAGTATTAGGCTTAGATTTCTAACCTTGTTCATATCCAAGCCCTTTTAGATTGTATTAGACTACAAATTTATGGGTTATAGGCTTTTCCACCAAACATGATTGAACTTGGTTTTTGGAGGGGGTGTTAGCCTTGGATTTTCGGACAAATTGATCCTGACTCGACGAGCCCCATTTAAATGAGTATTAGGCTTAGATTTCTAACCTTGTTCATATCCAATCCCTTTTAGATGGTATTAGACTACAAATTTATGGGTTATAGGCTTTTCCCCCAAACATGATTGAACTTGGTTTTTGGAGGGGGTGTTAGCCTTGGATTTTCGGACAAATGGATCCTGACTCGACGAGCCCCATTTAAGTGAGTATTAGCCTTAGAATTCTAACCTTGGTCATATCCAAGCCCTTTTAGTTGGTATTAGACTTCAAATTAATGGGTAATATCCTTTCCCCCCAAACATGATTGAACTTGGTTTTTGGAGGGGGTGTTAGCCTTGGATTTTTGGACAAACTGATCCTGACTCGACGAGCCCCATTTAAATGAGTATTAGCCTTAGATTTCTAAACTTGTTCATATCCAAGCCCTTTTAGCTGGTATTAGACTTCAAATTTATGGGTAATAGACATTTCCCCCAAACATGATTGAACTTGGTTTTTGGAGAGGGTGTTAGCCTTGGATTTTCGGACAAATTGATCCTGACTCGACGAGCCCCATTTAAATGAGTATTAGGCTTAGATTTCTAACCTTGTTCATATCCAAGCCCTTTTAGATGGTATTAGACTACAAATTTATGGGTTATAGGCTTTTCCCCCAAACATGATTGAACTTGGTTTTTGGAGGGGGTGTTAGCCTTGGATTTTCGGACAAATGGATCCTGACTCGACGAGCCCCATTTAAGTGAGTATTAGCCTTAGAATTCTAACCTTGGTCATATCCAAGCCCTTTTAGATTGTATTAGACTACAAATTTATGGGTTATAGGCTTTTCCCCCAAACATGATTGAACTTGGTTTTTGGAGGGGGTGTTAGCCTTGGATTTTCGGACAAATTGATCCTGACTCGACGAGCCCCATTTAAATGAGTATTAGGCTTAGATTTCTAACCTTGTTCATATCCAAGCCCTTTTAGATTGTATTAGACTACAAATTTATGGGTTATAGGCTTTTCCACCAAACATGATTGAACTTGGTTTTTGGAGGGGGTGTTAGCCTTGGATTTTCGGACAAATTGATCCTGACTCGACGAGCCCCATTTAAATGAGTATTAGGCTTAGATTTCTAACCTTGTTCATATCCAAGCCCTTTTAGATGGTATTAGACTACAAATTTATGGGTTATAGGCTTTTCCCCCAAACATGATTGAACTTGGTTTTTGGAGGGGGTGTTAGCCTTGGATTTTTGGACAAACTGATCCTGACTCGACGAGCCCCATTTAAATGAGTATTAGCCTTAGATTTCTAAACTTGTTCATATCCAAGCCCTTTTAGCTGGTATTAGACTTCAAATTTATGGGTAATAGACATTTCCCCCAAACATGATTGAACTTGGTTTTTGGAGAGGGTGTTAGCCTTGGATTTTCGGACAAATTGATCCTGACTCGACGAGCCCCATTTAAATGAGTATTAGGCTTAGATTTCTAACCTTGTTCATATCCAAGCCCTTTTAGATGGTATTAGACTACAAATTTATGGGTTATAGGCTTTTCCCCCAAACATGATTGAACTTGGTTTTTGGAGGGGGTGTTAGCCTTGGATTTTTGGACAAATGGATCCTGACTCGACGAGCCCCATTTAAGTGAGTATTAGCCTTAGAATTCTAACCTTGGTCATATCCAAGCCCTTTTAGATTGTATTAGACTACAAATTTATGGGTTATAGGCTTTTCCCCCAAACATGATTGAACTTGGTTTTTGATTTTCGGACAAATTGATCCTGACTCGACGAGCCCCATTTAAATGAGTATTAGGCTTAGATTTCTAACCTTGTTCATATCCAAGCCCTTTTAGATTGTATTAGACTACAAATTTATGGGTTATAGGCTTTTCCACCAAATATGATTGAACTTGGTTTTTGGAGGGGGTGTTAGCCTTGGATTTTCGGACAAATGGATCCTGACTCGACGAGCCCCATTTAAGTGAGTATTAGCCTTAGAATTCTAACCTTGGTCATATCCAAGCCCTTTTAGATTGTATTAGACTACAAATTTATGGGTTATAGGCTTTTCCCCCAAACATGATTGAACTTGGTTTTTGGAGGGGGTGTTAGCCTTGGATTTTCGGACAAATTGATCCTGACTCGACGAGCCCCATTTAAATGAGTATTAGGCTTAGATTTCTAACCTTGTTCATATCCAAGCCCTTTTAGATTGTATTAGACTACAAATTTATGGGTTATAGGCTTTTCCACCAAACATGATTGAACTTGGTTTTTGGAGGGGGTGTTAGCCTTGGATTTTCGGACAAATTGATCCTGACTCGACGAGCCCCATTTAAATGAGTATTAGGCTTAGATTTCTAACCTTGTTCATATCCAAGCCCTTTTAGATGGTATTAGACTACAAATTTATGGGTTATAGGCTTTTCCCCCAAACATGATTGAACTTGGTTTTTGGAGGGGGTGTTAGCCTTGGATTTTTGGACAAACTGATCCTGACTCGACGAGCCCCATTTAAATGAGTATTAGCCTTAGATTTCTAAACTTGTTCATATCCAAGCCCTTTTAGCTGGTATTAGACTTCAAATTTATGGGTAATAGACATTTCCCCCAAACATGATTGAACTTGGTTTTTGGAGAGGGTGTTAGCCTTGGATTTTCGGACAAATTGATCCTGACTCGACGAGCCCCATTTAAATGAGTATTAGGCTTAGATTTCTAACCTTGTTCATATCCAAGCCCTTTTAGATGGTATTAGACTACAAATTTATGGGTTATAGGCTTTTCCCCCAAACATGATTGAACTTGGTTTTTGGAGGGGGTGTTAGCCTTGGATTTTCGGACAAATGGATCCTGACTCGACGAGCCCCATTTAAGTGAGTATTAGCCTTAGAATTCTAACCTTGGTCATATCCAAGCCCTTTTAGATTGTATTAGACTACAAATTTATGGGTTATAGGCTTTTCCCCCAAACATGATTGAACTTGGTTTTTGATTTTCGGACAAATTGATCCTGACTCGACGAGCCCCATTTAAATGAGTATTAGGCTTAGATTTCTAACCTTGTTCATATCCAAGCCCTTTTAGATTGTATTAGACTACAAATTTATGGGTTATAGGCTTTTCCACCAAACATGATTGAACTTGGTTTTTGGAGGGGGTGTTAGCCTTGGATTTTCGGACAAATTGATCCTGACTCGACGAGCCCCATTTAAATGAGTATTAGGCTTAGATTTCTAACCTTTTTCATATCCAAGCCCTTTTAGATGGTATTAGACTACAAATTTATGGGTTATAGGCTTTTCCCCCAAACATGATTGAACTTGGTTTTTGGAGGGGGTGTTAGCCTTGGATTTTCGGACAAATGGATCCTGACTCGACGAGCCCCATTTAAGTGAGTATTAGCCTTAGAATTCTAACCTTGGTCATATCCAAGCCCTTTTAGTTGGTATTAGACTTTAAATTAATGGGTAATATCCTTTCCCCCCAAACATGATTGAACTTGGTTTTTGGAGGGGGTGTTAGCCTTGGATTTTTGGACAAACTGATCCTGACTCGACGAGCCCCATTTAAATGAGTATTAGCCTTAGATTTCTAAACTTGTTCATATCCAAGCCCTTTTAGCTGGTATTAGACTTCAAATTTATGGGTAATAGACATTTCCCCCAAACATGATTGAACTTGGTTTTTGGAGGGGGTGTTAGCCTTGGATTTTCGGACAAATTGATCCTGGCTCGACGAGCCCCATTTAAATGAGTATTAGGCTTAGATTTCTAACCTTGTTCATATCCAAGCCCTTTTAGATGGTATTAGACTACAAATTTATGGGTTATAGGCTTTTCCCCCAAACATGATTGAACTTGGTTTTTGGAGGGGGTGTTAGCCTTGGATTTTCGGACAAATGGATCCTGACTCGACGAGCCCCATTTAAGTGAGTATTAGCCTTAGAATTCTAACCTTGGTCATATCCAAGCCCTTTTAGATTGTATTAGACTACAAATTTATGGGTTATAGGCTTTTCCCCCAAACATGATTGAACTTGGTTTTTGGAGGGGGTGTTAGCCTTGGATTTTCGGACAAATTGATCCTGACTCGACGAGCCCCATTTAAATGAGTATTAGGCTTAGATTTCTAACCTTGTTCATATCCAAGCCCTTTTAGATTGTATTAGACTACAAATTTATGGGTTATAGGCTTTTCCACCAAACATGATTGAACTTGGTTTTTGGAGGGGGTGTTAGCCTTGGATTTTCGGACAAATTGATCCTGACTCGACGAGCCCCATTTAAATGAGTATTAGGCTTAGATTTCTAACCTTGTTCATATCCAAGCCCTTTTAGATGGTATTAGACTACAAATTTATGGGTTATAGGCTTTTCCCCCAAACATGATTGAACTTGGTTTTTGGAGGGGGTGTTAGCCTTGGATTTTCGGACAAATGGATCCTGACTCGACGAGCCCCATTTAAGTGAGTATTAGCCTTAGAATTCTAACCTTGGTCATATCCAAGCCCTTTTAGTTGGTATTAGACTTCAAATTAATGGGTAATATCCTTTCCCCCCAAACATGATTGAACTTGGTTTTTGGAGGGGGTGTTAGCCTTGGATTTTTGGACAAACTGATCCTGACTCGACGAGCCCCATTTAAATGAGTATTAGCCTTAGATTTATAATCTTGTTCATATCCAAGCCCTTTTAGCTGGTATTAGAGTTCAAATTTATGGGTAATAGACATTTCCCCCAAACATGATTGAACTTGGTTTTTGGAGGGGGTGTTAGCCTTGGATTTTCGGACAAATTGATCCTGACTCGACGAGCCCCATTTAAATGAGTATTAGGCTTAGATTTCTAACCTTGTTCATATCCAAGCCCTTTTAGATGGTATTAGACTACAAATTAATGGGTTATAGGCTTTTCCCCCAAACATGATTGAACTTGGTTTTTGGAGGGGGTGTTAGCCTTGGATTTTTGGACAAACTGATCCTGACTCGACGAGCCCCATTTAAATGAGTATTAGCCTTAGATTTCTAAACTTGTTCATATCCAAGCCCTTTTAGCTGGTATTAGACTTCAAATTTATGGGTAATAGACATTTCCCCCAAACATGATTGAACTTGGTTTTTGGAGAGGGTGTTAGCCTTGGATTTTCGGACAAATTGATCCTGACTCGACGAGCCCCATTTAAATGAGTATTAGGCTTAGATTTCTAACCTTGTTCATATCCAAGCCCTTTTAGATGGTATTAGACTACAAATTTATGGGTTATAGGCTTTTCCCCCAAACATGATTGAACTTGGTTTTTGGAGGGGGTGTTAGCCTTGGATTTTCGGACAAATGGATCCTGACTCGACGAGCCCCATTTAAGTGAGTATTAGCCTTAGAATTCTAACCTTGGTCATATCCAAGCCCTTTTAGATTGTATTAGACTACAAATTTATGGGTTATAGGCTTTTCCCCCAAACATGATTGAACTTGGTTTTTGATTTTCGGACAAATTGATCCTGACTCGACGAGCCCCATTTAAATGAGTATTAGGCTTAGATTTCTAACCTTGTTCATATCCAAGCCCTTTTAGATTGTATTAGACTACAAATTTATGGGTTATAGGCTTTTCCACCAAACATGATTGAACTTGGTTTTTGGAGGGGGTGTTAGCCTTGGATTTTCGGACAAATTGATCCTGACTCGACGAGCCCCATTTAAATGAGTATTAGGCTTAGATTTCTAACCTTGTTCATATCCAAGCCCTTTTAGATTGTATTAGACTACAAATTTATGGGTTATAGGCTTTTCCACCAAACATGATTGAACTTGGTTTTTGGAGGGGGTGTTAGCCTTGGATTTTCGGACAAATTGATCCTGACTCGACGAGCCCCATTTAAATGAGTATTAGGCTTAGATTTCTAACCTTTTTCATATCCAAGCCCTTTTAGATGGTATTAGACTACAAATTTATGGGTTATAGGCTTTTCCCCCAAACATGATTGAACTTGGTTTTTGGAGGGGGTGTTAGCCTTGGATTTTCGGACAAATGGATCCTGACTCGACGAGCCCCATTTAAGTGAGTATTAGCCTTAGAATTCTAACCTTGGTCATATCCAAGCCCTTTTAGTTGGTATTAGACTTTAAATTAATGGGTAATATCCTTTCCCCCCAAACATGATTGAACTTGGTTTTTGGAGGGGGTGTTAGCCTTGGATTTTTGGACAAACTGATCCTGACTCGACGAGCCCCATTTAAATGAGTATTAGCCTTAGATTTCTAAACTTGTTCATATCCAAGCCCTTTTAGCTGGTATTAGACTTCAAATTTATGGGTAATAGACATTTCCCCCAAACATGATTGAACTTGGTTTTTGGAGGGGGTGTTAGCCTTGGATTTTCGGACAAATTGATCCTGGCTCGACGAGCCCCATTTAAATGAGTATTAGGCTTAGATTTCTAACCTTGTTCATATCCAAGCCCTTTTAGATGGTATTAGACTACAAATTTATGGGTTATAGGCTTTTCCCCCAAACATGATTGAACTTGGTTTTTGGAGGGGGTGTTAGCCTTGGATTTTCGGACAAATGGATCCTGACTCGACGAGCCCCATTTAAGTGAGTATTAGCCTTAGAATTCTAACCTTGGTCATATCCAAGCCCTTTTAGATTGTATTAGACTACAAATTTATGGGTTATAGGCTTTTCCCCCAAACATGATTGAACTTGGTTTTTGGAGGGGGTGTTAGCCTTGGATTTTCGGACAAATTGATCCTGACTCGACGAGCCCCATTTAAATGAGTATTAGGCTTAGATTTCTAACCTTGTTCATATCCAAGCCCTTTTAGATTGTATTAGACTACAAATTTATGGGTTATAGGCTTTTCCACCAAACATGATTGAACTTGGTTTTTGGAGGGGGTGTTAGCCTTGGATTTTCGGACAAATTGATCCTGACTCGACGAGCCCCATTTAAATGAGTATTAGGCTTAGATTTCTAACCTTGTTCATATCCAAGCCCTTTTAGATGGTATTAGACTACAAATTTATGGGTTATAGGCTTTTCCCCCAAACATGATTGAACTTGGTTTTTGGAGGGGGTGTTAGCCTTGGATTTTCGGACAAATGGATCCTGACTCGACGAGCCCCATTTAAGTGAGTATTAGCCTTAGAATTCTAACCTTGGTCATATCCAAGCCCTTTTAGTTGGTATTAGACTTCAAATTAATGGGTAATATCCTTTCCCCCCAAACATGATTGAACTTGGTTTTTGGAGGGGGTGTTAGCCTTGGATTTTTGGACAAACTGATCCTGACTCGACGAGCCCCATTTAAATGAGTATTAGCCTTAGATTTATAATCTTGTTCATATCCAAGCCCTTTTAGCTGGTATTAGAGTTCAAATTTATGGGTAATAGACATTTCCCCCAAACATGATTGAACTTGGTTTTTGGAGGGGGTGTTAGCCTTGGATTTTCGGACAAATTGATCCTGACTCGACGAGCCCCATTTAAATGAGTATTAGGCTTAGATTTCTAACCTTGTTCATATCCAAGCCCTTTTAGATGGTATTAGACTACAAATTAATGGGTTATAGGCTTTTCCCCCAAACATGATTGAACTTGGTTTTTGGAGGGGGTGTTAGCCTTGGATTTTTGGACAAACTGATCCTGACTCGACGAGCCCCATTTAAATGAGTATTAGCCTTAGATTTCTAAACTTGTTCATATCCAAGCCCTTTTAGCTGGTATTAGACTTCAAATTTATGGGTAATAGACATTTCCCCCAAACATGATTGAACTTGGTTTTTGGAGAGGGTGTTAGCCTTGGATTTTCGGACAAATTGATCCTGACTCGACGAGCCCCATTTAAATGAGTATTAGGCTTAGATTTCTAACCTTGTTCATATCCAAGCCCTTTTAGATGGTATTAGACTACAAATTTATGGGTTATAGGCTTTTCCCCCAAACATGATTGAACTTGGTTTTTGGAGGGGGTGTTAGCCTTGGATTTTCGGACAAATGGATCCTGACTCGACGAGCCCCATTTAAGTGAGTATTAGCCTTAGAATTCTAACCTTGGTCATATCCAAGCCCTTTTAGATTGTATTAGACTACAAATTTATGGGTTATAGGCTTTTCCCCCAAACATGATTGAACTTGGTTTTTGATTTTCGGACAAATTGATCCTGACTCGACGAGCCCCATTTAAATGAGTATTAGGCTTAGATTTCTAACCTTGTTCATATCCAAGCCCTTTTAGATTGTATTAGACTACAAATTTATGGGTTATAGGCTTTTCCACCAAACATGATTGAACTTGGTTTTTGGAGGGGGTGTTAGCCTTGGATTTTCGGACAAATTGATCCTGACTCGACGAGCCCCATTTAAATGAGTATTAGGCTTAGATTTCTAACCTTGTTCATATCCAAGCCCTTTTAGATGGTATTAGACTACAAATTTATGGGTTATAGGCTTTTCCCCCAAACATGATTGAACTTGGTTTTTGGAGGGGGTGTTAGCCTTGGATTTTCGGACAAATGGATCCTGACTCGACGAGCCCCATTTAAGTGAGTATTAGCCTTAGAATTCTAACCTTGGTCATATCCAAGCCCTTTTAGTTGGTATTAGACTTCAAATTAATGGGTAATATCCTTTCCCCCCAAACATGATTGAACTTGGTTTTTGGAGGGGGTGTTAGCCTTGGATTTTTGGACAAACTGATCCTGACTCGACGAGCCCCATTTAAATGAGTATTAGCCTTAGATTTCTAAACTTGTTCATATCCAAGCCCTTTTAGCTGGTATTAGACTTCAAATTTATGGGTAATAGACATTTCCCCCAAACATGATTGAACTTGGTTTTTGGAGGGGGTGTTAGCCTTGGATTTTCGGACAAATTGATCCTGGCTCGACGAGCCCCATTTAAATGAGTATTAGGCTTAGATTTCTAACCTTGTTCATATCCAAGCCCTTTTAGATGGTATTAGACTACAAATTTATGGGTTATAGGCTTTTCCCCCAAACATGATTGAACTTGGTTTTTGGAGGGGGTGTTAGCCTTGGATTTTCGGACAAATGGATCCTGACTCGACGAGCCCCATTTAAGTGAGTATTAGCCTTAGAATTCTAACCTTGGTCATATCCAAGCCCTTTTAGATTGTATTAGACTACAAATTTATGGGTTATAGGCTTTTCCCCCAAACATGATTGAACTTGGTTTTTGGAGGGGGTGTTAGCCTTGGATTTTCGGACAAATTGATCCTGACTCGACGAGCCCCATTTAAATGAGTATTAGGCTTAGATTTCTAACCTTGTTCATATCCAAGCCCTTTTAGATTGTATTAGACTACAAATTTATGGGTTATAGGCTTTTCCACCAAACATGATTGAACTTGGTTTTTGGAGGGGGTGTTAGCCTTGGATTTTCGGACAAATTGATCCTGACTCGACGAGCCCCATTTAAATGAGTATTAGGCTTAGATTTCTAACCTTGTTCATATCCAAGCCCTTTTAGATGGTATTAGACTACAAATTTATGGGTTATAGGCTTTTCCCCCAAACATGATTGAACTTGGTTTTTGGAGGGGGTGTTAGCCTTGGATTTTCGGACAAATGGATCCTGACTCGACGAGCCCCATTTAAGTGAGTATTAGCCTTAGAATTCTAACCTTGGTCATATCCAAGCCCTTTTAGTTGGTATTAGACTTCAAATTAATGGGTAATATCCTTTCCCCCCAAACATGATTGAACTTGGTTTTTGGAGGGGGTGTTAGCCTTGGATTTTTGGACAAACTGATCCTGACTCGACGAGCCCCATTTAAATGAGTATTAGCCTTAGATTTATAAACTTGTTCATATCCAAGCCCTTTTAGCTGGTATTAGACTTCAAATTTATGGGTAATAGACATTTCCCCCAAACATGATTGAACTTGGTTTTTGGAGGGGGTGTTAGCCTTGGATTTTCGGACAAATTGATCCTGACTCGACGAGCCCCATTTAAATGAGTATTAGGCTTAGATTTCTAACCTTGGTCATATCCAAGCCCTTTTAGATTGTATTAGACTACAAATTTATGGGTTATAGGCTTTTCCCCCAAACATGATTGAACTTGGTTTTTGGTGGGGGTGTTAGCCTTGGATTTTCGGACAAATTGATCCTGACTCGACGAGCCCCATTTAAATGAGTATTAGGCTTAGATTTCTAACCTTGTTCATATCCAAGCCCTTTTAGATGGTATTAGACTACAAATTTATGGGTTATAGGCTGTTCCCCCAAACATGATTGAACTTGGTTTTTGGAGGGGGTGTTAGCCTTGGATTTTCGGACAAATGGATCCTGACTCGACGAGCCCCATTTAAGTGAGTATTAGCCTTAGAATTCTAACCTTGGTCATATCCAAGCCCTTTTAGTTGGTATTAGACTTCAAATTAATGGGTAATATCCTTTCCCCCCAAACACGATTGAACTTGGTTTTTGGAGGGGGTGTTAGCCTTGGATTTTTGGACAAACTGATCCTGACTCGACGAGCCCCATTTAAATGAGTATTAGCCTTAGATTTCTAAACTTGTTCATATCCAAGCCCTTTTAGCTGGTATTAGACTTCAAATTTATGGGTAATAGACATTTCCCCCAAACATGATTGAACTTGGTTTTTGGAGGGGGTGTTAGCCTTGGATTTTCGGACAAATTGATCCTGACTCGACGAGCCCCATTTAAATGAGTATTAGGCTTAGATTTCTAACCTTGTTCATATCCAAGCCCTTTTAGATGGTATTAGACTACAAATTTATGGGTTATAGGCTTTTCCCCCAAACATGATTGAACTTGGTTTTTGGAGGGGGTGTTAGCCTTGGATTTTCGGACAAATGGATCCTGACTCGACGAGCCCCATTTAAGTGAGTATTAGCCTTAGATTTCTAACCTTGGTCATATCCAAGCCCTTTTAGTTGGTATTAGACTTCAAATTTATGGGTAATATCCTTTCCCCCCAAACATGATTGAACTTGGTTTTTGGAGGGGGTGTTAGCCTTGGATTTTCGGACAAATGGATCCTGACTCGACGAGCCCCATTTATGTGAGTATTATCCTTAGATTTCTATCCTTAGTCATATCCAAGCCCTTTTAGTTGGTATTAGACTTCAAATTTATGGGTAATATCCTTTTCCCCCGAACATGATTGAACTTGGTTTTTGGAGGGGGTGTTAGCCTTGGATTTTCGGACAAATTGATCCTGACTCGACGAGCCCCATTTAAATGAGTATTATCCTTAGATTTCTAACCTTGTTCATATCCAAGGCCTTTTAGTTGGTATTAGACTTCAAATTTATGGGTTATAGGCTTTTCCCCCAAACATGATTGAACTTGGTTTATGGAGGGGGTGTTAGCCTTGGATTTTCGGACAAATCGATCCTGACTCGACGAGCCCCATTTAAATGAGTATTATCCTTAGATTTCTAACCTTGTTCATATCCAAGGCCTTTTAGATGGTATTAGACTTCAAATTTATGGGTTATAAGCTTTTTCCCCAAACATGATTGAACTTGGTTTATGTAGGGGGTGTTAGCCTTGGATTTTCGGACAAATTGATCCTGACTCGACGAGCCCCATTTAAATGAGTATTAGCCTTAGATTTCTAACCTTGTTCATATCCAAGCGCTTTTAGATGGTATTAGACTTCAAATTTATGGGTTATAGGCTTATCCCCCAAACCTGTTTGAACTTGGTTTTTGGAGGGGGTGTTAGCCTTGGATTTTTGGACAAATTGATCCTGACTCGACGAGCCCCATTTAAATGAGTATTAGGCTTAGATTTCTAACCTTGTTCATATCCAAGCCCTTTTAGAAGGTATTAGACTTCAAATTTTTGGGTTAGAGGCTTTTCCCCCAAACATGATTGAACTTGGTTTTTGGAGGGGGTGTTAGCCTTGGATTTTAAGACAAATTGATCCTGACTCGACGAGCCCCATTTAAATAAGTATTAGCCTTAGATTTCTAACCTTGTTCATATCGAAGACCTTTTAGTTTGTATTAGACTTCAAATTTATGAGTAATATCCTTTCCCCCCAAAGATGATTGAACTTGGTTTTTGGAGGGGGTGTTCTCCTTGGATTTTTGGACAAATTGATCCTGACTCGACGAGCCCCATTTAAATGAGTATTAGCCTTAGATTTCTAACCTTGTTCATATCCAAGACCTTTTATTTTGTATAAGACTTCAAATTTATGGGTAATATCCTTTGCCCCCAAACATGATTGAACTTGGTTTTTGGAGGGGGTGTTAGCCATGGATTTTCGGACAAATTGATCCTGACTCGACGAGCCCCATTTAAATGAGTATTATCCTTAGATTTCTAACCTTGTTCATATCCAAGGCCTTTTAGTTGGTATTAGACTTCAAATTTATGGGTAATAGACTTTTCCCCCCAACATGATTGAACTTGGTTTTTGGAGGGGGTGTTAGCCTTGGATTTTCGGACAAATTGATCCTGACTCAACGAGCCCCATTTAAATGAGTATTATCCTTAGATTTCTAACCTTGTTCATATCCAAGGCCTTTTAGTTGGTATTAGACTTCAAATTTATGGGTAATAGTCTTTTCCCCCCAACATGATTGAACTTGGTTTTTGGAGGGGGTGTTAGCCTTGGATTTTCGGACAAATTGATCCTGACTCGACGAGCCCCATTTAAATGAGTATTAGCCTTAGATTTCTAACCTTGTTCATATCCAAGCACTTTAAGATGGTATTAGACTTCAAATTTATGGGTTATAGGCTTTTCCCCCAAACATGATTGAACTTGGTTTTTGGAGGGGGTGTTAGCCTTGGATTTTCGGACAAATTGATCCTGACTCGACGAGCCCCATTTAAATGAATATTAGCCTTAGATTTCTAACCTTGTTCATATCCAAGCGCTTTTAGATGGTATTAGACTTCAAATTTATGGGTTATAGGCTTTTCCCCCAAACATGATTGAACTTGGTTTTTGGAGGGGGTGTTAGCCTTAGATTTTTGGACAAATTGATCCTGACTCCATGAGCCCCATTTAAATGAGTATTAGGCTTAGATTTCTAACCTTGTTCATATCCAAGCCCTTTTAGTTGCTATTAGACTTCAAATTTATGGGTTATAGGCTTTTCCCCCAAACATGATTGAACTTGGTTTATGGAGGAGGGGTGGTTAGCCTTGGATTTTCGGACAAATTGATCCTGACTCGACGAGCCCCATTTAAATGAGTATTATCCTTAGATTTCTAACCTTGTTCATATCCAAGGCCTTTTAGATGGTATTAGACTTCAAATTTATGGGTTATAAGCTTTTTCCCCAAACATGATTGAACTTGGTTTATGTAGGGGGTGTTAGCCTTGGATTTTCGGACAAATTGATCCTGACTCGACGAGCCCCATTTAAATGAGTATTAGCCTTAGATTTCTAACCTTGTTCATATCCAAGCGCTTTTAGATGGTATTAGACTTCAAATTTATGGGTTATAGGCTTATCCCCCAAACCTGTTTGAACTTGGTTTTTGGAGGGGGTGTTAGCCTTGGATTTTTGGACAAATTGATCCTGACTCGACGAGCCCCATTTAAATGAGTATTAGGCTTAGATTTCTAACCTTGTTCATATCCAAGCCCTTTTAGAAGGTATTAGACTTCAAATTTTTGGGTTAGAGGCTTTTCCCCCAAACATGATTGAACTTGGTTTTTGGAGGGGGTGTTAGCCTTGGATTTTAAGACAAATTGATCCTGACTCGACGAGCCCCATTTAAATAAGTATTAGCCTTAGATTTCTAACCTTGTTCATATCGAAGACCTTTTAGTTTGTATTAGACTTCAAATTTATGAGTAATATCCTTTCCCCCCAAAGATGATTGAACTTGGTTTTTGGAGGGGGTGTTCTCCTTGGATTTTTGGACAAATTGATCCTGACTCGACGAGCCCCATTTAAATGAGTATTAGCCTTAGATTTCTAACCTTGTTCATATCCAAGACCTTTTATTTTGTATAAGACTTCAAATTTATGGGTAATATCCTTTGCCCCCAAACATGATTGAACTTGGTTTTTGGAGGGGGTGTTAGCCATGGATTTTCGGACAAATTGATCCTGACTCGACGAGCCCCATTTAAATGAGTATTATCCTTAGATTTCTAACCTTGTTCATATCCAAGGCCTTTTAGTTGGTATTAGACTTCAAATTTATGGGTAATAGTCTTTTCCCCCCAACATGATTGAACTTGGTTTTTGGAGGGGGTGTTAGCCTTGGATTTTCGGACAAATTGATCCTGACTCGACGAGCCCCATTTAAATGAGTATTAGCCTTATATTTCTAACCTTGTTCATATCCAAGCCCTTTTAGATGGTATTAGACTTCAAATTTATGGGTTATAGGCTTTTCCCCCAAACATGATTGAACTTGGTTTTTGGAGGGGGTGTTAGCCTTAGATTTTTGGACAAATTGATCCTGACTCCATGAGCCCCATTTAAATGAGTATTAGGCTTAGATTTCTAACCTTGTTCATATCCAAGCCCTTTTAGTTGCTATTAGACTTCAAATTTATGGGTTATAGGCTTTTCCCCCAAACATGATTGAACTTGGTTTATGGAGGAGGGGTGGTTAGCCTTGGATTTTCGGACAAATTGATCCTGACTCGACGAGCCCCATTTAAATGAGTATTAGCCTTAGATTTCTAACCTTGTTCATATCCAAGCACTTTAAGATGGTATTAGACTTCAAATTTATGGGTTATAGGCTTTTCCCCCAAACATGATTGAACTTGGTTTTTGGAGGGGGTGTTAGCCTTGGATTTTCGGACAAATTGATCCTGACTCGACGAGCCCCATTTAAATGAATATTAGCCTTAGATTTCTAACCTTGTTCATATCCAAGCGCTTTTAGATGGTATTAGACTTCAAATTTATGGGTTATAGGCTTTTCCCCCAAACATGAATGAACTTGGTTTTTGGAGGGGGTGTTAGCCTTGGATTTTCGGACAAATTGATCCTAACTCGACGAGCCCCATTTAAATGAGTATTAGCCTTAGATTTCTAACGTTGTTCATATCCAAGCCCTTTTAGTTGGTATTAGACTTCAAATTTATGGGTTATAGGCTTTTCCCCCAAACAAGATTGAACTTGGTTTATGGAGGAGGTGGTGTTAGCCTTGGATTTTCGGACAAATTGATCCTGACTCGACGAGCCCCATTTAAATGAGTATTAGCCTTAGATTTCTAACCTTGTTCATATCCAAGCGCTTTAAGATGGTATTAGACTTCAAATTTATGGGTTATAGGCTTTTCCCCCAAACATGATTGAACTTGGTTTTTGGAGGGGGTGTTAGCCTTGGATTTTCGGACAAATTGATCCTGACTCGACGAGCCCCATTTAAATGACTATTAGCCTTAGATTTCTAACCTTGTTCATATCCAAGCGCTTTTAGATAGTATTAGACTTCAAATTTATGGGTTATAGGCTTTTCCCCCAAACATGAATGAACTTGGTTTTTGGAGGGGGTGTTAGCCTTGGATTTTCGGACAAATTGATCCTGACTCGACGAGCCCCATTTAAATGAGTATTAGCCTTAGATTTCTAACCTTGTTCATATCCAAGCCCTTTTAGATGGTATTAGACTATAAATTTATGGGTTATAGGCTTTTCCGCCAAACATGATTGAACTTGGTTTTTGGAGGGGGTGTTAGCCTTGGATTTTCGGACAAATGGATCCTGACTCGACGAGCCCCATTTAAGTGAGTATTAGCCTTAGATTTCTAACCTTGGTCATATCCAAGCCCTTTTAGTTGGTATTAGACTTCAAATTTATGGGTAATATCCTTTCCCCCCAAACATGATTGAACTTGGTGTTTGGAGGGGGTGTTAGCCTTGGATTTTCGGACAAACTGATCCTGACTCGACGAGCCCCATTTAAATGAGGATTAGCCTTAGATTTCTAAACTTGTTCATATCCAAGCCCTTTTAGCTGGTATTAGACTTCAAATTTATGGGTAATAGACATTTCCCCCAAACATGATTGAACTTGGTTTTTGGAGGGGGTGTTAGCCTTGGATTTTCGGACAAATTGATCCTGACTCGACGAGCCCCATTTAAATAAGTATTAGGCTTAGATTTCTAACCTTGTTCATATCCAAGCCCTTTTAGATGGTATTAGACTACAAATTTATGGGTTATAGGCTTTTCCCCCAAACATGATTGAACTTGGTTTTTGGAGGGGGTGTTAGCCTTGGATTTTCGGACAAATGGATCCTGACTCGACGAGCCCCATTTAAGTGAGTATTATCCTTAGATTTCTATCCTTAGTCATATCCAAGCCCTTTTAGTTGGTATTAGACTTCAAATTTATGGGTAATATCCTTTTCCCCCGAACATGATTGAACTTGGTTTTTGGAGGGGGTGTTAGCCTTGGATTTTCGGACAAATTGATCCTGACTCGACGAGCCCCATTTAAATGAGTATTATCCTTAGATTTCTAACCTTGTTCATATCCAAGGCCTTTTAGTTGGTATTAGACTTCAAATTTATGGGTTATAGGCTTTTCCCCCAAACATGATTGAACTTGGTTTATGGAGGGGGTGTTAGCCTTGGATTTTCGGACAAATTGATCCTGACTCGACGAGCCCCATTTAAATGAGTATTAGCCTTAGATTTCTAAACTTGTTCATATCCAAGCCCTTTTAGCTGGTATTAGACTTAAAATTTATGGGTTATAGGCATTTCCCCCAAACATGATTGAACTTGGTTTATGGAGGGGGTGTTAGCCTTGGATTTTCGGACAAATTGATCCTGACTCGACGAGCCCAATTTAAATGAGTATTAGCCTTAGATTTCTAACCTTGTTCATATCCAAGAGCTTTTAGATGGTATTAGACTTCAAATTTATGGGTTATAGGCTTTTCCCCCAAACATGATTGAACTTGGTTTTTGGAGGGGGTGTTAGCCTTGGATTTTTGGACAAATTGATCCTGACTCGACGAGCCCCATTTAAATGAGTATTAGCATTAGATTTATAACCTTGTTCATATGCAAGCCCTTTTAGATGGTATTAGACTTCAAATTTATGGGTTATAGGTTTTCCCCCAAACATGATGGAACTTGGTTTTTGGAGGGGGTGTTAGCCTTGGATTTTCAGACAAATTGATCCTGACTTGACGAGCCCCATTTAAATGAGTATTAGCCTTAGATTTCTAACCTTGTTCATATCCAAGACCTTTTAGTTTGTATTAGACTTCAAATTTATGGGTAATATCCTTTCCCCCCAAACATGATTGAACTTGGTTTATGGAGGGGGTGTTAGCCTTGGATTTTCGGACAAATTGATCCTTACTCGACGAGCCCCATTTAAATGAGTATTATCCTTAGATTTATAACCTTGTTCATATCCAAGGCCATTTAGATGGTATTAGACTTCAAATTTATGGGTTATAAGCTTTTTCCCCAAACATGATTGAACTTGGTTTATGTAGGGGGTGTTAGCCTTGGATTTTCGGACAAATTGATCCTGACTCGACGAGCCCCATTTAAATGAGTATTAGCCTTAGATTTCTAACCTTGTTCATATCCAAGCGCTTTTAGATGGTATTAGACTTCAAATTTATGGGTTATAGGCTTTTTCCCCAAACATGATTGAACTTGGTTTTTGGAGGGGGTGTTAGCCTTGGATTTTTGGACAAATTGATCCTGACTCGACGAGCCCCATTTAAATGAGTATTAGGCTTAGATTTCTAACCTTGTTCATATCCAAGCCCTTTTAGAAGGTATTAGACTTCAAATTTATGGGTTAGAGGCTTTTCCCCCAAACATGATTGAACTTGGTTTTTGGAGGGGGTGTTAGCCTTGGATTTTAAGACAAATTGATCCTGACTCGACGAGCCCCATTTAAATGAGTATTAGCCTTAGATTTCTAACCTTGTTCATATCGAAGACCTTTTAGTTTGTATTAGACTTCAAATTTATGAGTAATATCCTTTCCCCCCAAACATGATTGAACTTGGTTTTTGGAGGGGGTGTTAGCCTTGGATTTTCGGACAAATTGATCCTGACTCGACGAGCCCCATTTAAATGAGTATTAGCCTTAGATTTCTAACCTTGTTCATATCCAAGCCCTTTTAGTTGGTATTAGACTTCAAATTTATGGGTTATAGGCTTTTCCCCAAAACATGATTGAAGTTGGTTTTTGGAGGGGGTGTTAGCCTTGGATTTTCGGACAAATTGATCCTGACTCGACGAGCCCCATTTAAATGAGTATTAGGCTTAGATTTCTAACCTTGTTCATATGCAAGCCCTTTTAGATGGTATTAGACTTCAAATTTATGTGTTATAGGCTTTTCCCCCAAACATGATTGAACTTGGTTTTTGGAGGGGGTGTTAGCCTTGGATTTTCGGACAAATTGATCCTGACTCGACGAGCCCCATTTAAATGAGTATTAGGCTTAGATTTCTAACCTTGTTCATATCCAAGCACTTTTAGATGGTATTAGACTTCAAATTTATGGGTTATAGGCTTTTCCCCCAAACATGATTGAACTTGGTTTTTGGAGGGGGTGTTAGGGTTGGATTTTCGGAGAAATTGATCCTGACTCGACGAGACCCATTTAAATGAGTATTAGCCTTAGATTTCTAACCTTGTTCATATCCAAGCCCTTTTAGTTTTTATTAGACTTCAAATTTATGAGTAATATCCTTTCCCCCCAAACATGATTGAACTTGGTTTTGGAGGGGGTGTTAGCCTTGGATTTTCGGACAAATTGATCCTGAGTCGACGAGCCCCATTTAAGAGAGTATTAGCCTTAGATTTCTAAACTTGTTCATATCCAAGCCCTTTTAGTTGGTATTAGACTTCAAATTTATGGGTTATAGGCTTTTCCCCAAAACATGATTGAACTTGGTTTTTGGAGGGGGTGTTAGCCTTGGATTTTCGGACAAATTGATCCTGACTCGACGAGCTCCATTTAAATGAGTACTAGCCTTAGATTTCTAACCTTGTTCATATCCAAGACCTTTTAGTTTGTATTAGACTTCAAATTTATGAGTAATATCCTTTCCCCCCAAACATGATTGAACTTCGTTTTGGAGGGGGTGTTAGCCTTGGATTTTCGGACAAATTGATCCTGACTCGACTAGCCCCATTTAAATGAGTATTATCCTTAGATTTCTATCCTTGGTCATATCCAAGCACTTTTAGTTGGTATTAGACTTCAAATTTATGGGTTATAGGCTTTTCCCCAAAACATGATTGAACTTGGTTTTTGGAGGGGGTGTTAGCCTTGGATTTTCGGACAAATTGATCCTGACTCGACGAGCCCCATATAAATGAGTACTAGCCTTAGATTTCTAACCTTGTTCATATCCAAGACCTTTTAGTTTGTATTAGACTTCAAATTTATGAGTAATATCCTTTCCCCCCAAACATGATTGAACTTGGTTTTGGAGGGGGTGTTAGCCTTGGATTTTCGGACAAATTGATCCTGACTCGACGAGCCCAATTTAAATGAGTATTAGCCTTACATTTCTAACCTTGTTCATATCCAATCCCTTTTAGTTGGTATTAGACTTCAAATTTATGGGTTATAGGCTTTTCCCCAAAACATGATTGAACTTGGTTTTTGGAGGGGGTGTTAGCCTTGGATTTTCGGACAAATTGATCCTGACTCGACGAGCCCCATTTAAATGAGTATTAGCCTTAGATTTCTAACCTTGTTCATATCCAAGACCTTTTAGTTCGTATTAGACTTCAAATTTATGAGTAATATCCTTTCCCCCCAAACATGATTGAACTTGGTTTTGGAGGGGGTGTTAGCCTTGGATTTTCGGACAAATTGATCCTGACTCGACGAACCCCATTTAAATGAGTATTAGGCTTATATTTCTAACCTTGTTCATATCCAAGCCCTTTTAGATGGTATTAGACTTCAAATTTATGGGTTATAGGCTTTTCCCCCAAACATGATTGAACTTGGTTTTTGGAGGGGGTGTTAGGCTTGGATTTTCGGACAAATTGATCCTGACTCGACGAGCCCCATTTAAATGAGTATTAGCCTTAGATTTCTAACCTTGTTCATATCCAAGCGCTTTTAGATGGTATTAGACTTCAAATTTATGGGTTATAGGCTTTTCCCCCAAACATGATTGAACTTGGTTTTTGGAGGGGGTGTTAGCCTTGGATTTTCGGACAAATTGATCCTGACTCGATGAGCCCCATTTAAATGAGTATTAGCCTTAGATTTCTAACCTTGTTCATATCCAAGCCCTTTTAGTTGGTATTAGACTTCAAATTTATGGGTTATAGGCTTTTCCCCAAAACATGATTGAACTTGGTTTTTGGAGGGGGTGTTAGCCTTGGATTTTCGGACAAATTGATCCTGACTCGACGAGCCCCATTTAAATGAGTATTAGCCTTAGATTTCTAACCTTGTTCATATCCAAGACCTTTTAGTTTGTATTAGACTTCAAATTTAGGAGTAATATCCTTTCCCCCCAAACATGATTGAACTTGGTTTTGGAGGGGGTGTTAGCCTTGGATTTTCGGACAAATTGATCCTGACTCGACGAGCCCAATTTAAATGAGTATTAGGCTTAGATTTCTAACCTTGTTCATATCCAAGCACTTTTAGATGGTATTAGACTTCAAATTTATGGGTTATAGGCTTTTCCCCCAAACATGATTGAACTTGGTTTTTGGAGGGGGTGTTAGGCTTGGATTTTCGGACAAATTGATCCTGACTCGACGAGACCCATTTAAATGAGTATTAGCCTTAGCTTTCTAACCTTGTTCATATCCAAGCCCTTGTAGTTTGTATTAGACTTCAAATTTATGAGTAATATCCTTTCCCCCCAAACATGATTGAACTTGGTTTTGGAGGGGGTGTTAGCCTTGGATTTTCGGACAAATTGATCCTGACTCGACGAGCCCCATTTAAATGAGTATTAGCCTTAGATTTCTAACCTTGTTCATATCCAAGCCCTTTTAGTTGGTATTAGACTTCAAATTTATGGGTTATAGGCTTTTCCCCAAAACATGATTGAACTTGGTTTTTGGAGGGGGTGTTAGCCTTGGATTTTCGGACAAATTGATCCTGACTCGACGAGCCCCATTTCAATGAGTACTAGCCTTAGATTTCTAACCTTGTTCATATCCAAGACCTTTTAGTTTGTATTAGACTTCAAATTTATGAGTAATATCCTTTCCCCCCAAACATGATTGAACTTGGTTTTGGAGGGGGTGTTAGCCTTGGATTTTCGGACAAATTGATCCTGACTCGACGAGCCCCATTTAAATGAGTATTAGCCTTAGATTTCTAACCTTGTTCATATCCAAGCCCTTTTAGTTGGTATTAGACTTCAAATTTATGGGTTATAGGCTTTTCCACCAAACATGATTGAACTTGGTTTTTGGAGGGGGTGTTAGCCTTGGATTTTCGGACAAATTGATCCTGACTCGACGAGCCCCATTTAAATGAGTATTAGCCTTAGATTTCTAACCTTGTTCATATCCAAGCCCTTTTAGTTGGTATTAGACTTCAAATTTATGGGTTATAGGCTTTTCCCCAAAACATGATTGAACTTGGTTTTTGGAGGGGGTGTTAGCCTTGGATTTTCGGACAAATTGATCCTGACTCGACGAGCCCCATTTAAATGAGTATTAGGCTTAGATTTCTAACCTTGTTCATATGCAAGCCCTTTTAGATGGTATTAGACTTCAAATTTATGGGTTATAGGCTTTTCCCCCAAACATGATTGAACTTGGTTTTTGGAGGGGGTGTTAGCCTTGGATTTTCGGACAAATTGATCCTGACTCGACGAGCCCCATTTAAATGAGTATTAGGCTTAGATTTCTAACCTTGTTCATATCCAAGCACTTTTAGATGGTATTAGACTTCAAATTTATGGGTTATAGGCTTTTCCCCCAAACATGATTGAACTTGGTTTTTGGAGGGGGTGTTAGGCTTGGATTTTCGGAGAAATTGATCCTGACTCGACGAGACCCATTTAAATGAGTATTAGCCTTAGATTTCTAACCTTGTTCATATCCAAGCCCTTTTAGTTTTTATTAGACTTCAAATTTATGAGTAATATCCTTTCCCCCCAAACATGATTGAACTTGGTTTTGGAGGGGGTGTTAGCCTTGGATTTTCGGACAAATTGATCCTGAGTCGACGAGCCCCATTTAAATGAGTATTAGCCTTAGATTTCTAAACTTGTTCATATCCAAGCCCTTTTAGTTGGTATTAGACTTCAAATTTATGGGTTATAGGCTTTTCCCCAAAACATGATTGAACTTGGTTTTTGGAGGGGGTGTTAGCCTTGGATTTTCGGACAAATTGATCCTGACTCGACGAGCTCCATTTAAATGAGTACTAGCCTTAGATTTCTAACCTTGTTCATATCCAAGACCTTTTAGTTGGTATTAGACTTCAAATTTATGGGTTATAGGCTTTTCCCCAAAACATGATTGAACTTGGTTTTTGGAGGGGGTGTTAGCCTTGGATTTTCGGACAAATTGATCCTGAGTCGACGAGCCCCATTTAAATGAGTACTAGCCTTAGATTTCTAACCTTGTTCATATCCAAGACCTTTTAGTTTGTATTAGACTTCAAATTTATGAGTAATATCCTTTCCCCCCAAACATGATTGAACTTGGTTTTGGAGGGGGTGTTAGCCTTGGATTTTCGGACAAATTGATCCTGACTCGACGAGCCCCATTTAAATGAGTATTAGCCTTATATTTCTAACCTTGTTCATATCCAAGCCCTTTTAGTTGGTATTAGACTTCAAATTTATGGGTTATAGGCTTTTCCCCAAAACATGATTGAACTTGGTTTTTGGAGGGGGTGTTAGCCTTGGATTTTCGGACAAATTGATCCTGACTCGACGAGCCCCATTTAAATGAGTACTAGCCTTAGATTTCTAACCTTGTTCATATCCAAGACCTTTTAGTTTGTATTAGACTTCAAATTTATGCGTAATATCCTTTCCCCCCAAACATGATTGAACTTGGTTTTGGAGGGGGTGTTAGCCTTGGATTTTCGGACAAATTGATCCTGACTCGACGAGCCCCATTTAAATGAGTACTAGCCTTATATTTCTAACCTTGTTCATATCCAAGCCCTTTTAGTTGGTATTAGACTTCAAATTTATGGGTTATAGGCTTTTCCCCAAAACATGATTGAACTTGGTTTTTGGAGGGGGTGTTAGCCTTGGATTTTCGGACAAATTGATCCTGACTCGACGAGCCCCATTTAAATGAGTACTAGCCTTAGATTTCTAACCTTGTTCATATCCAAGACCTTTTAGTTTGTATTAGACTTCAAATTTATGAGTAATATCCTTTCCCCCCAAACATGATTGAACTTGGTTTTGGAGGGGGTGTTAGCCTTGGATTTTCGGACAAATTGATCCTGACTCGACGAGCCCCATTTAAATGAGTATTAGGCTTATATTTCTAACCTTGTTCATATCCAAGCCCTTTTAGATGGTATTAGACTTCAAATTTATGGGTTATAGGCTTTTCCCCCAAACATGATTGAACTTGGTTTTTGGAGGGGGTGTTAGGCTTGGATTTTCGGACAAATTGATCCTGACTCGACGAGCCCCATTTAAATGAGTATTAGCCTTAGATTTCTAACCTTGTTCATATCCAAGCGCTTTTAGATGGTATTAGACTTCAAATTTATGGGTTATAGGCTTTTCCCCCAAACATGATTGAACTTGGTTTTTGGAGGGGGTGTTAGCCTTGGATTTTCGGACAAATTGATCCTGACTCGATGAGCCCCATTTAAATGAGTATTAGCCTTAGATTTCTAACCTTGTTCATATCCAAGCCCTTTTAGTTGGTATTAGACTTCAAATTTATGGGTTATAGGCTTTTCCCCAAAACATGATTGAACTTGGTTTTTGGAGGGGGTGTTAGCCTTGGATTTTCGGACAAATTGATCCTGACTCGACGAGCCCCATTTAAATGAGTAGTAGGCTTAGATTTCTAACCTTGTTCATATCCAAGACCTTTTAGTTTGTATTAGACTTCAAATTTAGGAGTAATATCCTTTCCCCCCAAACATGATTGAACTTGGTTTTGGAGGGGGTGTTAGCCTTGGATTTTCGGACAAATTGATCCTGACTCGACGAGCCCAATTTAAATGAGTATTAGGCTTAGATTTCTAACCTTGTTCATATCCAAGCACTTTTAGATGGTATTAGACTTCAAATTTATGGGTTATAGGCTTTTCCCCCAAACATGATTGAACTTGGTTTTTGGAGGGGGTGTTAGGCTTGGATTTTCGGACAAATTGATCCTGACTCGACGAGACCCATTTAAATGAGTATTAGCCTTAGCTTTCTAACCTTGTTCATATCCAAGCCCTTGTAGTTTGTATTAGACTTCAAATTTATGAGTAATATCCTTTCCCCCCAAACATGATTGAACTTGGTTTTGGAGGGGGTGTTAGCCTTGGATTTTCGGACAAATTGATCCTGACTCGACGAGCCCCATTTAAATGAGTATTAGCCTTAGATTTCTAACCTTGTTCATATCCAAGCCCTTTTAGTTGGTATTAGACTTCAAATTTATGGGTTATAGGCTTTTCCCCAAAACATGATTGAACTTGGTTTTTGGAGGGGGTGTTAGCCTTGGATTTTCGGACAAATTGATCCTGACTCGACGAGCCCCATTTCAATGAGTACTAGCCTTAGATTTCTAACCTTGTTCATATCCAAGACCTTTTAGTTTGTATTAGACTTCAAATTTATGAGTAATATCCTTTCCCCCCAAACATGATTGAACTTGGTTTTGGAGGGGGTGTTAGCCTTGGATTTTCGGACAAATTGATCCTGACTCGACGAGCCCCATTTAAATGAGTATTAGCCTTAGATTTCTAACCTTGTTCATATCCAAGCCCTTTTAGTTGGTATTAGACTTCAAATTTATGGGTTATAGGCTTTTCCACCAAACATGATTGAACTTGGTTTTTGGAGGGGGTGTTAGCCTTGGATTTTCGGACAAATTGATCCTGACTCGACGAGCCCCATTTAAATGAGTATTAGCCTTAGATTTCTAACCTTGTTCATATCCAAGCCCTTTTAGTTGGTATTAGACTTCAAATTTATGGGTTATAGGCTTTTCCCCAAAACATGATTGAACTTGGTTTTTGGAGGGGGTGTTAGCCTTGGATTTTCGGACAAATTGATCCTGACTCGACGAGCCCCATTTAAATGAGTATTAGGCTTAGATTTCTAACCTTGTTCATATGCAAGCCCTTTTAGATGGTATTAGACTTCAAATTTATGGGTTATAGGCTTTTCCCCCAAACATGATTGAACTTGGTTTTTGGAGGGGGTGTTAGCCTTGGATTTTCGGACAAATTGATCTTGACTCGACGAGCCCCATTTAAATGAGTATTAGGCTTAGATTTCTAACCTTGTTCATATCCAAGCACTTTTAGATGGTATTAGACTTCAAATTTATGGGTTATAGGCTTTTCCCCCAAACATGATTGAACTTGGTTTTTGGAGGGGGTGTTAGGCTTGGATTTTCGGAGAAATTGATCCTGACTCGACGAGACCCATTTAAATGAGTATTAGCCTTAGATTTCTAACCTTGTTCATATCCAAGCCCTTTTAGTTTTTATTAGACTTCAAATTTATGAGTAATATCCTTTCCCCCCAAACTTGATTGAACTTGGTTTTGGAGGGGGTGTTAGCCTTGGATTTTCGGACAAATTGATCCTGAGTCGACGAGCCCCATTTAAATGAGTATTAGCCTTAGATTTCTAAACTTGTTCATATCCAAGCCCTTTTAGTTGGTATTAGACTTCAAATTTATGGGTTATAGGCTTTTCCCCAAAACATGATTGAACTTGGTTTTTGGAGGGGGTGTTAGCCTTGGATTTTCGGACAAATTGATCCTGACTCGACGAGCTCCATTTAAATGAGTACTAGCCTTAGATTTCTAACCTTGTTCATATCCAAGACCTTTTAGTTGGTATTAGACTTCAAATTTATGGGTTATAGGCTTTTCCCCAAAACATGATTGAACTTGGTTTTTGGAGGGGGTGTTAGCCTTGGATTTTCGGACAAATTGATCCTGAGTCGACGAGCCCCATTTAAATGAGTACTAGCCTTAGATTTCTAACCTTGTTCATATCCAAGACCTTTTAGTTTGTATTAGACTTCAAATTTATGAGTAATATCCTTTCCCCCCAAACATGATTGAACTTGGTTTTGGAGGGGGTGTTAGCCTTGGATTTTCGGACAAATTGATCCTGACTCGACGAGCCCCATTTAAATGAGTATTAGCCTTATATTTCTAACCTTGTTCATATCCAAGCCCTTTTAGTTGGTATTAGACTTCAAATTTATGGGTTATAGGCTTTTCCCCAAAACATGATTGAACTTGGTTTTTGGAGGGGGTGTTAGCCTTGGATTTTCGGACAAATTGATCCTGACTCGACGAGCCCCATTTAAATGAGTACTAGCCTTAGATTTCTAACCTTGTTCATATCCAAGACCTTTTAGTTTGTATTAGACTTCAAATTTATGCGTAATATCCTTTCCCCCCAAACATGATTGAACTTGGTTTTGGAGGGGGTGTTAGCCTTGGATTTTCGGACAAATTGATCCTGACTCGACGAGCCCCATTTAAATGAGTACTAGCCTTATATTTCTAACCTTGTTCATATCCAAGCCCTTTTAGTTGGTATTAGACTTCAAATTTATGGGTTATAGGCTTTTCCCCAAAACATGATTGAACTTGGTTTTTGGAGGGGGTGTTAGCCTTGGATTTTCGGACAAATTGATCCTGACTCGACGAGCCCCATTTAAATGAGTACTAGCCTTAGATTTCTAACCTTGTTCATATCCAAGACCTTTTAGTTTGTATTAGACTTCAAATTTATGAGTAATATCCTTTCCCCCCAAACATGATTGAACTTGGTTTTGGAGGGGGTGTTAGCCTTGGATTTTCGGACAAATTGATCCTGACTCGACGAGCCCCATTTAAATGAGTATTAGGCTTATATTTCTAACCTTGTTCATATCCAAGCCCTTTTAGATGGTATTAGACTTCAAATTTATGGGTTATAGGCTTTTCCCCCAAACATGATTGAACTTGGTTTTTGGAGGGGGTGTTAGGCTTGGATTTTCGGACAAATTGATCCTGACTCGACGAGCCCTATTTAAATGAGTATTAGCCTTAGATTTCTAACCTTGTTCATATCCAAGCGCTTTTAGATGGTATTAGACTTCAAATTTATGGGTTATAGGCTTTTCCCCCAAACATGATTGAACTTGGTTTTTGGAGGGGGTGTTAGCCTTGGATTTTCGGACAAATTGATCCTGACTCGATGAGCCCCATTTAAATGAGTATTAGCCTTAGATTTCTAACCTTGTTCATATCCAAGCCCTTTTAGTTGGTATTAGACTTCAAATTTATGGGTTATAGGCTTTTCCCCCAAACATGATTGAACTTGGTTTTTGGAGGGGGTGTTAGGCTTGGATTTTCGGACAAATTGATCCTGACTCGACGAGACCCATTTAAATGAGTATTAGCCTTAGCTTTCTAACCTTGTTCATATCCAAGCCCTTGTAGTTTGTATTAGACTTCAAATTTATGAGTAATATCCTTTCCCCCCAAACATGATTGAACTTGGTTTTGGAGGGGGTGTTAGCCTTGGATTTTCGGACAAATTGATCCTGACTCGACGAGCCCCATTTAAATGAGTATTAGCCTTAGATTTCTAACCTTGTTCATATCCAAGCCCTTTTAGTTGGTATTAGACTTCAAATTTATGGGTTATAGGCTTTTCCCCAAAACATGATTGAACTTGGTTTTTGGAGGGGGTGTTAGCCTTGGATTTTCGGACAAATTGATCCTGACTCGACGAGCCCCATTTCAATGAGTACTAGCCTTAGATTTCTAACCTTGTTCATATCCAAGACCTTTTAGTTTGTATTAGACTTCAAATTTATGAGTAATATCCTTTCCCCCCAAACATGATTGAACTTGGTTTTGGAGGGGGTGTTAGCCTTGGATTTTCGGACAAATTGATCCTGACTCGACGAGCCCCATTTAAATGAGTATTAGCCTTAGATTTCTAACCTTGTTCATATCCAAGCCCTTTTAGTTGGTATTAGACTTCAAATTTATGGGTTATAGGCTTTTCCACCAAACATGATTGAACTTGGTTTTTGGAGGGGGTGTTAGCCTTGGATTTTCGGACAAATTGATCCTGACTCGACGAGCCCCATTTAAATGAGTATTAGCCTTAGATTTCTAACCTTGTTCATATCCAAGCCCTTTTAGTTGGTATTAGACTTCAAATTTATGGGTTATAAGCTTTTCCCCAAAACATGATTGAACTTGGTTTTTGGAGGGGGTGTTAGCCTTGGATTTTCGGACAAATTGATCCTGACTCGACGAGCCCCATTTAAATGAGTATTAGGCTTAGATTTCTAACCTTGTTCATATGCAAGCCCTTTTAGATGGTATTAGACTTCAAATTTATGGGTTATAGGCTTTTCCCCCAAACATGATTGAACTTGGTTTTTGGAGGGGGTGTTAGCCTTGGATTTTCGGACAAATTGATCCTGACTCGACGAGCCCCATTTAAATGAGTATTAGGCTTAGATTTCTAACCTTGTTCATATCCAAGCACTTTTAGATGGTATTAGACTTCAAATTTATGGGTTATAGGCTTTTCCCCCAAACATGATTGAACTTGGTTTTTGGAGGGAGTGTTAGGCTTGGATTTTCGGAGAAATTGATCCTGACTCGACGAGACCCATTTAAATGAGTATTAGCCTTAGATTTCTAACCTTGTTCATATCCAAGCCCTTTTAGTTTTTATTAGACTTCAAATTTATGAGTAATATCCTTTCCCCCCAAACATGATTGAACTTGGTTTTGGAGGGGGTGTTAGCCTTGGATTTTCGGACAAATTGATCCTGACTCGACGAGCCCAATTTAAATGAGTATTAGGCTTAGATTTCTAACCTTGTTCATATCCAAGCACTTTTAGATGGTATTAGACTTCAAATTTATGGGTTATAGGCTTTTCCCCCAAACATGATTGAACTTGGTTTTTGGAGGGGGTGTTAGGCTTGGATTTTCGGACAAATTGATCCTGACTCGACGAGACCCATTTAAATGAGTATTAGCCTTAGCTTTCTAACCTTGTTCATATCCAAGCCCTTGTAGTTTGTATTAGACTTCAAATTTATGAGTAATATCCTTTCCCCCCAAACATGATTGAACTTAGTTTTGGAGGGGGTGTTAGCCTTGGATTTTCGGACAAATTGATCCTGACTCGACGAGCCCCATTTAAATGAGTATTAGCCTTAGATTTCTAACCTTGTTCATATCCAAGCCCTTTTAGTTGGTATTAGACTTCAAATTTATGGGTTATAGGCTTTTCCCCAAAACATGATTGAACTTGGTTTTTGGAGGGGGTGTTAGCCTTGGATTTTCGGACAAATTGATCCTGACTCGACGAGCCCCATTTCAATGAGTACTAGCCTTAGATTTCTAACCTTGTTCATATCCAAGACCTTTTAGTTTGTATTAGACTTCAAATTTATGAGTAATATCCTTTCCCCCCAAACATGATTGAACTTGGTTTTGGAGGGGGTGTTAGCCTTGGATTTTCGGACAAATTGATCCTGACTCGACGAGCCCCATTTAAATGAGTATTAGCCTTAGATTTCTAACCTTGTTCATATCCAAGCCCTTTTAGTTGGTATTAGACTTCAAATTTATGGGTTATAGGCTTTTCCACCAAACATGATTGAACTTGGTTTTTGGAGGGGGTGTTAGCCTTGGATTTTCGGACAAATTGATCCTGACTCGACGAGCCCCATTTAAATGAGTATTAGCCTTAGATTTCTAACCTTGTTCATATCCAAGCCCTTTTAGTTGGTATTAGACTTCAAATTTATGGGTTATAAGCTTTTCCCCAAAACATGATTGAACTTGGTTTTTGGAGGGGGTGTTAGCCTTGGATTTTCGGACAAATTGATCCTGACTCGACGAGCCCCATTTAAATGAGTATTAGGCTTAGATTTCTAACCTTGTTCATATGCAAGCCCTTTTAGATGGTATTAGACTTCAAATTTATGGGTTATAGGCTTTTCCCCCAAACATGATTGAACTTGGTTTTTGGAGGGGGTGTTAGCCTTGGATTTTCGGACAAATTGATCCTGACTCGACGAGCCCCATTTAAATGAGTATTAGGCTTAGATTTCTAACCTTGTTCATATCCAAGCACTTTTAGATGGTATTAGACTTCAAATTTATGGGTTATAGGCTTTTCCCCCAAACATGATTGAACTTGGTTTTTGGAGGGAGTGTTAGGCTTGGATTTTCGGAGAAATTGATCCTGACTCGACGAGACCCATTTAAATGAGTATTAGCCTTAGATTTCTAACCTTGTTCATATCCAAGCCCTTTTAGTTTTTATTAGACTTCAAATTTATGAGTAATATCCTTTCCCCCCAAACATGATTGAACTTGGTTTTGGAGGGGGTGTTAGCCTTGGATTTTCGGACAAATTGATCCTGACTCGACGAGCCCAATTTAAATGAGTATTAGGCTTAGATTTCTAACCTTGTTCATATCCAAGCACTTTTAGATGGTATTAGACTTCAAATTTATGGGTTATAGGCTTTTCCCCCAAACATGATTGAACTTGGTTTTTGGAGGGGGTGTTAGGCTTGGATTTTCGGACAAATTGATCCTGACTCGACGAGACCCATTTAAATGAGTATTAGCCTTAGCTTTCTAACCTTGTTCATATCCAAGCCCTTGTAGTTTGTATTAGACTTCAAATTTATGAGTAATATCCTTTCCCCCCAAACATGATTGAACTTAGTTTTGGAGGGGGTGTTAGCCTTGGATTTTCGGACAAATTGATCCTGACTCGACGAGCCCCATTTAAATGAGTATTAGCCTTAGATTTCTAACCTTGTTCATATCCAAGACCTTTTAGTTGGTATTAGACTTCAAATTTATGGGTTATAGGCTTTTCCCCAAAACATGATTGAACTTGGTTTTTGGAGGGGGTGTTAGCCTTGGATTTTCGGACAAATTGATCCTGACTCGACGAGCCCCATTTCAATGAGTACTAGCCTTAGATTTCTAACCTTGTTCATATCCAAGACCTTTTAGTTTGTATTAGACTTCAAATTTATGAGTAATATCCTTTCCCCCCAAACATGATTGAACTTGGTTTTGGAGGGGGTGTTAGCCTTGGATTTTCGGACAAATTGATCCTGACTCGACGAGCCCCATTTAAATGAGTATTAGCCTTAGATTTCTAACCTTGTTCATATCCAAGCCCTTTTAGTTGGTATTAGACTTCAAATTTATGGGTTATAGGCTTTTCCACCAAACATGATTGAACTTGGTTTTTGGAGGGGGTGTTAGCCTTGGATTTTCGGACAAATTGATCCTGACTCGACGAGCCCCATTTAAATGAGTATTAGCCTTAGATTTCTAACCTTGTTCATATCCAAGCCCTTTTAGTTGGTATTAGACTTCAAATTTATGGGTTATAAGCTTTTCCCCAAAACATGATTGAACTTGGTTTTTGGAGGGGGTGTTAGCCTTGGATTTTCGGACAAATTGATCCTGACTCGACGAGCCCCATTTAAATGAGTATTAGGCTTAGATTTCTAACCTTGTTCATATGCAAGCCCTTTTAGATGGTATTAGACTTCAAATTTATGGGTTATAGGCTTTTCCCCCAAACATGATTGAACTTGGTTTTTGGAGGGGGTGTTAGCCTTGGATTTTCGGACAAATTGATCCTGACTCGACGAGCCCCATTTAAATGAGTATTAGGCTTAGATTTCTAACCTTGTTCATATCCAAGCACTTTTAGATGGTATTAGACTTCAAATTTATGGGTTATAGGCTTTTCCCCCAAACATGATTGAACTTGGTTTTTGGAGGGAGTGTTAGGCTTGGATTTTCGGAGAAATTGATCCTGACTCGACGAGACCCATTTAAATGAGTATTAGCCTTAGATTTCTAACCTTGTTCATATCCAAGCCCTTTTAGTTTTTATTAGACTTCAAATTTATGAGTAATATCCTTTCCCCCCAAACATGATTGAACTTGGTTTTGGAGGGGGTGTTAGCCTTGGATTTTCGGACAAATTGATCCTGACTCGACGAGCCCAATTTAAATGAGTATTAGGCTTAGATTTCTAACCTTGTTCATATCCAAGCACTTTTAGATGGTATTAGACTTCAAATTTATGGGTTATAGGCTTTTCCCCCAAACATGATTGAACTTGGTTTTTGGAGGGGGTGTTAGGCTTGGATTTTCGGACAAATTGATCCTGACTCGACGAGACCCATTTAAATGAGTATTAGCCTTAGCTTTCTAACCTTGTTCATATCCAAGCCCTTGTAGTTTGTATTAGACTTCAAATTTATGAGTAATATCCTTTCCCCCCAAACATGATTGAACTTAGTTTTGGAGGGGGTGTTAGCCTTGGATTTTCGGACAAATTGATCCTGACTCGACGAGCCCCATTTAAATGAGTATTAGCCTTAGATTTCTAACCTTGTTCATATCCAAGACCTTTTAGTTGGTATTAGACTTCAAATTTATGGGTTATAGGCTTTTCCCCAAAACATGATTGAACTTGGTTTTTGGAGGGGGTGTTAGCCTTGGATTTTCGGACAAATTGATCCTGACTCGACGAGCCCCATTTCAATGAGTACTAGCCTTAGATTTCTAACCTTGTTCATATCCAAGACCTTTTAGTTTGTATTAGACTTCAAATTTATGAGTAATATCCTTTCCCCCCAAACATGATTGAACTTGGTTTTGGAGGGGGTGTTAGCCTTGGATTTTCGGACAAATTGATCCTGACTCGACGAGCCCCATTTAAATGAGTATTAGCCTTAGATTTCTAACCTTGTTCATATCCAAGCCCTTTTAGTTGGTATTAGACTTCAAATTTACGGGTTATAGGCTTTTCCACCAAACATGATTGAACTTGGTTTTTGGAGGGGGTGTTAGCCTTGGATTTTCGGACAAATTGATCCTGACTCGACGAGCCCCATTTAAATGAGTATTAGCCTTAGATTTCTAACCTTGTTCATATCCAAGCCCTTTTAGTTGGTATTAGACTTCAAATTTATGGGTTATAGGCTTTTCCCCAAAACATGATTGAACTTGGTTTTTGGAGGGGGTGTTAGCCTTGGATTTTCGGACAAATTGATCCTGAGTCGACGAGCCCCATTTAAATGAGTATTAGGCTTAGATTTCTAACCTTGTTCATATGCAAGCCCTTTTAGATGGTATTAGACTTCAAATTTATGGGTTATAGGCTTTTCCCCCAAACATGATTGAACTTGGTTTTTGGAGGGGGTGTTAGCCTTGGATTTTCGGACAAATTGATCCTGACTCGACGAGCCCCATTTAAATGAGTATTAGGCTTAGATTTCTAACCTTGTTCATATGCAAGCCCTTTTAGATGGTATTAGACTTCAAATTTATGGGTTATAGGCTTTTCCCCCAAACATGATTGAACTTGGTTTTTGGAGGGGGTGTTAGCCTTGGATTTTCGGACAAATTGATCCTGACTCGACGAGCCCCATTTAAATGAGTATTAGGCTTAGATTTCTAACCTTGTTCATATGCAAGCCCTTTTAGATGGTATTAGACTTCAAATTTATGGGTTATAGGCTTTTCCCCCAAACATGATTGAACTTGGTTTTTGGAGGGGGTGTTAGGCTTGGATTTTCGGACAAATTGATCCTGACTCGACGAGCCCCATTTAAATGAGTATTAGGCTTAGATTTCTAACCTTGTTCATATCCAAGCACTTTTAGATGGTATTAGACTTCAAATTTATGGGTTATAGGCTTTTCCCCCAAACATGATTGAACTTGGTTTTTGGAGGGGGTGTTAGGCTTGGATTTTCGGAGAAATTGATCCTGACTCGACGAGACCCATTTAAATGAGTATTAGCCTTAGATTTCTAACCTTGTTCATATCCAAGCCCTTTTAGTTTTTATTAGACTTCAAATTTATGAGTAATATCCTTTCCCCCCAAACATGATTGAACTTGGTTTTGGAGGGGGTGTTAGCCTTGGATTTTCGGACAAATTGATCCTGACTCGACGAGCCCAATTTAAATGAGTATTAGGCTTAGATTTCTAACCTTGTTCATATCCAAGCACTTTTAGATGGTATTAGACTTCAAATTTATGGGTTATAGGCTTTTCCCCCAAACATGATTGAACTTGGTTTTTGGAGGGGGTGTTAGGCTTGGATTTTCGGACAAATTGATCCTGACTCGACGAGACCCATTTAAATGAGTATTAGCCTTAGCTTTCTAACCTTGTTCATATCCAAGCCCTTGTAGTTTGTATTAGACCTCAAATTTATGAGTAATATCCTTTCCCCCCAAACATGATTGAACTTGGTTTTGGAGGGGGTGTTAGCCTTGGATTTTCGGACAAATTGATCCTGACTCGACGAGCCCCATTTAAATGAGTATTAGCCTTAGATTTCTAACCTTGTTCATATCCCAGCCCTTTTAGTTGGTATTAGACTTCAAATTTATGGGTTATAGGCTTTTCCCCAAAACATGATTGAACTTGGTTTTTGGAGGGGGTGTTAGCCTTGGATTTTCGGACAAATTGATCCTGACTCGACGAGCCCCATTTCAATGAGTACTAGCCTTAGATTTCTAACCTTGTTCATATCCAAGACCTTTTAGTTTGTATTAGACTTCAAATTTATGAGTAATATCCTTTCCCCCCAAACATGATTGAACTTGGTTTTGGAGGGGGTGTTAGCCTTGGATTTTCGGACAAATTGATCCTAACTCGACGAGCCCCATTTAAATGAGTATTAGCCTTAGATTTCTAACCTTGTTCATATCCAAGCCCTTTTAGTTGGTATTAGACTTCAAATTTATGGGTTATAGGCTTTTCCACCAAACATGATTGAACTTGGTTTTTGGAGGGGGTGTTAGCCTTGGATTTTCGGACAAATTGATCCTGACTCGACGAGCCCCATTTAAATGAGTATTAGCCTTATATTTCTAACCTTGTTCATATCCAAGCCCTTTTAGTTGGTATTAGACTTCAAATTTATGGGTTATAGGCTTTTCCCCAAAACATGATTGAACTTGGTTTTTGGAGGGGGTGTTAGCCTTGGATTTTCGGACAAATTGATCCTGACTCGACGAGCCCCATTTAAATGAGTATTAGGCTTAGATTTCTAACCTTGTTCATATGCAAGCCCTTTTAGATGGTATTAGACTTCAAATTTATGGGTTATAGGCTTTTCCCCCAAACATGATTGAACTTGGTTTTTGGAGGGGGTGTTAGCCTTGGATTTTCGGACAAATTGATCCTGACTCGACGAGCCCCATTTAAATGAGTATTAGGCTTAGATTTCTAACCTTGTTCATATCCAAGCACTTTTAGATGGTATTAGACTTCAAATTTATGGGTTATAGGCTTTTCCCCCAAACATGATTGAACTTGGTTTTTGGAGGGGGTGTTAGGCTTGGATTTTCGGAGAAATTGATCCTGACTCGACGAGACCCATTTAAATGAGTATTAGCCTTAGATTTCTAACCTTGTTCATATCCAAGCCCTTTTAGTTTTTATTAGACTTCAAATTTATGAGTAATATCCTTTCCCCCCAAACTTGATTGAACTTGGTTTTGGAGGGGGTGTTAGCCTTGGATTTTCGGACAAATTGATCCTGACTCGACGAGCCCCATTTCAATGAGTACTAGCCTTAGATTTCTAACCTTGTTCATATCCAAGACCTTTTAGTTTGTATTAGACTTCAAATTTATGAGTAATATCCTTTCCCCCCAAACATGATTGAACTTGGTTTTGGAGGGGGTGTTAGCCTTGGATTTTCGGACAAATTGATCCTGACTCGACGAGCCCCATTTAAATGAGTATTAGCCTTAGATTTCTAACCTTGTTCATATCCAAGCCCTTTTAGTTGGTATTAGACTTCAAATTTATGGGTTATAGGCTTTTCCACCAAACATGATTGAACTTGGTTTTTGGAGGGGGTGTTAGCCTTGGATTTTCGGACAAATTGATCCTGACTCGACGAGCCCCATTTAAATGAGTATTAGCCTTAGATTTCTAACCTTGTTCATATCCAAGCCCTTTTAGTTGGTATTAGACTTCAAATTTATGGGTTATAAGCTTTTCCCCAAAACATGATTGAACTTGGTTTTTGGAGGGGGTGTTAGCCTTGGATTTTCGGACAAATTGATCCTGACTCGACGAGCCCCATTTAAATGAGTATTAGGCTTAGATTTCTAACCTTGTTCATATGCAAGCCCTTTTAGATGGTATTAGACTTCAAATTTATGGGTTATAGGCTTTTCCCCCAAACATGATTGAACTTGGTTTTTGGAGGGGGTGTTAGCCTTGGATTTTCGGACAAATTGATCCTGACTCGACGAGCCCCATTTAAATGAGTATTAGGCTTAGATTTCTAACCTTGTTCATATCCAAGCACTTTTAGATGGTATTAGACTTCAAATTTATGGGTTATAGGCTTTTCCCCCAAACATGATTGAACTTGGTTTTTGGAGGGGGTGTTAGGCTTGGATTTTCGGAGAAATTGATCCTGACTCGACGAGACCCATTTAAATGAGTATTAGCCTTAGATTTCTAACCTTGTTCATATCCAAGCCCTTTTAGTTTTTATTAGACTTCAAATTTATGAGTAATATCCTTTCCCCCCAAACATGATTGAACTTGGTTTTGGAGGGGGTGTTAGCCTTGGATTTTCGGACAAATTGATCCTGAGTCGACGAGCCCCATTTAAATGAGTATTAGCCTTAGATTTCTAAACTTGTTCATATCCAAGCCCTTTTAGTTGGTATTAGACTTCAAATTTATGGGTTATAGGCTTTTCCCCAAAACATGATTGAACTTGGTTTTTGGAGGGGGTGTTAGCCTTGGATTTTCGGACAAATTGATCCTGACTCGACGAGCTCCATTTAAATGAGTACTAGCCTTAGATTTCTAACCTTGTTCATATCCAAGACCTTTTAGTTGGTATTAGACTTCAAATTTATGGGTTATAGGCTTTTCCCCAAAACATGATTGAACTTGGTTTTTGGAGGGGGTGTTAGCCTTGGATTTTCGGACAAATTGATCCTGAGTCGACGAGCCCCATTTAAATGAGTACTAGCCTTAGATTTCTAACCTTGTTCATATCCAAGACCTTTTAGTTTGTATTAGACTTCAAATTTATGAGTAATATCCTTTCCCCCCAAACATGATTGAACTTGGTTTTGGAGGGGGTGTTAGCCTTGGATTTTCGGACAAATTGATCCTGACTCGACGAGCCCCATTTAAATGAGTATTAGCCTTATATTTCTAACCTTGTTCATATCCAAGCCCTTTTAGTTGGTATTAGACTTCAAATTTATGGGTTATAGGCTTTTCCCCAAAACATGATTGAACTTGGTTTTTGGAGGGGGTGTTAGCCTTGGATTTTCGGACAAATTGATCCTGACTCGACGAGCCCCATTTAAATGAGTACTAGCCTTAGATTTCTAACCTTGTTCATATCCAAGACCTTTTAGTTTGTATTAGACTTCAAATTTATGCGTAATATCCTTTCCCCCCAAACATGATTGAACTTGGTTTTGGAGGGGGTGTTAGCCTTGGATTTTCGGACAAATTGATCCTGACTCGACGAGCCCCATTTAAATGAGTACTAGCCTTATATTTCTAACCTTGTTCATATCCAAGCCCTTTTAGTTGGTATTAGACTTCAAATTTATGGGTTATAGGCTTTTCCCCAAAACATGATTGAACTTGGTTTTTGGAGGGGGTGTTAGCCTTGGATTTTCGGACAAATTGATCCTGACTCGACGAGCCCCATTTAAATGAGTACTAGCCTTAGATTTCTAACCTTGTTCATATCCAAGACCTTTTAGTTTGTATTAGACTTCAAATTTATGAGTAATATCCTTTCCCCCCAAACATGATTGAACTTGGTTTTGGAGGGGGTGTTAGCCTTGGATTTTCGGACAAATTGATCCTGACTTGACGAGCCCCATTTAAATGAGTATTAGGCTTATATTTCTAACCTTGTTCATATCCAAGCCCTTTTAGATGGTATTAGACTTCAAATTTATGGGTTATAGGCTTTTCCCCCAAACATGATTGAACTTGGTTTTTGGAGGGGGTGTTAGGCTTGGATTTTCGGACAAATTGATCCTGACTCGACGAGCCCCATTTAAATGAGTATTAGCCTTAGATTTCTAACCTTGTTCATATCCAAGTGCTTTTAGATGGTATTAGACTTCAAATTTATGGGTTATAGGCTTTTCCCCCAAACATGATTGAACTTGGTTTTTGGAGGGGGTGTTAGCCTTGGATTTTCGGACAAATTGATCCTGACTCGATGAGCCCCATTTAAATGAGTATTAGCCTTAGATTTCTAACCTTGTTCATATCCAAGCCCTTTTAGTTGGTATTAGACTTCAAATTTATGGGTTATAGGCTTTTCCCCCAAACATGATTGAACTTGGTTTTTGGAGGGGGTGTTAGGCTTGGATTTTCGGAGAAATTGATCCTGACTCGACGAGACCCATTTAAATGAGTATTAGCCTTAGCTTTCTAACCTTGTTCATATCCAAGCCCTTGTAGTTTGTATTAGACTTCAAATTTATGAGTAATATCCTTTCCCCCCAAACATGATTGAACTTGGTTTTGGAGGGGGTGTTAGCCTTGGATTTTCGGACAAATTGAACCTGACTCGACGAGCCCCATTTAAATGAGTATTAGCCTTAGATTTCTAACCTTGTTCATATCCAAGCCCTTTTTATTGGTATTAGACTTCAAATTTATGGGTTATAGGCTTTTCCCCAAAACATGATTGAACTTGGTTTTTGGAGGGGGTGTTAGCCTTGGATTTTCGGACAAATTGATCCTGACTCGACGAGCCCCATTTCAATGAGTACTAGCCTTAGATTTCTAACCTTGTTCATATCCAAGACCTTTTAGTTTGTATTAGACTTCAAATTTATGAGTAATATCCTTTCCCCCCAAACATGATTGAACTTGGTTTTGGAGGGGGTGTTAGCCTTGGATTTTCGGACAAATTGATCCTGACTCGACGAGCCCCATTTAAATGAGTATTAGCCTTAGATTTCTAACCTTGTTCATATCCAAGCCCTTTTAGTTGGTATTAGACTTCAAATTTATGGGTTATAGGCTTTTCCACCAAACATGATTGAACTTGGTTTTTGGAGGGGGTGTTAGCCTTGGATTTTCGGACAAATTGATCCTGACTCGACGAGCCCCATTTAAATGAGTATTAGCCTTAGATTTCTAACCTTGTTCATATCCAAGCCCTTTTAGTTGGTATTAGACTTCAAATTTATGGGTTATAAGCTTTTCCCCAAAACATGATTGAACTTGGTTTTTGGAGGGGGTGTTAGCCTTGGATTTTCGGACAAATTGATCCTGACTCGACGAGCCCCATTTAAATGAGTATTAGGCTTAGATTTCTAACCTTGTTCATATGCAAGCCCTTTTAGATGGTATTAGACTTCAAATTTATGGGTTATAGGCTTTTCCCCCAAACATGATTGCACTTGGTTTTTGGAGGGGGTGTTAGCCTTGGATTTTCAGACAAATTGATCCTGACTCGACGAGCCCCATTTAAATGAGTATTAGGCTTAGATTTCTAACCTTGTTCATATCCAAGCACTTTTAGATGGTATTAGACTTCAAATTTATGGGTTATAGGCTTTTCCCCCAAACATGATTGAACTTGGTTTTTGGAGGGGGTGTTAGGCTTGGATTTTCGGAGAAATTGATCCTGACTCGACGAGACCCATTTAAATGAGTATTAGCCTTAGATTTCTAACCTTGTTCATATCCAAGCCCTTTTAGTTTTTATTAGACTTCAAATTTATGAGTAATATCCTTTCCCCCCAAACATGATTGAACTTGGTTTTGGAGGGGGTGTTAGCCTTGGATTTTCGGACAAATTGATCCTGAGTCGACGAGCCCCATTTAAATGAGTATTAGCCTTAGATTTCTAAACTTGTTCATATCCAAGCCCTTTTAGTTGGTATTAGACTTCAAATTTATGGGTTATAGGCTTTTCCCCAAAACATGATTGAACTTGGTTTTTGGAGGGGGTGTTAGCCTTGGATTTTCGGACAAATTGATCCTGACTCGACGAGCTCCATTTAAATGAGTACTAGCCTTAGATTTCTAACCTTGTTCATATCCAAGACCTTTTAGTTGGTATTAGACTTCAAATTTATGGGTTATAGGCTTTTCCCCAAAACATGATTGAACTTGGTTTTTGGAGGGGGTGTTAGCCTTGGATTTTCGGACAAATTGATCCTGAGTCGACGAGCCCCATTTAAATGAGTACTAGCCTTAGATTTCTAACCTTGTTCATATCCAAGACCTTTTAGTTTGTATTAGACTTCAAATTTATGAGTAATATCCTTTCCCCCCAAACATGATTGAACTTGGTTTTGGAGGGGGTGTTAGCCTTGGATTTTCGGACAAATTGATCCTGACTCGACGAGCCCCATTTAAATGAGTATTAGCCTTATATTTCTAACCTTGTTCATATCCAAGCCCTTTTAGTTGGTATTAGACTTCAAATTTATGGGTTATAGGCTTTTCCCCAAAACATGATTGAACTTGGTTTTTGGAGGGGGTGTTAGCCTTGGATTTTCGGACAAATTGATCCTGACTCGACGAGCCCCATTTAAATGAGTACTAGCCTTAGATTTCTAACCTTGTTTATATCCAAGACCTTTTAGTTTGTATTAGACTTCAAATTTATGCGTAATATCCTTTCCCCCCAAACATGATTGAACTTGGTTTTGGAGGGGGTGTTAGCCTTGGATTTTCGGACAAATTGATCCTGACTCGACGAGCCCTATTTAAATGAGTACTAGCCTTATATTTCTAACCTTGTTCATATCCAAGCCCTTTTAGTTGGTATTAGACTTCAAATTTATGGGTTATAGGCTTTTCCCCAAAACATGATTGAACTTGGTTTTTGGAGGGGGTGTTAGCCTTGGATTTTCGGACAAATTGATCCTGACTCGACGAGCCCCATTTAAATGAGTACTAGCCTTAGATTTCTAACCTTGTTCATATCCAAGACCTTTTAGTTTGTATTAGACTTCAAATTTATGAGTAATATCCTTTCCCCCCAAACATGATTGAACTTGGTTTTGGAGGGGGTGTTAGCCTTGGATTTTCGGACAAATTGATCCTGACTCGACGAGCCCCATTTAAATGAGTACTAGCCTTAGATTTCTAACCTTGTTCATATCCAAGACCTTTTAGTTTGTATTAGACTTCAAATTTATGAGTAATATCCTTTCCCCGCAAACATGATTGAACTTGGTTTTGGAGGGGGTGTTAGCCTTGGATTTTCGGACAAATTGATCCTGACTCGACTAGCCCCATTTAAATGAGTATTAGGCTTAGATTTCTAACCTTGTTCATATCCAAGCACTTTTAGTTGGTATTAGACTTCAAATTTATGGGTGATAGGCTTTTCCCCAAAACATGATTGAACTTGGTTTTTGGAGGGGGTGTTAGCGTTGGATTTTCGGACAAATTGATCCTGACTCGACGAGCCCCATTTAAATGAGTATTAGCCTTAGATTTCTAACCTTGTTCATATCCAAGACCTTTTGGTTTGTATTAGACTTCAAATTTATGCGTAATATCCTTCCCCCCCAAACATGATTGAACTTGGTTTTGGAGGGGGTGTTAGCCTTGGATTTTCGGACAAATTGATCCTGACTCGACGAGCCCCATTTAAATGACTATTAGCCTTAGATTTCTAACCTTGTTCATATCCAAGACCTTTTAGTTTGTATTAGACTTCAAATTTATGAGTAATATCCTTTCCTCCCAAACATGATTGAACTTGGTTTTGGAGGGGGTGTTAGCCTTGGATTTTCGGACAAATTGATCCTAACTCGACGAGCCCCATTTAAATGAGTATTAGGCTTAGATTTCTAACCTTTTTCATATCCAAGCACTTTTAGATGGTATTAGACTTCAAATTTATGGGTTATAGGCTTTTCCCCCAAACAAGATTGAACTTGGTTTTTGGAGGGGGTGTTAGGCTTGGATTTTCGGACAAATTGATCCTGACTCGACGAGCCCCATTTAAATGAGTATTAGCCTTAGATTTCTAACCTTGTTCATATCCAAGCGCTTTTAGATGGTATTAGACTTCAAATTTATGGGTTATAGGCTTTTCCACCAAACATGATTGAACTTGGTTTTTGGAGGGGGTGTTAGCCTTGGATTTTCGGACAAATTGATCCTGACTCGACGAGCCCCATTTAAATGAGTATTAGCCTTAGATTTCTAACCTTGTTCATATCCAAGCCCTTTTAGTTGGTATTAGACTTCAAATTTATGGGTAATAGGCTTTTCCCCAAAACATGATTGAACTTGGTTTTTGGAGGGGGTGTTAGCCTTGGATTTTCGGACAAATTGATCCTAACTCGACGAGCCCCATTTAAATGAGTATTAGGCTTAGATTTCTAACCTTTTTCATATCCAAGCACTTTTAGATGGTATTAGACTTGAAATTTATGGGTTATAGGCTTTTCCCCCAAACATGATTGAACTTGGTTTTTGGAGGGGGTGTTAGGCTTGGATTTTCGGACAAATTGATCCTGACTCGACGAGCCCCATTTAAATGAGTATTAGCCTTAGATTTCTAACCTTGTTCATATCCAAGTGCTTTTAGATGGTATTAGACTTCAAATTTATGGGTTATAGGCTTTTCCCCCAAACATGATTGAACTTGGTTTTTGGAGGGGGTGTTAGCCTTGGATTTTCGGACAAATTGATCCTGACTCGACGAGCCCCATTTAAATGAGTATTAGCCTTAGATTTCTAACCTTGTTCATATCCAAGACCTTTTAGTTTGTATTAGACTTCAAATTTATGAGTAATATCCTTTCCCCCCAAACATGATTGAACTTGGTTTTGGAGGGGGTGTTAGGCTTGGATTTTCGGAGAAATTGATCCTGACTCGACGAGACCCATTTAAATGAGTATTAGCCTTAGATTTCTAACCTTGTTCATATCCAAGCCCTTTTAGTTTTTATTAGACTTCAAATTTATGAGTAATATCCTTTCCCCCCAAACATGATTGAACTTGGTTTTGGAGGGGGTGTTAGCCTTGGATTTTCGGACAAATTGATCCTGACTCGACGAGCCCCATTTAAATGAGTATTAGCCTTAGATTTCTAAACTTGTTCATATCCAAGCCCTTTTAGTTGGTATTAGACTTCAAATTTATGGGTTATAGGCTTTTCCCCAAAACATGATTGAACTTGGTTTTTGGAGGGGGTGTTAGCCTTGGATTTTCGGTCAAATTGATCTTGACTCAACGAGCCCCATTTAAATGAGTATTAGCCTTAGATTTCTAACCTTGTTCATATCCAAGACCTTTTAGTTTGTATTAGACTTCAAATTTATGAGTAATATCCTTTCCCCCCAAACATGATTGAACTTGGTTTTTGGAGGGGGTGTTAGCGTTGGATTTTCGGACAAATTGATCCTGACTCGACGAGCCCCATTTAAATGAGTATTAGCCTTAGATTTCTAACCTTGTTCATATCCAAGACCTTTTGGTTTGTATTAGACTTCAAATTTATGCGTAATATCCTTCCCCCCCAAACATGATTGAACTTGGTTTTGGAGGGGGTGTTAGCCTTGGATTTTCGGACAAATTGATCCTGACTCGACGAGCCCCATTTAAATGACTATTAGCCTTAGATTTCTAACCTTGTTCATATCCAAGACCTTTTAGTTTGTATTAGACTTCAAATTTATGAGTAATATCCTTTCCTCCCAAACATGATTGAACTTGGTTTTGGAGGGGGTGTTAGCCTTGGATTTTCGGACAAATTGATCCTAACTCGACGAGCCCCATTTAAATGAGTATTAGGCTTAGATTTCTAACCTTTTTCATATCCAAGCACTTTTAGATGGTATTAGACTTCAAATTTATGGGTTATAGGCTTTTCCCCCAAACAAGATTGAACTTGGTTTTTGGAGGGGGTGTTAGGCTTGGATTTTCGGACAAATTGATCCTGACTCGACGAGCCCCATTTAAATGAGTATTAGCCTTAGATTTCTAACCTTGTTCATATCCAAGCGCTTTTAGATGGTATTAGACTTCAAATTTATGGGTTATAGGCTTTTCCACCAAACATGATTGAACTTGGTTTTTGGAGGGGGTGTTAGCCTTGGATTTTCGGACAAATTGATCCTGACTCGACGAGCCCCATTTAAATGAGTATTAGCCTTAGATTTCTAACCTTGTTCATATCCAAGCCCTTTTAGTTGGTATTAGACTTCAAATTTATGGGTAATAGGCTTTTCCCCAAAACATGATTGAACTTGGTTTTTGGAGGGGGTGTTAGCCTTGGATTTTCGGACAAATTGATCCTAACTCGACGAGCCCCATTTAAATGAGTATTAGGCTTAGATTTCTAACCTTTTTCATATCCAAGCACTTTTAGATGGTATTAGACTTGAAATTTATGGGTTATAGGCTTTTCCCCCAAACATGATTGAACTTGGTTTTTGGAGGGGGTGTTAGGCTTGGATTTTCGGACAAATTGATCCTGACTCGACGAGCCCCATTTAAATGAGTATTAGCCTTAGATTTCTAACCTTGTTCATATCCAAGTGCTTTTAGATGGTATTAGACTTCAAATTTATGGGTTATAGGCTTTTCCCCCAAACATGATTGAACTTGGTTTTTGGAGGGGGTGTTAGCCTTGGATTTTCGGACAAATTGATCCTGACTCGACGAGCCCCATTTAAATGAGTATTAGCCTTAGATTTCTAACCTTGTTCATATCCAAGACCTTTTAGTTTGTATTAGACTTCAAATTTATGAGTAATATCCTTTCCCCCCAAACATGATTGAACTTGGTTTTGGAGGGGGTGTTAGGCTTGGATTTTCGGAGAAATTGATCCTGACTCGACGAGACCCATTTAAATGAGTATTAGCCTTAGATTTCTAACCTTGTTCATATCCAAGCCCTTTTAGTTTTTATTAGACTTCAAATTTATGAGTAATATCCTTTCCCCCCAAACATGATTGAACTTGGTTTTGGAGGGGGTGTTAGCCTTGGATTTTCGGACAAATTGATCCTGACTCGACGAGCCCCATTTAAATGAGTATTAGCCTTAGATTTCTAAACTTGTTCATATCCAAGCCCTTTTAGTTGGTATTAGACTTCAAATTTATGGGTTATAGGCTTTTCCCCAAAACATGATTGAACTTGGTTTTTGGAGGGGGTGTTAGCCTTGGATTTTCGGTCAAATTGATCCTGACTCGACGAGCTCCATTTAAATGAGTACTAGCCTTAGATTTCTAACCTTGTTCATATCCAAGACCTTTTAGTTTGTATTAGACTTCAAATTTATGAGTAATATCCTTTCCCCCCAAACATGATTGAACTTCGTTTTGGAGGGGGTGTTAGCCTTGGATTTTCGGACAAATTGATCCTGACTCGACTAGCCCCATTTAAATGAGTATTAGCTTAGATTTCTAACCTTGTTCATATCCAAGCACTTTTAGTTGGTATTAGACTTCAAATTTATGGGTGATAGGCTTTTCCCCAAAACATGATTGAACTTGGTTTTTGGAGGGGGTGTTAGCCTTGGATTTTCGGACAAATTGATCCTGACTCGACGAGCCCCATTTAAATGAGTATTAGCCTTACATTTCTAACCTTGTTCATATCCAAGCACTTTTAGTTGGTATTAGACTTCAAATTTATGGGTTATAGGCTTTCCCCCCAAACATGATTGAACTTGGTTTTTGGAGGGGGTGCTAGCCTTGGATTTTCGGACAAATTGATCCTGACTCGACGAGCCCCATATAAATGAGTATTAGCCTTAGATTTCTAACCTTGTTCATATCCAAGACCTTTTAGTTTGTATCAGACTTCAAATTTATGCGTAATATCCTTTCCCCCCAAACATGATTGAACTTGGTTTTGGAGGGGGTGTTAGCCTTGGATTTTCGGACAAATTGATCCTGACTCGACGAGCCCCATTTAAATGACTATTAGCCTTAGATTTCTAACCTTGTTCATATCCAAGACCTTTTAGTTTGTATTAGACTTCAAATTTATGAGTAATATCCTTTCCTCCCAAACATGATTGAACTTGGTTTTGGAGGGGGTGTTAGGCTTGGATTTTCGGACAAATTGATCCTGACTCGACGAGACCCATTTAAATGAGTATTAGCCTTAGATTTATAAACTTGTTCATATCCAAGACCTTTTAGTTTGTATTAGACTTCAAATTTATGAGTAATATCCTTTCCCCCCAAACATGATTGAACTTGGTTTTGGAGGGGGTGTTAGCCTTGGATTTTCGGACAAATTGATCCTGACTCGACTAGCCCCATTTAAATGAGTATTAGGCTTAAATTTCTAACCTTTTTCATATCCAAGCACTTTTAGTTGGTATTAGACTTCAAATTTATGGGTTATAAGGTTTTCCCCAAAACATGATTGAACTTGGTTTTTGGAGGGGGTGTTAGCCTTGGATTTTCGGACAAATTGATCCTGACTCGACGAGCCCCATTTAAATGAGTATTAGCCTTAGATTTCTAACCTTGTTCATATCCAAGACCTTTTAGTTTGTATTAGACTTCAAATTTATGCGTAATATCCTTTCCCCCCAAACATGATTGAACTTGGTTTTGGAGGGGGTGTTAGCCTTGGATTTTCGGACAAATTGATCCTGACTCGACGAGCCCCATTTAAATGAGTATTAGGCTTAGATTTCTAACCTTGTTCATATCCAAGCACTTTTAGATGGTATTAGACTTCAAATTTATGGGTTATAGGCTTTTCCCCCAAACATGATTGAACTTGGTTTTTGGAGGGGGTGTTAGGCTTGGATTTTCGGACAAATTGATCCTGACTCGACGAGCCCCATTTAAATGAGTATTAGCCTTAGATTTCTAACCTTGTTCATATCCAAGTGCTTTTAGATGGTATTAGACTTCAAATTTCTGGGTTATAGGGTTTTCCCCCAAACATGATTGAACTTGGTTTTTGGAGGGGGTGTTAGCCTTGGATTTTCGGACAAATTGATCCTGACTCGACGAGCCCCATTTAAATGAGTATTAGCCTTAGATTTCTAACCTTGTTCATATCCAAGACCTTTTAGTTTGTATTAGACTTCAAATTTATGAGTAATATCCTTTCCCCCCAAACATGATTGAACTTGGTTTTGGAGGGGGTGTTAGCCTTGGATTTTCGGACAATTTGATCCTGACTCGACTAGCCCCATTTAAATGAGTATTAGGCTTAGATTTCTAACCTTTTTCATATCCAAGCACTTTTAGTTGGTATTAGACTTCAAATTTATGGGTTATAGGCTTTTCCCCAAAACATGATTGAACTTGGTTTTTGGAGGGGGTGTTAGCCTTGGATTTTCGGACAAATTGATCCTGACTCGACGAGCCCCATTTAAATGAGTATTAGGCTTAGATTTCTAACCTTGTTCATATCCAAGCTCTTTTAGATGGTATTAGACTTCAAATTTATGGGTTATAGGCTTTTCCCCCAAACATGATTGAACTTGGTTTTTGGAGGGGGTGTTAGGCTTGGATTTTCGGACAAATTGATCCTGACTCGACGAGCCCCATTTAAATGAGTATTAGCCTTAGATTTCTAACCTTGTTCATATACAAGACCTTTTAGTTTGTATTAGAGTTCAAATTTATGCGTAATATCCTTTCCCCCCAAACATGATTGAACTTGGTTTTTGGAGGGGGTGTTAGCCTTGGATTTTCGGACAAATTGATCCCGACTCGACGAGCCCCATTTAAATGAGTATTAGCCTTAGATTTCTAACCTTGTTCATATCCATGCCCTTTTAGTTGGTATTAGACTTCAAATTTATGGGTTATAGGCTTTTCCCCAAAACATGATTGAACTTGGTTTTTGGAGGGGGTGTTAGCCTTGGATTTTCGGACAAATTGATCCTGACTCGACGAGCCCCATTTAAATGAGTATTAGCCTTAGATTTCTAACCTTGTTCATATCCAAGACCTTTTAGTTTGTATTAGACTTCAAATTTATGAGTAATATCCTTTCCCCCCAAACATGATTGAACTTGGTTTTGGAGGGGGTGTTAGCCTTGGATTTTCGGACAAATTGATCCTGACTCGACGAGCCCCATTTAAATGAGTATTAGGCTTAGATTTCTAACCTTGTTCATATCCAAGCCCTTTTAGATGGTATTAGACTTCAAATTTATGGGTTATAGGCTTTTCCCCCAAACATGATTGAACTTGGTTTTTGGAGGGGGTGTTAGCCTTGGATTTTCGGACAAATTGATCCTGACTCGACGAGCCCCATTTAAATGAGTATTAGGCTTATTTTTCTAACCTTGTTCATATCCAAGCACTTTTAGATGGTATTAGACTTCAAATTTATGGGTTATAGGCTTTTCCCCCAAACATGATTGAACTTGGTTTTTGGAGGGGGTGTTAGGCTTGGATTTTCGGAGAAATTGATCCTGACTCGACGAGACCCATTTAAATGAGTATTAGCCTTAGATTTCTAACCTTGTCATATCCAAGCCCTTTTAGTTTTTATTAGACTTCAAATTTATGAGTAATATCCTTTCCCCCCAAACATGATTGAACTTGGTTTTGGAGGGGGTGTTAGCCTTGGATTTTCGGACAAATTGATCCTGACTCGACGATCCCCATTTAAATGAGTATTAGCCTTAGATTTCTAAACTTGTTCATATCCAAGCCCTTTTAGTTGGTATTAGACTTCAAATTTATGGGTTATAGGCTTTTCCCCAAAACATGATTGAACTTGGTTTTTGGAGGGGGTGTTAGCCTTGGATTTTCGGTCAAATTGATCCTGACTCGACGAGCTCCATTTAAATGAGTACTAGCCTTAGATTTCTAACCTTGTTCATATCCAAGACCTTTTAGTTTGTATTAGACTTCAAATTTATGAGTAATATCCTTTCCCCCCAAACATGATTGAACTTCGTTTTGGAGGGGGTGTTAGCCTTGGATTTTCGGACAAATTGATCCTGACTCGACTAGTCCCATTTAAATGAGTATTAGCTTAGATTTCTAACCTTGTTCATATCCAAGCACTTTTAGTTGGTATTAGACTTCAAATTTATGGGTTATAGGCTTTTCCCCAAAACATGATTGAACTTGGTTTTTGGAGGGGGTGTTAGCCTTGGATTTTCGGACAAATTGATCCTGACTCGACGAGCCCCATTTAAATGAGTATTAGCCTTAGATTTCTAACCTTGTTCATATCCAAGTGCTTTTAGATGGTATTCGACTTCAAATTTCTGGGTTATAGGGTTTTCCCCCAAACATGATTGAACTTGGTTTTTGGAGGGGGTGTTAGCCTTGGATTTTCGGACAAATTGATCCTGACTCGACGAGCCCCATTTAAATGAGTATTAGCCTTAGATTTCTAACCTTGTTCATATCCAAGACCTTTTAGTTTGTATTAGACTTCAAATTTATGAGTAATATCCTTTCCCCCCAAACATGATTGAACTTGGTTTTGGAGGGGGTGTTAGCCTTGGATTTTCGGACAATTTGATCCCGACTCGACGAGCCCCATTTAAATGAGTATTAGCCTTAGATTTCTAACCTTGTTCATATCCATGCCCTTTTAGTTGGTATTAGACTTCAAATTTATGGGTTATAGGCTTTTCCCCAAAACATGATTGAACTTGGTTTTTGGAGGGGGTGTTAGCCTTGGATTTTCGGACAAATTGATCCTGACTCGACGAGCCCCATTTAAATGAGTATTAGCCTTAGATTTCTAACCTTGTTCATATCCAAGCTCTTTTAGATGGTATTAGACTTCAAATTTATGGGTTATAGGCTTTTCCCCCAAACATGATTGAACTTGGTTTTTGGAGGGGGTGTTAGGCTTGGATTTTCGGACAAATTGATCCTGACTCGACGAGCCCCATTTAAATGAGTGTTAGCCTTAGATTTCTAACCTTGTTCATATCCAAGACCTTTTAGTTTGTATTAGAGTTCAAATTTATGCGTAATATCCTTTCCCCCCAAACATGATTGAACTTGGTTTTTGGAGGGGGTGTTAGCCTTGGATTTTCGGACAAATTGATCCCGACTCGACGAGCCCCATTTAAATGAGTATTAGCCTTAGATTTCTAAACTTGTTCATATCCAAGCCCTTTTAGTTTGTATTAGACTTCAAATTTATGAGTAATATCCTTTCCCCCCAAACATGATTGAACTTGGTTTTGGAGGGGGTGTTAGCCTTGGATTTTCGGACAAATTGATCCTGACTCGACGAGCCCCATTTAAATGAGTATTAGGCTTAGATTTCTAACCTTGTTCATATCCAAGCACTTTTAGTTCGTATTAGACTTCAAATGTATGGGTTATAGGCTTTTCCCCAAAACATGATTGAACTTGGTTTTTGGAGGGGGTGTTAGCCTTGGATTTTCGGACAAATTGATCCTGACTCGACGAGCGCCATTTAAATGAGTATTAGCCTTAGATTTCTAACCTTGTTCATATCCAAGACCTTTTAGTTTGTATTAGACTTCAAATTTATGAGTAATATCCTTTCCCCCCAAACATGATTGAACTTCGTTTTGGAGGGGGTGTTAGCCTTGGATTTTCGGACAAATTGATCCTGACTCGACTAGTCCCATTTAAATGAGTATTAGCTTAGATTTCTAACCTTGTTCATATCCAAGCACTTTTAGTTGGTATTAGACTTCAAATTTATGGGTAATAGACATTTCCCCCAAACATGATTGAACTTGGTTTTTGGAGGGGGTGTTAGCCTTGGATTTTCGGACAAATTGATCCTGACTCGACGAGCCCCATTTAAATGAGTATTAGCCTTAGATTTCTAACCTTGTTCATATCCAAGTGCTTTTAGATGGTATTCGACTTCAAATTTCTGGGTTATAGGGTTTTCCCCCAAACATGATTGAACTTGGTTTTTGGAGGGGGTGTTAGCCTTGGATTTTCGGACAAATTGATCCTGACTCGACGAGCCCCATTTAAATGAGTATTAGCCTTAGATTTCTAACCTTGTTCATATCCAAGACCTTTTAGTTTGTATTAGACTTCAAATTTATGAGTAATATCCTTTCCCCCCAAACATGATTGAACTTGGTTTTGGAGGGGGTGTTAGCCTTGGATTTTCGGACAATTTGATCCCGACTCGACGAGCCCCATTTAAATGAGTATTAGCCTTAGATTTCTAACCTTGTTCATATCCATGCCCTTTTAGTTGGTATTAGACTTCAAATTTATGGGTTATAGGCTTTTCCCCAAAACATGATTGAACTTGGTTTTTGGAGGGGGTGTTAGCCTTGGATTTTCGGACAAATTGATCCTGACTCGACGAGCCCCATTTAAATGAGTATTAGCCTTAGATTTCTAACCTTGTTCATATCCAAGCTCTTTTAGATGGTATTAGACTTCAAATTTATGGGTTATAGGCTTTTCCCCCAAACATGATTGAACTTGGTTTTTGGAGGGGGTGTTAGGCTTGGATTTTCGGACAAATTGATCCTGACTCGACGAGCCCCATTTAAATGAGTGTTAGCCTTAGATTTCTAACCTTGTTCATATCCAAGACCTTTTAGTTTGTATTAGAGTTCAAATTTATGCGTAATATCCTTTCCCCCCAAACATGATTGAACTTGGTTTTTGGAGGGGGTGTTAGCCTTGGATTTTCGGACAAATTGATCCCGACTCGACGAGCCCCATTTAAATGAGTATTAGCCTTAGATTTCTAAACTTGTTCATATCCAAGCCCTTTTAGTTTGTATTAGACTTCAAATTTATGAGTAATATCCTTTCCCCCCAAACATGATTGAACTTGGTTTTGGAGGGGGTGTTAGCCTTGGATTTTCGGACAAATTGATCCTGACTCGACGAGCCCCATTTAAATGAGTATTAGGCTTAGATTTCTAACCTTGTTCATATCCAAGCACTTTTAGTTCGTATTAGACTTCAAATGTATGGGTTATAGGCTTTTCCCCAAAACATGATTGAACTTGGTTTTTGGAGGGGGTGTTAGCCTTGGATTTTCGGACAAATTGATCCTGACTCGACGAGCGCCATTTAAATGAGTATTAGCCTTAGATTTCTAACCTTGTTCATATCCAAGACCTTTTAGTTTGTATTAGACTTCAAATTTATGAGTAATATCCTTTCCCCCCAAACATGATTGAACTTCGTTTTGGAGGGGGTGTTAGCCTTGGATTTTCGGACAAATTGATCCTGACTCGACTAGTCCCATTTAAATGAGTATTAGCTTAGATTTCTAACCTTGTTCATATCCAAGCACTTTTAGTTGGTATTAGACTTCAAATTTATGGGTTATAGGCTTTTCCCCAAAACATGATTGAACTTGGTTTTTGGAGGGGGTGTTAGCCTTGGATTTTCGGACAAATTGATCCTGACTCGACGAGCCCCATTTAAATGAGTATTAGCCTTAGATTTCTAACCTTGTTCATATCCAAGTGCTTTTAGATGGTATTCGACTTCAAATTTCTGGGTTATAGGGTTTTCCCCCAAACATGATTGAACTTGGTTTTTGGAGGGGGTGTTAGCCTTGGATTTTCGGACAAATTGATCCTGACTCGACGAGCCCCATTTAAATGAGTATTAGCCTTAGATTTCTAACCTTGTTCATATCCAAGACCTTTTAGTTTGTATTAGACTTCAAATTTATGAGTAATATCCTTTCCCCCCAAACATGATTGAACTTGGTTTTGGAGGGGGTGTTAGCCTTGGATTTTCGGACAATTTGATCCTGACTCGACTAGCCCCATTTAAATGAGTATTAGGCTTAGATTTCTAACCTTTTTCATATCCAAGCACTTTTAGTTGGTATTAGACTTCAAATTTATGGGTTATAGGCTTTTCCCCAAAACATGATTGAACTTGGTTTTTGGAGGGGGTGTTAGCCTTGGATTTTCGGACAAATTGATCCTGACTCGACGAGCCCCATTTAAATGAGTATTAGGCTTAGATTTCTAACCTTGTTCATATCCAAGCTCTTTTAGATGGTATTAGACTTCAAATTTATGGGTTATAGGCTTTTCCCCCAAACATGATTGAACTTGGTTTTTGGAGGGGGTGTTAGGCTTGGATTTTCGGACAAATTGATCCTGACTCGACGAGCCCCATTTAAATGAGTGTTAGCCTTAGATTTCTAACCTTGTTCATATCCAAGACCTTTTAGTTTGTATTAGAGTTCAAATTTATGCGTAATATCCTTTCCCCCCAAACATGATTGAACTTGGTTTTTGGAGGGGGTGTTAGCCTTGGATTTTCGGACAAATTGATCCCGACTCGACGAGCCCCATTTAAATGAGTATTAGCCTTAGATTTCTAAACTTGTTCATATCCAAGCCCTTTTAGTTTGTATTAGACTTCAAATTTATGAGTAATATCCTTTCCCCCCAAACATGATTGAACTTGGTTTTGGAGGGGGTGTTAGCCTTGGATTTTCGGACAAATTGATCCTGACTCGACGAGCCCCATTTAAATGAGTATTAGGCTTAGATTTCTAACCTTGTTCATATCCAAGCACTTTTAGTTCGTATTAGACTTCAAATGTATGGGTTATAGGCTTTTCCCCAAAACATGATTGAACTTGGTTTTTGGAGGGGGTGTTAGCCTTGGATTTTCGGACAAATTGATCCTGACTCGACGAGCGCCATTTAAATGAGTATTAGCCTTAGATTTCTAACCTTGTTCATATCCAAGACCTTTTAGTTTGTATTAGACTTCAAATTTATGCGTAATATCCTTTCCCCCCTAACATGATTGAACTTGGTTTTGGAGGGGGTGTTAGCCTTGGATTTTCGGACAAATTGATCCTGACTCGACGAGCCCCATTTAAATGAGTATTAGGCTTAGATTTCTAACCTTGTTCATATCCAAGCACTTTTAGATGGTATTAGACTTCAAATTTATGGGTTATAGGCTTTTCCCCCAAACATGATTGAACTTGGTTTTTGGAGGGGGTGTTAGGCTTGGATTTTCGGACAAATTAATCCTGACTCGACGAGCCCCATTTAAATGAGTATTATACTTATATCTATAACCTTTTTCATATCCAAGCCCTTTTAGTTGGTATTAGACTTCAAATTTATGGGCAATAGACTTTTGCCCCAAACATGATTGAACTTGGTTTTTTAAGGGGGTGTTAGCCTTGGATTTTCGGACAAATTGATCCTGACTCGACGAGCCCCATTTAACTGAGTATTAGGCTTAGATTTCTAACCTTGTTCATATCCAAGCCCTTTTAGATGGTATTAGACTTCAAATTTATGGGTTATACGCCCAAACATGATTGAACTTGGTTCTTGGAGGGGGTGTTAGGCTTGGATTTTCGGACAAATTGATCCTGACTCGACGAGCCCCATTTAAATGAGTATTAGCCTTAGATTTCTAACCTTGTTCATATCCAAGCGCTTTTAGATGGTATTAGACTTCAAATTTATGGGTTATAGGCTTTTCCCCCAAACATGATTGAACTTGGTTTTTGGAGGGGGTGTTAGCCTTTGATTTTCGGACAAATTGATCCTGACTCGACGAGCCCCATTTAAATGAGTATTAGCCTTAGATTTCTAACCTTGTTCATATCCAAGCACTTTTAGATGGTATTAGACTTCAAATTTATGGGTTATAGGCTTTTCCCCCAAACATGATTGAACTTGGTTTTTGGAGGGGGTGTTAGCCTTTGATTTTCGGACAAATTGATCCTGACACGACGAGCGCCTTTAAATGAGTATTAGCCTTAGATTTCTAACCTTGTTCATATCCAAGACCTTTTAGTTTGTATTAGACTTCAAATTTATGAGTAATATCCTTTCCCCCCAAACATGATTGAACTTGGTTTTTGGAGGGGGTGTTAGCCTTGGATTTTCGGACAAATTGATCCTTACTCGACGAGCCCCATTTAAATGAGTATTAGCCTTAGATTTCTAACCTTGTTCATATCCAATCCCTTTTAGTTTGTATTAGACTTCAAATTTATGGGTTATAGGCTTTTCCCCAAAACATGATTGAACTTGGTTTTTGGAGGGGGTGTTAGCCTCGGATTTTCGGACATATTGATCCTGACTCGACGAGCCCCATTTAAATGAGTATTAGCCTTAGATTTCTAACCTTGTTCATATCCAAGACCTTTTAGTTTGTATTAGACTTCAAATTTATGCGTAATATCCTTTCCCCCCAAACATGATTGAACTTGGTTTTGGAGGGGGTGTTAGCCTTGGATTTTCGGACAAATTGATCCTGACTCGTCGAGCCCCATTTAAATGAGTATTAGGCTTAGATTTCTAACCTTGTTCATATCCAAGCACTTTTAGATGGTATTAGAGTTCAAATTTATGGGTTATAGGCTTTTCCCCCAAACATGATTGAACTTGGTTTTTGGAGGGGGTGTTAGGCTTGGATTTTCGGACAAATTGATCCTGACTCGACGAGCCCCATTTAAATGATTATTAGCCTTAGATTTCTAACCTTGTTCATATCCAAGCCCTTTTATTTTGTATTAGACTTCAAATTTATGAGTAATATCCTTTCCCCCCAAACATGATTGAACTTGGTTTTGGAGGGGGTGTTAGCCTTGGATTTTCGGACAAATTGATCCTGACTCAACGAGCCCTATTTAAATGAGTATTAGCTTTAGATTTCTAACCTTGTTCATATCCATGCGCTTTTAGATGGTATTAGACTTCAAATTTATGGGTTATAGGCTTTTCCCCCAAACATGATTGAACTTGGTTTTTGGAGGGGGTGTTAGCCATGGAATTTCGGACAAATTGATCCTGACTCGACGAGCCCCATTTAAATGAGTATTATACTTAGATTTATAACCTTGTTCATATCCAAGCCCTTTTACTTGGTATTAGACTTCAAATTTATGGGCAATAGACTTTTCCCCCAAACATAATTGAACTTGGTTTTTTGAGGGGGGGTTAGCCTTGGATTTTCGGACAAATTGATCCTGACTCGACGAGCCCCATTTAAATGAGTATTAGGCTTAGATTTCTAACCTTGTTCATATCGAAGCCCTTTTAGATGGTATTAGACTTCAAATTTATGGGTTATAGGCTTTTCCCCCAAACATGATTGAACTTGGTTTTTAGAGGGGGTGTTAGGTTTGGATTTTCGGACAAATTGATCCTGACTCGACGAGCCCCATTTAAATGAGTATTATCCTTAGATTTCTAACCTTGGTCATATCCAAGCCCTTTTAGTTGGTATTAGACTTCAAATTTATCGGTAATATCCTTTTTCCCCAAACATGATTGAACTTGGTTTTTGGAGGGGGTGTTAGCCTTGGATTTTTGGACAAATTGATCCTGACTCGACGAGCCCCATTTAAGTGAGTATTACCCTTAGATTTCTATCCTTGGTCATATCCAAGCCCTTTTAGTTGGTATTAGACTTCAAATTTATGGGCAATATACTTTTCCCCCAAACATGATTGAACTTGGTTTTTGGAGGGGGTGTTAGCCTTGGATTTTCGGACAAATTGATCCTGACTCGACGAGCCCCATTTAAATGAATATTATACTTAGATTTGTAACCTTGTTCATATCCAAGCCCTTTTAGTTGTTATTAGACTTCAAATTTATGGGCAATAGGCTTTCCCCCCAAACATGATTGAACTTTGTTTTTAGAGGGGGTGTTAGCCTTGGATTTTCGGACAAATTGATCCTGACTCGACGAGCCCCATTGAAATGAGTATTAGCCTTAGATTTCTAACCTTGGTCATATCCAAGCCCTTTTAGTTGGTATTAGACTTCAAATTTATAGGTTATAGGGTTTTCCCCCAAACATGATTGAACTTGGCTTTTGGAGGGGGTGTTAGCCTTGGATTTTCGGACAAATTGATCCTGACTCGACGAGCCCCATTTAAATGAGCATTAGGCTTAGATTTCTAACCTTGTTCATATCCAATTCCTTTTAGATGGTATTAGACTTCAAATTTATGGGTTATAGGCTTTTCCCCCAAACATGATTGAATTTTGTTTTTAGAGGGGGTGTTAGCCTTGGATTTTCGGACAAATTGATCCTGACTCGACGAGCCCCATTGAAATGAGTATTAGCCTTAGATTTCTAACCTTGGTCATATCCAAGCCCTTTTAGTTGGTATTAGACTTCAAATTTATAGGTTATAGGCTTTTCCCCCAAACATGATTGAACTTGGCTTTTGGAGGGGGTGTTAGCCTTGGATTTTCGGACAAATTGATCCTGACTCGACGAGCCCCATTTAAATGAGCATTAGGCTTAGATTTCTAACCTTGTTCATATCCAATTCCTTTTAGATGGTATTAGACTTCAAATTTATGGGTTATAGGCTTTTCCCCCAAACATGATTGAACTTGGTTTTTGGAGGGGGTGTTAGGCTTGGATTTTCGGACAAATTGATCCTGACTCGACGAGCCCCATTTAAATGAGTATTATCCTTAGATTTCTAACCTTGTTCATATCCAAGGCCTTTTAGTTGGTATTAGACTTCAAATTTATGGGTAATAGTCTTTTCCCCCAAACATGATTGAACTTGGTTTTTTGAGGGGGTGTTAGCCTTGGATTTTCGGACAAATTGATCCTGACTCGACGAGCCCCATTTAAATGAGTATTAGGCTTAGATTTCTAACCTTGTTCATATCGAAGCCCTTTTAGATGGTATTAGACTTCAAATTTATGGGTTATAGGCTTTTCCCCCAAACATGATTGAACTTGGTTTTTGGAGGGGGTGTTAGGCTTGGATTTTCGGACAAAATGATCCTGACTCGACGAGCCCCATTTAAATGAGTATTAGCCTTAGATTTCTAACCTTGTTCATATCCAAGCCCTTTTAGTTGGTATTAGACTTCAAATTTACGGGATTATACTTTTCCCCCAAACATGATTGAACTTGGTTTTTGGAGGGGGTGTTAGCCTTGGATTTTCGGACAAATTGATACTGACTCGACGAGCCCCATTTAAATGAATATTATACTTAGATTTGTAACCTTGTTCATATCCAAGCCCTTTTAGTTGTTATTAGACTTCAAATTTATGGGCAATAGTCTTTCCCCCCAAACATGATTGAACTTTGTTTTTAGAGGGGGTGTTAGCCTTGGATTTTCGGACAAATTGATCCTGACTCGACGAGCCCTATTGAAATGAGTATTAGCCTTAGATTTCTAACCTTGGTCATATCCAAGCCCTTTTAGTTGGTATTAGACTTCAAATTTATGGGTTATAGGCTTTTCCCCCAAACATGATTGAACTTGGCTTTTGGAGGGGGTGTTAGCCTTGGATTTTCGGACAAATTGATCCTGACTCGACGAGCCCCATTTAAATGAGCATTAGGCTTAGATTTCGAACCTTGTTCATATCCAATTCCTTTTAGATGGTATTAGACTTCAAATTTATGGGTTATAGGCTTTTCCCCCAAACATGATTGAACTTGGTTTTTGGTGGGGGTGTTAGGCTTGGATTTTCGGACAAATTGATCCTGACTCGACGAGCCCCATTTAAATGAGTATTATCCTTAGATTTCTAACCTTGTTCATATCCAAGGCCTTTTAGTTGGTATTAGACTTCAAATTTATGGGTAATAGTCTTTTTCCCCAAACATGATTGAACTTGGTTTTTGGAGGGGGTGTTAGCCTTGGATTTTCGGACAAATTGATCCTGACTCGACGAGCCCCATTTAAATGAGTATTATCCTTAGATTTATAACCTTGGTCATATCCAAGCCCTTTTAGTTGGTATTAGACTTCAAATTTATCGGTAATATCCTTTTTCCCCAAACATGATTGAACTTGGTTTTTGGAGGGGGTGTTAGCCTTGGATTTTCGGACAAATTGATCCTGACTCGACGAGCCCCATTTAAGTGAGTATTACCCTTAGATTTCTATCCTTGGTCATATCCAAGCCCTTTTAGTTGGTATTAGACTTCAAATTTATGGGCATTATACTTTTCCCCCAAACATGATTGAACTTGGTTTTTGGAGGGGGTGTTAGCCTTGGATTTTCGGACAAATTGATCCTGACTCGACGAGCCCCATTTAAATGAATATTATACTTAGATTTGTAACCTTGTTCATATCCAAGCCCTTTTAGTTGTTATTACACTTCAAATTTATGGGCAATAGGCTTTCCCCCCAAACATGATTGAACTTTGTTTTTAGAGGGGGTGTTAGCCTTGGATTTTCAGACAAATTGATCCTGACTCGACGAGCCCCATTGAAATGAGTATTAGCCTTAGATTTCTAACCTTGGTCATATCCAAGCCCTTTTAGTTGGTATTAGACTTCAAATTTATAGGTTATAGGCTTTTCCCCCAAACATGATTGAACTTGGCTTTTGGAGGGGGTGTTAGCCTTGGATTTTCGGACAAATTGATCCTGACTCGACGAGCCCCATTTAAATGAGCATTAGGCTTAGATTTCTAACCTTGTTCATATCCAATTCCTTTTAGATGGTATTAGACTTCAAATTTATGGGTTATAGGCTTTTCCCCCAAACATGATTGAACTTGGTTTTTGGAGGGGGTGTTAGGCTTGGATTTTCGGACAAATTGATCCTGACTCAACGAGCCCCATTTAAATGAGTATTATCCTTAGATTTCTAACCTTGTTCATATCCAAGCCCTTTTAGTTGGTATTAGACTTCAAATTTATGGGTAATAGTCTTTTCCCCCAAACATGATTGAACTTGGTTTTTTGAGGGGGTGTTAGCCTTGGATTTTCGGACAAATTGATCCTGACTCGACGAGCCCCATTTAAATGAGTATTAGGCTTAGATTTCTAACCTTGTTCATATCGAAGCCCTTTTAGATGGTATTAGACTTCAAATTTATGGGTTATAGGCTTTTCCCCCAAACATGATTGAACTTGGTTTTTGGAGGGGGTGTTAGGCTTGGATTTTCGGACAAAATGATCCTGACTCGACGAGCCCCATTTAAATGAGTATTAGCCTTAGATTTCTAACCTTGTTCATATCCAAGCCCTTTTAGTTGGTATTAGACTTCAAATTTACGGGATTATACTTTTCCCCCAAACATGATTGAACTTGGTTTTTGGAGGGGGTGTTAGCCTTGGATTTTCGGACAAATTGATACTGACTCGACGAGCCCCATTTAAATGAATATTATACTTAGATTTGTAACCTTGTTCATATCCAAGCCCTTTTAGTTGTTATTAGACTTCAAATTTATGGGCAATAGTCTTTCCCCCCAAACATGATTGAACTTTGTTTTTAGAGGGGGTGTTAGCCTTGGATTTTCGGACAAATTGATCCTGACTCGACGAGCCCCATTGAAATGAGTATTAGCCTTAGATTTCTAACCTTGGTCATATCCAAGCCCTTTTAGTTGGTATTAGACTTCAAATTTATGGGTTATAGGCTTTTCCCCCAAACATGATTGAACTTGGCTTTTGGAGGGGGTGTTAGCCTTGGATTTTCGGACAAATTGATCCTGACTCGACGAGCCCCATTTAAATGAGCATTAGGCTTAGATTTCGAACCTTGTTCATATCCAATTCCTTTTAGATGGTATTAGACTTCAAATTTATGGGTTATAGGCTTTTCCCCCAAACATGATTGAACTTGGTTTTTGGAGGGGGTGTTAGGCTTGGATTTTCGGACAAATTGATCCTGACTCGACGAGCCCCATTTAAATGAGTATTATCCTTAGATTTCTAACCTTGTTCATATCCAAGGCCTTTTAGTTGGTATTAGACTTCAAATTTATGGGCAATAGACTTTTGCCCCAAACATGATTGAACTTGGTTTTTTGAGGGGGTGTTAGCCTTGGATTTTCGGACAAATTGATCCTGACTCGACGAGCCCCATTTAAATGAGTATTAGGCTTAGATTTCTAACCTTGTTCATATCGAAGCCCTTTTAGATGGTATTAGACTTCAAATTTATGGGTTATAGGCTTTTCCCCCAAACATGATTGAACTTGGTTTTTGGAGGGGGTGTTAGGCTTGGATTTTCGGACAAATTGATCCTGACTCGACGAGCCCCATTTAAATGAGTATTAGCCTTAGATTTCTAACCTTGTTCATATCCAAGCCCTTTTAGTTGGTATTAGACTTCAAATTTACGGGATTATACTTTTCCCCCAAACATGATTGAACTTGGTTTTTGGAGGGGGTGTTAGCCTTGGATTTTCAGACAAATTGATCCTGACTCGACGAGCCCCATTTAAATGAATATTATACTTAGATTTGTAACCTTGTTCATATCCAAGCCCTTTTAGTTGTTATTAGACTTTAAATTTATGGGCAATAGTCTTTCCCCCCAAACATGATTAAACTTTGTTTTTAGAGGGGGTGTTAGCCTTGGATTTTCGGACAAATTGATCCTGACTCGACGAGCCCTATTGAAATGAGTATTAGCCTTAGATTTCTAACCTTGGTCATATCCAAGCCCTTTTAGTTGGTATTAGACTTCAAATTTATGGGTTATAGGCTTTTCCCCCAAACATGATTGAACTTGGCTTTTGGAGGGGGTGTTAGCCTTGGATTTTCGGACAAATTGATCCTGACTCGACGAGCCCCATTTAAATGAGCATTAGGCTTAGATTTCTAACCTTGTTCATATCCAATTCCTTTTAGATGGTATTAGACTTCAAATTTATGGGTTATAGGCTTTTCCCCCAAACATGATTGAACTTGGTTTTTGGAGGGGGTGTTAGGCTTGGATTTTCGGACAAATTGATCCTGACTCGACGAGCCCCATTTAAATGAGTATTATCCTTAGATTTCTAACCTTGTTCATATCCAAGCCCTTTTAGTTGGTATTAGACTTCAAATTTATGGGTTATAGGCTTTTCCCCCAAACATGATTGAACTTGGTTTTTGGAGGGGGTGTGAGCCTTGGATTTTCGGACAAATTGATCCTGACTCGACGATCCCCATTTAAATGAGTATTAGACTTAGATTTCTAACCTTGTTCATATCCAAGCCCTTTTAGTTGGTATTAGACTTCAAATTTATGGGTAATAGACTTTTCCCCCAAGCATGATTGAACTTGGTTTTTGGAGGGGGTGTTAGCCTTGGATTTTCGGACAAATTGATCCTGACTAGACGAGCCCCATTTAAATGAGTATTATCCTTAGATTTCTAACCTTGTTCATATCCAAGGCCTTTTAGTTGGTATTAGACTTCAAATTTATGGGTAATAGACTTTTCCCCCAAACATGATTGAACTTGGTTTTTGGAGGGGGTGTTAGCCTTGGATTTTTGTACAAATTGATCCTGACTCGATGAGCCCCATTTACATGAGTATTAGGCTTAGATTTCTAACCTTGTTCATATCCAAGCCCTTTTAGATGGTATTAGACTTCAAATTTATGGGTTATAGGCTTTTCCCCCAAACATGATTGAACTTGGTTTTTGGAGGGGGTGTTAGCCTTGGATTTTCGGACAAATTGATCCTGGCTCGACGAGCCCCATTTAAATGAGTATTATCCTTATATTTCTAACCTTGTTCATATCCAAGGCCTTTTAGTTGGTATTAGACTTCAAATTTATGGGTAATAGACTTTTCCCCCAAACGTGATTGAACTTGGTTTTTAGAGGGGGTGTTAGCCTTGGATTTTCGGACAAATTGATCCTGACTCAACGAGCCCCATTTAAATGAGTATTAGCCTTAGATTTCTAACCTTGTTCATATCCAAGCCCTTTTACTTGGTATTAGACTTAAAATTTATGGGTTATAGGCTTTTCCCCCAAACATGATTGAACTTGGTTTTTGGAGGGGGTGTTAGCCTTGGATTTTCGGACAAATTATCCTGGCTCGACGAGCCCCATTTAAATGAGTATTAGCCTTAGATTTCTAACCTTGTTCATATCCAAGCCCTTTTAGTTGGTATTAGACTTCAAATTTATGGGTAATAGACTTTTCCCCCAAACATGATTGAACTTGGTTTTTTGAGGGGGTGTTACCCTTGGATTTTCGGACAAATTGATCCTGACTCGACGAGCCCCATTTAAATGAGTATTAGGCTTAGATTTCTAACCTTGTTCATATCCAAGCCCTTTTAGTTGGTATTAGACTTCAAATTTATGGGTAATAGACTTTTCCCCCAAACATGATTGAACTTGGTTTTTTGAGGGGGTGTTACCCTTGGATTTTCGGACAAATTGATCCTGACTCGACGAGCCCCATTTAAATGAGTATTAGGCTTAGATTTCTAACCTAGTTGATATCCAACGCCTTTTAGTTAGTATTAGACTTCAAATTTATGGGTAATATCCTTTTCCCCCAAGCATAATTGAACTTGGTTTTTGGAGGCGGTGTTAGCCTTGGATTTTCGGACCAATTGATCCTGACTCGACGAGCCCCATTTAAATGACCATTAGCCTTATATTTCTAACCTTGTTCATATCCAAGCGCTTTTAGATGGTATTAGACTTTAAATTTATGGGTTATAGGCTTTTCCCCTAAACATGATTGAACTTGGTTTTTGGAGGCGGTGTTAGCCTTGGATTTTCAGACAAATTGATCCTGGCTCGACGAGCCCAATTTAAATGAGTATTATCCTTAGATTTCTAACCTTGTTCATATCCAAGCCCTTTTACTTGGTATTAGACTTAAAATTTATGGGTAATATACTTTTCCCCCAAACATGATTGAACTTGGTTTTTGGAAGGGGTGTTAGCTTTGGATTTTTGTACAAATTGATCCTGACTCGACGAGCCCCATTTAAATGAGTATTATCCTTAGATTTCTAACCTTGTTCATATCCAAGCCCTTTTAGTTGGTATTAGACTTCAAATTTATGGGTAATAGTCTTTTCCCCCAAACATGATTGAACTTGGTTTTTTGAGGGGGTGTTAGCCTTGGATTTTCGGACAAATTGATCCTGACTCGACGAGCCCCATTTAAATGAGTATTAGGCTTAGATTTCTAACCTTGTTCATATCGAAGCCCTTTTAGATGGTATTAGACTTCAAATTTATGGGTTATAGGCTTTTCCCCCAAACATGATTGAACTTGGTTTTTGGAGGGGGTGTTAGCCTTGGATTTTCGGAAAAATTGATCCTGACTCGACGAGCCTCATTTAAATGAGTATTAGGCTTAGATTTCTAACCTTGTTCATATCCAAGCCTTTTTAGATGGTATTACACTTCAAATTTATGGGTTATAGGCTTTTCCCCCAAACATGATTGAACTTGGTTTTTGGAGGGGGTGTTAGCCTTGGATTTTCGGACAAATTGATCCTGACTCGACGAGCCCCATTTAAATGAGTATTAGCCTTAGATTTCTAACCTTGTTCATATCCAAGACCTTTTAGTTTGTATTAGACTTCAAATTTATGGGTAATAGACTTTTCCCCCAAACATGATTGAACTTGGTTTTTTGAGGGGGTGTTAGCCTTGGATTTTCGGACAAATTGATCCTGGCTCGAGGAGCCCCATTTAAATGAGTATTAGCCTTAGATTTCTAACCTTGTTCATATCCAAGCCCTTTTACTTGGTATTAGACTTAAAATTTATGGGCAATATACTTTTCCCCCAAACATGATTGAACTTGGTTTTTGGAGGGGGTGTTAGCCTTGGATTTTCGGACAAATTGATCCTGACTCGATGAGCCCCATTTAAATGAGTATTAGGCTTAGATTTCTAACCTTGTTGATATCCAAGGCCTTTTAGTTAGTATTAGACTTCAAATTTATGGGTAATATCCTTTTCCCCCAAGCATAATTGAACTTGGTTTTTGGAGGCGGTGTTAGCCTTGGATTTTCGGACAAATTGATCCTGACTCGACGAGCCTCATTTAAATGACCATTAGCCTTATATTTCTAACCTTGTTCATATCCAAGCGCTTTTAGATGGTATTAGACTTCAAATTTATGGGTTATAGGCTTTTCCCCCAAACATGATTGAACTTGGTTTTTGGAGGCGGTGTTAGCCTTGGATTTTCAGACAAATTGATCCTGGCTCGACGAGCCCAATTTAAATGAGTATTATCCTTAGATTTCTAACCTTGTTCATATCCAAGCCCTTTTACTTGGTATTAGACTTAAAATTTATGGGCAATATACTTTTCCCCCAAACATGATTGAACTTGGTTTTTGGAAGGGGTGTTAGCCTTGGATTTTTGTACAAATTGATCCTGACTCGATGAGCCCCATTTAAATGAGTATTAGCCTTAGATTTCTAACCTTGTTCATATCCAAGCGCTTTTAGATGGTATTAGACTTCAAATTTATGGGTTATAGGCTTTTCCCCCAAACATGATTGAACTTGGTTTTTTGCGGGGGTGTTAGCCTTGGATTTTCGGACAAATTGATCCTGACTCGACCAGCCCCATTTAAATGAGTATTAGCCTTAGATTTCTAACCTTGTTCATATCCAAGCCCTTTTAGTTGGTATTAGACTTCTAATTTATGGGTTATAGGCTTTTCCCCCAAACATGATTGAACTTGGTTTTTGGAGGGGGTGTTAGCCTTGGATTTTCGGAAAAATTGTTCCTGACTCGACGAGCCTCATTTAAATGAGTATTAGGCTTAGATTTCTAACCTTGTTCATATCCAAGCCTTTTTAGATGGTATTACACTTCAAATTTATGGGTTATAGGCTTTTCCCCCAAACATGATTGAACTTGGTTTTTGGAGGGGGTGTTAGCCTTGGATTTTCGGACAAATTGATCCTGACTCGACGAGCCCCATTTAAATGAGTATTAGCCTTAGATTTCTAACCTTGTTCATATCCAAGACCTTTTAGTTTGTATTAGACTTCAAATTTATGGGTAATATCCTTTCCCCCTAAACATGATTGAACTTGGTTTTTGGAGGGGGTGTTACCCTTGGATTTTCGGACAAATTGATCCTGACTCGACGAGCCCCATTTAAATGAGTATTATCCTTAGATTTATAACCTTTTTCATATCCAAGCCCTTTTAGTTGGTACTAGACTTCAAATTTATGGGTAATAGACTTTTCCCCCAAACATGATTGAACTTGGTTTTTGGAGAGGGTGTTAGCCTTGGAATTTCAGACAAATTGATCCTGACTCGACGAGCCCCATTTAAATGAGTATTATCCTTAGATTTATAACCTTGTTCATATCCAAGCCCTTTTAGTTGGTATTAGACTTCAAATTTATGGGTAATAGACTTTTCCCCCAAACATGATTGAACTTGGTTTTTTGAGGGGGTGTTACCCTTGGATTTTCGGACAAATTGATCCTGACTCGACGAGCCCCATTTAAATGAGTATTAGGCTTAGATTTCTAACCTTGTTCATATCCAAGCCCTTTTAGATGGTATTAGACTTCAAATTTATGGGTTATAGGCGTTTCCCCCAAACATGATTGAACTTGGTTTTTGGAGGGGGTGTTAGCATTGGATTTTCGGACAAATTGATCTTGACTCGACGAGCCCCATTTAAATGAGTATTAGCCTTAGCTTTCTAACCTTGTTCATATCCAAGACCTTTTAGTTTGTATTAGACTTCAAATTTATGAGTAATATCCTTTCCCCCCAAACATGATTGAACTTGGGTTATGGAGGCGGTGTTAGCCTTGGATTTTCTGACAAATTGATCCTGACTCGACGAGCTCCATTTAAATGAGTATTAGGCTTAGATTTCTAACCTTGTTCATATCCAATCCCTTTTAGATGGTATTAGACTACAAATTTATGGGTTATAGGCTTTTCCCCCAAACATGATTGAACTTGGTTTTTGGAGAGGGTGTTAGCCTTGGATTTTCGGACAAATTGATCCTGACTCGACGAGCCCCATTTAAGTGAGTATTAGCCTTAGATTTCTAACCTTGGTTATATCCAAGCCCTTTTAGTTGGTATTAGATTTCAAATTTATGGGTAATATCCTTTTCCCCCAAACATGATAGAACTTGGTTTTTGGAGGGGGTGTTAGCCTTGGATTTTCGGACAAATTGATCCTGACTCGACGAGCCCCATTTAAATGAGTATTAGGCTTAGATTTCTAACCTTGTTCATATCCAAGACCTTTTAGATGGTGTTAGACTTCTAATTTATGGGTTATAGGCTTTTCCCCCAAACATGATTGAACTTGGTTTTTTAAGGGGGTGTTAGCCTTGGATTTTTGGACAAATTGATCCTGATTCGACGAGCCCCATTTAAATGAGTATTAGGCTTAGATTTCTAACCTTGTTCATATCCAAGCCCTTTTAGATGGTATTAGACTACAAATTTATGGGTTATAGGCTTTTCCCCCAAACATGATTGAACTTGGTTTTTGGAGGGGGTGTTAGCCTTGGATTTTCGGACAAATTGATCCTGACTCGACGAGCCCCATTTAAGTGAGTATTAGCCTTAGATTTCTAACCTTGGTCATATCCAAGCCCTTTTAGTTGGTATTAGATTTCAAATTTATGGGTAATATCCTTTTCCCCCAAACATGATTGAACTTGGTTTTTGGAGGGGGTGTTAGCCTTGGATTTTCGGACAAATTGATCCTGACTCGACGAGCCCCATTTAAATGAGTATTAGGCTTAGATTTCTAACCTTTTCATATCCTAGCCCTTTTAGATGGAATTAGACTTCTAATTTATGGGTTATAGGCTTTTCCCCCAAACATGATTGAACTTGGTTTTCGGAGGGGGTGTTAGCCTTGGAATTTCGGACAAATTGATCCTAACTCGACGAGCCCCATTTAAATGAGTATTATCCTTAGATTTATAACCTTGTTCCCATCCAAGCCCTTTTAGTTGGTATTAGACTTCAAATTTATGGGTAATAGACTTTTCCCCCAAACATGATTGAACTTGGTTTTTGGAGAGGGTGTTAGCCTTGGAATTTCGGACAAATTGATCCTGACTCGACGAGCCCCATTTAAATGAGTATTATCCTTAGATTTATAACCTTGTTCATATCCAAGCCCTTTTAGTTGGTATTAGACTTCAAATAAATGGGTAATAGACTTTTCCCCCAAACATGATTGAACTTGGTTTTTTGAGGGGGTGTTAGCCTTGGATTTTCGGACAAATTGATCCTGACTCGACGAGCCCTATTTAAATGAGTATTAGGCTTATATTTCTAACCTTGTTCATATCCAAGCCCTTTTATATGGAATTAGACTTCTAATTTATGGGTTATAGGCTTTTCCCCCAAACATGATTGAACTTGGTTTTTGGAGGGGGTGTTAGCCTTGGATTTTCGGACAAATTGATCCTGACTCGACGAGCCCCATTTAAATGAGTATTAGCCTTAGATTTCTAACCTTGTTCATATCCAAGACCTTTTAGTTTGTTTTAGACTTCAAATTTATGAGTAATATCCTTTCCCCCCAAACATGATTGAACTTGGTTTTTGGAGGCGGTGTTAGCCTTGGATTTTCGGACAAATTGATCCTGACTCGACGAGCCCCATTTAATTGAGTATTAGGCTTAGATTTCTAACCTTGTTCATATCCAAGCCCTTTTAGATGGAATTAGACTTCTAATTTATGGGTTATAGGCTTTTCCCCCAAACATGATTGAACTTGGTTTTTGGAGGGGGTGTTAGCCTTGGATTTTCGGACAAATTGATCTTGACTCAACGAGCCCCATTTAAATGAGTATTAGCCTTAGATTTCTAACCTTGTTCATATCCAAGACCTTTTAGTTTGTATTAGACTTCAAATTTATGAGTAATATCCTTTCCCCCCAAACATGATTGAACTTGGTTTTTGGAGGGGGTGTTAGCCTTGGATTTTCGGACAAATTGATCCTGACTCGACGAGCCCCATTTAAATGAGTATTAGGCTAATGGGTATTAGCCTTAGATTTCTAACCTTGGTCATATCCAAGCCCTTTTAGTTTGTTTTAGACTTCAAATTTATGAGTAATATCCTTTCCCCCCAAACATGATTGAACTTGGTTTTTGGAGGCGGTGTTAGCCTTGGATTTTCGGACAAATTGATCCTGACTCGACGAGCCCCATTTAAATGAGTATTAGGCTTAGATTTCTAACCTTGGTCATATCCAAGCCCTTTTAGTTGGTATTAGATTTCAAATTTATGGGTAATATCCTTTTCCCCCAAACATGATTGAACTTGGTTTTTGGAGGGGGTGTTAGCCTTGGATTTTCGGACAAATTGATCCTGACTCGACGAGCCCCATTTAAATGAGTATTAGGCTTAGATTTCTAACCTTGTTCATATCCAAGCCCTTTTAGATGGAATTAGACTTCTAATTTATGGGTTATACGCTTTTCCCCCAAACATGATTGAACTTGGTTTTTGGAGGGGGTGTTAGCCTTGGAATTTCGGACAAATTGATCCTAACTCGACGAGCCCCATTTAAATGAGTATTATCCTTATATTTATAACCTTGTTCATATCCAATAACTTTTAGTTGGTATTAGACTTCAAATTTATGGGTAATAGACTTTTCCCCCAAACATGATTGAACTTGGTTTTTGGAGAGGGTGTTAGCCTTGGAATTTCGGACACATTGATCCTGACTCGACGAGCCCCATTTAAATGAGTATTATCCTTATATTTATAACCTTTTTCATATCCAAGCCCTTTTAGTTGGTATTAGACTTCAAATAAATGGGTAATAGACTTTTCCCCCAAACATGAGTGAACTTGGTTTTTTGAGGGGGTGTTAGCCTTGGATTTTCGGACAAATTGATCCTGACTCGACGAGCCCCATTTAAATGAGTATTAGGCTTAGATTTCTAACCTTGTTCATATCCAAGCCCTTTTAGATGGAATTAGACTTCTAATTTATGGGTTATAGGCTTTTCCCCCAAACATGATTGCACTTTGTTTTTGGAGGGGGTGTTAGCCTTGGATTTTCGGACAAATTGATCCTGACTCGACGAGCCCCATTTAAATGAGTATTAGGCTTAGATTTCTAACCTTGTTCATATCCAAGCCCTTTTAGATGGAATTAGACTTCTAATTTATGGGTTATAGACTTTTCCCCCAAACATGATTGAACTTGGTTTTTGGAGGGGGTGTTAGCCTTGGATTTTCGGACAAATTGATCCTGACTCGACGAGCCCCATTTAAATGAGTATTAGGCTTAGATTTCTAACCTTGTTCATATCCAAGCCCTTTTAGATGGAATTAGACTTCTAATTTATGGGTTATAGGCTTTTCCCCCAAACATGATTGCACTTGGTTTTTGGAGGGGGTGTTAGCCTTGGATTTTCGGACAAATTGATCCTGACTCGACGAGCCCCATTTAAATGAGTATTAGCCTTAGATTTCTAACCTTGTTCATATCCAAGACCTTTTAGTTTGTATTAGACTTCAAATTTATGAGTAATATCCTTTCCCCCCAAACATGATTGAACTTGGTTTTTGGAGGCGGTGTTAGCCTTGGATTTTCGGACAAATTGATCCTGACTCGACGAGCCCCATTTAAATGAGTATTAGGCTTAGATTTCTAACCTTGGTCATATCCAAGCCCTTTTAGTTGGTATTAGATTTCAAATTTATGGGTAATATCCTTTTCCCCCAAACATGATTGAACTTGGTTTTTGGAGGGGGTGTTAGCCTTGGATTTTCGGACAAATTGATCCTGACTCGACGAGCCCCATTTAAATGAGTATTAGGCTTAGATTTCTAACCTTGTTCATATCCAAGCCCTTTTAGATGGAATTAGACTTCTAATTTATGGGTTATACGCTTTTCCCCCAAACATGATTGAACTTGGTTTTTGGAGGGGGTGTTAGCCTTGGAATTTCGGACAAATTGATCCTAACTCGACGAGCCCCATTTAAATGAGTATTATCCTTATATTTATAACCTTGTTCATATCCAATCACTTTTAGTTGGTATTAGACTTCAAATTTATGGGTAATAGACTTTTCCCCCAAACATGATTGAACTTGGTTTTTGGAGATGGTGTTAGCCTTGGAATTTCGGACACATTGATCCTGACTCGACGAGCCCCATTTAAATGAGTATTATCCTTATATTTATAACCTTTTTCATATCCAAGCCCTTTTAGTTGGTATTAGACTTCAAATAAATGGGTAATAGACTTTTCCCCCAAACATGAGTGAACTTGGTTTTTTGAGGGGGTGTTAGCCTTGGATTTTCGGACAAATTGATCCTGACTCGACGAGCCCCATTTAAATGAGTATTAGGCTTAGATTTCTAACCTTGTTCATATCCAAGCCCTTTTAGATGGAATTAGACTTCTAATTTATGGGTTATAGGCTTTTCCCCCAAACATGATTGCACTTTGTTTTTGGAGGGGGTGTTAGCCTTGGATTTTCGGACAAATTGATCCTGACTCGACGAGCCCCATTTAAATGAGTATTAGGCTTAGATTTCTAACCTTGTTCATATCCAAGCCCTTTTAGATGGAATTAGACTTCTAATTTATGGGTTATAGACTTTTCCCCCAAACATGATTGAACTTGGTTTTTGGAGGGGGTGTTAGCCTTGGATTTTCGGACAAATTGATCCTGACTCGACGAGCCCCATTTAAATGAGTATTAGGCTTAGATTTCTAACCTTGTTCATATCCAAGCCCTTTTAGATGGAATTAGACTTCTAATTTCTGGGTTATAGGCTTTTCCCCCAAACATGATTGAACTTGGTTTTTGGAGGGGGTGTTAGCCTTGGAATTTCGGACAAATTGATCCTAACTCGACGAGCCCCATTTAAATGAGTATTATCCTTATATTTATAACCTTGTTCATATCCAATCCCTTTTAGTTGGTATTAGACTTCAAATTTATGGGTAATAGACTTTTCCCCCAAACATGATTGAACTTGGTTTTTGGAGAGGGTGTTAGCCTTGGAATTTCGGACAAATTGATCCTGACTCGACGAGCCCCATTTAAATGAGTATTATCCTTAGATTTATAACCTTGTTCATATCCAAGCCCTTTTAGTTGGTATTAGACTTCAAATAAATGGGTAATAGACTTTTCCCCCAAACATGATTGAACTTGGTTTTTTGAGGGGGTGTTAGCCTTGGATTTTCGGACAAATTGATCCTGACTCGACGAGCCCCATTTAAATGAGTATTAGGCTTAGATTTCTAACCTTGTTCATATCCAAGCCCTTTTAGATGGAATTAGACTTCTAATTTATGGGTTATAGGCTTTTCCCCCAAACATGATTGCACTTGGTTTTTGGAGGGGGTGTTAGCCTTGGATTTTCGGACAAATTGATCCTGACTCGACGAGCCCTATTTAAATGAGTATTAGCCTTAGATTTCTAACCTTGTTCATATCCAAGACCTTTTAGTTTGTATTAGACTTCAAATTTATGAGTAATATCCTTTCCCCCCAAACATGATTGAACTTGGTTTTTGGAGGCGGTGTTAGCCTTGGATTTTCGGACAAATTGATCCTGACTCGACGAGCCCCATTTAATTGAGTATTAGGCTTAGATTTCTAACCTTGTTCATATCCAAGCACTTTTAGATGGTATTAGACTTCAAATTTATGGGTTATAGGCTTTTCCCCCAAACATGATTGAACTTGGTTTTTGGAGGGGGTGTTAGCCTTGGAATTTCGGACAAATTGATCCTGACTCGACGAGCCCCATTTAAATGAGTATTATCCTTAGATTTATAACCTTGTTCCTATCCAAGCCCTTTTAGTTGGTATTAGACTTCAAATTTATGGGTAATAGACTTTTCCCCCAAACATGATTGAACTTGGTTTTTGGAGAGGGTGTTAGCCTTGGAATTTCGGACAAATTGATCTTGACTCGACGAGCCCCATTTAAATGAGTATTATCCTTAGATTTATAACCTTGTTCATATCCAAGCCCTTTTAGTTGGTATTAGACTTCAAATAAATGGGTAATAGACTTTTCCCCCAAACATGACTGAACTTGGTTTTTTGAGGGGGTGTTAGCCTTGGATTTTCGGACAAATTGATCCTGACTCGACGAGCCCCATTTAAATGAGTATTAGGCTTAGATTTCTAACCTTGTTCATATCCAAGCCCTTTTATATGGAATTAGACTTCTAATTTATGGGTTATAGGCTTTTCCCCCAAACATGATTGAACTTGGTTTTTGGAGGGCGTGTTAGCCTTGGATTTTCGGACAAATTGATCCTGACTCGACGAGCCCCATTTAAATGAGTATTAGCCTTAGATTTCTAACCTTGTTCATATCCAAGACCTTTTAGTTTGTATTAGACTTCAAATTTATGAGTAATATCCTTTCCCCCCAAACATGATTGAACTTGGTTTTTGGAGGCGGTGTTAGCCTTGGATTTTCGGACAAATTGATCCTGACTCGACGAGCCCCATTTAAATGAGTATTAGGCTTAGATTTCTAACCTTGGTCATATCCAAGCCCTTTTAGTTGGTATTAGATTTCAAATTGATGGGTAATATCCTTTTCCCCCAAACATGATTGAACTTGGTTTTTGGAGGGGGTGTTAGCCTTGGATTTTCGGACAAATTGATCCTGACTCGACGAGCCCCATTTAAATGAGTATTAGGCTTAGATTTCTAACCTTGTTCATATCCAAGCCCTTTTAGATGGAATTAGACTTCTAATTTATGGGTTATAGGCTTTTCCCCCAAACATGATTGAACTTGGTTTTTGGAGGGGGTGTTAGCCTTGGAATTTCGGACAAATTGATCCTAACTCGACGAGCCCCATTTAAATGAGTATTATCCTTATATTTATAACCTTGTTCATATCCAATCCCTTTTAGTTGGTATTAGACTTCAAATTTATGGGTAATAGACTTTTCCCCCAAACATGATTGAACTTGGTTTTTGGAGAGGGTGTTAGCCTTGGAATTTCGGACAAATTGATCCTGACTCGACGAGCCCCATTTAAATGAGTATTATCCTTATATTTATAACCTTGTTCATATCCAAGCCCTTTTAGTTGGTATTAGACTTCAAATAAATGGGTAATAGACTTTTCCCCCAAACATGATTGAACTTGGTTTTTTGAGGGGGTGTTAGCCTTGGATTTTCGGACAAATTGATCCTGACTCGACGAGCCCCATTTAAATGAGTATTAGGCTTAGATTTCTAACCTTGTTCATATCCAAGCCCTTTTAGATGGAATTAGACTTCTAATTTATGGGTTATAGGCTTTTCCCCCAAACATGATTGCACTTAGTTTTTGGAGGGGGTGTTAGCCTTGGATTTTCGGACAAATTGATCCTGACTCGACGAGCCCTATTTAAATGAGTATTAGCCTTAGATTTCTAACCTTGTTCATATCCAAGACCTTTTAGTTTGTATTAGACTTCAAATTTATGAGTAATATCCTTTCCCCCCAAACATGATTGAACTTGGTTTTTGGAGGCGGTGTTAGCCTTGGATTTTCGGACAAATTGATCCTGACTCGACGAGCCCCATTTAATTGAGTATTAGGCTTAGATTTCTAACCTTGTTCATATCCAAGCACTTTTAGATGGTATTAGACTTCAAATTTATGGGTTATAGGCTTTTCCCCCAAACATGATTGAACTTGGTTTTTGGAGGGGGTGTTAGCCTTGGAATTTCGGACAAATTGATCCTAACTCAACGAGCCCCATTTAAATGAGTATTATCCTTAGATTTATAACCTTGTTCATATCCAAGCCCTTTTAGTTGGTATTAGACTTCAAATTTATGGGTAATAGACTTTTCCCCCAAACATGATTGAACTTGGTTTTTGGAGAGGGTGTTAGCCTTGGAATTTCGGACAAATTGATCCTGACTCGACGAGCCCCATTTAAATGAGTATTATCCTTAGATTTATAACCTTGTTCATATCCAAGCCCTTTTAGTTGGTATTAGACTTCAAATTTATGGGTAATAGACTTTTCCCCCAAACATGATTGAACTTGGTTTTTGGAGGGGGTGTTAGCCTTGGATTTTCGGACAAATTGATCCTGACTCGACGAGCCCCATTTAAATGAGTATTAGGCTTACATTTCTAACCTTGTTCATATCCAAGCCCTTTTAGATGGTATTAGACTTCAAATTTATGGGTTATAGGCTTTTCCCCCAAACATGATTGAACTTGGTTTTTGGAGGGGGTGTTAGCCTTGGATTTTCGGACAAATTGATCCTGACTCGACGAGCCCCATTTAAATGAGTATTAGGCTTAGATTTCTAACCTTGTTCATATCCAAGCCCTTTTAGATGGAACTAGACTTCTAATTTATGGGTTATAGGCTTTTCCCCCAAACATGATTGAACTTGGTTTTTGGAAAGGGTGTTAGCCTTGGATTTTCGGACAAATTGATCCTGACTCAACGAGCCCCATTTAAATGAGTATTATCCTTAGATTTATAACCTTGTTCCTATCCAAGCCCTTTTAGTTGGTATTAGACTTCAAATTTATGGGTAATAGACTTTTCCCCCAAACATGATTGAACTTGGTTTTTGGAGAGGGTGTTAGCCTTGGAATTTCGGACAAATTGATCTTGACTCGACGAGCCCCATTTAAATGAGTATTATCCTTAGATTTATAACCTTGTTCATATCCAAGCCCTTTTAGTTGGTATTAGACTTCAAATAAATGGGTAATAGACTTTTCCCCCAAACATGACTGAACTTGGTTTTTTGAGGGGGTGTTAGCCTTGGATTTTCGGACAAATTGATCCTGACTCGACGAGCCCCATTTAAATGAGTATTAGGCTTAGATTTCTAACCTTGTTCATATCCAAGCCCTTTTAGATGGAATTAGACTTCTAATTTATGGGTTATAGGCTTTTCCCCCAAACATGATTGAACTTGGTTTTTGGAGGGGGTGTTAGCCTTGGATTTTCGGACAAATTGATCCTGACTCGACGAGCCCCATTTAAATGAGTATTAGGCTTAGATTTCTAACGTTGTTCATATCCAAGCCCTTTTAGATGGAACTAGACTTCTAATTTATGGTTTATAGGCTTTTCCCCCAAACATGATTGAACTTGGTTTTTGGAGAGGGTGTTAGCCTTGGATTTTCGGACAAATTGATCCTGACTCGACGAGCCCCATTTAAATGAGTATTATCCTTAGATTTATAACCTTGTTCCTATCCAAGCCCTTTTAGTTGGTATTAGACTTCAAATTTATGGGTAATAGACGTTTCCCCCAAACATGATTGAACTTGGTTTTTGGAGAGGGTGTTAGCCTTGGAATTTCGGAAAAATTGATCTTGACTCGACGAGCCCCATTTAAATGTGTATTATCCTTAGATTTATAACCTTGTTCATATCCAAGCCCTTTTAGTTGGTATTAGACTTCAAATAAATGGGTAATAGACTTTTCCCCCAAACATGATTGAACTTGGTTTTTGGAGGGGGTGTTAGCCTTGGATTTTCGGACAAATTGATCCTGACTCGACGAGCCCCATTTAAATGAGTATTAGGCTTAGATTTCTAACCTTGTTCATATCCAAGACCTTTTAGTTTGTATTAGACTTCAAATTTATGAGTAATATCCTTTCCCCCCAAACATGATTGAACTTGGTTTTTGGAGGCGGTGTTAGCCTTGGATTTTCAGACAAATTCATCCTGACTCGACGAGCCCCATTTAAATGAGTATTAGGCTTAGATTTCTAACCTTGGTCATATCCAAGCCCTTTTAGTTGGTATTAGATTTCAAATTTATGGGTAATATCCTTTTCCCCCAAACATGATTGAACTTGGTTTTTGGAGGGGGTGTTAGCCTTGGAATTTCGGACAAATTGATCCTAACTCGACGAGCCCCATTTAAATGAGTATTATCCTTAGATTTATAACCTTGTTCATATCCAATCCCTTTTAGTTCGTATTAGACTTCAAATTTATGGGTAATAGACTTTTCCCCCAAACATGATTGAACTTGGTTTTTGGAGAGGGTGTTAGCCTTGGAATTTCGGACAAATTGATCCTGACTCGACGAGCCCCATTTAAATGAGTATTATCCTTAGATTTATAACCTTGTTCATATCCAAGCCCTTTTAGTTGGTATTAGACTTCAAATAAATGGGTAATAGACTTTTCCCCCAAACATGATTGAACTTGGTTTTTTGAGGGGGTGTTAGCCTTGGATTTTCGGACAAATTGATCCTGACTCGACGAGCCCCATTTAAATGAGTATTAGGCTTAGATTTCTAACCTTGTTCATATCCAAGCCCTTTTAGATGGAATTAGACTTCTAATTTATGGGTTATAGGCTTTTCCCCCAAACATGATTGAACTTGGTTTTTGGAGGGGGTGTTAGCCTTGGATTTTCGGAGAAATTGATCCTGACTCGACGAGCCCCATTTAAATGAGTATTAGCCTTAGATTTCTAACCTTGTTCATATCCAAGACCTTTTAGTTTGTATTAGACTTCAAATTTATGAGTAATATCCTTTCCCCCCAAACATGATTGAACTTGGTTTTTGGAGGCGGTGTTAGCCTTGGATTTTCGGACAAATTGATCCTGACTCGACGAGCCCCATTTAAATGAGTATTAGGCTTAGATTTCTAACCTTGTTCATATCCAAGCCTTTTTAGATGGTATTAGACTTCAAATTTATGGGTTATAGGCTTTTCCCCCAAACATGATTGAACTTGGTTTTTGGAGGGGGTGTTAGCATTGGATTTTCGGACAAATTAATCCTGACTCGACGTGCCCCATTTAAATGAGTATTAGGCTTAGATTTCTAACCTTGTTCATATCCAAGCCCTTTTAGATGGTATTAGACTACAAATTGATGGGTTATAGGCTTTTCCCCAAAACATGATTGAACTTGGTTTTTGGAGGGGGTGTTAGCCTTGGATTTTCGGACAAATTGATCCTGACTCGATGAGCCCCATTTAAGTGAGTATTAGCCTTAGATTGCTAACCTTGGTCATATCCAAGCCCTTTTAGTTGGTATTAGACTTCAAATTTATGGGTAATATCCTTTTCCCCCAAACATGATTGAACTTGGTTTTTGGAGGGGGTGTTGGCCTTGGATTTTCGGACAAATTGATCTTGACTCGATGAGCCCCATTTAAATGAGTATTATCCTTAGATTTCTAACCTTGTTCATATCCAAGGCCTTTTAGTTGGTATTAGACTTCAAATAAATGGGTAATAGACTTTACCCCCAAACATGATTGAACTTGGTTTTTGGAGGGGGTGTTAGCCTTGGAATTTTGGACAAATTGATCCTGACTCGACGAGCCCCATTTAAATGAGTATTATACTTAGATTTATAACCTTGTTCATATCCAAGCCCTTTTAGTTGGTATTAGACTTCACATTTATGGGCAATAGACTTTTCCCCCAAACATGATTGAACTTGGTTTTTTAAGGGGGTGTTAGCCTTGGATTTTTGGACAAATTGATCCTGACTCGACGAGCCCCATTTAAATGAGTATTAGGCTTACATTTCTAACCTTGTTCATATCCAAGCCCTTTTAGATGGTATTAGACTACAAATTGATGGGTTATAGGCTTTTCCCCCAAACATGATTGAACTTGGTTTTTGGAGGGGGTGTTAGCCTTGGATTTTCGGACAAATTGATCCTGACTCGATGAGCCCCATTTAAGTGAGTATTAGCCTTAGATTTCTAACCTTGGTCATATCCAAGCCCTTTTAGTTGGTATTAGACTTCAAATTTATGGGTAATATCCGTTTCCCCCAAACATGATTGAACTTGGTTTTTGGAGGGGGTGTTAGCCTTGGATTTTCGGACAAATTGATCCTGACTCGACGAGCCCTATTTAAATGAGTATTATCCTTAGATTTCTAACCTTGTTCATATCCAAGCCCTTTTAGTTTGTATTAGACTTCAAATTTATGGGTTATAGGCTTTTCCCCCAAACATGATTGAACTTGGTTTTTGGAGGGGGTGTTAGGCTTGGAATTTCGGACAAATTGATCCTGACTTGACGTGCCCCATTTAAATGAGTATTAGGCTTAGATTTCTAACCTTGTTCATATACAAGCCCTTTTAGATGGTATTAGACTTCAAATTTATGGGTTATAGGCTTTTCCCCCAAACATGATTGAACTTGGTTTTTGGAGGGGGTGTTAGCCTTGGATTTTTAGACAAATTCATCCTGACTCGACGAGCCCCATTTAAATGAGTATTAGGCTTAGATTTCTAACCTTGGTCATATCCAAGCCCTTTTAGTTGGTATTAGATTTCAAATTTATGGGTAATATCCTTTTCCCCCAAACATGATTGAACTTGGTTTTTGGAGGGGGTGTTAGCCTTGGAATTTCGGACAAATTGATCCTAACTCGACGAGCCCCATTTAAATGAGTATTATCCTTAGATTTATAACCTTGTTCATATCCAATCCCTTTTAGTTCGTATTAGACTTCAAATTTATGGGTAATAGACTTTTCCCCCAAACATGATTGAACTTGGTTTTTGGAGAGGGTGTTAGCCTTGGAATTTCGGACAAATTGATCCTGACTCGACGAGCCCCATTTAAATGAGTATTATCCTTAGATTTATAACCTTGTTCATATCCAAGCCCTTTTAGTTGGTATTAGACTTCAAATAAATGGGTAATAGACTTTTCCCCCAAACATGATTGAACTTGGTTTTTTGAGGGGGTGTTAGCCTTGGATTTTCGGACAAATTGATCCTGACTCGACGAGCCCCATTTAAATGAGTATTAGGCTTAGATTTCTAACCTTGTTCATATCCAAGCCCTTTTAGATGGAATTAGACTTCTAATTTATGGGTTATAGGCTTTTCCCCCAAACATGATTGAACTTGGTTTTTGGAGGGGGTGTTAGCCTTGGATTTTCGGAGAAATTGATCCTGACTCGACGAGCCCCATTTAAATGAGTATTAGCCTTAGATTTCTAACCTTGTTCATATCCAAGACCTTTTAGTTTGTATTAGACTTCAAATTTATGAGTAATATCCTTTCCCCCCAAACATGATTGAACTTGGTTTTTGGAGGCGGTGTTAGCCTTGGATTTTCGGACAAATTGATCCTGACTCGACGAGCCCCATTTAAATGAGTATTAGGCTTAGATTTCTAACCTTGTTCATATCCAAGCCTTTTTAGATGGTATTAGACTTCAAATTTATGGGTTATAGGCTTTTCCCCCAAACATGATTGAACTTGGTTTTTGGAGGGGGTGTTAGCATTGGATTTTCGGACAAATTAATCCTGACTCGACGTGCCCCATTTAAATGAGTATTAGGCTTAGATTTCTAACCTTGTTCATATCCAAGCCCTTTTAGATGGTATTAGACTACAAATTGATGGGTTATAGGCTTTTCCCCAAAACATGATTGAACTTGGTTTTTGGAGGGGGTGTTAGCCTTGGATTTTCGGACAAATTGATCCTGACTCGATGAGCCCCATTTAAGTGAGTATTAGCCTTAGATTGCTAACCTTGGTCATATCCAAGCCCTTTTAGTTGGTATTAGACTTCAAATTTATGGGTAATATCCTTTTCCCCCAAACATGATTGAACTTGGTTTTTGGAGGGGGTGTTGGCCTTGGATTTTCGGACAAATTGATCTTGACTCGATGAGCCCCATTTAAATGAGTATTATCCTTAGATTTCTAACCTTGTTCATATCCAAGGCCTTTTAGTTGGTATTAGACTTCAAATAAATGGGTAATAGACTTTACCCCCAAACATGATTGAACTTGGTTTTTGGAGGGGGTGTTAGCCTTGGAATTTTGGACAAATTGATCCTGACTCGACGAGCCCCATTTAAATGAGTATTATACTTAGATTTATAACCTTGTTCATATCCAAGCCCTTTTAGTTGGTATTAGACTTCACATTTATGGGCAATAGACTTTTCCCCCAAACATGATTGAACTTGGTTTTTTAAGGGGGTGTTAGCCTTGGATTTTTGGACAAATTGATCCTGACTCGACGAGCCCCATTTAAATGAGTATTAGGCTTACATTTCTAACCTTGTTCATATCCAAGCCCTTTTAGATGGTATTAGACTACAAATTGATGGGTTATAGGCTTTTCCCCCAAACATGATTGAACTTGGTTTTTGGAGGGGGTGTTAGCCTTGGATTTTCGGACAAATTGATCCTGACTCGATGAGCCCCATTTAAGTGAGTATTAGCCTTAGATTTCTAACCTTGGTCATATCCAAGCCCTTTTAGTTGGTATTAGACTTCAAATTTATGGGTAATATCCTTTTCCCCCAAACATGATTGAACTTGGTTTTTGGAGGGGGTGTTAGCCTTGGATTTTCGGACAAATTGATCCTGACTCGACGAGCCCTATTTAAATGAGTATTATCCTTAGATTTCTAACCTTGTTCATATCCAAGCCCTTTTAGTTTGTATTAGACTTCAAATTTATGGGTTATAGGCTTTTCCCCCAAACATGATTGAACTTGGTTTTTGGAGGGGGTGTTAGGCTTGGAATTTCGGACAAATTGATCCTGACTTGACGTGCCCCATTTAAATGAGTATTAGGCTTAGATTTCTAACCTTGTTCATATACAAGCCCTTTTAGATGGTATTAGACTTCAAATAATTGGGTAATAGACTTTTTCCACAAACATGATTGAACTTGGTTTTTGGGGGGGGTGTTAGCCTTGGATTTTCGGACAAATTGATCCTGACTCGACGAGCCCCATTTAAATGAGTATTAGGCTTAGATTTCTAACCTTGTTCATATCCAAGCCTTTTTAGATGGTATTAGACTTCAAATTTATGGGTTATAGGCTTTTCCCCCAAACATGATTGAACTTGGTTTTTGGAGGGGGTGTTAGCCTTGGATTTTTAGACAAATTGATCCTGACTTGACGTGCCCCATTTAAATGAGTATTAGGCTTAGATTTCTAACCTTGTTCATATACAAGCCCTTTTAGATGGTATTAGACTACAAATTGATGGGTTATAGGCTTTTCCCCCAAACATGATTGAACTTGGTTTTTGGAGGGGGTGTTAGCCTTGGATTTTCGGACAAATTGATCCTGACTCGACGTGCCCCATTTAAATGAGTATTAGGCTTAGATTTCTAACCTTGTTCATATCCAAGCCCTTTTAGATGGTATTAGACTACAAATTGATGGGTTATAGGCTTTTCAAATTGATGGGTTATAGGCTTTTCCCCCAAACATGATTGAACTTGGTTTTTGGAGGGGGTGTTAGCCTTGGATTTTCGGACAAATTGATCCTGACTCGACGAGCCCCATTTAAATGAGTATTATCCTTAGATTTCTAACCTTGTTCATATCCAAGGCCTTTTAGTTGGTATTAGACTTCAAATAAATGGGTACTAGGCTTTTCCCCCAAACATGATTGAACTTGGTTTTTGGAGGGGGTGTTAGCCTTGGATTTTCGGACAAATTGATCCTGACTCGACGAGCCCCATTTAAGTGAGTATTAGCCTTAGATTTCTAAATTTGTTCATATCCAAGCCCTTTTAGTTTGTATTAGACTTCAAATTTATGGGTAATATCCTTTTCCCCCAAACATGATTGAACTTGATTTTTGGAGGGGGTGTTAGCCTTGGATTTTCGGACAAATTGATCCTGACTCGACGAGCCCCATTTAAGTGAGTATTAGCCTTAGATTTCTAACCTTGGTCATATCCAAGCCCTTTTAGTTGGTATTAGACTTCAAATTTATGGGTTATACACTTTTCCCCCAAACATGATTGAACTTGGTTTTTGGAGGGGGTGTTAGCCTTGGATTTTCGGACAAATTGATCCTGACTCGACGAGCCCCATTTAAGTGAGTATTAGCCTTAGATTTCTAACCTTGGTCATATCCAAGCCCTTTTAGTTGGTATTAGACTTCAAATTTATGGGTTATACACTTTTCCCCCCAACATGATTGAACTTGGTTTTTGGAGGGGGTGTTAGCCTTGGATTTTCAGACAAATTGATCCTGACTCGACGAGCTCCATTTAAGTGAGTATTAGCCTTAGATTTCTAACCTGGGTCATATCCAAGCCCTTTTAGTTGGTATTAGACTTCAAATTTATGGGTAATATCCTTTTCCCCCAAACATGATTGAACTTTGTTTTTGGAGGGGGTGTTAGCCTTGGATTTTCAGACAAATTGATCCTGACTCGACGAGCCCCATTGAAATGAGTATTATCCTTAGATTTCTAACCTTGTTCATATCCAAGGCCTTTTAGTTGGTATTAGACTTCAAATTTATGGGTAATATACTTTTCCCCAAAACATGATTGAACTTGGTTTTTGGAGGGGGTGTTAGCCTTGGAATTTTGGACAAATTGATCCTGACTCGACGAGCCCCATTTAAATGAGTATTATACTTAGATTTATAACCTTGTTCATATCCAAGCCCTTTTAGTTGGTATTAGACTTCAAATTTATGGGTAATATCCTTTTCCCCCAAACATGATTGAACTTGGTTTTTGGAGGGGGTGTTAGCTTTGGATTTTCGAACAAATTGATCCTGACTCAACGAGCCCCATTTAAATGAGTATTATCCTTAGATTTCTAACCTTGTTCATATCCAAGGCCTTTTAGTTGGTATTAGACTTCAACTAAATGGGTAATAGACTTTTCCCCCAAACATGATTGAACTTGGTTTTTGGAGGGGGTGTTAGCCTTGGAATTTTGGACAAATTGATCCTGACTCGACGAGCCCCATTTAAATGCGTATTATCCTTAGATTTCTAACCTTGTTCATATCCAAGGCCTTTTAGTTGGTATTAGACTTAAAATAATTGGGTAATAGACTTTTCCCCCAAACATGATTGAACTTGGTTTTTGGAGGGGGTGTTAGCCTTGGATTTTCGGACAAATTGATCCTGACTCGACGAGCCCCATTTAAGTGAGTATTAGCCTTAGATTTCTAACCTTGGTCATATCCAAGCCCTTTTAGTTGGTATTAGACTTCAAATTTATGGGTAATATCCTTTTCCCCCAAACATGATTGAACTTGGTTTTTGGAGGGGGTGTTAGCCTTGGAATTTTGGACAAATTGATCCTGACTCGACGAGCCCCATTTAAATGAGTATTATACTTAGATTTATAACCTTGTTCATATCCAAGCCTTTTTAGTTGGTATTAGACTTCAAATTTATGGGTAATATCCTTTTCCCCCAAACATGATTGAACTTGGTTTTTGGAGGGGGTGTTAGCCTTGGATTTTCGGACAAATTGATCCTGACTCGACGAGCCCCATTTAAATGAGTATTAGGCTTAGATTTCTAACCTTGTTCATATCCAAGCCTTTTTAGATGGTATTAGACTTCAAATTTATGGGTAATAGACTTTTTCCCCCAAACATGATTGAACTTGGTTTTTGGAGGGGGTGTTAGCCTTGGAATTTTGGACAAATTGATCCTGACTCGACGAGCCCCATTTAAATGCGTATTATCCTTAGATTTCTAACCTTGTTCATATCCAAGGCCTTTTAGTTGGTATTAGACTTAAAATAATTGGGTAATAGACTTTTCCCCCAAACATGATTGAACTTGGTTTTTGGAGGGGGTGTTAGCCTTGGATTTTCGGACAAATTGATCCTGACTCGACGAGCCCCATTTAAGTGAGTATTAGCCTTAGATTTCTAACCTTGGTCATATCCAAGCCCTTTTAGTTGGTATTAGACTTCAAATTTATGGGTAATATCCTTTTCCCCCAAACATGATTGAACTTGGTTTTTGGAGGGGGTGTTAGCCTTGGAATTTTGGACAAATTGATCCTGACTCGACGAGCCCCATTTAAATGAGTATTATACTTAGATTTATAACCTTGTTCATATCCAAGCCCTTTTAGTTGGTATTAGACTTCAAATTTATGGGTAATATCCTTTTCCCCCAAACATGATTGAACTTGGTTTTTGGAGGGGGTGCTAGCTTTGGATTTTCGAACAAATTGATCCTGACTCGACGAGCCCCATTTAAATGAGTATTATCCTTAGATTTCTAACCTTGTTCATATCCAAGGCCTTTTAGTTGGTATTAGACTTCAAATAAATGGGTAATAGACTTTTCCCCCAAACATGATTGAACTTGGTTTTTGGAGGGGGTGTTAGCCTTGGAATTTTGGACAAATTGATCCTGACTCGACGAGCCCCATTTAAATGCGTATTATCCTTAGATTTCTAACCTTGTTCATATCCAAGGCCTTTTAGTTGGTATTAGACTTAAAATAATTGGGTAATAGACTTTTCCCCCAAACATGATTGAACTTGGTTTTTGGAGGGGGTGTTAGCCTTGGATTTTCGGACAAATTGATCCTGACTCGACGAGCCCCATTTAAGTGAGTATTAGCCTTAGATTTCTAACCTTGGTCATATCCAAGCCCTTTTAGTTGGTATTAGACTTCAAATTTATGGGTTATACACTTTTCCCCCAAACATGATTGAACTTGGTTTTTGGAGGGGGTGTTAGCCTTGGATTTTCAGACAAATTGATCCTGACTCGACGAGCTCCATTTAAGTGAGTATTAGCCTTAGATTTCTAACCTGGGTCATATCCAAGCCCTTTTAGTTGGTATTAGACTTCAAATTTATGGGTAATATCCTTTTCCCCCAAACATGATTGAACTTTGTTTTTGGAGGGGGTGTTAGCCTTGGATTTTCAGACAAATTGATCCTGACTCGACGAGCCCCATTGAAATGAGTATTATCCTTAGATTTCTAACCTTGTTCATATCCAAGGCCTTTTAGTTGGTATTAGACTTCAAATTTATGGGTAATATACTTTTCCCCCAAACATGATTGAACTTGGTTTTTGGAGGGGGTGTTAGCCTTGGAATTTTGGACAAATTGATCCTGACTCGACGAGCCCCATTTAAATGAGTATTATACTTAGATTTATAACCTTGTTCATATCCAAGCCCTTTTAGTTGGTATTAGACTTCAAATTTATGGGTAATATCCTTTTCCCCCAAACATGATTGAACTTGGTTTTTGGAGGGGGTGTTAGCTTTGGATTTTCGAACAAATTGATCCTGACTCGACGAGCCCCATTTAAATGAGTATTATCCTTAGATTTCTAACCTTGTTCATATCCAAGGCCTTTTAGTTGGTATTAGACTTCAAATAAATGGGTAATAGACTTTTCCCCCAAACATGATTGAACTTGGTTTTTGGAGGGGGTGTTAGCCTTGGAATTTTGGACAAATTGATCCTGACTCGACGAGCCCCATTTAAATGCGTATTATCCTTAGATTTCTAACCTTGCTCATATCCAAGGCCTTTTAGTTGGTATTAGACTTAAAATAATTGGGTAATAGACTTTTCCCCCAAACATGATTGAACTTGGTTTTTGGAGGGTGTGTTAGCCTTCGATTTTCGGACAAATTGATCCTGACTCGACGAGCCCCATTTAAGTGAGTATTAGCCTTAGATTTCTAACCTTGGTCATATCCAAGCCCTTTTAGTTGGTATTAGACTTCAAATTTATGGGTAATATCCTTTTCCCCCAAACATGATTGAACTTGGTTTTTGGAGGGGGTGTTAGCCTTGGAATTTTGGACAAATTGATCCTGACTCGACGAGCCCCATTTAAATGAGTATTATACTTAGATTTATAACCTTGTTCATATCCAAGCCTTTTTAGTTGGTATTAGACTTCAAATTTATGGGTAATATCCTTTTCCCCCAAACATGATTGAACTTGGTTTTTGGAGGGGGTGTTAGCCTTGGATTTTCGGACAAATTGATCCTGACTCGACGAGCCCCATTTAAATGAGTATTAGGCTTAGATTTCTAACCTTGTTCATATCCAAGCCTTTTTAGATGGTATTAGACTTCAAATTTATGGGTAATAGACTTTTCCCCCAAACATGATTGAACTTGGTTTTTGGAGGGGGTGTTAGCCTTGGAATTTTGGACAAATTGATCCTGACTCGACGAGCCCCATTTAAATGCGTATTATCCTTAGATTTATAACCTTGTTCATATCCAAGGCCTTTTAGTTGGTATTAGACTTAAAATAATTGGGTAATAGACTTTTCCCCCAAACATGATTGAACTTGGTTTTTGGAGGGGGTGTTAGCCTTGGATTTTCGGACAAATTGATCCTGACTCGACGAGCCCCATTTAAGTGAGTATTAGCCTTAGATTTCTAACCTTGGTCATATCCAAGCCCTTTTAGTTGGTATTAGACTTCAAATTTATGGGTAATATCCTTTTCCCCCAAACATGATTGAACTTGGTTTTTGGAGGGGGTGTTAGCCTTGGAATTTTGGACAAATTGATCCTGACTCGACGAGTCCCATTTAAATGAGTATTATACTTAGATTTATAACCTTGTTCATATCCAAGCCCTTTTAGTTGGTATTAGACTTCAAATTTATGGGTAATATCCTTTTCCCCCAAACATGATTGAACTTGGTTTTTGGAGGGGGTGTTAGCTTTGGATTTTCGAACAAATTGATCCTGACTCGACGAGCCCCATTTAAATGAGTATTATCCTTAGATTTCTAACCTTGTTCATATCCAAGGACTTTTAGTTGGTATTAGACTTCAAATAAATGGGTAATAGACTTTTCCCCCAAACATGATTGAACTTGGTTTTTGGAGGGGGTGTTAGCCTTGGAATTTTGGACAAATTGATCCTGACTCGACGAGCCCCATTTAAATGCGTATTATCCTTAGATTTCTAACCTTGTTCATATCCAAGGCCTTTTAGTTGGTATTAGACTTAAAATAATTGGGTAATAGACTTTTCCCCCAAACATGATTGAACTTGGTTTTTGGAGGGGGTGTTAGCCTTGGATTTTCGGACAAATTGATCCTGACTCGACGAGCCCCATTTAAGTGAGTATTAGAATTAGATTTCTAACCTTGTTCATATCCAAGCCCTTTTAGTTGGTATTAGACTTCAAATTTATGGGTAATATCCTTTTCCCCCAAACATGATTGAACTTGGTTTTTGGAGGGGGTGTTAGCCTTGGATTTTCGGACAAATTGATCCTGACTCGACGAGCCCCATTTAAATGAGTATTATCCTTTGATTTCTAACCTTGTTCATATCCAAGCCCTTTTAGTTTGTATTAGACTTCAAATTTATGGGTTATAGGCTTTTCCCCCAAACATGATTGAACTTGGTTTTTGGAGGGGGTGTTAGCCTTGGATTTTCGGACAAATTGATCCTGACTCGACGAGCCCCATTTAAGTGAGTATTAGCCTTAGATTTCTAACCTTGTTCATATCCAAGCCCTTTTAGTTGGTATTAGACTTCAAATTTATGGGTAATATCCTTTTCCCCCAAACATGATTGAACTTGGTTTTTGGAGGGGGTGTTAGCCTTGGCTTTTCGGACAAATTGATCCTGACTCGACGAGACCCATTTAAATGAGTATTATCCTTATATTTCTAACCTTGTTCATATCCAAGGCCTTTTAGTTGGTATTAGACTTCAAATAATTGGGTAATAGACTTTTTCCACAAACATGATTGAACTTGGTTTTTGGAGGGGGTGCTAGCCTTGGATTTTCGGACAAATTGATCCTGACTCGACGAGCCCCATTTAAATGAGTATTAGGCTTAGATTTCTAACCTTGTTCATATCCAAGCCTTTTTAGATGGTATTAGACTTCAAATTTATGGGTTATAGGCTTTTCCCCCAAACATGATTGAACTTGGTTTTTGGAGGGGGTGTTAGCCTTGGATTTTTGGACAAATTGATCCTGACTTGACGTGCCCCATTTAAATGAGTATTAGGCTTAGATTTCTAACCTTGTTCATATACAAGCCCTTTTAGATGGTATTAGACTACAAATTGATGGGTTATACGCTTTTCCCCTAAACATGATTGAACTTGGTTTTTGGAGGGGGTGTTAGCCTTGGATTTTCGGACAAATTGATCCTGACTCGACGTGCCCCATTTAAATGAGTATTAGGCTTAGATTTCTAACCTTGTTCATATCCAAGCCCTTTTAGATGGTATTAGACTACAAATTGATGGGTTATAGGCTTTTCAAATTGATGGGTTATAGGCTTTTCCCCCAAACATGATTGAACTTGGTTTTTGAGGGGGTGTTAGCCTTGGATTTTCGGACAAATTGATCCTGACTCGACGAGCCCCATTTAAATGAGTATTATCCTTAGATTTCTAACCTTGTTCATATCCAAGGCCTTTTAGTTGGTATTAGACTTCAAATAAATGGGTACTAGGCTTTTCCCCCAAACATGATTGAACTTGGTTTTTGGAGGGGGTGTTAGCCTTGGATTTTCGGACAAATTGATCCTGACTCGACGAGCCCCATTTAAGTGAGTATTAGCCTTAGATTTCTAAATTTGTTCATATCCAAGCCCTTTTAGTTTGTATTAGACTTCAAATTTATGGGTAATATCCTTTTCCCCCAAACATGATTGAACTTGATTTTTGGAGGGGGTGTTAGCCTTGGATTTTCGGACAAATTGATCCTGACTCGACGAGCCCCATTTAAGTGAGTATTAGCCTTAGATTTCTAACCTTGGTCATATCCAAGCCCTTTTAGTTGGTATTAGACTTCAAATTTATGGGTAATATCCTTTTCCCCCAAACATGATTGAACTTGGTTTTTGGAGGGGGTGTTAGCCTTGGAATTTTGGACAAATTGATCCTGACTCGACGAGCCCCATTTAAATGAGTATTATACTTAGATTTATAACCTTGTTCATATCCAAGCCCTTTTAGTTGGTATTAGACTTCAAATTTATGGGTAATATCCTTTTCCCCCAAACATGATTGAACTTGGTTTTTGGAGGGGGTGTTAGCTTTGGATTTTCGAACAAATTGATCCTGACTCGACGAGCCCCATTTAAATGAGTATTATCCTTAGATTTCTAACCTTGTTCATATCCAAGGCCTTTTAGTTGGTATTAGACTTAAAATAATTGGGTAATAGACTTTTCCCCCAAACATGATTGAACTTGGTTTTTGGAGGGGGTGTTAGCCTTGGATTTTCGGATAAATTGATCCTGACTCGACGAGCCCCATTTAAGCGAGTATTATCCTTAGATTTCTAACCTTGGTCATATCCAAGCCCTTTTAGTTGGTATTAGACTTCAAATTTATGGGTAATATCCTTTTCCCCCAAACATGATTGAACTTGGTTTTTGGAGGGGGTGTTAGCCTTGGAATTTTGGACAAATTGATCCTGACTCGACGAGCCCCATTTAAATGAGTATTATACTTAGATTTATAACCTTGTTCATATCCAAGCCCTTTTAGTTGGTATTAGACTTCAAATTTATGGGTAATATCCTTTTCCCCCAAACATGATTGAACTTGGTTTTTGGAGGGGGTGTTAGCCTTGGATTTTTGGACAAATTGATCCTGACTCGACGTGCCCCATTTAAATGAGTATTAGGCTTAGATTTCTAACCTTGTTCATATACAAGCCCTTTTAGATGGTATTAGACTACAAATTGATGGGTTATATCCTTTTCCCCCAAACATGATTGAACTTGGTTTTTGGAGGGGGTGTTAGCCTTGGAATTTTGGACAAATTGATCCTGACTCGACGAGCCCCATTTAAATGAGTATTATACTTAGATTTATAACCTTGTTCATATCCAAGCCCTTTTAGTTGGTATTAGACTTCAAATTTATGGGTAATATCCTTTTCCCCCAAACATGATTGAACTTGGTTTTTGGAGGGGGTGTTAGCTTTGGATTTTCGAACAAATTGATCCTGACTCGACGAGCCCCATTTAAATGAGTATTATCCTTAGATTTCTAACCTTGTTCATATCCAAGGCCTTTTACTTGGTATTAGACTTCAAATAAATGGGTAATAGACTTTTCCCCCAAACATGATTGAACTTGGTTTTTGGAGGGGGTGTTAGCCTTGGAATTTTGGACAAATTGATCCTGACTCGACGAGCCCCATTTAAATGCGTATTATCCTTAGATTTCTAACCTTGTTCATATCCAAGGCCTTTTAGTTGGTATTAGACTTAAAATAATTGGGTAATAGACTTTTCCCCCAAACATGATTGAACTTGGTTTTTGGAGGGGGTGTTAGCCTTGGATTTTCGGACAAATTGATCCTGACTCGACGAGCCCCATTTAAGTGAGTATTATCCTTAGATTTCTAACCTTGGTCATATCCAAGCCCTTTTAGTTGGTATTAGACTTCAAATTTATGGGTAATATCCTTTTCCCCCAAACATGATTGAACTTGGTTTTTGGAGGGGGTGTTAGCCTTGGAATTTTGGACAAATTGATCCTGACTCGACGAGCCCCATTTAAATGAGTATTATACTTAGATTTATAACCTTGTTCATATCCAAGCCCTTTTAGTTGGTATTAGACTTCAAATTTATGGGTAATATCCTTTTCCCCCAAACATGATTGAACTTGGTTTTTGGAGGGGGTGTTAGCCTTGGATTTTTGGACAAATTGATCCTGACTCGACGTGCCCCATTTAAATGAGTATTAGGCTTAGATTTCTAACCTTGTTCATATACAAGCCCTTTTAGATGGTATTAGACTACAAATTGATGGGTTATAGGCTTTTCCCCCAAACATGATTGAATTTGGTTTTTGGAGGGGGTGTTAGCCTTGGATTTTCGGACAAATTGATCCTGACTCGACGAGCCCCATTTAAATGAGTATTAGGCTTAGATTTCTAACCTTGTTCATATCCAAGCCCTTTTAGATAGTATTAGACTTCAAATTTATGGGTTATAGGCTTTTCCCCCAAACATGATTGAACTTGGTTTTTCGAGGGGTGTTAGGCTTGGATTTTCAGACAAATTGATCCTGACTCAACGAGCCCCATTTAAATGAGTATTAGGCTTAGATATCTAACCTTGTTCATATCCAAGCCTTTTTAGATTTCTAACCTTGTTCATATCCAAGCCTTTTTAGATGGTATTAGACTTCAAATTTATGGGTTATAGGCTTTTCCCCCAAACATGATTGAACTTGGTTTTTGGAGGGGGTGTTAGCCTTGGATTTTCGGACAAATTGATCCTGACTCGACGTGCCCTATTTAAATGAGTATTAGGCTTAGATTTCTAACCTTGTTCATATCCAAGCCCTTTTAGATGGTATTAGACTACAAATTGATGGGTTATAGGCTTTTCCCCCAAACATGATTGAACTTGGTTTTTGGAGGGGGTGCTAGCCTTGGATTTTCGGACAAATTGATCCTGACTCGACGAGCCCCATTTAAATGAGTATTATCCTTAGATTTCAACCTTGTTCATATCCAAGGCCTTTTAGTTGGTATTAGACTTCAAATAAATGGGTAATAGACTTTTCCCCCAAACATGATTGAACTTGGTTCTTGGAGGGGGTGTTAGCCTTGGATTTTCGAACAAATTGATCCTGACTCAACGAGCCCCATTTAAGTGCGTATTACCCTTAGATTTCTATCCTTGGTCATATCCAAGCCCTTTTAGCTGGTATTAGACTTCAAATTTATGGTAATATCCTTTCCCCCCAAACATGATTGAACTTGGTTTTTGGAGGGGGTGTTAGCCTTGGATTTTTGGACAAATTGATCCTGACTCGACGATCCCATTCAATTGAGTATTATCCTTAGATTTCTAACCTTGTTCATATCCAAGGCCTTTTAGTTGGTATTAGACTTCAAATTTATGGGTTATAGGCTTTTCCCCCAAACATGATTGAACTTGGTTTTTGGAGGGGCTGTTAGCCTTGGTATTTCGGACAAATTGATCCTGACTCGACGAGCCCCGTTTAAATGAGTATTAGCCTTAGATTGCTAACCTTGTTCATATCCATGCCCTTTTAGTATGTATTAGACTTCAAATTTATGGGTAATATCCTTTTCCCCCAAACATGATTGACCTTGGTTTTTGGAGGGGGTGTTAGGCTTGGATTTTCGGACAAATTGATCCTGACTCGACGAGCCCCATTTAAATGAGTATTATCCTTAGAATTCTAACCTTGGTCATATCCAAGCCCTTTTAGTTGGTATTAGACTTCAAATTCATGGGTTATAGGCTTTTCCCCCAAACATGATTGAACTTGGTTTTTGGAGGGGGTTATAGCCTTGGATTTTCGGACAAATTGATCCTGACTCGACGAGCCCCATTTAAATGAGTATTAGACTTAGATTTATAACCTTGTTCATATCCAAGCCCTTTTAGTTTGTATTAGAATTCAAATTTATGGGTTATAGGCTTTTCCCCAAAACATGATTGAACTTGGTTTTTGGAGGGGGTGTTACCCTTGGATTTTCAGACAAATTGATCCTGACTCGATGAGCCCCATTTAAATGAGTATTAGCCTTTGATTTCTAACCTTGTTCATATACAAACCCTTTTAGTTGGTATTAGACATCAAATTTATGGGTTATAGGCTTTTCCCCGAAACATGATTGAACTTGGTTTTTGGAGGGGGTGTTAGCCTTGGATTTTCGGACAAATTGATCCTGACTCGATGAGCCCCATTTAAATGAGTATTAGCCTTAGATTTCTAACCTTGGTCATATCCAATTCCTTTTAGTTGGTATTAGACTTCAAATTTATGGGTAATATCCTTTTCCCCCAAACATGATTGAACTTGGTTTTTGGAGGGGGTGTTAGCGTTGGATTTTCGGACAAATTGATCCTGACTCGACGTGCCCCATTTAAATGAGTATTAGGCTTAGATTTCTAACCTTGTTCATATCCAAGCCCTTTTAGATGGTATTAGACTACAAATTGATGGGTTATAGGCTTTTCCCCCAAACATGATTGAACTTGGTTTTTGGAAGGGGTGTTAGCCTTGGATTTTCGGACAAATTGATCCTGACTCGACGAGCCCCATTTAAGTGAGTATTAGCCTTAGATTTCTAACCTTGGTCATATCCAAGCCCTTTTAGTTGGTATTAGACTTCAAATTTATGGGTAATATCCATTTCCCCCAAACATGATTGAACTTGGTTTTTGGAGGGGGTGTTAGCCTTGGATTTTCGAACAAATTGATCCTGACTCGACGAGCCCCATTTAAATGAATATTATCCTTTGATTACTAACCTTGTTCATATCCAAGGCCTTTTAGTTGGTATTAGACTTCAAATAAATGGGTAATAGACTTTTCCCCCAAACATGATTGAACTTGGTTTTTGGAGGGGGTGTTAGCCTTGGATTTTCGGACAAATTGATCCTGACTCGACGAGCCCCATTTAAATGAGTATTATCCTTAGATTTCTAACCTTGTTCATATCCAAGCCCTTTTAGTTTGTATTAGACTTCAAATTTATGGGTTATAGGCTTTTCCCCAAAACATGATTGAACTTGGTTTTTGGAGGGGGTGTTAGCCTTGATTTTCGGACAAATTGATCCTGACTCGACGAGCCCCATTTAAGTGAGTATTATCCTTAGATTTCTAACCTTGTTCATATCCAAGCCCTTTTATTTTGTATTAGACTTCAAATTTATGGGTTATAGGCTTTTCCCCCAAACATGATTGAACTTGGTTTTTGGAGGGGGTGTTAGCCTTGGATTTATGGACAAATTGATCCTGACTCGACGTGCCCCATTTAAATGAGTATTAGGCTTAGATTTCTAACCTTGTTCATATCCAAGCTCTTTTAGATGGTATTAGACTACAAATTGATGGGTTATAGGCTTTTCCCCCAAACATGATTGAACTTGGTTTTTGGAGGGGGTGTTAGTCTTGGATTTTCGGACAAATTGATCCTGACTCGACGAGCCCCATTTAAATGAGTATTATCCTTAGATTTCTAACCTTGTTCATATCCATGGCCTTTTTAGATGGTATTAGACTTCAAATTTATGGGTTATAGGCTTTTCCCACAAACATGATTGAACTTGGTTTTTGGAGGGGGTGTTAGCATTGGATTTTCGGACAAATTGATCCTGACTCGACGTGCCCCATTTAAATGAGTATTAGGCTTAGATTTCTAACCTTGTTCATATCCAAGCCCTTTTAGATGGTATTAGACTACAAATTGATGGGTTATAGGCTTTTCCCCCAAACATGATTGAACTTGGTTTTTGGAAGGGGTGTTAGCCTTGGATTTTCGGACAAATTGATCCTGACTCGACGAGCCCCATTTAAGTGAGTATTAGCCTTAGATTTCTAACCTTGGTCATATCCAAGCCCTTTTAGTTGGTATTAGACTTCAAATTTATGGGTAATATCCATTTCCCCCAAACATGATTGAACTTGGTTTTTGGAGGGGGTGTTAGCCTTGGATTTTCGAACAAATTGATCCTGACTCGACGAGCCCCATTTAAATGAGTATTATCCTTAGATTTCTAACCTTGTTCATATCCAAGGCCTTTTAGTTGGTATTAGACTTCAATTAAATGGGTAATATAGTTTTCCCCCAAACATGATTGAAATTTGTTTTTGGAGGGGGTGTGAGCCTTGGATTTTCGGACAAATTGATCCTGACTCGACGAGCCCCATTTAAGTGAGTATTAGCCTTAGATTTCTAACCTTGTTCATATCCAAGCCCTTTTAGTTGGTATTAGACTTCAAATTTATGGGTAATATCCATTTCCCCCAAACATGATTGAACTTGGTTTTTGGAGGGGGTGTTAGCCTTGGATTTTCGAACAAATTGATCCTGACTCGACGAGCCCCATTTAAATGAGTATTATCCTTAGATTTCTAACCTTGTTCATATACAAGGCCTTTTAGTTGGTATTAGACTTCAAATAAATGGGTAATAGACTTTTCCCCCAAACATGATTGAACTTGGTTTTTGGAGGGGGTGTTAGCCTTGGAATTTTGGACAAATTGATCCTGACTCGACGAGCCCCATTTAAATGAGTATTATACTTAGATTTATAACCTTGTTCATATCCAAGCTCTTTTAGTTGGTATTAGACTTCAAATTTATGGGCAATAGACTTTTCCCCCAACCATGATTGAACTTGGTTTTTGGAGGGGGTGTTAGCCTTGGATTTACGGACAAATTGATCCTGACTCGACGTGCCCCATTTAAATGAGTATTAGGCTTAGATTTCTAACCTTGTTCATATCCAAGCCCTTTTAGATGGTATTAGACTACAAATTGATGGGTTATAGGCTTTTCCCCCAAACATGATTGAACTTGGTTTTTGGAGGGGGTGTTAGTCTTGGATTTTCGGACAAATTGATCCTGACTCGACGAGCCCCATATAAATGAGTATTATCCTTAGATTTCTAACCTTGTTCATATCCATGGCCTTTTTAGATGGTATTAGACTTCAAATTTATGGGTTATAGGCTTTTCCCACAAACATGATTGAACTTGGTTTTTGGATGGGGTGTTAGCATTGGATTTTCGGACAAATTGATCCTGACTCGACGAGCCCCATTTAAATGAGTATTAGGCTTAGATTTCTAACCTTGTTCATATCCAAGCCTTTTTATATGGTATTAGACTTCAACTTTATGGGTTATAGGCTTTTCCCCCAACCATGATTGAACTTGGTTTTTTGAGGGCTGTTAGGCTTGGATTTTCGGACAAATTCATCCTGACTCGACGAGCCCCATTTAAATGAGTATTATCCTTAGATTTCTAACCTTGTTCATATCCAAGCCCTTTTAGTTTGTATTAGACTTCAAATAAATGGGTAATAGACTTTTCCCCCAAACATGATTGAACTTGGTTTTTGGAGGGGGTGTTAGCCTTGGAATTTTGGACAAATTGATCCTGACTCGACGAGCCCCATTTAAATGAGTATTATACTTAGATTTATAACCTTGTTCATATCCAAGCTCTTTTAGTTGGTATTAGACTTCAAATTTATGGGCAATAGACTTTTCCCCCAAACATGATTGAACTTGGTTTTTGGAGGGGGTGTTACCCTTGGATTTTCGGACAAATTGATCCTGACTCGACGAGCCCCATTTAAGTGAGTATTAGCATTAGATTTCTAACCTTGGTCATATCCAAGCCCTTTTAGTTGGTATTAGACTTCAAATTTATGGGTAATATCCTTTACCCCCAAACATGATTGAACTTGGTTTTTGGAGGGGGTGTTAGCCTTGGAATTTTGGACAAATTGATCCTGACTCGACGAGCCCCATTTAAATGAGTATTATACTTAGATTTATAACCTTGTTCATATCAAAGCTCTTTTAGTTGGTATTAGACTTCAAATTTATGGGCAATAGACTTTTCCCCCAAACATGATTGAACTTGGTTTTTGGAGGGGGTGTTACCCTTGGATTTTCGGACAAATTGATCCTGACTCGACGAGCCCCATTTAAGTGAGTATTAGCCTTAGATTTCTAACCTTGGTCATATCCAAGCCCTTTTAGTTGGTATTAGACTTCAAATTTATGGGTAATAGACTTTTCCCCCAAACATGATTGAACTTGGTTTTTGGAGGGGGTGTTAGCCTTGGATTTTCGGACAAATTGATCCTGACTCGACGAGCCCCATTTAAATGAGTATTATCCTTAGATTTCTAACCTTGTTCATATCCATGGCCTTTTTAGATGGTATTAGACTTCAAATTTATGGGTTATAGGCTTTTCCCACAAACATGATTGAACTTGGTTTTTGGATGGGGTGTTAGCATTGGATTTTCGGACAAATTGATCCTGACTCGACGTGCCCCATTTAAATGAGTATTAGGCTTAGATTTCTAACCTTGTTCATATCCAAGCCCTTTTAGATGGTATTAGACTACAAATTGATGGGTTATAGGCTTTTCCCCGAAACATGATTGAACTTGGTTTTTGGAAGGGGTGTTAGCCTTGGATTTTCGGACAAATTGATCCTAACTCGACGATCCCCATTCAATTGAGTATTATCCTTAGATTTCTAACCTTGTTCATATCCAAGGCCTTTTAGTTGGTATTAGACTTCAAATTTATGGGTTATAGGCTTTTCCCCCAAACATGATTGAACTTGGTTTTTGGAGGGGCTGTTAGCCTTGGTATTTCGGACAAATTGATCCTGACTCGACGAGCCCCATTTAAATGAGTATTAGCCTTAGATTGCTAACCTTGTTCATATCCAAGCCCTTTTAGTTTGTATTAGACTTCAAATTTATGGGTAATATCCTTTTCCCCCAAACATGATTGACCTTGGTTTTTGGAGGGGGTGTTAGGCTTGGATTTTCGGACAAATTGATCCTGACTCGACGAGCCCCATTTAAATGAGTATTATCCTTAGATTTCTAACCTTGGTCATATCCAAGCCCTTTTAGTTGGTATTAGACTTCAAATTTATGGGTAATATCCTTTTCCCCCAAACATGATTGAACTTGGTTTTTGGAGGGGGTGTTAGCCTTGGATTTTCGGACAAATTGATCCTGACTCGACGAGCCCCATTTAAATGAGTATTATCCTTAGATTACTAACCTTGTTCATATCCAAGGCCTTTTGGTTGGTAATAGACTTCAAATAAATGGGTAATAGACTTTTCCCCCAAACATGATTGAACTTGGTTTTTGGAGGGGGTGTTAGCCTTGGATTTTCGGACAAATTGATCCTGACTCGACGAGCCCCATTTAAATGAGTATTAGGCTTAGATTTCTAACCTTGTTCATATCCAAGCCTTTTTATATGGTATTAGACTTCAACTTTATGGGTTATAGGCTTTTCCCCCAACCATGATTGAACTTGGTTTTTTGAGGGGTGTTAGGTTTGGATTTTTGGACAAATTCATCCTGACTCGACGAGCCCCATTTAAATGAGTATTATCCTTAGATTTCTAACCTTGTTCATATCCAAGCCCTTTTAGTTTGTATTAGACTTCAAATTTATGGGTTATAGGCTTTTCCCCCAAACATGATTGAACTTGGTTTTTGGAGGGGGTGTTAGCCTTGGATTTACGGACAAATTGATCCTGACTCGACGTGCCCCATTTAAATGAGTATTAGGCTTAGATTTCTAACCTTGTTCATATCCAAGCCCTTTTAGATGGTATTAGACTACAAATTGATGGGTTATAGGCTTTTCCCCCAAACATGATTGAACTTGGTTTTTGGAGGGGGTGTTAGTCTTGGATTTTCGGACAAATTGATCCTGACTCGACGAGCCCCATTTAAATGAGTATTATCCTTAGATTTCTAACCTTGTTCATATCCATGGCCTTTTTAGATGGTATTTGACTTCAAATTTATGGGTTATAGGCTTTTCCCACAAACATGATTGAACTTGGTTTTTGGATGGGGTGTTAGCATTGGATTTTCGGACAAATTGATCCTGACTCGACGTGCCCCATTTAAATGAGTATTAGGCTTAGATTTCTAACCTTGTTCATATCCAAGCCCTTTTAGATGGTATTAGACTACAAATTGATGGGTTATAGGCTTTTCCCCGAAACATGATTGAACTTGGTTTTTGGAAGGGGTGTTAGCCTTGGATTTTCGGACAAATTGATCCTAACTCGACGATCCCCATTCAATTGAGTATTATCCTTAGATTTCTAACCTTGTTCATATCCAAGGCCTTTTAGTTGGTATTAGACTTCAAATTTATGGGTTATAGGCTTTTCCCCCAAACATGATTGAACTTGGTTTTTGGAGGGGCTGTTAGCCTTGGTATTTCGGACAAATTGATCCTGACTCGACGAGCCCCATTTAAATGAGTATTAGCCTTAGATTGCTAACCTTGTTCATATCCAAGCCCTTTTAGTTTGTATTAGACTTCAAATTTATGGGTAATATCCTTTTCCCCCAAACATGATTGACCTTGGTTTTTGGAGGGGGTGTTAGGCTTGGATTTTCGGACAAATTGATCCTGACTCGACGAGCCCCATTTAAATGAGTATTATCCTTAGATTTCTAACCTTGGTCATATCCAAGCCCTTTTAGTTGGTATTAGACTTCAAATTTATGGGTAATATCCTTTTCCCCCAAACATGATTGAACTTGGTTTTTGGAGGGGGTGTTAGCCTTGGATTTTCGGACAAATTGATCCTGACTCGACGAGCCCCATTTAAATGAGTATTATCCTTAGAATTCTAACCTTGGTCATATCCAAGCCCTTTTAGTTGGTATTAGACTTCAAATTTATGGGTTATAGGCTTTTCCCCCAAACATGATTGAACTTGGTTTTTGGAGGGGGTTATAGCCTTGGATTTTCGGACAAATTGATCCTGACTCGACGAGCCCCATTTAAATGAGTATTAGACTTAGATTTATAACCTTGTTCATATCCAAGCCCTTTTAGTTTGTATTAGACTTCAAATTTATGGGTTATAGGCTTTTCCCCAAAACATGATTGAACTTGGTTTTTGGAGGGGGTGTTAGCCTTGGATTTTCGGACAAATTGATCCTGACTCGATGAGCCGCATTTAAATGAGTATTAGCCTTTGATTTCTAACCTTGTTCATATACAAACCCTTTTAGTTGGTATTAGACATCAAATTTATGGGTTATAGGCTTTTCCCCCAAACATGATTGAACTTGGTTTTTGGAGGGGGTGTTAGCCTTGGATTTTCGGACAAATTGATCCTGACTCGATGAGCCCCATTTAAATGAGTATTAGCCTTAGATTTCTAACCTTGGTTATATCCAATTCCTTTTAGTTGGTATTAGACTTCAAATTTATGGGTAATATCCTTTTCCCCCAAACATGATTGAACTTGGTTTTTGGAGGGGGTGTTAGGCTTGGATTTTCGGACAAATTTATCCTGACTAGACGAGCCCCATTTAAATGAGTATTATCCTTAGATTTCTAACCTTGGTCATATCCAAGCCCTTTTAGTTTGTATTAGACTTCAAATTTATGGGTAATATCCTTTTCCCCCAAACATGATTGAACTTGGTTTTTGGAGGGGGTGTTAGCCTTGGAATTTTGGACAAATTGATCCTGACTCGACGAGCCCCATTTAAATGAGTATTATACTTAGATTTATAACCTTGTTCATATCCAAGCCCTTTTAGTTGGTATTAGACTTCAAATTTATGGGTAATATCCTTTTCCCCCAAACATGATTGAACTTGGTTTTTGGAGGGGGTGTTAGCTTTGGATTTTCGAACAAATTGATCCTGACTCGACGAGCCCCATTTAAATGAGTATTATCCTTAGATTTCTAACCTTGTTCATATCCAAGGCCTTTTAGTTGGTATTAGACTTAAAATAATTGGGTAATAGACTTTTCCCCCAAACATGATTGAACTTGGTTTTTGGAGGGGGTGTTAGCCTTGGATTTTCGGATAAATTGATCCTGACTCGACGAGCCCCATTTAAGCGAGTATAATCCTTAGATTTCTAACCTTGGTCATATCCAAGCCCTTTTAGTTGGTATTAGACTTCAAATTTATGGGTAATATCCTTTTCCCCCAAACATGATTGAACTTGGTTTTTGGAGGGGGTGTTAGCCTTGGAATTTTGGACAAATTGATCCTGACTCGACGAGCCCCATTTAAATGAGTATTATACTTAGATTTATAACCTTGTTCATATCCAAGCCCTTTTAGTTGGTATTAGACTTCAAATTTATGGGTAATATCCTTTTCCCCCAAACATGATTGAACTTGGTTTTTGGAGGGGGTGTTAGCCTTGGATTTTTGGACAAATTGATCCTGACTCGACGTGCCCCATTTAAATGAGTATTAGGCTTAGATTTCTAACCTTGTTCATATACAAGCCCTTTTAGATGGTATTAGACTACAAATTGATGGGTTATATCCTTTTCCCCCAAACATGATTGAACTTGGTTTTTGGAGGGGGTGTTAGCCTTGGAATTTTGGACAAATTGATCCTGACTCGACGAGCCCCATTTAAATGAGTATTATACTTAGATTTATAACCTTGTTCATATCCAAGCCCTTTTAGTTGGTATTAGACTTCAAATTTATGGGTAATATCCTTTTCCCCCAAACATGATTGAACTTGGTTTTTGGAGGGGGTGTTAGCTTTGGATTTTCGAACAAATTGATCCTGACTCGACGAGCCCCATTTAAATGAGTATTATCCTTAGATTTCTAACCTTGTTCATATCCAAGGCCTTTTAGTTGGTATTAGACTTAAAATAATTGGGTAATAGACTTTTCCCCCAAACATGATTGAACTTGGTTTTTGGAGGGGGTGTTAGCCTTGGATTTTCGGATAAATTGATCCTGACTCGACGAGCCCCATTTAAGCGAGTATTATCCTTAGATTTCTAACCTTGGTCATATCCAAGCCCTTTTAGTTGGTATTAGACTTCAAATTTATGGGTAATATCCTTTTCCCCCAAACATGATTGAACTTGGTTTTTGGAGGGGGTGTTAGCATTGGATTTTCGGACAAATTGATCCTGACTCGACGTGCCCCATTTAAATGAGTATTAGGCTTAGATTTCTAACCTTGTTCATATCCAATTCCTTTTAGATGGTATTAGACTACAAATTGATGGGTTATAGGCTTTTCCCCCAAACATGATTGAACTTGGTTTTTGGAAGGGGTGTTAGCCTTGGATTTTCGGACAAATTGATCCTAACTCGACGATCCCCATTCAATTGAGTATTATCCTTAGATTTCTAACCTTGTTCATATCCAAGGCCTTTTAGTTGGTATTAGACTTCAAATTTATGGGTTATAGGCTTTTCCCCCAAACATGATTGAACTTGGTTTTTGGAGGGGGTTATAGCCTTGGATTTTCGGACAAATTGATCCTGACTCGACGAGCCCCATTTAAATGAGTATTAGACTTAGATTTATAACCTTGTTCATATCCAAGCCCTTTTAGTTTGTATTAGACTTCAAATTTATGGGTTATAGGCTTTTCCCCAAAACATGATTGAACTTGGTTTTTGGAGGGGGTGTTAGCCTTGGATTTTCGGACAAATTGATCCTGACTCGATGAGCCCCATTTAAATGAGTATTAGCCTTTGATTTCTAACCTTGTTCATATACAAACCCTTTTAGTTGGTATTAGACATCAAATTTATGGGTTATAGGCTTTCCCCCCAAACATGATTGAACTTGGTTTTTGGAGGGGGTGTTAGCCTTGGATTTTCGGACAAATTGATCCTGACTCGATGAGCCCCATTTAAATGAGTATTAGCCTTAGATTTCTAACCTTGGTTATATCCAATTCCTTTTAGTTGGTATTAGACTTCAAATTTATGGGTAATATCCTTTTCCCCCAAACATGATTGAACTTGGTTTTTGGAGGGGGTGTTAGCATTGGATTTTCGGACAAATTGATCCTGACTCGACGTGCCCCATTTAAATGAGTATTAGGCTTAGATTTCTAACCTTGTTCATATCCAATTCCTTTTAGATGGTATTAGACTACAAATTGATGGGTTATAGGCTTTTCCCCCAAACATGATTGAACTTGGTTTTTGGAAGGGGTGTTAGCCTTGGATTTTCGGACAAATTGATCCTAACTCGACGATCCCCATTCAATTGAGTATTATCCTTAGATTTCTAGCCTTGTTCATATCCAAGGCCTTTTAGTTGGTATTAGACTTCAAATTTATGGGTTATAGGCTTTTCCCCCAAACATGATTGAACTTGGGTTTTGGAGGGGCTGTTAGCCTTGGTATTTCGGACAAATTGATCCTGACTCGACGAGCCCCATTTAAATGAGTATTAGCCTTAGATTGCTAACCTTGTTCATATCCAAGGCCTTTTAGTTGGTATTAGACTTCAAATTTATGGGTTATAGGCTTTTCCCCCAAACATGATTGACCTTGGTTTTTGGAGGGGCTGTTAGCCTTGGTATTTCGGACAAATTGATCCTGACTCGACGAGCCCATTTTAAATGAGTATTATCCTTAGATTTCTAACCTTGGTCATATCCAAGCCCTTTTAGTTGGTATAAGACTTCAAATTTATGGGTAATATCCTTTTCCCCCAAACATGATTGAACTTGGTTTTTGGAGGGGGTGTTAGCCTTGGATTTTCGGACAAATTGATCCTGACTCGACGAGCCCCATTTAAATGAGTATTATCCTTAGAAATCTAACCTTGGTCATATCCAAGCCCTTTTAGCTGGTATTAGACTTCAAATTTATGGGTTATAGGCTTTTCCCCCAAACATGATTGAACTTGGTTTTTGGAGGGGGTTATAGCCTTGGATTTTCGGACAAATTGATCCTGACTCGACGAGCCCCATTTAAATGAGTTTTAGACTTATATTTCTAACCTTGTTCATATCCAAGCCCTTTTAGATGGTATTAGACTACAAATTGATGGGTTATAGGCTTTTCCCCCAAACATGATTGAACTTGGTTTTTGGAGGGGGTGTTAGCCTTGGATTTTCGGACAAATTGATCCTGACTCGACGAGCCCCATTTAAGTGAGTATTAGCCTTAGATTTCTAACCTTGGTCATATCCAAGCCCTTTTAGTTGGTATTAGACTTCAAATTTATGGGTAATATCCTTTTCCCCCAAACATGATTGAACTTGGTTTTTGGAGGGGGTGTTAGCCTTGGATTTTCGGACAAATTGATCCTGACTCGACGAGCCCCATTTAAATGAGTATTATCCTTAGAATTCTAACCTTGGTCATATCCAAGCCCTTTTAGTTGGTATTAGACTTCAAATTTATGGGTTATAGGCTTTTCCCCCAAACATGATTGAACTTGGTTTTTGGAGGGGGTTATAGCCTTGGATTTTCGGACAAATTGATCCTGACTCGACGAGCCCCATTTAAATGAGTATTAGACTTAGATTTATAACCTTGTTCATATCCAAGCCCTTTTAGTTTGTATTAGACTTCAAATTTATGGGTTATAGGCTTTTCCCCAAAACATGATTGAACTTGGTTTTTGGAGGGGGTGTTAGCCTTGGATTTTCGGACAAATTGATCCTGACTCGATGAGCCCCATTTAAATGAGTATTAGCCTTTGATTTCTAACCTTGTTCATATACAAACCCTTTTAGTTGGTATTAGACATCAAATTTATGGGTTATAGGCTTTTCCCCCAAACATGATTGAGCTTGGTTTTTGGAGGGGGTGTTAGCCTTGGATTTTCGGACAAATTGATCCTGACTCGATGAGCCCCATTTAAATGAGTATTAGCCTTAGATTTCTAACCTTGGTTATATCCAATTCCTTTTAGTTGGTATTAGACTTCAAATTTATGGGTAATATCCTTTTCCCCCAAACATGATTGAACTTGGTTTTTGGAGGGGGTGTTAGCATTGGATTTTCGGACAAATTGATCCTGACTCGACGTGCCCCATTTAAATGAGTATTAGGCTTAGATTTCTAAACTTGTTCATATCCAATTCCTTTTAGATGGTATTAGACTACAAATTGATGGGTTATAGGCTTTTCCCCCAAACATGATTGAACTTGGTTTTTGGAAGGGGTGTTAGCCTTGGATTTTCGGACAAATTGATCCTAACTCGACGATCCCCATTCAATTGAGTATTATCCTTAGATTTCTAACCTTGTTCATATCCAAGGCCTTTTAGTTGGTATTAGACTTCAAATTTATGGGTTATAGGCTTTTCCCCCAAACATGATTGAATTTGGTTTTTGGAGGGGGTTATAGCCTTGGATTTTCGGACAAATTGATCCTGACTCGACGAGCCCCATTTAAATGAGTATTAGACTTAGATTTATAACCTTGTTCATATCCAAGCCCTTTTAGTTTGTATTAGACTTCAAATTTATGGGTTATAGGTTTTCCCCAAAACATGATTGAACTTGGTTTTTGGAGGGGGTGTTAGCCTTGGATTTTCGGACAAATTGATCCTGACTCGATGAGCCCCATTTAAATGAGTATTAGCCTTTGATTTCTAACCTTGTTCATATACAAACCCTTTTAGTTGGTATTAGACATCAAATTTATGGTTTATAGGCTTTTCCCCCAAACATGATTGAACTTGGTTTTTGGAGGGGGTGTTAGCCTTGGATTTTCGGACAAATTGATCCTGACTCGATGAGCCCCATTTAAATGAGTATTAGCCTTAGATTTCTAACCTTGGTTATATCCAATTCCTTTTAGTTGGTATTAGACTTCAAATTTATGGGTAATATCCTTTTCCCCCAAACATGATTGAACTTGGTTTTTGGAGGGGGTGTTAGCATTGGATTTTCGGACAAATTGATCCTGACTCGACGTGCCCCATTTAAATGAGTATTAGGCTTAGATTTCTAACCTTGTTCATATCCAATTCCTTTTAGATGGTATTAGACTACAAATTGATGGGTTATAGGCTTTTCCCCCAAACATGATTGAACTTGGTTTTTGGAAGGGGTGTTAGCCTTGGATTTTCGGACAAATTGATCCTAACTCGACGATCCCCATTCAATTGAGTATTATCCTTAGATTTCTAGCCTTGTTCATATCCAAGGCCTTTTAGTTGGTATTAGACTTCAAATTTATGGGTTATAGGCTTTTCCCCCAAACATGATTGAACTTGGGTTTTGGAGGGGCTGTTAGCCTTGGTATTTCGGACAAATTGATCCTGACTCGACGAGCCCCATTTAAATGAGTATTAGCCTCAGATTTCTAACCTTGTTCATATCCAATCCCTTTTAGTTGGTATTAGACTTCAAATTTATGGGTAATATCCATTTCCCCCAAACATGATTGAACTTGGTTTTTGGAGGGGGTGTTAGCCTTGGATTTTCGAACAAATTGATCCTGACTCGACGAGCCCCATTTAAATGAGTATTATACTTAGATTTATAACCTTGTTCATATCCAAGCTCTTTTAGTTGGTATTAGACTTCAAATTTATGGGCAATAGACTTTTCCCCCAAACATGATTGAACTTGGTTTTTTAAGGGGGTGTTAGCCTTGGATTTTTGGACAAATTGATCCTGACTCGAGGAGCCTCATATAAATGAGTATTATACTTAGATTTATAACCTTGTTCATATCCAAGCCCTTTTAGATGGTATTAGACTTCAAATTTATGGGCAATAGACTTTTCCCCCAAACATGATTGAACTTGGTTTTTGGAGGGGGTGTTACCCTTGGATTTTCGGACAAATTGATCCTGACTCGACGAGCCCCATTTAAGTGAGTATTAGCCTTAGATTTCTAACCTTGGTCATATCCAAGCCCTTTTAGTTGGTATTAGACTTCAAATTTATGGGTAATATCCTTTTCCCCCAAACATGATTGAACTTGGTTTTTGGAGGGGGTGTTAGCCTTGGATTTTCGGACAAATTGATCCTGACTCGACGAGCCCCATTTAAATGAGTATTATCCTTAGATTACTAGCCTTGTTCATATCCAAGGCCTTTTAGTTGGTATTAGACTTCAAATAAATGGGTAATAGACTTTTCCCCCAAACATGATTGAACTTGGTTTTTGGAGGGGGTGTTAGCCTTAGATTTTCGGACAAATTGATCCTGACTCGACGAGCCCCATTTAAATGAGTATTAGGCTTAGATTTCTAACCTTGTTCATATCCAAGCCTTTTTATATGGTATTAGACTTCAAATTTATGGGTTATAGGCTTTTCCCCCAACCATGATTGAACTTGGTTTTTTGAGGGGTGTTAGGCTTGGATTTTCGGACAAATTCATCCTGACTCGATGAGCCCCATTTAAATGAGTATTATCCTTAGATTTCTAACCTTGTTCATATCCAAGCCCTTTTAGTTTGTATTAGACTTCAAATTTATGGGTTATAGGCTTTTCCCCAAAACATGATTGAACTTGGTTTTTGGAGGGGGTGTTAGCCTTGATTTTCGGACAAATTGATCCTGACTCGACGAGCCCCATTTAAGTGAGTATTATCCTTAGATTTCTAACCTTGTTCATATCCAAGCCCTTTTAGTTTGTATTAGACTTCAAATTTATGGGTTATAGGCTTTTCCCCCAAAGTTGATTGAACTTGGTTTTTGGAGGGGGTGTTAGCCTTGGATTTACGGACAAATTGATCCTGACTCGACGTGCCCCATTTAAATGAGTATTAGGCTTAGATTTCTAACCTTGTTCATATCCAAGCCCTTTTAGATGGTATTAGACTACAAATTGATGGGTTATAGGCTTTTCCCCCAAACATGATTGAACTTGGTTTTTGGAGGGGGTGTTAGCCTTGGATTTTCGGACAAATTGATCCTGACTTGACGAGCCCCATTTAAATGACTATTATCCTTAGATTTCTAACCTTGTTCATACCCATGGCCTTTTTAGATGGTATTAGACTTCAAATTTATGGGTTATAGGCTTTTCCCACAAACATGATTGAACTTGGTTTTTGGAGGGGGTGTTAGCATTGGATTTTCGGACAAATTGATCCTGACTCGACGTGCCCCATTTAAATGAGTATTAGGCTTAGATTTCTAACCTTGTTCATATCCAAGCCCTTTTAGATGGTATTAGACTACAAATTGATGGGTTATAGGCTTTTCCCCCAAACATGATTGAACTTGGTTTTTGGAAGGGGTGTTAGCCTTGGATTTTCGGACAAATTGATCCTGACTCGACGAGCCCCATTTAAGTGAGTATTAGCCTTAGATTTCTAACCTTGGTCATATCCAAGACCTTTTAGTTGGTATTAGACTTCAAATTTATGGGTAATATCCATTTCCCCCAAACATGATTGAACTTGGTTTTTGGAGGGGGTGTTAGCCTTGGATTTTCGAACAAATTGATCCTGACTCGACGAGCCCCATTTAAATGAGTATTATCCTTTAATTTCTAACCTTGTTCATATCCAAGGCCTTTTAGTTGGTATTAGACTTCAAATAAATGGGTAATATAGTTTTCCCCCAAACATGATTGAACTTTGTTTTTGGAGGGGGTGTGAGCCTTGGATATTCGGACAAATTGATCCTGACTCGACGAGCCCCATTTAAGTGAGTATTAGCCTTAGATTTCTAACCTTGTTCATATCCAAGCCCTTTTAGTTGGTATTAGACTTCAAATTTATGGGTAATATCCATTTCCCCCAAACATGATTGAACTTGGTTTTTGGAGGGGGTGTTAGCCTTGGATTTTCGAACAAATTGATCCTGACTCGACGAGCCCCATTTAAATGAGTATTATCCTTAGATTTCTAACCTTGTTCATATACAAGGCCTTTTAGTTGGTAGTAGACTTCAAATAAATGGGTAATAGACTTTTCCCCCAAAAATGATTGAACTTGGTTTTTGGAGGGGGTGTTAGCCTTGGATTTTCGGACAAATTGATCCTGACTCGACAAGCCCCATTTAAATGAGTATTAGGCTTAGATTTCTAACCTTGTTCATATCCAAGCCTTTTTATATGGTATTAGACTTCAAATTTATGGGTTATAGGCTTTTCCCCCAACCATGATTGAACTTGGTTTTTTGAGGGGTGTTAGGCTTGGATTTTCGGACAAATTCATCCTGACCCGACGAGCCCCATTTAAATGAGTATTATCCTTAGATTTCTAACCTTGTTCATATACAAGGCCTTTTAGTTGGTAGTAGACTTCAAATAAATGGGTAATAGACTTTTCCCCCAAAAATGATTGAACTTGGTTTTTGGAGGGGGTGTTAGCCTTGGATTTTCGGACAAATTGATCCTGACTCGACGAGCCCCATTTAAATGAGTATTAGGCTTAGATTTCTAACCTTGTTCATATCCAAGCCTTTTTATATGGTATTAGACTTTAAATTTATGGGTTATAGGCTTTTCCCCCAACCATGATTGAACTTGGTTTTTTGAGGGGTGTTAGGCTTGGATTTTCGGACAAATTCATCCTGACTCGACGAGCCCCATTTAAATGAGTATTATCCTTAGATTTCTAACCTTGTTCATATCCAATCCCTTTTAGTTTGTATTAGACTTCAAATTTATGGGTTATAGGCTTTTCCCCAAAACATGATTGAACTTGGTTTTTGGAGGGGGTGTTAGCCTTGATTTTCGGACAAATTGATCCTGACTCGACAAGCCCCATTTAAGTGAGTATTATCCTTAGATTTCTAACCTTGTTCATATCCAAGCCCTTTTAGTTTGTATTAGACTTCAAATTTATGGGTTATAGGCTTTTCCCCCAAAGTTGATTGAACTTGGTTTTTGGAGGGGGTGTTAGCCTTGGATTTACGGACAAATTGATCCTGACTCGACGTGCCCCATTTAAATGAGTATTAGGCTTAGATTTCTAACCTTGTTCATATCCAAGCCCTTTTAGATGGTATTAGACTACAAATTGATGGGTTATAGGCTTTTCCCCCAAACATGATTGAACTTGGTTTTTGGAGGGGGTGTTAGCCTTGGATTTTCGGACAAATTGATCCTGACTCGACGAGCCCCATTTAAATGAGTATTATCCTTAGATTTCTAACCTTGTTCATACCCATGGCCTTTTTAGATGGTATTAGACTTCAAATTTATGGGCTATAGGCTTTTCCCACAAACATGATTGAACTTGGTTTTTGGAGGGGGTGTTAGCATTGGATTTTCGGACAAATTGATCCTGACTCGACGTGCCCCATTTAAATGAGTATTAGGCTTAGATTTCTAACCTTGTTCATATCCAAGCCCTTTTAGATGGTATTAGACTACAAATTGATGGGTTATAGGCTTTTCCCCCAAACATGATTGAACTTGGTTTTTGGAAGGGGTGTTAGCCTTGGATTTTCGGACAAATTGATCCTGACTCGACGATCCCCATTTAAGTGAGTATTAGCCTTAGATTTCTAACCTTGGTCATATCCAAGCCCTTTTAGTTGGTATTAGACTTCAAATTTATGGGTAATATCCATTTCCCCCAAACATGATTGAACTTGGTTTTTGGAGGGGGTGTTAGCCTTGGATTTTCGAACAAATTGATCCTGACTCGACGAGCCCCATTTAAATGAGTATTATCCTTTAATTTCTAACCTTGTTCATATCCAAGGCCTTTTAGTTGGTATTAGACTTCAAATAAATGGGTAATATAGTTTTCCCCCAAACATGATTGAACTTTGTTTTTGGAGGGGGTGTGAGCCTTGGATATTCGGACAAATTGATCCTGACTCGACGAGCCCCATTTAAGTGAGTATTAGCCTTAGATTTGTAACCTTGTTCATATCCAAGCCCTTTTAGTTGGTATTAGACTTCAAATTTATGGGTAAAATCCATTTCCCCCAAACATGATTGAACTTGGTTTTTGGAGGGGGTGTTAGCCTTGGATTTTCGAACAAATTGATCCTGACTCGACGAGCCCCATTTAAATGAGTATTATCCTTAGATTTCTAACCTTGTTCATATACAAGGCCTTTTAGTTGGTAGTAGACTTCAAATAAATGGGTAATAGACTTTTCCCCCAAAAATGATTGAACTTGGTTTTTGGAGGGGGTGTTAGCCTTGGAATTTTGGACAAATTGATCCTGACTCGACGAGCCCCATTTAAATGAGTATTATACTTAAATTTATAACCTTGTTCATATCCAAGCCCTTTTACTTGGTATTAGACTTAAAATTTATGGGTTATAGGCTTTTCCCCCAAACATGATTGAACTTGGTTTTTGGAGGGGGTGTTAGGATTGGATTTTCGGACAAATTGATCCTGACTCGACGAGCCCCATTTAAATGAGTATTATACTTAGATTTATAACCTTGTTCATATCCAAGCCCTTTTAGATGGTATTAGACTTCAAATTTATGGGCAATAGACTTTTCCCCCAAACATGATTGAACTTGGTTTTTGGAGGGGGTGTTAGCCTTGGATTTTCGGACAAATTGATCCTGACTCGACGAGCCCCATTTAAATGAGTATTATCCTTAGATTACTAACCTTGTTCATATCCAAGGCCTTTTAGTTGGTATTAGACTTCAAATAAATGGGTAATAGACTTTTCCCCCAAACATGATTGAACTTGGTTTTTGGAGGGGGTGTTAGCCTTGGATTTTCGGACAAATTGATCCTGACTCGACGAGCCCCATTTAAATGAGTATTAGGCTTAGATTTCTAACCTTGTTCATATCCAAGCCTTTTTATATGGTATTAGACTTCAAATTTATGGGTTATAGGCTTTTCCCCCGACCATGATTGAACTTGGTTTTTTGAGGGGTGTTAGGCTTGGATTTTCGGACAAATTGATCCTGACTCGATGAGCCCCATTTAAATGAGTATTATCCTTAGATTTCTAACCTTGTTCATATCCAAACCCTTTTAGTTGGTATTAGACTTCAAATTTATGGGTTATAGGCTTTTCCCCCAAACATGATTGAACTTGGTTTTTTGAGGGGGTTTAGCCATGGATTTTCGGACAAATTGATCCTGACTCGACGAGCCCCATTTAAATGAGTATTAGGCTTAGATTTCTAACCTTGTTCATATCCAAGCCCTTTTAGTTGGTATTAGACTTCAAATTTATGGGTAATATCCTTTTCCCCCAAACATGATTGAACTTGGTTTTTGGAGGGGGTGTTAGGCTTGGATTTTCGGACAAATTTATCCTGACTAGACGAGCCCCATTTAAATGAGTATTATCCTTAGATTTCTAACCTTGGTCATATCCAAGCCCTTTTAGTTGGTATTAGACTTCAAATTTATGGGTAATATCCTTTTCCCCCAATCATGATTGAACTTGGTTTTTGGAGGGGGTGTTAGCCTTGGATTTTCAGACAAATTGATCCTGACTCGACGAGCCCCATTTAAATGAGTATTATCCTTAGATTTCTAACCTTGTTCATATCCAAGGCCTTTTAGTTGGTATTAAAATTCAAATTTATGGGTTATAGGCTTTTCCCCCAAACATGATTGAACTTGGTTTTTGGAGGGGGTGTTAGCCTTGGATTTTCGGACAAATTGATCCTGACTCGACGAGCCCCATTTAAATGAGTATTAGACTTAGATTTCTAACCTTGTTCATATCCAAGCCCTTTTAGTTTGTATTAGACTTCAAATTTATGGGTTATAGGCTTTTCCCAAAAACATGATTGAACTTGGTTTTTGGAGGGGGTGTTAGACTTGGATTTTCGGACAAATTGATCCTGACTCGATGAGCCCCATTTAAATGAGTATTAGCCTTAGATTTCTAACCTTGTTCATATCCAAGGCCTTTTAGGTGGTATTAGACTTTAAATTTATGGGTTATAGGCTTTTCCCCCAAACATGATTGAACTTGGTTTTTGGAGGGGGTGTTAGCCTTGGATTTTCGGACAAATTGATCCTGACTCGACGAGCCCCATTTAAATGAGTATTAGACTTAGATTTCTAACCTTGTTCATATCCAAGCCCTTTTAGTTTGTATTAGACTTCAAATTTATGGGTTATAGGCTTTACCCCAAAACATGATTGAACTTGGTTTTTGGAGGGGGTGTTAGCCTTGGATTTTCGGACAAATTGATCCTGACTCGATGAGCCCCATTTAAATGAGTATTAGACTTAGATTTCTAACCTTGTTCATATCCAAACCCTTTTAGTTGGTATTAGACTTCAAATTTATGGGTTATAGGCTTTTCCCCCAAACATGATTGAACTTGGTTTTTTAAGGGGGTTTAGCCTTGGATTTTCGGACAAATTGATCCTGACTCGACGAGCCCCATTTAAATGAGTATTAGGCTTAGATTTCTAACCTTGTTCATATCCAAGGCCTTTTAGTTGGTATTAGACTTCAAATTTATGGGTTATAGGCTTTTCCCCCAAACATGATTGAACTTGGTTTTTGGAGGGGCTTTAGCCGTGGTATATCGGACAAATTGATCCTGACTCGACGAGCCCCATTTAAATGATTATTAGCCTTAGATTGCTAACCTTGTTCATATCCAAGCGCTTTTAGTTTGTATTAGACTTCAAATTTATGGGTAATATCCTTTTCCCCCAAACATGATTGAACTTGGTTTTTGGAGGGGGTGTTAGGCTTGGATTTTCGGACAAATTGATCCTGACTCGACGAGCCCCATTTAAATGAGTATTATCCTTAGATTTCTAACCTTGGTCATATCCAAGCCCTTTTAGTTGGTATTAGACTTCAAATTTATGGGTAATATCCTTTTCCCCCAAACATGATTGAACTTGGTTTTTGGAGGGGGTGTTAGCCTTGGATTTTCGGACAAATTGATCCTGACTTGACGAGCCCCATTTAAATGAGTATTATCCTTAGAATTCTAACCTTGGTCATATCCAAGCCCTTTTAGTTGGTATTACACTTCAAATTTATGGGTTATAGGCTTTTCCCCCAAACATGATTGAACTTGGTTTTTGGAGGGGGTTATATCCTTGGATTTTCGGACAAATTGATCCTGACTCGACGAGCCCCATTTAAATGAGTATTATCCTTAGATTACTAACCTTGTTCATATCCAAGGCCTTCTAGTTGGTATTAGACTTCAAATAAATGGGTAATAGACTTTTCCCCCAAACATGATTGAACTTGGTTTTTGGAGGGGGTGTTAGCCTTGGATTTTCGGACAAATTGATCCTGACTCGATGAGCCCCATTTAAATGACTATTTGGCTTAGATTTCTAACCTTTTTCATATCCAAGCCTTTTTATATGGTATTAGACTTCAAATTTATGGGTTATAGGCTTTTCCCCCAACCATGATTGAACTTGGTTTTTTGAGGGGTGTTAGGCTTGGATTTTCGGACAAATTGATCCTGACTCGACGAGCCCTATTTAAATGAGTATTATCCTTTGATTTCTAACCTTGTTCATATCCAAGCCCTTTTAGTTTGTATTAGACTTCAAATTTATGGGTTATAGGCTTTTCCCAAAAACATGATTGAACTTGGTTTTTGGAGGGGGTGTTAGCCTTGGATTTTCGGACAAATTGATCCTGACTTGACGAGCCCCATTTAAATGAGTATTATCCTTAGAATTCTAACCTTGGTCATATCCAAGCCCTTTTAGTTTGTATTAGACTTCAAATTTATGGGTTATAGGCTTTACCCCAAAACATGATTGAACTTGGTTTTTGGAGGGGGTGTTAGCCTTGGATTTTCGGACAAATTGATCCTGACTCGATGAGCCCCATTTAAATGAGTATTACCCTTAGATTTCTAACCTTGTTCATATACAAACCCTTTTAGTTGGTATTAGACTTCAAATTTATGGGTTATAGGCTTTTCCCCCAAACATGATTGAACTTGGTTTTTGGAGGGGGTGTTAGCCTTGGATTTTCGGACAAATTGATCCTGACTCGATGAGCCCCATTTAAATCAGTATTAGCATTAGATTTCAAACCTTGGTCATATCCAAGCCCTTTTAGTTGGTATTAGACTTCAAATTTATGGGTAATATCCTTTTCCCCCAAACATGATTGAACTTGGTTTTTGGAGGGGGTGTTAGGCCTGGATTTTCGGACAAATTTATCCTGACTAGACGAGCGCCATTTAAATGAGTATTATCCTTAGATTTCTAACCTTGGTCATATCCAAGCCCTTTTAGTTGGTATTAGACTTCAAATTTATGGGTAATATCCTTTTCCCCCAAACATGATTGAACTTGGTTTTTGGAGGGGGTGTTAGCCTTGGATTTTCGAACAAATTGATCCTGACTCGACGAGCCCCATTTAAATGAGTATTAGGCTTAGATTTCTAACCTTGTTCATATCCAAGCCCTTTTAGTTTGTATTAGACTTCAAATTTATGGGTAATATCCTTTTCCCCCAAACATGATTGAACTTGGTTTTTGGAGGGGGTGTTAGCCTTGGATTTTCGGACAAATTGATCCTGACTCGACGATCCCCATTTAAATGAGTATTATCCTTAGATTTCTAACCTTGTTCATATCCAAGGCCTTTTAGTTGGTATTAGACTTCAAATTTATGGGTTATAGGCTTTTCCCCCAAACATGATTGAACTTGGTTTTTGGAGGGGCTTTAGCCGTGGTATATCGGACAAATTGATCCTGACTCGACGAGCCCCATTTAAATGAGTATTAGCCTTAGATTGCTAACCTTGTTCATATCCAAGCGCTTTTAGTTTGTATTAGACTTCAAATTTATGGGTAATATCCTTTTCCCCCAAACATGATTGAACTTGGTTTTTGGAGGGGGTGTTAGCCTTGGATTTTCGGACAAATTGATCCTGACTCGACGAGCCCCATTTAAATGAGTATTATCCTTAGAATTCTAACCTTGGTCATATCCAAGCCCTTTTAGTTGGTATTACACTTCAAATTTATGGGTTATAGGCTTTTCCCCCAAACATGATTGAACTTGGTTTTTGGAGGGGGTTATAGCCTTGGATTTTCGGACAAATTGATCCTGCCTCGACGAGCCCCATTTAAATGAGTATTATCCTTAGATTACTAACCTTGTTCATATCCAAGGCCTTCTAGTTGGTATTAGACTTCAAATAAATGGGTAATAGACTTTTCCTCCAAACATGATTGAACTTGGTTTTTGGAGGGGCTGTTAGCCTTGGTATTTCGGACAAATTGATCCTGACTCGATGAGCCCCATTTAAATGAGTATTAGCCTTAGATTGCTAACCTTGTTCATATCCAAGCCCTTTTAGTTTGTATTAGACTTCAAATTTATGGGTAATATCCTTTTCCCCCAAACATGATTGAACTTGGTTTTTGGAGGGGGTGTTAGGCTTGGATTTTCGGACAAATTGATCCTGACTCGACGAGCCCCATTTAAATGAGTATTAGCCTTAGATTTCTAACCTTGTTCATATCCAAACCCTTTTAGATGGTATTAGACTTCAAATTTATGGGTTATAGGCTTTTCCCCCAAACATGATTGAACTTGGTTTTTGGAGGGGGTGTTAGCCTTGGATTTTTGGACAAATTGATCCTGACTTGACGTGCCCCATTTAAATGAGTATTAGGCTTAGATTTCTAACCTTGTTCATATACAAGCCCTTTTAGATGGTATTAGACTACAAATTGATGGGTTATAGGCTTTTCCCCCAAACATGATTGAACTTGGTTTTTGGAGGGGGTGTTAGCCTTGGATTTTCGGACAAATTGATCCTGACTCGACGTGCCCCATTTAAATGAGTATTAGGCTTAGATTTCTAACCTTGTTCATATCCAAGCCCTTTTAGATGGTATTAGACTACAAATTGATGGGTTATAGGCTTTTCAAATTGATGGGTTATAGGCTTTTCCCCCAAACATGATTGAACTTGGTTTTTGGAGGGGGTGTTAGCCTTGGATTTTCGGACAAATTGATCCTGACTCGACGAGCCCCATTTAAATGAGTATTATCCTTAGATTTCTAACCTTGTTCATATCCAAGGCCTTTTAGTTGGTATTAGACTTCAAATAAATGGGTACTAGGCTTTTCCCCCAAACATGATTGAACTTGGTTTTTGGAGGGGGTGTTAGCCTTGGATTTTCGGACAAATTGATCCTGACTCGACGAGCCCCATTTAAGTGAGTATTAGCCTTAGATTTCTAAATTTGTTCATATCCAAGCCCTTTTAGTTTGTATTAGACTTCAAATTTATGGGTAATATCCTTTTCCCCCAAACATGATTGAACTTGATTTTTGGAGGGGGTGTTAGCCTTGGATTTTCGGACAAATTGATCCTGACTCGACGAGCCCCATTTAAGTGAGTATTAGCCTTAGATTTCTAACCTTGGTCATATCCAAGCCCTTTTAGTTGGTATTAGACTTCAAATTTATGGGTAATATCCTTTTCCCCCAAACATGATTGAACTTGGTTTTTGGAGGGGGTGTTAGCCTTGGAATTTTGGACAAATTCATCCTGACTCGACGAGCCCTATTTAAATGAGTATTATACTTAGATTTATAACCTTGTTCATATCCAAGCCCTTTTAGTTGGTATTAGACTTCAAATTTATGGGTAATATCCTTTTCCCCCAAACATGATTGAACTTGGTTTTTGGAGGGGGTGTTAGCTTTGGATTTTCGAACAAATTGATCCTGACTCGACGAGCCCCATTTAAATGAGTATTTTCATTAGATTTCTAACCTTGTTCATATCCAAGGCCTTTTAGTTGGTATTAGACTTCAAATAAATGGGTAATAGACTTTTCCCCCAAACATGATTGAACTTGGTTTTTGGAGGGGGTGTTAGCCTTGGAATTTTGGACAAATTGATCCTGACTCGACGAGCCCCATTTAAATGCGTATTATCCTTATATTTCTAACCTTGTTCATATCCAAGGCCTTTTAGTTGGTATTAGACTTAAAATAGTTGGGTAATAGACTTTTCCCCCAAACATGATTGAACTTGGTTTTTGGAGGGGGTGTTAGCCTTGGATTTTCGGACAAATTGATCCTGACTCGACGAGCCCCATTTAAGTGAGTATTAGCCTTAGATTTCTAACCTTGGTCATATCCAAGCCCTTTTAGTTGGTATTAGACTTCAAATTTATGGGTAATATCCTTTTCCCCCAAACATGATTGAACTTGGTTTTTGGAGGGGGTGTTAGCCTTGGAATTTTGGACAAATTGATCCTGACTCGACGAGCCCCATTTAAATGAGTATTATACTTAGATTTATAACCTTGTTCATATCCAAGCCCTTTTAGTTGGTATTAGACTTCAAATTTATGGGTAATATCCTTTTCCCCCAAACATGATTGAACTTGGTTTTTGGAGGGGGTGTTAGCCTTGGATTTTTGGACAAATTGATCCTGACTCGACGTGCCCCATTTAAATGAGTATTAGGCTTAGATTTCTAACCTTGTTCATATACAAGCCCTTTTAGATGGTATTAGACTACAAATTGATGGGTTATAGGCTTTTCCCCCAAACATGATTGAATTTGGTTTTTGGAGGGGGTGTTAGCCTTGGATTTTCAGACAAATTGATCCTGACTCAACGAGCCCCATTTAAATGAGTATTAGGCTTAGATTTCTAACCTTGTTCATATCCAAGCCTTTTTAGATTTCTAACCTTGTTCATATCCAAGCCTTTTTAGATGGTATTAGACTTCAAATTTATGGGTTATAGGCTTTTCCCCCAAACATGATTGAACTTGGTTTTTGGAGGGGGTGTTAGCCTTGGATTTTCGGACAAATTGATCCTGACTCGACGTGCCCCATTTAAATGAGTATTAGGCTTAGATTTCTAACCTTGTTCATATCCAAGCCCTTTTAGATGGTATTAGACTACAAATTGATGGGTTATAGGCTTTTCCCCCAAACATGATTGAACTTGGTTTTTGGAGGGGGTGCTAGCCTTGGATTTTCGGACAAATTGATCCTGACTCGACGAGCCCCATTTAAATGAGTATTATCCTTAGATTTCAACCTTGTTCATATCCAAGGCCTTTTAGTTGGTATTAGACTTCAAATAAATGGGTAATAGACTTTTCCCCCAAACATGATTGAACTTGGTTCTTGGAGGGGGTGTTAGCCTTGGATTTTCGAACAAATTGATCCTGACTCAACGAGCCCCATTTAAGTGCGTATTACCCTTAGATTTCTATCCTTGGTCATATCCAAGCCCTTTTAGCTGGTATTAGACTTCAAATTTATGGTAATATCCTTTCCCCCCAAACATGATTGAACTTGGTTTTTGGAGGGGGTGTTAGCCTTGGATTTTCGGACGAATTGATCCTGACTCGACGATCCCATTCAATTGAGTATTATCCTTAGATTTCTAACCTTGTTCATATCCAAGGCCTTTTAGTTGGTATTAGACTTCAAATTTATGGGTTATAGGCTTTTCCCCCAAACATGATTGAACTTGGTTTTTGGAGGGGCTGTTAGCCTTGGTATTTCGGACAAATTGATCCTGACTCGACGAGCCCCATTTAAATGAGTATTAGCCTTAGATTGCTAACCTTGTTCATATCCAAGCCCTTTTAGTATGTATTAGACTTCAAATTTATGGGTAATATCCTTTTCCCCCAAACATGATTGACCTTGGTTTTTGGAGGGGGTGTTAGGCTTGGATTTTCGGACAAATTGATCCTGACTCGACGAGCCCCATTTAAATGAGTATTATCCTTAGATTTCTAACCTTGGTCATATCCAAGCCCTTTTAGTTGGTATTAGACTTCAAATTTATGGGTAATATCCTTTTCCCCCAAACATGATTGAACTTGGTTTTTGGAGGGGGTGTTAGCCTTGGATTTTCGGACAAATTGATCCTGACTCGACGAGCCCCATTTAAATGAGTATTATCCTTAGAATTCTAACCTTGGTCATATCCAAGCCCTTTTAATTGGTATTAGACTTCAAATTTATGGGTTATAGGCTTTTCCCCCAAACATGATAGAACTTGGTTTTTGGAGGGGGTTATAGCCTTGGATTTTCGGACAAATTGATCCTGACTCGACGAGCCCCATTTAAATGAGTATTAGACTTAGATTTATAACCTTGTTCATATCCAAGCCCTTTTAGTTTGTATTAGAATTCAAATTTATGGGTTATAGGCTTTTCCCCAAAACATGATTGAACTTGGTTTTTGGAGGGGGTGTTAGCCTTGGATTTTCAGACAAATTGATCCTGACTCGATGAGCCCCATTTAAATGAGTATTAGCCTTTGATTTCTAACCTTGTTCATATACAAACCCTTTTAGTTGGTATTAGACATCAAATTTATGGGTTATAGGCTTTTCCCCCAAACATGATTGAACTTGGTTTTTGGAGGGGGTGTTAGCCTTGGATTTTCGGACAAATTGATCCTGACTCGATGAGCCCCATTTAAATGAGTATTAGCCTTAGATTTCTAACCTTGGTCATATCCAATTCCTTTTAGTTGGTATTAGACTTCAAATTTATGGGTAATATCCTTTTCCCCCAAACATGATTGAACTTGGTTTTTGGAGGGGGTGTTAGCGTTGGATTTTCGGACAAATTGATCCTGACTCGACGTGCCCCATTTAAATGAGTATTAGGCTTAGATTTCTAACCTTGTTCATATCCAAGCCCTTTTAGATGGTATTAGACTACAAATTGATGGGTTATAGGCTTTTCCCCCAAACATGATTGAACTTGGTTTTTGGAAGGGGTGTTAGCCTTGGATTTTCGGACAAATTGATCCTGACTCGACGAGCCCCATTTAAGTGAGTAGTAGCCTTAGATTTCTAACCTTGGTCATATCCAAGCCCTTTTAGTTGGTATTAGACTTCAAATTTATGGGTAATATCCATTTCCCCTAAACATGATTGAACTTGGTTTTTGGAGGGGGTGTTAGCCTTGGATTTTCGAAAAAATTGATCCTGACTCGACGAGCCCCATTTAAATGAGTATTATCCTTAGATTACTAACCTTGTTCATATCCAAGGCCTTTTAGTTGGTATTAGACTTCAAATAAATGGGTAATAGACTTTTCCCCCAAACATGATTGAACTTGGTTTTTGGAGGGGGTGTTAGCCTTGATTTTCGGACAAATTGATCCTGACTCGACGAGCCCCATTTAAGTGAGTATTATCCTTAGATTTCTAACCTTGTTCATATCCAAGCCCTTTTAGTTTGTATTAGACTTCAAATTTATGGGTTATAGGCTTTTCCCCCAAACATGATTGAACTTGGTTTTTGGAGGGGGTGTTAGCCTTGGATTTACGGACAAATTGATCCTGACTCGACGTGCCCCATTTAAATGAGTATTAGGCTTAGATTTCTAAACTTGTTCATATCCAAGCCCTTTTACATGGTATTAGACTACAAATTGATGGGTTATAGGCTTTTCCCCCAAACATGATTGAACTTGGTTTTTGGAGGGGGTGTTTGTCTTGGATTTTCGGACAAATTGATCCTGACTCGACGAGCCCCATTTAAATGAGTATTATCCTTAGATTTCTAACCTTGTTCATATCCATGGCCTTTTTAGATGGTATTAGACTTCAAATTTATGGGTTATAGGCTTTTCCCACAAACATGATTGAACTTGGTTTTTGGAGGGGGTGTTAGCATTGGATTTTCGGACAAATTGATCCTGACTCGACGTGCCCCATTTAAATGAGTATTAGGCTTAGATTTCTAACCTTGTTCATATCCAAGCCCTTTTAGATGGTATTAGACTACAAATTGATGGGTTATAGGCTTTTCCCCCAAACATGATTGAACTTGGTTTTTGGAAGGGGTGTTAGCCTTGGATTTTCGGACAAATTGATCCTGACTCGACGAGCCCCATTTAAGTGAGTATTAGCCTTAGATTTCTAACCTTGTTCATATCCAAGCCCTTTTAGTTTGTATTAGACTTCAAATTTATGGGTTATAGGCTTTTCCCCAAAACATGATTGAACTTGGTTTTTGGAGGGGGTGTTAGCCTTGATTTTCGGACAAATTGATCCTGACTCGACGAGCCCCATTTAAGTGAGTATTATCCTTAGATTTCTAACCTTGTTCATATCCAAGCCCTTTTAGTTTGTATTAGACTTCAAATTTATGGGTTATAGGCTTTTCCCCCAAACATGATTGAACTTGGTTTTTGGAGGGGGTGTTAGCCTTGGATTTACGGACAAATTGATCCTGACTCGACGTGCCCCATTTAAATGAGTATTAGGCTTAGATTTCTAAACTTGTTCATATCCAAGCCCTTTTACATGGTATTAGACTACAAATTGATGGGTTATAGGCTTTTCCCCCAAACATGATTGAACTTGGTTTTTGGAGGGGGTGTTTGTCTTGGATTTTCGGACAAATTGATCCTGACTCGACGAGCCCCATTTAAATGAGTATTATCCTTAGATTTCTAACCTTGTTCATATCCATGGCCTTTTTAGATGGTATTAGACTTCAAATTTATGGGTTATAGGCTTTTCCCACAAACATGATTGAACTTGGTTTTTGGAGGGGGTGTTAGCATTGGATTTTCGGACAAATTGATCCTGACTCGACGTGCCCCATTTAAATGAGTATTACGCTTAGATTTCTAACCTTGTTCATATCCAAGCCCTTTTAGATGGTATTAGACTACAAATTGATGGGTTATAGGCTTTTCCCCCAAACATGATTGAACTTGGTTTTTGGAAGGGGTGTTAGCCTTGGATTTTCGGACAAATTGATCCTGACTCGACGAGCCCCATTTAAGTGAGTATTAGCCTTAGATTTCTAACCTTAGTCATATCCAAGCCCTTTTAGTTGGTATTAGACTTCAAATTTATGGGTAATATCCATTTCCCCCAAACATGATTGAACTCGGTTTTTGGAGGGGGTGTTAGCCTTGGATTTTCGAACAAATTGATCCTGACTCGACGAGCCCCATTTAAATGAGTATTATCCTTAGATTTCTAACCTTGTTCATATCCAAGGCCTTTTAGTTGGTATTAGACTTCAATTAAATGGGTAATATAGTTTTCCCCCAAACATGATTGAAATTTGTTTTTGGAGGGGTTGTGAGCCTTGGATTTTCGGACAAATTGATCCTGACTCGACGAGCCCCATTTAAGTGAGTATTAGCCTTAGATTTCTAACCTTGTTCATATCCAAGACCTTTTAGTTGGTATTAGACTTCAAATTTATGGGTAATATCCATTTCCCCCAAACATGATTGAACTTGGTTTTTGGAGGGGGTGTTAGCCTTGGATTTTCGAACAAATTGATCCTGACTCGACGAGCCCCATTTAAATGAGTATTATCCTTAGATTTCTAACCTTGTTCATATACAAGGCCTTTTAGTTGGTATTAGACTTCATATAAATGGGTAATAGACTTTTCCCCCAAACATGATTGAACTTGGTTTTTGGAGGGGGTGTTAGCCTTGGAATTTTGGACAAATTGATCCTGACTCGACGAGCCCCATTTAAATGAGTATTATACTTAGATTTATAACCTTGTTCATATCCAAGCTCTTTTAGTTGGTATTAGACTTCAAATTTATGGGCAATAGACTTTTCCCCCAAACATGATTGAACTTGGTTTTTGGAGGGGGTGTTACCCTTGGATTTTCGGACAAATTGATCCTGACTCGACGAGCCCCATTTAAGTGAGTATTAGCCTTAGATTTATAACCTTGGTCATATCCAAGCCCTTTTAGTTGGTATTAGACTTCAAATTTATGGGTAATATCCATTTCCCCCAAACATGATTGAACTTGGTTTTTGGAGGGGGTGTTAGCCTTGGATTTTCGAACAAATTGATCCTGACTCGACGAGCCCCATTTAAATGAGTATTATCCTTAGATTTCTAACCTTGTTCATATCCAAGGCCTTTTAGTTGGTATTAGACTTAAAATATTTGGGTAATAGACTTTTCCCCCAAACATGATTGAACTTGGTTTTTGGAGGGGGTGTTAGCCTTGGATTTTCGGACAAATTGATCCTGACTCGACGAGCTCCATTTAAGTGAGTATTAGCCTTAGATTTCTAACCTTGTTCATATCCAAGCCCTTTTAGTTGGTATTAGACTTCAAATTTATGGGTAATATCCATTTCCCCCAAACATGATTGAACTTGGTTTTTGGAGGGGGTGTTAGCCTTGGATTTTCGAACAAATTGATCCTGACTCGACGAGCCCCATTTAAATGAGTATTATCCTTAGATTTCTAACCTTGTTCATATACAAGGCCTTTTAGTTGGTATTAGACTTCAAATAAATGGGTAATAGACTTTTCCCCCAAACATGATTGAACTTGGTTTTTGGAGGGGGTGTTAGCCTTGGAATTTTGGACAAATTGATCCTGACTCGACGAGCCCCATTTAAATGAGTATTATACTTAGATTTATAACCTTGTTCATATCCAAGCTCTTTTAGTTGGTATTAGACTTCAAATTTATGGGCAATAGACTTTTCCCCCAAACATGATTGAACTTGGTTTTTGGAGGGGGTGTTACCCTTGGATTTTCGGACAAATTGATCCTGACTCGACAAGCCCCATTTAAGTGAGTATTAACCTTAGATTTCTAACCTTGGTCATATCCAAGCCCTTTTAGTTGGTATTAGACTTCAAATTTATGGGTAATATCCTTTTCCCCCAAACATGATTGAACTTGGTTTTTGGAGGGGGTGTTAGCCTTGGATTTTCGGACAAATTGATCCTGACTCGACGAGCCCCATTTAAATGAGTATTATCCTTAGATTACTAACCTTGTTCATATCCAAGGCCTTTTAGTTGGTAATAGACTTCAAATAAATGGGTAATAGACTTTTCCCCCAAACATGATTGAACTTGGTTTTTGGAGGGGGTGTTAGCCTTGGATTTTCGGACAAATTGATCCTGACTCGACGAGCCCCATTTAAATGAGTATTAGGCTTAGATTTCTAACCTTGTTCATATCCAAGCCTTTTTATATGGTATTAGACTTCAAATTTATGGGTTATAGGCTTTTCCCCCAACCATGATTGAACTTGGTTTTTTGAGGGGTGTTAGGCTTGGATTTTCGGACAAATTCATCCTGACTCGACGAGCCCCATTTAAATGAGTATTATCCTTAGATTTCTAACCTTGTTCATATCCAAGCCCTTTTAGTTTGTATTAGACTTCAAATTTATGGGTTATAGGCTTTTCCCCAAAACATGATTGAACTTGGTTTTTGGAGGGGGTGTTAGCCTTGATTTTCGGACAAATTGATCCTGACTCGACGAGCCCCATTTAAGTGAGTATTATCCTTAGATTTCTAACCTTGTTCATATCCAAGCCCTTTTAGTTTGTATTAGACTTCAAATTTATGGGTTATAGGCTTTTCCCCCAAACATGATTGAACTTGGTTTTTGGAGGGGGTGTTAGCCTTGGATTTACGGACAAATTGATCCTGACTCGACGTGCCCCATTTAAATGAGTATTAGGCTTAGATTTCTAACCTTGTTCATATCCAAGCCCTTTTAGATGGTATTAGACTACAAATTGATGGGTTATAGGCTTTTCCCCCAAACATGATTGAACTTGGTTTTTGGAGGGGGTGTTAGTCTTGGATTTTCGGACAAATTGATCCTGACTCGACGAGCCCCATTTAAATGAGTATTATCCTTAGATTTCTAACCTTGTTCATATCCATGGCCTTTTTAGATGGTATTAGACTTCAAATTTATGGGTTATAGGCTTTTCCCACAAACATGATTGAACTTGGTTTTTGGAGGGGGTGTTAGCATTGGATTTTCGGACAAATTGATCCTGACTCGACGTGCCCCATTTAAATGAGTATTAGGCTTAGATTTCTAACCTTGTTCATATCCAAGCCCTTTTAGATGGTATTAGACTACAAATTGATGGGTTATAGGCTTTTCCCCCAAACATGATTGAACTTTGTTTTTGGAAGGGGTGTTAGCCTTGGATTTTCGGACAAATTGATCCTAACTCGACGATCCCCATTCAATTGAGTATTATCCTTAGATTTCTAACCTTGTTCATATCCAAGGACTTTTAGTTGGTATTAGACTTCAAATTTATGGGTTATAGGCTTTTCCCCCAAACATGATTGAACTTGGTTTTTGGAGGGGCTGTTAGCCTTGGTATTTCGGACAAATTGATCCTGACTCGACGAGCCCCATTTAAATGAGTATTAGCCTTAGATTGCTAACCTTGTTCATATCCAAGCCCTTTTAGTTTGTATTAGACTTCAAATTTATGGGTAATATCCTTTTCCCCCAAACATGATTGACCTTGGTTTTTGGAGGGGGTGTTAGGCTTGGATTTTCGGACAAATTGATCCTGACTCGACGAGCCCCATTTAAATGAGTATTATCCTTAGATTTCTAACCTTGGTCATATCCAAGCCCTTTTAGTTGGTATTAGACTTCAAATTTATGGGTTATAGGCTTTTCCCCCAAACATGATTGAACTTGGTTTTTGGAGGGGGTTACAGCCTTGGATTTTCGGACAAATTGATCCTGACTCGACGAGCCCCATTTAAATGAGTATTAGACTTAGATTTATAACCTTGTTCATATCCAAGCCCTTTTAGTTTGTATTAGACTTCAAATTTATAGGTTATAGGCTTTTCCCCAAAACATGATTGAACTTGGTTTTTGGAGGGGGTGTTAGCCTTGGATTTTCAGACAAATTGATCCTGACTCGATGAGCCCCATTTAAATGAGTATTAGCCTTTGATTTCTAACCTTGTTCATATACAAACCCTTTTAGTTGGTATTAGACATCAAATTTATGGGTTATAGGCTTTTCCCCCAAACATGATTGAACTTGGTTTTTGGAGGGGGTGTTAGCCTTGGATTTTCGGACAAATTGATCCTGAATCGATGAGCCCCATTTAAATGAGTATTAGCCTTAGATTTCTAACCTTGGTTATATCCAATTCCTTTTAGTTGGTATTAGACTTCAAATTTATGGGTAATATCCTTTTCCCCCAAACATGATTGAACTTGGTTTTTGGAGGGGGTGTTAGCATTGGATTTTCGGACAAATTGATCCTGACTCGACGTGCCCCATTTAAGTGAGTATTAGGCTTAGATTTCTAACCTTGTTCATATCCAAGCCCTTTTAGATGGTATTAGACTACAAATTGATGGGTTATAGGCTTTTCCCCCAAACATGATTGAACTTGGTTTTTGGAAGGGGTGTTAGCCTTGGATTTTCGGACAAATTGATCCTGACTCGACGAGCCCCATTTAAGTGAGTATTAGCCTTAGATTTCTAACCTTGGTCATATCCAAGCCCTTTTAGTTGCTATTAGACTTCAAATTTATGGGTAATATCCATTTCCCCCAAACATGATTGAACTTGGTTTTTGGAGGGGGTGTTAGGCTTGGATTTTCGAACAAATTGATCCTGACTCGACGAGCCCCATTTAAATGAGTATTATCCTTAGATTTCTAACCTTGTTCATATCCAAGGCCTTTTAGTTGGTATTAGACTTCAAATAAATGGGTAATATAGTTTTCCCCCAAACATGATTGAACTTTGTTTTTGGAGGGGGTGTGAGCCTTGGATTTTCGGACAAATTGATCCTGACTCGACGAGCCCCATTTAAGTGAGTATTAGCCTCAGATTTCTAACCTTGTTCATATCCAATCCCTTTTAGTTGGTATTAGACTTCAAATTTATGGGTAATATCCATTTCCCCCAAACATGATTGAACTTGGTTTTTGGAGGGGGTGTTAGCCTTGGATTTTCGAACAAATTGATCCTGACTCGACGAGCCCCATTTAAATGAGTATTATACTTAGATTTATAACCTTGTTCATATCCAAGCTCTTTTAGTTGGTATTAGACTTCAAATTTATGGGCAATAGACTTTTCCCCCAAACATGATTGAACTTGGTTTTTTAAGGGGGTGTTAGCCTTGGATTTTTGGACAAATTGATCCTGACTCGACGAGCCCCATTTAAATGAGTATTATACTTAATTTATAACCTTGTTCATATCCAAGCCCTTTTAGATGGTATTAGACTTCAAATTTATGGGCAATAGACTTTTCCCCCAAACATGATTGAACTTGGTTTTTGAAGGGGGTGTTACCCTTGGATTTTCGGACAAATTGATCCTGACTCGACGAGCCCCATTTAAGTGAGTATTAGCCTTAGATTTCTAACCTTGGTCATATCCAAGCCCTTTTAGTTGGTATTAGACTTCAAATTTATGGGTAATATCCTTTTCCCCCAAACATGATTGAACTTGGTTTTTGGAGGGGGTGTTAGCCTTGGATTTTCGGACAAATTGATCCTGACTCGACGAGCCCCATTTAAATGAGTATTATCCTTAGATTACTAACCTTGTTCATATCCAAGGCCTTTTAGTTGGTATTAGACTTCAAATAAATGGGTAATAGACTTTGCCCCCAAACATGATTGAACTTGGTTTTTGGAGGGGGTGTTAGCCTTGGATTTTCGGACAAATTGATCCTGACTCGACGAGCCCCATTTAAATGAGTATTAGGCTTAGATTTCTAACCTTGTTCATATCCAAGCCTTTTTATATGGTATTAGACTTCAAATTTATGGGTTATAGGCTTTTCCCCCAACCATGATTGAACTTGGTTTTTGGAGGGGGTGTTAGCCTTGATTTTCGGACAAATTGATCCTGACTCGACGAGCCCCATTTAAGTGAGTATTATCCTTAGATTTCTAACCTTGTTCATATCCAAGCCCTTTTAGTTTGTATTAGACTTCAAATTTATGGGTTATAGGCTTTTCCCCCAAACTTGATTGAACTTGGTTTTTGGAGGGGGTGTTAGCCTTGGATTTACGGACAAATTGATCCTGACTCGACGTGCCCCATTTAAATGAGTATTAGGCTTAGATTTCTAACCTTGTTCATATCCAAGCCCTTTTAGATGGTATTAGACTACAAATTTATGGGTTATAGGCTTTTCCCCCAAACATGATTGAACTTGGTTTTTGGAGGGGGTGTTAGCCTTGGATTTTCGGACAAATTGATCCTGACTCGACGAGCCCCATTTAAATGAGTATTATCCTTAGATTTCTAACCTTGTTCATACCCATGGCCTTTTTAGATGGTATTAGACTTCAAATTTATGGGTTATAGGCTTTTCCCACAAACATGATTGAACTTGGTTTTTGGAGGGGGTGTTAGCATTGGATTTTCGGACAAATTGATCCTGACTCGACGTGCCCCATTTAAATGAGTATTAGGCTTAGATTTCTAACCTTGTTCATATCCAAGCCCTTTTAGATGGTATTAGATTACAAATTGATGGGTTATAGGCTTTTCCCCCAAACATGATTGAACTTGGTTTTTGGAAGGGGTGTTAGCCTTGGATTTTCGGACAAATTGATCCTGACTCGACGAGCCCCATTTAAGTGAGTATTAGCCTTAGATTTCTAACCTTGGTCATATCCAAGCCCTTTTAGGTGGTATTAGACTTCAAATTTATGGGTAATATCCATTTGCCCCAAACATGATTGAACTTGGTTTTTGGAGGGGGTGTTAGCCTTGGATTTTCGAACAAATTGATCCTGACTCGACGAGCCCCATTTAAATTAGTATTATCCTTAGATTTCTAACCTTGTTCATATACAAGGCCTTTTAGTTGGTAGTAGACTTCAAATAAATGGGTAATAGACTTTTCCCCCAAACATGATTGAACTTGGTTTTTGGAGGGGGTGTTAGCCTTGGAATTTTGGACAAATTGATCCTGACTCGACGAGCCCCATTTAAATGAGTATTATACTTAGATTTATAACCTTGTTCATATCCAAGCCCTTTTAGTTGGTATTAGACTTCAAATTTATGGGCAATAGACTTTTCCCCCAAACATGATTGAACTTGGTTTTGTAAGGGGGTGTTAGCCTTGGATTTTTGGACAAATTGATCCTGACTCGACGAGCCCCATTTAAATGAGTATTATACTTAGATTTATAACCTTGTTCATATCCAATCCCTTTTAGATTGTATTAGACTTCAAATTTATGGGCAATAGACTTTTCCCCCAAACATGATTGAACTTGGTTTTTGGAGGGGGTGTTACCCTTGGATTTTCGGACAAATTGATCCTGACTCGACGAGCCCCATTTAAGTGAGTATTAGCCTTAGATTTCTAACCTTGGTCATATCCAAGCCCTTTTAGTTGGTATTAGACTTCAAATTTATGGGTAATATCCTTTTCCCCCAAACATGATTGAACTTGGTTTTTGGAGGGGGTGTTAGCCTTGGATTTTCGGACAAATTGATCCTGACTCGACGAGCCCCATTTAAATGAGTATTATCCTTAGATTACTAACCTTGTTCATATCCAAGGCCTTTTAGTTGGTATTAGACTTCAAATAAATGGGTAATAGACTTTTCCCCCAAACATGATTGAACTTGGTTTTTGGAGGGGGTGTTAGCCTTGGATTTTCGGACAAATTGATCCTGACTCGATGAGCCCCATTTAAATTAGTATTAGGCTTAGATTTCTAACCTTGTTCATATCCAAGCCTTTTTATATGGTATTAGACTTCAAATTTATGGGTTATAGGCTTTTCCCCCGACCATGATTGAACTTGGTTTTTTGAGGGGTGTTAGGCTTGGATTTTCAGACAAATTGATCCTGACTCGACGAGCCCCATTTAAATGAGTATTATCCTTAGATTTCTAACCTTGTTCATATCCAAACCCTTTTAGTTGGTATTAGACTTCAAATTTATGGGTTATAGGCTTTTCCCCCAAACATGATTGAACTTGGTTTTTTGAGGGGGTTTAGCCATGGATTTTCGGACAAATTGATCCTGACTCGACGAGCCCCATTTAAATGAGTATTAGGCTTAGATTTCTAACCTTGTTCATATCCAAGCCCTTTTAGTTGGTATTAGACTTCAAATTTATGGGTAATATCCTTTTCCCCCAAACATGATTGAACTTGGTTTTTGGAGGGGGTGTTAGGCTTGGATTTTCGGACAAATTTATCCTGACTAGACGAGCCCCATTTAAATGAGTATTATCCTTAGATTTCTAACCTTGGTCATATCCAAGCCCTTTTAGTTGGTATTAGACTTCAAATTTATGGGTAATATCCTTTTCCCCCAAACTTGATTTAACTTGGTTTTTGGAGGGGGTGTTAGCCTTGGATTTTCAGACAAATTGATCCTGACTCGACGAGCCCCATTTAAATGAGTATTATCCTTAGATTTCTAACCTTGGTCATATCCAAGCCCTTTTAGTTGGTATTAGACTTCAAATTTATGGGTAATATCCTTTTCCCCCAATCATGATTGAACTTGGTTTTTGGAGGGGGTGTTAGCCTTGGATTTTCAGACAAATTGATCCTGACTCGACGAGCCCCATTCAAATGAGTATTATCCTTAGATTTCTAACCTTGTTCATATCCAAGGCCTTTTAGTTGGTATTAGACTTCAAATTTAAGGGTTATAGGCTTTTCCCCCAAACATGATTGAACTTGGTTTTTGGAGGGGGTGTTAGCCTTGGATTTTCGGACAAATTGATCCTGACTCGACGATCCCCATTCAAATGAGTATTATCCTTAGATTTCTAACCTTGTTCATATCCAAGGCCTTTTAGTTGGTATTAGACTTCAAATTTATGGGTAATATCCTTTTCCCCCAAACATGATTGAACTTGGTTTTTGGAGGGGGTGTTAGGCTTGGATTTTCGGACAAATTTATCCTGACTAGACGAGCCCCATTTAAATGAGTATTATCCTTAGATTTCTAACCTTGGTCATATCCAAGCCCTTTTAGTTGGTATGAGACTTCAAATTTATGGGTAATATCCTTTTCCCCCAAACATGATTGAACTTGGTTTTTGGAGGGGGTGTTAGGCTTGGATTTTCGAACAAATTGATCCTGACTCGACGAACCCCATTTAAATGAGTATTATCCTTAGATTTCTAACCTTGTTCATATCCAAGGCCTTTTAGTTGGTATTAGACTTCAAATAAATGGGTAATAGACTTTTCCCCCAAACATGATTGAACTTGGTTTTTGGAGGGGGTGTTAGCCTTGGATTTTCGGACAAATTGATCCTGACTCGACGAGCCCCATTTAAATGAGTATTATCCTTAGATTTCTAACCTTGGTCATATCCAAGCCCTTTTAGTTGGTATTAGACTTCAAATTTATGGGTAATATCCTTTTCCCCCAATCATGATTGAACTTGGTTTTTGGAGGGGGTGTTAGCCTTGGATTTTCAGACAAATTGATCCTGACTCGACGAGCCCCATTTAAATGAGTATTATCCTTAGATTTCTAACCTTGTTCATATCCAAGGCCTTTTAGTTGGTATTAGACTTCAAATTTATGGGTAATATCCTTTTCCCCCAAACATGATTGAACTTGGTTTTTGGAGGGGGTGTTAGCCTTGGATTTTCGGACAAATTGATCCTGACTCGACGAGCCCCATTTAAATGAGTATTAGACTTAGATTTCTAACCTTGTTCATATCCAAGCCCTTTTAGTTTGTATTAGACTTCAAATTTATGGGTTATAGGCTTTTCCCAAAAACATGATTGAACTTGGTTTTTGGAGGGGGTGTTAGACTTGGATTTTCAGACAAATTGATCCTGACTCGATGAGCCCCATTTAAATGAGTATTAGCCTTAGATTTCTAACCTTGTTCATATCCAAGGCCTTTTAGGTGGTATTAGACTTTAAATTTATGGGTTATAGGCTTTTCCCCCAAACATGATTGAACTTGGTTTTTGGAGGGGGTGTTAGCCTTGGATGTTCGGACAAATTGATCCTGACTCGACGATCCCCATTCAATTGAGTATTATCCTTAGATTTCTAACGTTGTTCATATCCAAGGCTTTTTAGTTGGTATTAGACTTCAAATTTATGGGTTATAGGCTTTTCCCCCAAACATGATTGAACTTGGTTTTTGGAGGGGCTGTTAGCCTTGGTATTTCGGACAAATTGATCCTGACTCGACGAGCTCCATTTAAATGAGTATTAGCCTTAGATTGCTAACCTTGTTCATATCCAAGCCCTTTTAGTTTGTATTAGACTTCAAATTTATGGGTAATATCCTTTTCCCCCAAACATGATTGAACTTGGTTTTTGGAGGTGGTGTTAGCCTTGGATTTTCGGACAAATTGATCCTGACTCGACGAGCCCCATTTAAATGAGTATTAGCCTTAGATTTCTAACCTTGTTCATATCCAAACCCTTTTAGTTGGTATTAGACTTCAAATTTATGGGTTATAAGCTTTTCCCCCAAACATGATTGAACTTGGTTTTTGGACGGGGTGTTAGCCTTGGATTTTCGGACAAATTGATCCTGACTCGACGAGCCCCATTTAAATGAGTATTAGACTTAGATTTCTAACCTTGTTCATATCCAAGCCCTTTTAGTTTGTATTAGACTTCAAATTTATGGGTTATAGGCTTTACCCCAAAACATGATTGAACTTGGTTTTTGGAGGGGGTGTTAGCCTTGGATTTTCGGACAAATTGATCCTGACTCGATGAGCCCCATTTAAATGAGTATTACCCTTAGATTTCTAACCTTGTTCATATACAAACCCTTTTAGTTGGTATTAGACTTCAAATTTATGGGTTATAGGCTTTTCCCCCAAACATGATTGAACTTGGTTTTTGGAGGGGGTGTTAGCCTTGGATTTTCGGACAAATTGATCCTGACTCGACGATCCCCATTCAAATGAGTATTATCCTTAGATTTCTAACCTTGTTCATATCCAAGGCCTTTTAGTTGGTATTAGACTTCAAATTTATGGGTAATATCCTTTTCCCCCAAACATGATTGAACTTGGTTTTTGGAGGGGGTGTTAGGCTTGGATTTTCGGACAAATTTATCCTGACTAGACGAGCCCCATTTAAATGAGTATTATCCTTAGATTTCTAACCTTGGTCATATCCAAGCCCTTTTAGTTGGTATTAGACTTCAAATTTATGGGTAATATCCTTTTCCCCCAAACATGATTGAACTTGGTTTTTGGAGGGGGTGTTAGGCTTGGATTTTCGAACAAATTGATCCTGACTCGACGAACCCCATTTAAATGAGTATTATCCTTAGATTTCTAACCTTGTTCATATCCAAGGCCTTTTAGTTGGTATTAGACTTCAAATAAATGGGTAATAGACTTTTCCCCCAAACATGATTGAACTTGGTTTTTGGAGGGGGTGTTAGCCTTGGATTTTCGGACAAATTGATCCTGACTCGACGATCCCCATTCAAATGAGTATTATCCTTAGATTTCTAACCTTGTTCATATCCAAGGCCTTTTAGTTGGTATTAGACTTCAAATTTATGGGTTATAGGCTTTTCCCCCAAACATGATTGAACTTGGTTTTTGGAGGGGGTGTTAGCCTTGGATTTTCGGACAAATTGATCCTGACTCGACGATCCCCATTCAAATGAGTATTATCCTTAGATTTCTAACCTTGTTCATATCCAAGGCCTTTTAGTTGGTATTAGACTTCAAATTTATGGGTAATATCCTTTTCCCCCAAACATGATTGAACTTGGTTTTTGGAGGGGGTGTTAGGCTTGGATTTTCGGACAAATTTATCCTGACTAGACGAGCCCCATTTAAATGAGTATTATCCTTAGATTTCTAACCTTGGTCATATCCAAGCCCTTTTAGTTGGTATGAGACTTCAAATTTATGGGTAATATCCTTTTCCCCCAAACATGATTGAACTTGGTTTTTGGAGGGGGTGTTAGGCTTGGATTTTCGAACAAATTGATCCTGACTCGACGAACCCCATTTAAATGAGTATTATCCTTAGATTTCTAACCTTGTTCATATCCAAGGCCTTTTAGTTGGTATTAGACTTCAAATAAATGGGTAATAGACTTTTCCCCCAAACATGATTGAACTTGGTTTTTGGAGGGGGTGTTAGCCTTGGATTTTCGGACAAATTGATCCTGACTCGACGAGCCCCATTTAAATGAGTATTAGGCTTAGATTTCTAACCTTGTTCATATCCAAGCCCTTTTAGTTTGTATTAGACTTCAAATTTATGGGTAATATACTTTTCCCCCAAACATGATTGAACTTGGTTTTTGGAGGGGGTGTTAGCCTTGGATTTTCGGACAAATTGATCCTGACTCGACGATCCCCATTTAAATGAGTATTATCCTTAGATTTCTAACCTTGTTCATATCCAAGGCCTTTTAGTTGGTATTAGACTTCAAATTTATGGGTTATAGGCTTTTCCCCCAAACATGATTGAACTTGGTTTTTGGAGGGGCTTTAGCCGTGGTATATCGGACAAATTGATCCTGACTCGACGAGCCCCATTTAAATGAGTATTAGCCTTAGATTGCTAACCTTGTTCATATCCAAGCGCTTTTAGTTTGTATTAGACTTCAAATTTATGGGTAATATCCTTTTCCCCCAAACATGATTGAACTTGGTTTTTGGAGGGGGTGTTAGGCTTGGATTTTCGGACAAATTGATCCTGACTCGACGAGCCCCATTTAAATGAGTATTATCCTTAGATTTCTAACCTTGGTCATATCCAAGCCCTTTTAGTTGGTATGAGACTTCAAATTTATGGGTAATATCCTTTTCCCCCAAACATGATTGAACTTGGTTTTTGGAGGGGGTGTTAGGCTTGGATTTTCGAACAAATTGATCCTGACTCGACGAACCCCATTTAAATGAGTATTATCCTTAGATTTCTAACCTTGTTCATATCCAAGGCCTTTTAGTTGGTATTAGACTTCAAATAAATGGGTAATAGACTTTTCCCCCAAACATGATTGAACTTGGTTTTTGGAGGGGGTGTTAGCCTTGGATTTTCGGACAAATTGATCCTGACTCGACGAGCCCCATTTAAATGAGTATTAGGCTTAGATTTCTAACCTTGTTCATATCCAAGCCCTTTTAGTTTGTATTAGACTTCAAATTTATGGGTAATATACTTTTCCCCCAAACATGATTGAACTTGGTTTTTGGAGGGGGTGTTAGCCTTGGATTTTCGGACAAATTGATCCTGACTCGACGATCCCCATTTAAATGAGTATTATCCTTAGATTTCTAACCTTGTTCATATCCAAGGCCTTTTAGTTGGTATTAGACTTCAAATTTATGGGTTATAGGCTTTTCCCCCAAACATGATTGAACTTGGTTTTTGGAGGGGCTTTAGCCGTGGTATATCGGACAAATTGATCCTGACTCGACGAGCCCCATTTAAATGAGTATTAGCCTTAGATTGCTAACCTTGTTCATATCCAAGCGCTTTTAGTTTGTATTAGACTTCAAATTTATGGGTAATATCCTTTTCCCCCAAACATGATTGAACTTGGTTTTTGGAGGGGGTGTTAGGCTTGGATTTTCGGACAAATTGATCCTGACTCGACGAGCCCCATTTAAATGAGTATTATCCTTAGATTTCTAACCTTGGTCATATCCAAGCCCTTTTAGTTGGTATTAGACTTCAAATTTATGGGTAATATCCTTTTCCCCCAAACATGATTGAACTTGGTTTTTGGAGGGGGTGTTAGCCTTGGATTTTCGAACAAATTGATCCTGACTCGACGAGCCCCATTTAAATGAGTATTATCCTTAGAATTCTAACCTTGGTCATATCCAAGCCCTTTTAGTTGGTATTAGACTTCAAATTTATGGGTAATATCCTTTTCCCCCAAACATGATTGAACTTGGTTTTTGGAGGGGGTGTTAGCCTTGGATTTTCGAACAAATTGATCCTGACTCGACGAGCCCCATTTAAATGAGTATTATCCTTAGAATTCTAACCTTGGTCATATCCAAGCCCTTTTAGTTGGTATTACACTTCAAATTTATGGGTTATAGGCTTTTCCCTCAAACATGATTGAACTTGGTTTTCGGAGGGGGTTATAGCCTTGGATTTTCGGACAAATTGATCCTGACTCGACGAACCCCATTTAAATGAGTATTATCCTTAGATTTCTAACCTTGGTCATATCCAAGCCCTTTTAGTTGGTATTAGACTTCAAATTTATGGGTAATATCCTTTTCCCCCAAACTTGATTTAACTTGGTTTTTGGAGGGGGTGTTAGCCTTGGATTTTCAGACAAATTGATCCTGACTCGACGAGCCCCATTTAAATGAGTATTATCCTTAGATTTCTAACCTTGGTCATATCCAAGCCCTTTTAGTTGGTATTAGACTTCAAATTTATGGGTAATATCCTTTTCCCCCAATCATGATTGAACTTGGTTTTTGGAGGGGGTGTTAGCCTTGGATTTTCAGACAAATTGATCCTGACTCGACGAGCCCCATTTAAATGAGTATTATCCTTAGATTTCTAACCTTGTTCATATCCAAGGCCTTTTAGTTGGTATTAGACTTCAAATTTATGGGTAATATCCTTTTCCCCCAAACATGATTGAACTTGGTTTTTGGAGGGGGTGTTAGCCTTGGATTTTCGGACAAATTGATCCTGACTCGACGAGCCCCATTTAAATGAGTATTAGACTTAGATTTCTAACCTTGTTCATATCCAAGCCCTTTTAGTTTGTATTAGACTTCAAATTTATGGGTTATAGGCTTTTCCCAAAAACATGATTGAACTTGGTTTTTGGAGGGGGTGTTAGACTTGGATTTTCAGACAAATTGATCCTGACTCGATGAGCCCCATTTAAATGAGTATTAGCCTTAGATTTCTAACCTTGTTCATATCCAAGGCCTTTTAGGTGGTATTAGACTTTAAATTTATGGGTTATAGGCTTTTCCCCCAAACATGATTGAACTTGGTTTTTGGAGGGGGTGTTAGCCTTGGATGTTCGGACAAATTGATCCTGACTCGACGATCCCCATTCAATTGAGTATTATCCTTAGATTTCTAACGTTGTTCATATCCAAGGCTTTTTAGTTGGTATTAGACTTCAAATTTATGGGTTATAGGCTTTTCCCCCAAACATGATTGAACTTGGTTTTTGGAGGGGCTGTTAGCCTTGGTATTTCGGACAAATTGATCCTGACTCGACGAGCTCCATTTAAATGAGTATTAGCCTTAGATTGCTAACCTTGTTCATATCCAAGCCCTTTTAGTTTGTATTAGACTTCAAATTTATGGGTAATATCCTTTTCCCCCAAACATGATTGAACTTGGTTTTTGGAGGTGGTGTTAGCCTTGGATTTTCGGACAAATTGATCCTGACTCGACGAGCCCCATTTAAATGAGTATTAGCCTTAGATTTCTAACCTTGTTCATATCCAAACCCTTTTAGTTGGTATTAGACTTCAAATTTATGGGTTATAAGCTTTTCCCCCAAACATGATTGAACTTGGTTTTTTGAGGGGGTTTAGCCTTGGATTTTCGGACAAATTGATCCTGACTCGACGAGCCCCATTTAAATGAGTATTAGCCTTAGATTTCTAACCTTGTTCATATCCAAACCCTTTTAGTTGGTATTAGACTTCAAATTTATGGGTTATAGGCTTTTCCCCCAAACATGATTGAACTTGGTTTTTGGAGGGGGTGTTAGGCTTGGATTTTCGGACAAATTGATCCTGACTCGACGAGCCCCATTTAAATGAGTATTAGCCTTAGATTTCTAACCTTGGTCATATCCAAGCCCTTTTAGTTGGTATTACACTTCAAATTTATGGGTTATAGGCTTTTCCCCCAAACATGATTGAACTTGGTTTTTGGAGGGGGTTATATCCTTGGATTTTCGGACAAATTGATCCTGACTCGACGAGCCCCATTTAAATGAGTATTATCCTTAGATTACTAACCTTGTTCATATCCAAGGCCTTCTAGTTGGTATTAGACTTCAAATAAATGGGTAATAGACTTTTCCCCCAAACATGATTGAACTTGGTTTTTGGAGGGGGTGTTAGCCTTGGATTTTCGGACAAATTGATCCTGACTCGATGAGCCCCATTTAAATGAGTATTTGGCTTAGATTTCTAACCTTTTTCATATCCAAGCCTTTTTATATGGTATTAGACTTCAAATTTATGGGTTATAGGGTTTTCCCCCAACCATGATTGAACTTGGTTTTTTGAGGGGTGTTAGGCTTGGATTTTCGGACAAATTGATCCTGACTCGACGAGCCCTATTTAAATGAGTATTATCCTTAGATTTCTAACCCTGTTCATATCCAATCCCTTTTACTTTGTATTAGACTTCAAATTTATGGGTTATAGGCTTTTCCCAAAAACATGATTGAACTTGGTTTTTGGAGGGGGTGTTAGACTTGGATTTTCGGACAAATTGATCCTGACTCGATGAGCCCCATTTAAATGAGTATTAGCCTTAGATTTCTAACCTTGTTCATATCCAAGGCCTTTTAGTTGGTATTAGACTTCAAATTTATGGGTTATAGGCTTTTCCCCCAAACATGATTGAACTTGGTTTTTGGACGGGGTGTTAGCCTTGGATTTTCGGACAAATTGATCCTGACTCGACGAGCCCCATTTAAATGAGTATTAGACTTAGATTTCTAACCTTGTTCATATCCAAGCCCTTTTAGTTTGTATTAGACTTCAAATTTATGGGTTATAGGCTTTACCCCAAAACATGATTGAACTTGGTTTTTGGAGGGGGTGTTAGCCTTGGATTTTCGGACAAATTGATCCTGACTCGATGAGCCCCATTTAAATGAGTATTACCCTTAGATTTCTAACCTTGTTCATATACAAACCCTTTTAGTTGGTATTAGACTTCAAATTTATGGGTTATAGGCTTTTCCCCCAAACATGATTGAACTTGGTTTTTGGAGGGGGTGTTAGCCTTGGATTTTCGGACAAATTGATCCTGACTCGACGATCCCCATTCAAATGAGTATTATCCTTAGATTTCTAACCTTGTTCATATCCAAGGCCTTTTAGTTGGTATTAGACTTCAAATTTATGGGTAATATCCTTTTCCCCCAAACATGATTGAACTTGGTTTTTGGAGGGGGTGTTAGGCTTGGATTTTCGGACAAATTTATCCTGACTAGACGAGCCCCATTTAAATGAGTATTATCCTTAGATTTCTAACCTTGGTCATATCCAAGCCCTTTTAGTTGGTATTAGACTTCAAATTTATGGGTAATATCCTTTTCCCCCAAACATGATTGAACTTGGTTTTTGGAGGGGGTGTTAGGCTTGGATTTTCGAACAAATTGATCCTGACTCGACGAACCCCATTTAAATGAGTATTATCCTTAGATTTCTAACCTTGTTCATATCCAAGGCCTTTTAGTTGGTATTAGACTTCAAATAAATGGGTAATAGACTTTTCCCCCAAACATGATTGAACTTGGTTTTTGGAGGGGGTGTTAGCCTTGGATTTTCGGACAAATTGATCCTGACTCGACGATCCCCATTCAAATGAGTATTATCCTTAGATTTCTAACCTTGTTCATATCCAAGGCCTTTTAGTTGGTATTAGACTTCAAATTTATGGGTTATAGGCTTTTCCCCCAAACATGATTGAACTTGGTTTTTGGAGGGGGTGTTAGCCTTGGATTTTCGGACAAATTGATCCTGACTCGACGATCCCCATTCAAATGAGTATTATCCTTAGATTTCTAACCTTGTTCATATCCAAGGCCTTTTAGTTGGTATTAGACTTCAAATTTATGGGTAATATCCTTTTCCCCCAAACATGATTGAACTTGGTTTTTGGAGGGGGTGTTAGGCTTGGATTTTCGGACAAATTTATCCTGACTAGACGAGCCCCATTTAAATGAGTATTATCCTTAGATTTCTAACCTTGGTCATATCCAAGCCCTTTTAGTTGGTATGAGACTTCAAATTTATGGGTAATATCCTTTTCCCCCAAACATGATTGAACTTGGTTTTTGGAGGGGGTGTTAGGCTTGGATTTTCGAACAAATTGATCCTGACTCGACGAACCCCATTTAAATGAGTATTATCCTTAGATTTCTAACCTTGTTCATATCCAAGGCCTTTTAGTTGGTATTAGACTTCAAATAAATGGGTAATAGACTTTTCCCCCAAACATGATTGAACTTGGTTTTTGGAGGGGGTGTTAGCCTTGGATTTTCGGACAAATTGATCCTGACTCGACGAGCCCCATTTAAATGAGTATTAGGCTTAGATTTCTAACCTTGTTCATATCCAAGCCCTTTTAGTTTGTATTAGACTTCAAATTTATGGGTAATATACTTTTCCCCCAAACATGATTGAACTTGGTTTTTGGAGGGGGTGTTAGCCTTGGATTTTCGGACAAATTGATCCTGACTCGACGATCCCCATTTAAATGAGTATTATCCTTAGATTTCTAACCTTGTTCATATCCAAGGCCTTTTAGTTGGTATTAGACTTCAAATTTATGGGTTATAGGCTTTTCCCCCAAACATGATTGAACTTGGTTTTTGGAGGGGCTTTAGCCGTGGTATATCGGACAAATTGATCCTGACTCGACGAGCCCCATTTAAATGAGTATTAGCCTTAGATTGCTAACCTTGTTCATATCCAAGCGCTTTTAGTTTGTATTAGACTTCAAATTTATGGGTAATATCCTTTTCCCCCAAACATGATTGAACTTGGTTTTTGGAGGGGGTGTTAGGCTTGGATTTTCGGACAAATTGATCCTGACTCGACGAGCCCCATTTAAATGAGTATTATCCTTAGATTTCTAACCTTGGTCATATCCAAGCCCTTTTAGTTGGTATTAGACTTCAAATTTATGGGTAATATCCTTTTCCCCCAAACATGATTGAACTTGGTTTTTGGAGGGGGTGTTAGCCTTGGATTTTCGAACAAATTGATCCTGACTCGACGAGCCCCATTTAAATGAGTATTATCCTTAGAATTCTAACCTTGGTCATATCCAAGCCCTTTTAGTTGGTATTACACTTCAAATTTATGGGTTATAGGCTTTTCCCTCAAACATGATTGAACTTGGTTTTCGGAGGGGGTTATAGCCTTGGATTTTCGGACAAATTGATCCTGACTCGACGAGCCCCATTTAAATGAGTATTATCCTTAGATTACTAACCTTGTTCATATCCAAGGCCTTCTAGTTGGTATTAGACTTCAAATAAATGGGTAATAGACTTTTCCCCCAAACATGATTGAACTTGGTTTTTGGAGGGGCTGTTAGCCTTGGTATTTCGGACAAATTGATCCTGACTCGACGAGCCCCATTTAAATGAGTATTAGCCTTAGATTGCTAACCTTGTTCATATCCAAGCCCTTTTAGTTTGTATTAGACTTCAAATTTATGGGTAATATCCTTTTCCCCCAAACATGATTGAACTTGGTTTTTGGAGGGGGTGTTAGGCTTGGATTTTCGGACAAATTGATCCTGACTCGACGAGCCCCATTTAAATGAGTATTAGCCTTAGATTTCTAACCTTGTTCATATCCAAACCCTTTTAGATGGTATTAGACTTCAAATTTATGGGTTATAGGCTTTTCCCCCAAACATGATTGAACTTGGTTTTTGGAGGGGGTGTTAGCCTTGGATTTTCGGACAAATTGATCCTGACTCGACGATCCCCATTCAAATGAGTATTATCCTTAGATTTCTAACCTTGTTCATATCCAAGGCCTTTTAGTTGGTATTAGACTTCAAATTTATGGGTTATAGGCTTTTCCCCCAAACATGATTGAACTTGGTTTTTGGAGGGGCTGTTAGCCTTGGTATTTCGGACAAATTGATCCTGACTCGACGAGCCCCATTTAAATGAGTATTAGCCTTAGATTGCTAACCTTGTTCATCTCCAAGCCCTTTTAGTTTGTATTAGACTTCAAATTTATGGGTAATATCCTTTTCCCCCAAACATGATTGAACTTGGTTTTTGGAGGGGGTGTTAGGCTTGGATTTTCGGACAAATTGATCCTCACTCGACGAGCCCCATTTAAATGAGTATTAGCCTTAGATTTCTAACCTTGTTCATATCCAAACCCTTTTAGTTGGTATTAGACTTCAAATTTATGGGTTATAGGCTTTTCCCCCAAACATGATTGAACTTGGTTTTTGGAGGGGGTGTTAGCCTTGGATTTTCGGACAAATTGATCCTGACTCGACGATCCCCATTCAAATGAGTATTATCCTTAGATTTCTAACCTTGTTCATATCCAAGGCCTTTTAGTTGGTATTAGACTTCAAATTTATGGGTTATAGGCTTTTCCCCCAAACATGATTGAACTTGGTTTTTGGAGGGGGTGTTAGCCTTGGATTTTCGGACAAATTGATCCTGACTCGATGAGCCCCATTTAAGTGAGTATTAGCCTTAGATTTCTAACCTTGGTCATATCCAAGCCCTTTTAGTTGGTATTAGACTTCAAATTTATGGGTAATATCCTTTTCCCCCAAACATGATTGAACTTGGTTTTTGGAGGGGGTGTTAGCCTTGGATTTTCGGACAAATTGATCCTGACTCGACGAGCCCCATTGAAATGAGTATTATCCTTAGAAATCTAACCTTGGTCATATCCAAGCCCTTTTAGCTGCTATTAGACTTCAAATTTATGGGTTATAGGCTTTTCCCCCAAACATGATTGAACTTGGTTTTTGAAGGGGCTGTTAGACTTGGTATTTCGGACAAATTGATCCTGACTCGACGAGCCCCATTTAAATGAGTATTAGCCTTAGATTGCTAACCTTGTTCATATCCAAGCCCTTTTAGTTTGTATTAGACTTCAAATTTATGGGTAATATCCTTTTCCCCCAAACATGATTGAACTTAGTTTTTGGAGGGGGTGTTAGGCTTGGATTTTCGGACAAATTGATCCTGACTCGACGAGCCCCATTTAAATGAGTATTATCCTTAGATTTTTAACCTTGGTCATATCCAAGCCCTTTTAGTTGGTATAAGACTTCAAATTTATGGGTAATATCCTTTTCCCCCAAACATGATTGAACTTGGTTTTTGGAGGGGGTGTTAGCCTTGGATTTTCGGACAAATTGATCCTGACTCGACGAGCCCCATTTAAATGAGTATTATCCTTAGAATTCTAACCTTGGTCATATCCAAGCCCTTTTATTTGGTATTAGACTTCAAATTTATGGGTTATAGGCTTTTCCCCCAAACATGATTGAACTTGGTTTTTAGAGGGGGTTATAGCCTTGGATTTTCGGACAAATTGATCCTGACTCGACGAGCCCCATTTAAATGAGTTTTAGACTTATATTTCTAACCTTGTTCATATCCAAGCCCTTTTAGATGGTATTAGACTACAAATTGATGGGTTATAGGCTTTTCCCCCAAACATGATTGAACTTGGTTTTTGGAGGGGGTGTTAGCCTTGGATTTTCGGACAAATTGATCCTGACTCGACGAGCCCCATTTAAGTGAGTATTAGCCTTAGATTTCTAACCTTGGTCATATCCAAGCCCTTTTAGTTGGTATTAGACTTCAAATTTATGGGTAATATCCTTTTCCCCCAAACATGATTGAACTTGGTTTTTGGAGGGGGTGTTAGCCTTGGTATTTCGGACAAATTGATCCTGACTCGACGAGCCCCATTTAAATGAGTATTAGACTTAGATTTCTAACCTTGTTCATATCCAAGCCCTTTTAGTTTGTATTAGACTTCAAATTTATGGGTAATATCCTTTTCCCCCAAACATGAGTGAACTTGGTTTTTGGAGGGGGTGTTAGCCTTGGATTTTCGGACAAATTGATCCTGACTCGACGATCCCCATTCAAATGAGTATTATCCTTAGATTTCTAACCTTGTTCATATCCAAGGCCTTTTAGTTGGTATTAGACTTCAAATTTATGGGTTATAGGCTTTTCCCCCAAACATGATTGAACTTGGTTTTTGGAGGGGCTGTTAGCCTTGGTATTTCGGACAAATTGATCCTAACTCGACGAGCCCCATTTAAATGAGTATTAGCCTTAGATTGATAACCTTGTTCATATCCAAGCCCTTTTAGTTTGTATTAGACTTCAAATTTATGGGTAATATCCTTTTCCCCCAAACATGATTGAACTTAGTTTTTGGAGGGGGTGTTAGGCTTGGATTTTCGGACAAATTGATCCTGACTCGACGAGCCCCATTTAAATGAGTATTATCCTTATATTTCTAACCTTGGTCATATCCAAGCCCTTTTAGTTGGTATAAGACTTCAAATTTATGGGTAATATCCTTTTCCCCCAAACATGATTGAACTTGGTTTTTGGAGGGGGTGTTAGCCTTGGATTTTCGGACAAATTGATCCTGACTCGACGAGCCCCATTTAAATGAGTATTATCCTTAGAAATCTAACCTTGGTCATATCCAAGCCCTTTTAGCTGGTATTAGACTTCAAATTTATGGGTTATAGGCTTCTCCCCCAAACATGATTGAACTTGGTTTTTGGAGGGGGTTATAGCCTTAGATTTTCGGACAAATTGATCCTGACCCGACGAGCCCCATTTAAGTGCGTATTACCCTTAGATTTTTATCCTTGGTCATATCCAAGCCCTTTTAGCTGGTATTAGACTTCAAATTTATGGTAATATCCTTTTCCCCCAAACATGATTGAACTTGGTTTTTGGAGGGGGTGTTAGCCTTGGATTTTCGGACAAATTGATCCTGACTCGACGATCCCCATTCAAATGAGTATTATCCTTAGATTTATAACCTTGTTCATATCCAAGGCCTTTTAGTTGGTATTAGACTTCAAATTTATGGGTTATAGGCTTTTCCCCCAAACATGATTGAACTTGGTTTTTGAAGGGGCTGTTAGACTTGGTATTTCGGACAAATTGATCCTGACTCGACGAGCCCCATTTAAATGAGTATTAGCCTTAGATTGCTAACCTTGTTCATATCCAAGCCCTTTTAGTTTGTATTAGACTTCAAATTTATGGGTAATATCCTTTTCCCCCAAACATGATTGAACTTAGTTTTTGGAGGGGGTGTTAGGCTTGGATATTCGGACAAATTGATCCTGACTCGACGAGCCCCATTTAAATGAGTATTATCCTTAGATTTCTAACCTTGGTCATATCCAAGCCCTTTTAGTTGGTATAAGACTTCAAATTTATGGGTAATATCCTTTTCCCCCAAACATGATTGAACTTGGTTTTTGGAGGGGGTGTTAGCCTTGGATTTTCGGACAAATTGATCCTGACTCGACGAGCCCCATTGAAATGAGTATTATCCTTAGAAATCTAACCTTGGTCATATCCAAGCCCTTTTAGCTGCTATTAGACTTCAAATTTATGGGTTATAGGCTTTTCCCCCAAACATGATTGAACTTGGTTTTTGAAGGGGCTGTTAGACTTGGTATTTCGGACAAATTGATCCTGACTCGACGAGCCCCATTTAAATGAGTATTAGCCTTAGATTGCTAACCTTGTTCATATCCAAGCCCTTTTAGTTTGTATTAGACTTCAAATTTATGGGTAATATCCTTTTCCCCCAAACATGATTGAACTTAGTTTTTGGAGGGGGTGTTAGCCTTGGATTTTCGGACAAATTGATCCTGACTCGACGATCCCCATTCAAATGAGTATTATCCTTAGATTTCTAACCTTGTTCATATCCAAGGCCTTTTAGTTGGTATTAGACTTCAAATTTATGGGTTATAGGCTTTTCCCCCAAACATGATTGAACTTGGTTTTTGGAGGGGCTGTTAGCCTTGGTATTTCGGACAAATTGATCCTAACTCGACGAGCCCCATTTAAATGAGTATTAGCCTTAGATTGATAACCTTGTTCATATCCAAGCCCTTTTAGTTTGTATTAGACTTCAAATTTATGGGTAATATCCTTTTCCCCCAAACATGATTGAACTTAGTTTTTGGAGGGGGTGTTAGGCTTGGATTTTCGGACAAATTGATCCTGACTCGACGAGCCCCATTTAAATGAGTATTATCCTTAGATTTCTAACCTTGGTCATATCCAAGCCCTTTTAGTTGGTATAAGACTTCAAATTTATGGGTAATATCCTTTTCCCCCAAACATGATTGAACTTGGTTTTTGGAGGGGGTGTTAGCCTTGGATTTTCGGACAAATTGATCCTGACTCGACGAGCCCCATTTAAATGAGTATTATCCTTAGAAATCTAACCTTGGTCATATCCAAGCCCTTTTAGCTGGTATTAGACTTCAAATTTATGGGTTATAGGCTTTTCCCCCAAACATGATTGAACTTGGTTTTTGGAGGGGGTTATAGCCTTAGATTTTCGGACAAATTGATCCTGACCCGACGAGCCCCATTTAAGTGCGTATTACCCTTAGATTTTTATCCTTGGTCATATCCAAGCCCTTTTAGCTGGTATTAGACTTCAAATTTATGGTAATATCCTTTTCCCCCAAACATGATTGAACTTGGTTTTTGGAGGGGGTGTTAGCCTTGGATTTTCGGACAAATTGATCCTGACTCGACGATCCCCATTCAAATGAGTATTATCCTTAGATTTATAACCTTGTTCATATCCAAGGCCTTTTAGTTGGTATTAGACTTCAAATTTATGGGTTATAGGCTTTTCCCCCAAACATGATTGAACTTGGTTTTTGAAGGGGCTGTTAGACTTGGTATTTCGGACAAATTGATCCTGACTCGACGAGCCCCATTTAAATGAGTATTAGCCTTAGATTGCTAACCTTGTTCATATCCAAGCCCTTTTAGTTTGTATTAGACTTCAAATTTATGGGTAATATCCTTTTCCCCCAAACATGATTGAACTTAGTTTTTGGAGGGGGTGTTAGGCTTGGATTTTCGGACAAATTGATCCTGACTCGACGAGCCCCATTTAAATGAGTATTATCCTTAGATTTCTAACCTTGGTCATATCCAAGCCCTTTTAGTTGGTATAAGACTTCAAATTTATGGGTAATATCCTTTTCCCCCAAACATGATTGAACTTGGTTTTTGGAGGGGGTGTTAGCCTTGGATTTTCGGACAAATTGATCCTGACTCGACGAGCCCCATTGAAATGAGTATTATCCTTAGAAATCTAACCTTGGTCATATCCAAGCCCTTTTAGCTGCTATTAGACTTCAAATTTATGGGTTATAGGCTTTTCCCCCAAACATGATTGAACTTGGTTTTTGAAGGGGCTGTTAGACTTGGTATTTCGGACAAATTGATCCTGACTCGACGAGCCCCATTTAAATGAGTATTAGCCTTAGATTGCTAACCTTGTTCATATCCAAGCCCTTTTAGTTTGTATTAGACTTCAAATTTATGGGTAATATCCTTTTCCCCCAAACATGATTGAACTTAGTTTTTGGAGGGGGTGTTAGGCTTGGATTTTCGGACAAATTGATCCTGACTCGACGAGCCCCATTTAAATGAGTATTATCCTTAGATTTCTAACCTTGGTCATATCCAAGCCCTTTTAGTTGGTATAAGACTTCAAATTTATGGGTAATATCCTTTTCCCCCAAACATGATTGAACTTGGTTTTTGGAGGGGGTGTTAGCCTTGGATTTTCGGACAAATTGATCCTGACTCGACGAGCCCCATTTAAATGAGTATTATCCTTAGAAATCTAACCTTGGTCATATCCAAGCCCTTTTAGCTGGTATTAGACTTCAAATTTATGGGTTATAGGCTTTTCCCCCAAACATGATTGAACTTGGTTTTTGGAGGGGGTTATAGCCTTGGATTTTCGGACAAATTGATCCTGACTCGACGAGCCCCATTTAAATGAGTTTTAGACTTATATTTCTAACCTTGTTCATATCCAAGCCCTTTTAGATGGTATTAGACTACAAATTGATGGGTTATAGGCTTTTCCCCCAAACATGATTGAACTTGGTTTTTGGAGGGGGTGTTAGCCTTGGATTTTCGGACAAATTGATCCTGACTCGACGAGCCCCATTTAAGTGAGTATTAGCCTTAGATTTCTAACCTTGGTCATATCCAAGCCCTTTTAGTTGGTATTAGACTTCAAATTTATGGGTAATATCCTTTTCCCCCAAACATGATTGAACTTGGTTTTTGGAGGGGGTGTTAGCCTTGGTATTTCGGACAAATTGATCCTGACTCGACGAGCCCCATTTAAATGAGTATTAGACTTAGATTTCTAACCTTGTTCATATCCAAGCCCTTTTAGTTTGTATTAGACTTCAAATTTATGGGTAATATCCTTTTCCCCCAAACATGACTGAACTTGGTTTTTGGAGGGGGTGTTAGCCTTGGTTTTTCGGACAAATTGATCCTGACTCGACGATCCCCATTCAAATGAGTATTATCCTTAGATTTCTAACCTTGTTCATATCCAAGGCCTTTTAGTTGGTATTAGACTTCAAATTTATGGGTTATAGGCTTTTCCCCCAAACATGATTGAACTTGGTTTTTGGAGGGGGTGTTAGCCTTGGATTTTCGGACAAATTGATCCTGACTCGACGAGCCCCATTTAAATGAGTATTATCCTTAGATTTCTAACCTTGGTCATATCCAAGCCCTTTTAGTTGGTATAAGACTTCAAATTTATGGGTAATATCCTTTTCCCCCAAACATGATTGAACTTGGTTTTTGGAGGGGGTGTTAGCCTTGGATTTTCGGACAAATTGATCCTGACTCGACGAGCCCCATTTAAATGAGTATTATCCTTAGAAATCTAACCTTGGTCATATCCAAGCCCTTTTAGCTGGTATTAGACTTCAAATTTATGGGTTATAGGCTTTTCCCCCAAACATGATTGAACTTGGTTTTTGGAGGGGGTTATAGCCTTAGATTTTCGGACAAATTGATCCTGACCCGACGAGCCCCATTTAAGTGCGTATTACCCTTAGATTTTTATCCTTGGTCATATCCAAGCCCTTTTAGCTGGTATTAGACTTCAAATTTATGGTAATATCCTTTTCCCCCAAACATGATTGAACTTGGTTTTTGGAGGGGGTGTTAGCCTTGGATTTTCGGACAAATTGATCCTGACTCGACGATCCCCATTCAAATGAGTATTATCCTTAGATTTATAACCTTGTTCATATCCAAGGCCTTTTAGGTGGTATTAGACTTCAAATTTATGGGTTATAGGCTTTTCCCCCAAACATGATTGAACTTGGTTTTTGAAGGGGCTGTTAGACTTGGTATTTCGGACAAATTGATCCTGACTCGACGAGCCCCATTTAAATGAGTATTAGCCTTAGATTGCTAACCTTGTTCATATCCAAGCCCTTTTAGTTTGTATTAGACTTCAAATTTATGGGTAATATCCTTTTCCCCCAAACATGATTGAACTTAGTTTTTGGAGGGGGTGTTAGGCTTGGATTTTCGGACAAATTGATCCTGACTCGACGAGCCCCATTTAAATGAGTATTATCCTTAGATTTCTAACCTTGGTCATATCCAAGCCCTTTTAGTTGGTATAAGACTTCAAATTTATGGGTAATATCCTTTTCCCCCAAACATGATTGAACTTGGTTTTTGGAGGGGGTGTTAGCCTTGGATTTTCGGACAAAAATTGATCCTGACTCGACGAGCCCCATTGAAATGAGTATTATCCTTAGAAATCTAACCTTGGTCATATCCAAGCCCTTTTAGCTGGTATTAGACTTCAAATTTATGGGTTATAGGCTTTTCCCCCAAACATGATTGAACTTGGTTTTTGAAGGGGCTGTTAGACTTGGTATTTCGGACAAATTGATCCTAACTCGACGAGCCCCATTTAAATGAGTATTAGCCTTAGATTGCTAACCTTGTTCATATCCAAGCCCTTTTAGTTTGTATTAGACTTCAAATTTATGGGTAATATCCTTTTCCCCCAAACATGATTGAACTTAGTTTTTGGAGGGGGTGTTAGGCTTGGATTTTCGGACAAATTGATCCTGACTCGACGAGCCCCATTTAAATGAGTATTATCCTTAGATTTCTAACCTTGGTCATATCCAAGCCCTTTTAGTTGGTATAAGACTTCAAATTTATGGGTAATATCCTTTTCCCCCAAACATGATTGAACTTGGTTTTTGGAGGGGGTGTTAGCCTTGGATTTTCGGACAAATTGATCCTGACTCGACGAGCCCCATTTAAATGAGTATTATCCTTAGAAATCTAACCTTGGTCATATCCAAGCCCTTTTAGCTGGTATTAGACTTCAAATTTATGGGTTATAGGCTTTTCCCCCAAACATGATTGAACTTGGTTTTTGGAGGGGGTTATAGCCTTGGATTTTCGGACAAATTGATCCTGACTCGACGAGCCCCATTTAAATGAGTTTTAGACTTATATTTCTAACCTTGTTCATATCCAAGCCCTTTTAGATGGTATTAGACTACAAATTGATGGGTTATAGGCTTTTCCCCCAAACATGATTGAACTTGGTTTTTGGAGGGGGTGTTAGCCTTGGATTTTCGGACAAATTGATCCTGACTCGACGAGCCCCATTTAAGTGAGTATTAGCCTTAGATTTCTAACCTTGGTCATATCCAAGCCCTTTTAGTTGGTATTAGACTTCAAATTTATGGGTAATATCCTTTTCCCCCAAACATGATTGAACTTGGTTTTTGGAGGGGGTGTTAGCCTTGGTATTTCGGACAAATTGATCCTGACTCGACGAGCCCCATTTAAATGAGTATTAGACTTAGATTTCTAACCTTGGTCATATCCAAGCCCTTTTAGTTGGTATTAGACTTCAAATTTATGGGTAATATCCTTTTCCCCCAAACATGATTGAACTTGGTTTTTGGAGGGGGTGTTAGCCTTGGATTTTCGGACAAATTGATCCTGACTCGACGAGCCCCATTTAAATGAGTATTATCCTTAGAAATCTAACCTTGGTCATATCCAAGCCCTTTTAGCTGGTATTAGACTTCAAATTTATGGGTTATAGGCTTTTCCCCCAAACATGATTGAACTTGGTTTTTGGAGGGGGTTATAGCCTTAGATTTTCGGACAAATTGATCCTGACCCGACGAGCCCCATTTAAGTGCGTATTACCCTTAGATTTTTATCCTTGGTCATATCCAAGCCCTTTTAGCTGGTATTAGACTTCAAATTTATGGTAATATCCTTTTCCCCCAAACATGATTGAACTTGGTTTTTGGAGGGGGTGTTAGCCTTGGATTTTCAGACAAATTGATCCTGACTCGACGATCCTCATTCAAATGAGTATTATCCTTAGATTTATAACCTTGTTCATATCCAAGGCCTTTTAGTTGGTATTAGACTTCAAATTTATGGGTTATAGGCTTTTCCCCCAAACATGATTGAACTTGGTTTTTGGAGGGGCTGTTATCCTTGGTATTTCGGACAAATTGATCCTGACTCGACGAGCCCCATTTAAATGAGTATTATCCTTAGAAATCTAACCTTGGTCATATCCAAGCCCTTTTAGCTGGTATTAGACTTCAAATTTATGGGTTATAGGCTTTTCCCCCAAACATGATTGAACTTGGTTTTTGGAGGGGGTTATAGCCTTGGATTTTCGGACAAATTGATCCTGACTCGACGAGCCCCATTTAAGTGCGTATTACCCTTAGATTTTTATCCTTGGTCATATCCAAGCCCTTTTAGCTGGTATTAGACTTCAAATTTATGGTAATATCCTTTTCCCCCAAACATGATTGAACTTGGTTTTTGGAGGGGGTGTTAGCCTTGGATTTTCGGACAAATTGATCCTGACTCGACGATCCCCATTCAAATGAGTATTATCCTTAGATTTATAACCTTGTTCATATCCAAGGCCTTTTAGGTGGTATTAGACTTCAAATTTATGGGTTATAGGCTTTTCCCCCAAACATGATTGAACTTGGTTTTTGAAGGGGCTGTTAGACTTGGTATTTCGGACAAATTGATCCTGACTCGACGAGCCCCATTTAAATGAGTATTAGCCTTAGATTGCTAACCTTGTTCATATCCAAGCCCTTTTAGTTTGTATTAGACTTCAAATTTATGGGTAATATCCTTTTCCCCCAAACATGATTGAACTTAGTTTTTGGAGGGGGTGTTAGGCTTGGATTTTCGGACAAATTGATCCTGACTCGACGAGCCCCATTTAAATGAGTATTATCCTTAGATTTCTAACCTTGGTCATATCCAAGCCCTTTTAGTTGGTATAAGACTTCAAATTTATGGGTAATATCCTTTTCCCCCAAACATGATTGAACTTGGTTTTTGGAGGGGGTGTTAGCCTTGGATTTTCGGACAAAAATTGATCCTGACTCGACGAGCCCCATTGAAATGAGTATTATCCTTAGAAATCTAACCTTGGTCATATCCAAGCCCTTTTAGCTGGTATTAGACTTCAAATTTATGGGTTATAGGCTTTTCCCCCAAACATGATTGAACTTGGTTTTTGAAGGGGCTGTTAGACTTGGTATTTCGGACAAATTGATCCTAACTCGACGAGCCCCATTTAAATGAGTATTAGCCTTAGATTGCTAACCTTGTTCATATCCAAGCCCTTTTAGTTTGTATTAGACTTCAAATTTATGGGTAATATCCTTTTCCCCCAAACATGATTGAACTTAGTTTTTGGAGGGGGTGTTAGGCTTGGATTTTCGGACAAATTGATCCTGACTCGACGAGCCCCATTTAAATGAGTATTATCCTTAGATTTCTAACCTTGGTCATATCCAAGCCCTTTTAGTTGGTATAAGACTTCAAATTTATGGGTAATATCCTTTTCCCCCAAACATGATTGAACTTGGTTTTTGGAGGGGGTGTTAGCCTTGGATTTTCGGACAAATTGATCCTGACTCGACGAGCCCCATTTAAATGAGTATTATCCTTAGAAATCTAACCTTGGTCATATCCAAGCCCTTTTAGCTGGTATTAGACTTCAAATTTATGGGTTATAGGCTTTTCCCCCAAACATGATTGAACTTGGTTTTTGGAGGGGGTTATAGCCTTGGATTTTCGGACAAATTGATCCTGACTCGACGAGCCCCATTTAAATGAGTTTTAGACTTATATTTCTAACCTTGTTCATATCCAAGCCCTTTTAGATGGTATTAGACTACAAATTGATGGGTTATAGGCTTTTCCCCCAAACATGATTGAACTTGGTTTTTGGAGGGGGTGTTAGCCTTGGATTTTCGGACAAATTGATCCTGACTCGACGAGCCCCATTTAAGTGAGTATTAGCCTTAGATTTCTAACCTTGGTCATATCCAAGCCCTTTTAGTTGGTATTAGACTTCAAATTTATGGGTAATATCCTTTTCCCCCAAACATGATTGAACTTGGTTTTTGGAGGGGGTGTTAGCCTTGGTATTTCGGACAAATTGATCCTGACTCGACGAGCCCCATTTAAATGAGTATTAGACTTAGATTTCTAACCTTGGTCATATCCAAGCCCTTTTAGTTGGTATTAGACTTCAAATTTATGGGTAATATCCTTTTCCCCCAAACATGATTGAACTTGGTTTTTGGAGGGGGTGTTAGCCTTGGATTTTCGGACAAATTGATCCTGACTCGACGAGCCCCATTTAAATGAGTATTATCCTTAGAAATCTAACCTTGGTCATATCCAAGCCCTTTTAGCTGGTATTAGACTTCAAATTTATGGGTTATAGGCTTTTCCCCCAAACATGATTGAACTTGGTTTTTGGAGGGGGTTATAGCCTTAGATTTTCGGACAAATTGATCCTGACCCGACGAGCCCCATTTAAGTGCGTATTACCCTTAGATTTTTATCCTTGGTCATATCCAAGCCCTTTTAGCTGGTATTAGACTTCAAATTTATGGTAATATCCTTTTCCCCCAAACATGATTGAACTTGGTTTTTGGAGGGGGTGTTAGCCTTGGATTTTCAGACAAATTGATCCTGACTCGACGATCCTCATTCAAATGAGTATTATCCTTAGATTTATAACCTTGTTCATATCCAAGGCCTTTTAGTTGGTATTAGACTTCAAATTTATGGGTTATAGGCTTTTCCCCCAAACATGATTGAACTTGGTTTTTGGAGGGGCTGTTATCCTTGGTATTTCGGACAAATTGATCCTGACTCGACGAGCCCCATTTAAATGAGTATTATCCTTAGAAATCTAACCTTGGTCATATCCAAGCCCTTTTAGCTGGTATTAGACTTCAAATTTATGGGTTATAGGCTTTTCCCCCAAACATGATTGAACTTGGTTTTTGGAGGGGGTTATAGCCTTGGATTTTCGGACAAATTGATCCTGACTCGACGAGCCCCATTTAAGTGCGTATTACCCTTAGATTTTTATCCTTGGTCATATCCAAGCCCTTTTAGCTGGTATTAGACTTCAAATTTATGGTAATATCCTTTTCCCCCAAACATGATTGAACTTGGTTTTTGGAGGGGGTGTTAGCCTTGGATTTTCGGACAAATTGATCCTGACTCGACGATCCCCATTCAAATGAGTATTATCCTTAGATTTCTAACCTTGTTCATATCCAAGGCCTTTTAGTTGGTATTAGACTTCAAATTTATGGGTTATAGGCTTTTCCCCCAAACATGATTGAACTTGGTTTTTGGAGGGGCTGTTAGCCTTGGTATTTCGGACAAATTGATCCTGACTCGACGAGCCCCATTTAAATGAGTATTAGCCTTAGATTGCTAACCTTGTTCATATCCAAGCCCTTTTAGTTGGTATTAGACTTCAAATTTATGGGTAATATCCTTTTCCCCCAAACATGATTGAACTTGGTTTTTGGAGGGGGTGTTAGGCTTGGATTTTCGGACAAATTGATCCTGACTCGACGAGCCCTATTTAAATGAGTATTATCCTTAGATTTCTAACCTTGGTCATATCCAAGCCCTTTTAGTTGGTATTAGACTTCAAATTTATGGGTAATATCCTTTTCCCCCAAACATGATTGAACTTGGTTTTTGGAGGGGGTGTTAGGCTTGGATTTTCGGACAAATTGATCCTGACTCGACGAGCCCCATTTAAATGAGTATTATCCTTAGATTTCTAACCTTGGTCATCTCCAAGCCCTTTTAGTTGGTATTAGACTTCAAATTTATGGGTAATATCCTTTTCCCCCAAACATGATTGAACTTGGTTTTTGGAGGGGGTGTTAGCCTTGGATTTTCGGACAAATTGATCCTGACTCGACGAGCCCCATTTAAATGAGTATTATCCTTAGAATTCTAACCTTGGTCATATCCAAGCCCTTTTATTTGGTATTAGACTTCAAATTTATGGGTTATAGGCTTTTCCCCCAAACATGATTGAACTTGGTTTTTAGAGGGGGTTATAGCCTTGGATTTTCGGACAAATTGATCCTGACTCGACGAGCCTCATTTAAATGAGTTTTAGACTTAGATTTCTAACCTTGTTCATATCCAAGCCCTTTTAGATGGTATTAGACTACAAATTGATGGGTTATAGGCTTTTCCCCCAAACATGATTGAACTTGGTTTTTGGAGGGGGTGTTAGCCTTGGATTTTCGGACAAATTGATCCTGACTCGACGAGCCCCATTTAAGTGAGTATTAGCCTTAGATTTCTAACCTTGGTCATATCCAAGCCCTTTTAGTTGGTATTAGACTTCAAATTTATGGGTAATATCCTTTTCCCCCAAACATGATTGAACTTGGTTTTTGGAGGGGGTGTTAGCCTTGGTATTTCGGACAAATTGATCCTGACTCAACGAGCCCCATTTAAATGAGTATTATCCTTAGAATTCTAACCTTGGTCATATCCAAGCCCTTTTATTTGGTATTAGACTTCAAATTTATGGGTTATAGGCTTTTCCCCCAAACATGATTGAACTTGGTTTTTGGAGGGGGTTATAGCCTTGGATTTTCGGACAAATTGATCCTGACTCGACGAGCCCCATTTAAATGAGTATTATCCTTAGAATTCTAACCTTGGTCATATCCAAGCCCTTTTATTTGGTATTAGACTTCAAATTTATGGGTTATAGGCTTTTCCCCCAAACATGATTGAACTTGGTTTTTAGAGGGGGTTATAGCCTTGGATTTTCGGACAAATTGATCCTGACTCGACGAGCCTCATTTAAATGAGTTTTAGACTTAGATTTCTAACCTTGTTCATATCCAAGCCCGTTTAGATGGTATTAGACTACAAATTGATGGGTTATAGGCTTTTCCCCCAAACATGATTGAACTTGGTTTTTGGAGGGGGTTATAGCCTTGGATTTTCGGACAAATTGATCCTGACTCGACGAGCCCCATTTAAGTGCGTATTACCCTTAGATTTTTATCCTTGGTCATATCCAAGCCCTTTTAGCTGGTATTAGACTTCAAATTTATGGTAATATCCTTTTCCCCCAAACATGATTGAACTTGGTTTTTGGAGGGGGTGTTAGCCTTGGATTTTCGGACAAATTGATCCTGACTCGACGATCCCCATTCAAATGAGTATTATCCTTAGATTTCTAACCTTGTTCATATCCAAGGCCTTTTAGTTGGTATTAGACTTCAAATTTATGGGTTATAGGCTTTTCCCCCAAACATGATTGAACTTGGTTTTTGGAGGGGCTGTTAGCCTTGGTATTTCGGACAAATTGATCCTGACTCGACGAGCCCCATTTAAATGAGTATTAGCCTTAGATTGCTAACCTTGTTCATATCCAAGCCCTTTTAGTTGGTATTAGACTTCAAATTTATGGGTAATATCCTTTTCCCCCAAACATGATTGAACTTGGTTTTTGGAGGGGGTGTTAGGCTTGGATTTTCGGACAAATTGATCCTGACTCGACGAGCCCTATTTAAATGAGTATTATCCTTAGATTTCTAACCTTGGTCATATCCAAGCCCTTTTAGTTGGTATTAGACTTCAAATTTATGGGTAATATCCTTTTCCCCCAAACATGATTGAACTTGGTTTTTGGAGGGGGTGTTAGGCTTGGATTTTCGGACAAATTGATCCTGACTCGACGAGCCCCATTTAAATGAGTATTATCCTTAGATTTCTAACCTTGGTCATCTCCAAGCCCTTTTAGTTGGTATTAGACTTCAAATTTATGGGTAATATCCTTTTCCCCCAAACATGATTGAACTTGGTTTTTGGAGGGGGTGTTAGCCTTGGATTTTCGGACAAATTGATCCTGACTCGACGAGCCCCATTTAAATGAGTATTATCCTTAGAATTCTAACCTTGGTCATATCCAAGCCCTTTTATTTGGTATTAGACTTCAAATTTATGGGTTATAGGCTTTTCCCCCAAACATGATTGAACTTGGTTTTTAGAGGGGGTTATAGCCTTGGATTTTCGGACAAATTGATCCTGACTCGACGAGCCTCATTTAAATGAGTTTTAGACTTAGATTTCTAACCTTGTTCATATCCAAGCCCTTTTAGATGGTATTAGACTACAAATTGATGGGTTATAGGCTTTTCCCCCAAACATGATTGAACTTGGTTTTTGGAGGGGGTGTTAGCCTTGGATTTTCGGACAAATTGATCCTGACTCGACGAGCCCCATTTAAGTGAGTATTAGCCTTAGATTTCTAACCTTGGTCATATCCAAGCCCTTTTAGTTGGTATTAGACTTCAAATTTATGGGTAATATCCTTTTCCCCCAAACATGATTGAACTTGGTTTTTGGAGGGGGTGTTAGCCTTGGTATTTCGGACAAATTGATCCTGACTCAACGAGCCCCATTTAAATGAGTATTAGACTTAGATTTCTAACCTTGTTCATATCCAAGCCCTTTTAGTTTGTATTAGACTTCAAATTTATGGGTAATATCCTTTTCCCCCAAACATGAGTGAACTTGGTTTTTGGAGGGGGTGTTAGCCTTGGATTTTCGGACAAATTGATCCTGACTCGACGATCCCCATTCAAATGAGTATTATCCTTAGATTTCTAACCTTGTTCATATCCAAGGCCTTTTAGGTGGTATTAGACTTCAAATTTATGGGTTATAGGATTTTCCCCCAAACATGATTGAACTTGGTTTTTGGAGGGGCTGTTAGCCTTGGTATTTCGGACAAATTGATCCTGACTCGACGAGCCCCATTTAAATGAGTATTATCCTTAGATTTCTAACCTTGGTCATCTCCAAGCCCTTTTAGTTGGTATTAGACTTCAAATTTATGGGTAATATCCTTTTCCCCCAAACATGATTGAACTTCGTTTATGGAGGGGGTGTTAGCCTTGGATTTTCGGACAAATTGATCCTGACTCGACGAGCCCCATTTAAATGAGTATTATCCTTAGAATTCTAACCTTGTTCATATCCAAGGCCTTTTAGTTGGTATTAGACTTCAAATTTATGGGTTATAGGCTTTTCCCCCAAACATGATTGAACTTGGTTTTTGGAGGGGCTGTTAGACTTGGTATTTCGGACAAATTGATCCTGACTCGACGAGCCCCATTTAAATGAGTATTAGCCTTAGATTGCTAACCTTGTTCATATCCAAGCCCTTTTAGTTTGTATTAGACTTAAAATTTATGGGTAATATCCTTTTCCCCCAAACATGATTGAACTTGGTTTTTGGAGGGGGTGTTAGGCTTGGATTTTCGGACAAATTGATCCTGACTCGACAAGCCCCATTTAAATGAGTATTATCCTTAGATTTCTAACCTTGGTCATATCCAAGCCCTTTTAGTTGGTATTAGACTTCAAATTTATGGGTAATATCCTTTTCCCCCAAACATGATTGAACTTGGTTTTTGGAGGGGGTGTTAGCCTTGGATTTTCGGACAAATTGATCCTGACTCGACGAGCCCCATTTAAATGAGTATTATCCTTAGAATTCTAACCTTGGTCATATCCAAGCCCTTTTAGTTGGTATTAGACTTCAAATTTATGGTTTATAGGCTTTTCCCCCAAACATGATTGAACTTGGTTTTTGGAGGGGCTTTAGCCGTGGTATTTCGGACAAATTGATCCTGACTCGATGAGCCCCATTAAAATGAGTATTAGCCTTAGATTGCTAACCTTGTTCATATCCAAGCCCTTTTAGTTGGTATTAGACTTCAAATTTATGGGTAATATCCTTTTCCCCCAAACATGATTGAACTTGGTTTTTGGAGGGGGTGTTAGCCTTGGATTTTCGGACAAATTGATCCTGACTCGACGAGCCCCATTTAAATGAGTATTATCCTTAGAATTCTAACCTTGGTCATATCCAAGCCCTTTTAGTTGGTATTAGACTTCAAATTTATGGGTTATAGGCTTTTCCCCCAAACATGATTGAACTTGGTTTTTAGAGGGGGTTATAGCCTTGGATTTTCGGACAAATTGATCCTGACTCGACGAGCCTCATTTAAATGAGTTTTAGACTTAGATTTCTAACCTTGTTCATATCCAAGCCCGTTTAGATGGTATTAGACTACAAATTGATGGGTTATAGGCTTTTCCCCCAAACATGATTGAACTTGGTTTTTGGAGGGGGTTATAGCCTTGGATTTTCGGACAAATTGATCCTGACTCGACGAGCCCCATTTAAGTGCGTATTACCCTTAGATTTTTATCCTTGGTCATATCCAAGCCCTTTTAGCTGGTATTAGACTTCAAATTTATGGTAATATCCTTTTCCCCCAAACATGATTGAACTTGGTTTTTGGAGGGGGTGTTAGCCTTGGATTTTCGGACAAATTGATCCTGACTCGACGATCCCCATTCAAATGAGTATTATCCTTAGATTTCTAACCTTGTTCATATCCAAGGCCTTTTAGTTGGTATTAGACTTCAAATTTATGGGTTATAGGCTTTTCCCCCAAACATGATTGAACTTGGTTTTTGGAGGGGCTGTTAGCCTTGGTATTTCGGACAAATTGATCCTGACTCGACGAGCCCCATTTAAATGAGTATTAGCCTTAGATTGCTAACCTTGTTCATATCCAAGCCCTTTTAGTTGGTATTAGACTTCAAATTTATGGGTAATATCCTTTTCCCCCAAACATGATTGAACTTGGTTTTTGGAGGGGGTGTTAGGCTTGGATTTTCGGACAAATTGATCCTGACTCGACGAGCCCTATTTAAATGAGTATTATCCTTAGATTTCTAACCTTGGTCATATCCAAGCCCTTTTAGTTGGTATTAGACTTCAAATTTATGGGTAATATCCTTTTCCCCCAAACATGATTGAACTTGGTTTTTGGAGGGGGTGTTAGGCTTGGATTTTCGGACAAATTGATCCTGACTCGACGAGCCCCATTTAAATGAGTATTATCCTTAGATTTCTAACCTTGGTCATCTCCAAGCCCTTTTAGTTGGTATTAGACTTCAAATTTATGGGTAATATCCTTTTCCCCCAAACATGATTGAACTTGGTTTTTGGAGGGGGTGTTAGCCTTGGATTTTCGGACAAATTGATCCTGACTCGACGAGCCCCATTTAAATGAGTATTATCCTTAGAATTCTAACCTTGGTCATATCCAAGCCCTTTTATTTGGTATTAGACTTCAAATTTATGGGTTATAGGCTTTTCCCCCAAACATGATTGAACTTGGTTTTTAGAGGGGGTTATAGCCTTGGATTTTCGGACAAATTGATCCTGACTCGACGAGCCTCATTTAAATGAGTTTTAGACTTAGATTTCTAACCTTGTTCATATCCAAGCCCTTTTAGATGGTATTAGACTACAAATTGATGGGTTATAGGCTTTTCCCCCAAACATGATTGAACTTGGTTTTTGGAGGGGGTGTTAGCCTTGGATTTTCGGACAAATTGATCCTGACTCGACGAGCCCCATTTAAGTGAGTATTAGCCTTAGATTTCTAACCTTGGTCATATCCAAGCCCTTTTAGTTGGTATTAGACTTCAAATTTATGGGTAATATCCTTTTCCCCCAAACATGATTGAACTTGGTTTTTGGAGGGGGTGTTAGCCTTGGTATTTCGGACAAATTGATCCTGACTCAACGAGCCCCATTTAAATGAGTATTAGACTTAGATTTCTAACCTTGTTCATATCCAAGCCCTTTTAGTTGGTATTAGACTTCAAATTTATGGGTAATATCCTTTTCCCCCAAACATGATTGAACTTGGTTTTTGGAGGGGGTGTTAGCCTTGGATTTTCGGACAAATTGATCCTGACTCGACGAGCCCCATTTAGATGAGTATTATCCTTAGATTTCTAACCTTGTTCATATCCAAGGCCTTTGAGTTGGTATTAGACTTCAAATAAATGGGTAATATCCATTTCCCCCAAACATGATTGAACTTGGTTTTTGGAGGGGGTGTTAGCCTTGGATTTTCGGACAAATAGATCCTGACTCGATGAGCCCCATTTAAAAGAGAATTAGCCTTAGATTTCTAACCTTGTTCATATACAAGCCCTTTTAGTTGGTATTAGACTTCAAATTTATGGGTTATAGGCTTTTCCCCCAAACATGATTGAACTTGGTTTTTGGAGGGGGTGTTAGCCTTGGATTTTCGGACAAATTGATCCTGACTCGATGAGCCCCATTTAAATGAGTATTAGCCTTAGATTTCTAACCTTGGTCATATCCAAGCCTTTTTAGTTGGTATTAGACTTCAAATTTATGGGTAATATCCTTTTCCCCCAAACATGATTGAACTTGGTTTTTGGAGGGGGTGTTAGGCTTGGATTTTCGGACAAATTTATCCTGACTAGACGAGCCCCATTTAAATGAGTATTATCCTTAGATTTCTAACATTGGTCATATCCAAGCCCTTTTAGTTGGTATTAGACTTCAAATTTATGGGAAATATCCTTTTCCCCCAAACATGATTGAACTTGGTTTTTGGAGGGGGTGTTAGGCTTGGATTTTCGGACAAATTGATCCTGACTCGACGAACCCCATTTAAATGAGTATTAGGCTTAGATTTCTAACCTTGTTCATATCCAAGCCCTTTTAGATAGTATTAGACTTCAAATTTATGGGTTATAAGCTTTTCCCCCAAACATGATTGAACTTGGTTTTTGGAGGGGGTGTTAGCCTTGGATTTTCGGACAAATTGATCCTGACTCGACGATCCCCATTCAAATGAGCATTATCCTTAAATTTCTAACCTTGTTCATATCCAAGGCCTTTTAGTTGGTATTAGACTTCAAATTTATGGGTTATAGGCTTTTCCCCCAAACATGATTGAACTTGGTTTTTGGAG